>CM077787.1:34319786-34919786 GCA_039737535.1 Lagodon rhomboides | reverse complement strand
TCACCGGCATGTCCATCATCAATGACCCGATACAGCAATCCCTCCACCTCCCTAACTCTGGGCCACTGTCTGAGTAGGGAGATAACAAGTTTGGGCAAATCCTTCCTCTGCTGATAGGTGGGTTTTTTCTTCTGATCCCAAAACTGTCTGAAGGACTTAAGGGTGTGGTCAGTGTTCTGAAATTGTCGCAACTCATCTTTAGAATAGCCTGGCAGAGTAGGCGTGTTCCCCTGAACATCCGCATCCTGCTCAAACTCTGTGACACGAGCCTGCCTGACCTGACAACACTTGACCCCTGCACTGACCAAGTCTGGCTCTAAAACGGTCCCTCTCCTGACCACATTGCAGATGGATACGCAACCATCAAACTCCTCATCTCCGTTTGGCTCGGGCTCCCCTGCTAATGGATGCCTAGAGAGTGTGTCTGCAGCTGTGTTGCACCGGCCCGGACGGTACTGGACTTCAAAATCAAATGGAGCTAACTGGGCCACCCAGCGCTGCTCAATAGTTCCTAGCTTTGCTGAGTTCAGGTGACAGAGAGGGTTGTTGTCTGTTATTATAGTGAACTTAGACCCTAGCAAGTACCCCCTAAATTTCTCTGATACAGCCCATTTGAGGGCAAGTAGCTCCAGTTTCATGCTGCTGGAGTTTCGGTCATTTTTCTCTGCATTTCTCAACCTCCTACTGGCATACGAAATCACACGTTTCCTTCCTCCCTGCAACTGATAGAGAACTGCCCCTAGTCCTAAACTACTGGCGTCGGTCTCTACAATGAATGGGAGGGAGAAATCGGCGTAACCAAGTAGAGGAGCACTGACAAGCCTCTCCTTAAGCTGTTCAAAAGACTCTTGACATGCTGGTGACCATAGACTGTTCAACAAGTTTTTGGACTTAACAGGGCTGTTTCCTGTGATGCATGCATTTACTACATCATGTAAGGGGCCTGCCAGCTGGGAAAACCCCGGCAGAAACCTCCTGTAGTAACTGCAGAATCCTAAGAATGAGCGCAGGTCTTTAACTGTGGTGGGAACTGGCCACTGTTTCACTGCAGCCACTTTGTCTGGATCTGTACCTACGCCCTCAGCTGAGATCTGATGACCAAGAAAGCGTACACTGGACTGGAGGAAGTGGCATTTTTCTACGTTGACCTTTAACCCTGTCTCTCTGAGTCTCTGTAACACCGTCTGGAGTCGTCTCAGGTGGTCTTCAAAAGTCGGTGAGTAGACTAAAATGTCGTCCAAGTACACAAGCATGATCTGAAACACTAAGTCACTCATCGTAGCCTGCATGAGTCTTTGGAAAGTCACTGGCCCATTGCAAACGCCAAAAGGAAGCCTAGTGTACTCAAACAACCCGAAAGGAGTTGTAAAGGCTGTCTTGTGTCTGTCTGTCTCCTCTACTGCTACCTGGTGATAACCACTGGCGAGGTCAATGGTCGAAAAGAACTTTGCGCCATGCAGTGCATCGAAGCACTCATCAATGCGAGGCAAAGGAAATGCGTCTCGTCTGGTCTTAGAGTTTAGTCGTCTGTAATCAACACAGAGCCTCAAACTGTTGTCTGCCTTCCTTACAAGCACAATGGGAGACGCATAGGCACTAGTGCTCTCTGTGATGACGCTTTTTTTCAGAAGTTGGGTTATGTGGTCTCTAACCTCTTTGTACTGTGTTGGAGGTACACGTCGGTAAGGCTGAGTGACCGGTACATCATCAACTAAGTGTATCTCATGTCGGACCTTATCTGTGTAGCCTAGATCCTCATCCTTGAAAGCAAATACATCTGCATACTGAGCCAAAAGCACAGCTAACTTAGCCTGCTCTTCTGGTGAGCCGCCCATTTTTAGGCGCTGCAACATGAACTGCACTTCCTCGTCTGATGAACCCACCCGTTCCCTGTCCACCAACACTTCTTCATGGTCAGCAGAGATGCGATTAAAGTGCACCTCTGCTGCCTCCCCAGCACACTCAACTGGACTGAGCACACCAAGTCTGATTCTGGGTGACAACCACAGATCTTCCTGTGAGAAGTTCACCACTTGGACGGGAAACACATGTTTGCTAGCCTCTACCAGAGTAGGGACTACAACGAGACCATTTGGTAAGGGAGAGTTAGTAGGCTCTAGAAGCATCAATGTCAAATCAGTGGAGAGCTTCTGAAGCCCTTTTGCATACACTGTGGCCACTGAAGCTGCTGGCACATGCACTGTATCCTTTCCTGCTACCCTGGCTGCAGATGTTTTCTCCAACCCTTCACATGTTTGCACTCTCTGAAAAGCTTCTCTCCAAACTGAGTCAAGTTCTCCTCCGAGAGCTAAGTCAAAACTGGCAATAGCCAACTCACGACATCTCTTAATCACATTCATGCCGATGAGCACAGGTGGGGACTTTTCTGGCCCTCTGTGTCTCGCTGCCCTGTAGCTTTCTTTTCCACCCTGTGTTCCTCTGAAACTAGCCCTTGGGCGTTTGACTCCATCAACTCTGTGGTTGGATCCCTTACTACCAAAAACCCACACTCTGACACAGTTAATCCCAAAGCCTGCACATCTAGCTCAATGTAACCTATGTAAGGGATGGGCAGTGAGTTAGCTGCGGTTAACTTGAGCCATTTGGCCATAGGAATTACATCTTCATTATCGCCTAGTAAGTGCTGTCGGAAGAATGCCTCAGAGATGGTGCTAACCTGGCTCCCAGTGTCTAACAGGGTCTTAGCCGTAACTCCGCCCACCTCTACTTCAACTTCAGGACACACACCTACGGCTCGCTTGAAAAACCTTTCATGGGTGAGGGCCTTGGAGCCTTGAATCTCACCTCGGATTGCCCGGCTCTTGGCAACCGAGGAGGCTAGTTTCCCTGAGCGGATGAACCCCGGGAAGTGGACTGACTCTCCTGTGGCCGTGATCTGCACTCCCTAGCAATGTGTCCCACCCCCTTACATTTCAAACAGATTGGCTTCCCATCTTCTGTGAACTGGAACTTTGGTCTTGGTTTTCCACTTTTGTATGACTTTTCTCTGGCCGTGGCTCCTTCCTTCAACGCATTGACTAATTCCCCAATAGCCTTGCCTTGTTCAGAAACCACCCTAAGGATATCATCGAGGGTAACAGAGGACTTATCTGGTGTACTATCCGCAGCTTGCTTTCCCTCACCCACGCTATCACCTAATATCTTCTTGCTCTTTGCAACTTTAGCGTTAGTGGGTCTGTCTTCTAGAGATAGCTTCCTGACGCACCTCGAAAAGCGTGGACTGTGGTCTCCCTCTTATTATTTTGCGAAGTTCCCTTCTGAGGGCAGAATCTTTAACGCCCTCTACAAACTGGTCTCTGACTGCCATTTTCACATCAACTACGGCATCTGGGCTTTGCTTAAGGACAGAGTGAAGGTTCTGGGACAGGGTGTGTGAGTACTCAAAGAAATCTTCACCCTCCTGTTGGTAACGACTGTAGAAGGTCTGTAACAGTTGGGCTACACTACGCTTTTCTCTATACGCCTCCCTGAGGAAATCGAAAATTTCATCAGGGTCCTCTATTTCACCGTCTCTGCGTAACCTGACCTCTTCCAGTGCTGACCCTCTGAGGAGCGAGAGAACGAAGTGAACCTGATCATCTTCGCCTAGGCCCCTGGCCCTTACCACTCTCTGCACTTCATCAATAAACTCATCAATGGAACGGCCGTCAACAGTAGGGTCGCCACTAAAAGGCTGGATGGGGCGTTCGCGGGGCAAATACACAAATGATCGGTTAGCTCCGCTATTCAGAGCAGTTATTTTGGCCATAGCTTGGTCATGTTTATCACTCAGTTCAGCTAATTTAGCCTGAAGTTCAGCAACAGGGTCCCCCTCTTGTTCCTCTGGATTTTGTTCATTATCGCTGCCTTGGTGTGACATTGTGGATGGTCTGTGTGTAACTTGCAGTGTAAGTTCAGTTCTTTGGATACAAAAGTCAGTAGCCTCCGGCCCAGCTGGGTTGTGTTGGCCTCCTCTGTGAAGAGCCTGCAGCCCCGTCGCTGGTTGATTCCCAGTGGCCTAGTCTCTGGTCCCGGTCCACGCCTGCACCTCCAGGAAAGCCTCACCGTCGCAGGTTTTCTCTCACACCAGGCGCCGGGGATTGTTGCCACTATAGTTAATTCTGTGCACTCCAACACTCTGATGAGCCTACTCAAAAAAACAAAAATCTACTGAAACACCAATTCTGCAGAACCCCACTCCTGGTACCAAAATGTGTAGCCTGGCTAAGCTGAAACAGCACAGGACACAAAACTAGTAGAAACAAAAATCTGCGACCCCACACTGAGCCTGACACACGGGGCGCTTTATGTAACTCTGTTTAGTCTGCTAAATTCACCGGACAATATCCAAAACCCTTCGGTGATTATCCTATTACAAAAGAGTACAAAAATAAACAATGTAGACTAGCACCAAAAGGGAGCAATATGTCTCTTGAAGTTCAGTACAAAAAAATATAAAAATGAACCTTCAGACCGCTATCAGAGTATACAAAAATGTCCTTATAAACAACAATGGAGTGCAAGAATTAACCACAGTGGCTCGATCTTGTGCATTTTTCCCGCAGCACAAACAACACTGACGACGGCCTGCTACACGACAACTGTTTGGTTTCTCTCGTCATCTGTTTATCTGTTAACCACCTCATAAACCTCTGAAACCCGTAGTGTGGTCGCGCCGCTGTGAACAAGATGGCGACTTCTGGTATTTTCTTGAACTGCTCTCAAAACAATTCAACACTGAGAAAGTGCCCTCTGGTGGCGTTAGTGAGCAGTTGCATTACATTTTCCCACCCGGCTACATAAGCGTTGGTGGTAATGTGCCACGTTCACAAGACTCTGTATACATTTTGGTAAGCGGCTCTGCCACCAGTTTAGCCATCTTCTTATAAAATTCTGGACAAAGTCCATCAGGACCTGGTGCTTTCCCACCCAGTAAGGATTTAATTGTTTCAAGAACCTCCTCTTTAGTGACAAAGGAGGTCCCTACTCTCAGCTGATAGTGTTGGTAAGTCTATTTGGTCCAAAAATCTGGCCTGATCCCCAGTAACATTCAGGGTTTCTGAAGAGTACAAATTCTGATAAAAGCATTTCGTGACGTTAACCAGATGTTTATTTTCAAAATATTTAACTCCCTTATCACCTATCAACGATGGGATGACATTCGACTCAACTTTACCTTTTACTAGGCGAGCTAGGAGTCTCCCTGGTTTATTAGCAGACATATAATTGGTGCCTAGCATAAAAAATAGCAGTTTCTGCTTTTCGCGTAAGAAGATTATCAAGAGCAGAGCGGGCAGCCTCTAGCTTCAGCCAAGATGATTTGGAAAGGGAGTGTTTAAACTCTCTCTCTAAGGTAGAGACTTGGGATTCGAGCTCTAGTTGTTGTCTTAACGCTTCTTTCCTTTTGGCTGAAGTGTAAGAAATAATAACTCCCCTAATATAGGCTTTTGCCGTCTCCCACAGTGTAGATGCTGAAACATCAGATGTATCATTAGTAGAAAAAAAGAATGCCAGTTGTTCTTCTAACATCGATACAAAAGTGGGATCACCGAGCAAGGTGGGGTTAAGCCGCCAGTGACGTATGGTAGGGTCATAATAAGGAGGTCTAAGTTCCAGACTAACAAGAGAATGATCTGAAAGTGCCGTAGCTTTTATGCTACATGTTCTAACTCGATCCAATGCTTGCCTTGAGGTCAAGAAGTAATCAATCCTTGAAAAAGAGTTATGCGGTCGGGAGAAGAAAGTGTAGTCTTTTGTTTTCGGGTTCAGAACTCTCCAAGTGTCGAATAAATTTAAATTGCCGCATAGCGCCTTGGTGGCTGTTGCCCTTCTAGATGGACATGTAGATTTCACCGGACACTGATCCAGCCCGGGTTCTAGACAGGCATTTAGGTCCCCGCCCAGAACTATGAGAGGTGATGTGTAAGAAGACAGATCAGCCATCAATTTAGAGTAGAAGGGGGCCTCAAATGTATTAGGGGAATATATGCATCCCAGAATGATCCTTCCCCCATAGAACAAACCTGAAATTTTAACATATCTTCCTTCGTGATCCTTTATACATGTTTCAAGCGTAAAAGGCAGCCCTTTATGTAGTAAAACTGCCACCCCCCTACTTTTGGAGTTAAAAGAGTAAAAAACTTGGCCCACCCAGTCTCGTCTCAATTTCACATGTTCAAGGTCACTTAAGTGGGTCTCTTGAATTAAAGCTATCCGAACTCCTCCTTTTTTGAGAGAGGAGAGGATTTTACGTCTCTTAACTACATTATTAATTCCCTTTACATTCCATGTGATCAATTTAGTAACACTTATCTTAGCTGTGTATTGCCCATGTACATAAATGTCGGTGTCCACAGAAAACTGAAACATTTAGACAATGATAAGAATAGAAATGGAAAAAAAAAAAAAAAAAAGCGCTGACATGTAGGAAAAAAGGACGTCCCCAAACGACGACCGCACACTAGCAATGATGACCCGTAGGTCTCAAACACCCATAAGGTTTTTCTGGGGGACGTGATGCTAAAAGGGGCCATCGCCAAAGGGAGGGCACAAGAGAAAAGGGAACACAAAATCCTCCCACAGAGAAAAAAAAAAAAGAAACCCCCGCCCCAGTCCCAAATAGGCAGTACAATTAGATAGTATATGTCTAGTACCTAGACATATAGGCCCAATAACCAGGTAGACATTCTCGATAAACTTAGGATGAAATTCAGAAATGTCAGCACCTCTTCTGGGCACAGAGCTATGTGCATTAGATTATATTAACTCTCTAACCATTCAGTGTGTGATAAGGTGACCACCAAGATTGTAAACAGGAAAAACTGAGGAACACTGAGTACAAATAGTCAGTGGTAAGACAGTTTCAACTGATTCTTGATCAGCATTAAATAACCATCATCAAAATAAAGGAGCTCCAGAGTATCTTTTTTAACTTTTAACTAAGCTAAGCTTGGTCTAAATGCAATCCTGGCATATAATTAAGAAACTCACACCACTGAAAGTCTATAGCTGGCAGGACCATATCTTATGGCGTGTATGTGTCCCTGTCTCACCGACATCACGGTCAGCCAAGCGCGGCCAGGAAAGGCCGAGCCTCTTCTGCTTTGTTGAATCTGTGCTCCGTCCTGTTGTGCCGTATCACAAGCCTGGCTGGGAACCGCATCGTGAATCTTATGTCCTTGTCTATGAGCTTCCGAACCACATCATTGTAAGAGCGACGCTTCAGCCGGACCGCGCTGGACAGGTCCTGATGAATGAAGATGCACGACCCTCCATGCTCCAGGTTTTTCGCTTTTCTTGCGGCTGCCAGAATCCGAGGCTTGTCCCGGGAGTTGTGGAGTTTAATGATCACCAGTCTGGGTTGGTCACTCTTCGGTCCGGCGGTCCGGTGCACGCGGTCCATCTTTATGCGTCCCTTCACGGCGGGCAAGTCGAGCAGCGTCGGTAGCCAGGACTCAAAAAACTTGAGGGGGTTTTCGCCCTCTGTACCTTCCTTCAAATTTAGGATCCGTATGTTGTCGCACCTGCTACAGTTCTCCGCGTCGTCTATCTGCTCGGCCATGGTCACCTGCCTGTTCTCCACCCGTGCGAGGCGAAGCTTGAGGGTGGCGACTTGATCCTCAACGGCGGCGACCCGCTGTTCAGCTTCAGTAATGCGTGTGGCCTGCCCTTCCAGGATACCGGTGATTTTGTCCAATGTGTCAGTTAGTTTCGAAAAACTTCTGCTCCATGACTTCTCTTATGTTTTCGGTAACTTTCCGCACCAGCTCAGACAAGTCCATATCGCTAGCTCCCATCTTGCTAGCTCGCGTAGAGGACGTAGCCGCCATGCTAGGCATCGGCGAGTGATCCGTAATCTTCGACTGGGTTGTTTGTCTCAAATTACCGCTCATGTTATCCTCAAACCCAGACCTCAGTTTCAGCATAATACACCTGCTAAGCACCCAGAAAACACATGACTGCACATCTGTCAGAATAATATGAACATGCATTAAACATGATGAGAAGAAAGAACTTATACATAGAAACAAAGAACTAACTTCCTAAAACCCAGCTGGTTGCACAAACATCCTACCAACCAGCTTCTGAAAAGACGGAGAGTTGTGACGAAAATCTCTCCGGGGGAGACACTTAGTGTTGCTGTGACTATCTATAGTGTCACCAGTAAGTGAAACAAAATTAAAACAGAATATTAAGTTAAAAAAAAAATAATGAAATGAAAAACCTTCATCTCCTGAAGGAGAAACCCTGTTATTCATCGTGTTTTTTTTGTTTTTTTCTCCTGTATAAATCAGCCAAATTGGACTAAGCATGAAGCAAGGAAACATTTAAGCCCAATCTCTTGGTAGTATTAATTAGCATTTTACTGCTGATCTGTTTACCTCTCAAGGTTGTTACGTATTCATTCACCACCTCGAACAAAAGTCAGCCAGTCCGCGTTGGTCATCGTTAAAAGTCCCGCTCTGTGTGCTTTCACTTTCTTCTCTTTGAGTTGTTTTATCACTTCCCGTACCTGCTTGCGTTTCTTCTGTACATCCATTGTGTAATCCTGGCCGAAAAAGATCTTCTGTCCTTGATGTGTCAATCCCCGTTTTTTCCAGGCTTGTTGAAGTATCTTGTCCTTCACTCTGTAGTCGGAGAATCGGACTACAGTCCCTGACAAAAGTCTTGTCGCTTATCCAAGCTGTAGAAACAACAAATAATAACTTGACTTGTAGTTGATCAATTGGAATCAGAAATGGCTTACATGAAAGGCAAAGGCCTCTAGGTCATGCTTATTACCAAAATAAAGTTGTGTATCATTCATTGAGTTTTATCATTTAATTAGGACAGAAAGGTCAGATTTTGCTTGGACAAAAGTCTTGTCGTGTCTTTAAACGAGTCAACCAATCACAGATTAGAGCTCCACCTGTGACAAATACTGTAATTAACACATTCCCAGGTGTGTATAAAAAGAACCCCAGCACACCAGACCTTCATGTGAAGTGCAACCTGACCTCTGACAACATGCCAAAGATTCAACCACAGACCAAAGTGCTGATCATCAAGAGTCTGAAGACCAAGTCTGCTGCTGAGGTGGCAGACATCTTTAATGTATCCAGACGTCAAGAGGAGAGGATAAAAAAAAGATTTGAAGAAACTGGTGACATTCATGACAAGCCAAGGTCAGGCAGACCCCGCAAGACAACTGTTCGAGAAGACCGTTTGTTGCTTCGGCAGTCCAGGGCTAGCCCTTTTTCAGCTGCAGCAGAGCTACATGGGAACTGGTCACCAGAAACCCCTGTATCTACAAGAACAGTTTGTCGAATTCTCTCACGCAGTGGTCTCCATGGCTGAATTACTGCTCACAAAACAGCATTAAACAGAAGACAACAAAAGAATTGTGTTGCATTTGCCAAGGCCCACAGTTTGTGGAAAGGATGGACAGTGGAAAAGTGGCAGAAGGTTGATTTTTCTGATGAATCATCCATTGAACTGCATCCCAATCGCCGCAAATACTGCAGAAGACCTGTTGGAACTCGCATGGACCCAAGATTCACCCAGAAAACAGTCAAGTTTGGTGGAGGAAAAATCATGGTTTGGGGTTAGAAGGTCAAGGTGCTCCAGGATTGGCCAGCCCAGTCACCAGACATGAACATTATTGAGCATGTCTGGGGTAAGATGAAGGAGGAGGCTTGGAAGTTGAAACCAAAGAATGTTGATGAACTCTGGGAGTCCTGCAAGACTACTTTCTTTGCCATTCCAGATGACTTCATCCATAACTTATTTGAGTCATTGCCGAGACGTATGGATGAAGTCCTCCAAGCTCATGGGAGTCATACGATATTAATTATTTTTCCCAAGGCAGCATGACTTTATGTTCAAATGTTATTGTTGCATGTTTGTGTATTCAAAATAAAATAGCCTAATCTAGAGGCCTTTGCTTTTCATATAAGCCATTTCTGATTCCAATTGATCAACTACAAATCAAGTTATTATTTGTTGTTCCTACAACTTGGATAAGCGACAAGACTTTTGTCAGGGACTGTATGATGGATCTCGGGGGGGGCAGGATCCTTCGGTTTTGTGGTCAGTGAGCGGTGTGCTGTCTTCACGCACAGGTCCAAATCGTCTGGTAGTTCAAGTGAAGTGCACATCAAGTTGGATATGAACTTAGTCATGTCGTTTGTTTCTTCTCCCTCTTTCACCCCATATATGCGCAGATTATTCTGTCTTGCTCTAGATTCGAGGTCTTCACATTTAGCGGATAGTTTAGCTTCTCTCTGTAGTAAATAGCGAATGGCTCTCTCGTGTCAATGTGTTTTATCTTCCGTGTCGGTCACTCTCTGTTCCACATTCGTGACTTGTTGTTTTAGTCGTATGACTCAGAACATCGTCGAGGGTGGATTCAAACCTCGATAAGGTAGCCTTCGTGTCTTGAGAGGCCGTAGTTCAGAGTTCGGCGAGCACCGCCGCCATTTCTTCCACAGCACCGTCCTCACCAGAGGGTGAAGCAGCATCTGGTCGTTTCTCGTCTTTTTTTGCAGCTTTTCCTTTCTTTTCCTTTCTTTTCTCATAGAAGACATTCTGGCCTCAGTACGAAGTGACAAATTCAAGTTAAATGCTGTTTTGGCTGATTTTTAAGGGTTTCTTCCCGCGGCCAGAGAATCAGGCTGTTGCTCCTACGATGACGTCACCGGAAGTCCGATAACTTTCTTAAAGTTTTCCTTATATTTTTGCAATCATTGTCAAACCATTTGTTATTGTGTATTTGTTTTGGTTTTTGATTAGAGGTTTTCAAGTTTGATAACATTGCCAATTTATCAAAAATTTCATTAATTTTGTCCACAGCAGTGTTTACACCATCATTATAACGGGGAAATATTTCAGAAAGAAATAAATCGATTAAAGATTGGATTTTGGCATTTTCAAATGTCTTTTGGTAGCTCTCCATGCTGTCTGATTTCCATCCGTATGAATGTGTGGTGTTGTACAGTTCACTGGGTTTAGAGGCCTCATAGTGAGTGTGTGCCCTCTTCAGACAGACCGTGATCTTGCTGTGGTCTGAGAGGGGTGTGAGTGGGTTGACTGTGAAAGCTCTGAGAGACATTGGGCCTCATTCATGAAACGTTAGTAAATTTGTGCGTAGATTTGCACATAAAAGCCTACGCTACTAAAAACCTACTCCGGATTCATGAATGCCGCGGGAAACTCAGATCTGATCGTAAACACGTGTGTATGATCATGAATGTCAATCCATCGTAAAGTGACAGCGCGCTCCCGGTAATCAGCTATTAGCATAAAACCCCGCCCATGAATTGCCAATGACCACCATATAAGGAGGTGTAGAGGCATCCTGTCGACCTGTCAGTCATGGCGCAAAGAAAGAAAGAGAAAAAAAAAAGAATTATTCAGAAGTAGAGATTGAAATTATTTTGGGAGAAGTGCAGTAACCCCTATCCCCTATGGATATAGAAGGGTAAGTCCATATATAACACACACATGGAATTATGCAGGCTATATTCTTACCAATGAGCCAGCCGTCTCTCACAGCTCCATCCTCCAAACGCATGCCAACTGCGCAATTACGCAGGATAAATGCGTCATGCGTCCCACCAGGCCACCGTGCCACAACGTTTAACAACACACACTTTGCGTCACAGATCAGTTGCACATTCACGGAATGAAAGGTTTTCCGGTTTATGGAAGCAAATGCATCACCGGATAGAGCCTTGATGGGTACGTGTGTGCAGTCTATGGCACCGATGACACCTGGCATGTTTGCGATCGCACTGAATCCCTGCATTACTTCTACCTGCCGTTGTGCGCCATAGAGACATTTAATATACTCTGGCATTAGTTTAATAATACCGTTAAGAACTGTAGGCAGGATGCGGCTCATAGGCGGTTGCGAAATGCCGGACCTGTCACCTATCTCCCATAGAAAAGAACGCGTAATCTATTGACTCGATAGATAATTCACAATTATGAGCTTAATCTGAATCTTAATCCTGCCAGTTGCCAACTAATTTAACTAAATGTGTTATATTTTTAATCGTTTGTCATGTTTATCTCACATGTTTCAAAGGCATCTGCCTATTGTGTACATAACAGAGACAATATGAATTAAAATTGTAATTTCCTATAGTGAGAAGCACTATATGTGTTCTTAAATGTACACAAGCACTACGTGTGGTCAGCAGCATGTGTAGATTTTGTTAGTAGCTACGAAAAGATTGGAGCTACTAAAATATTGATGAATGCGGAGATGTGCGTAAATTTCCGTCTGCGAACGGTTTACACACAAATTCGTTCTGCTCACGTTTCATGAATGAGGCCCATTGGGTCCAGGGGCCGTATTCATAAAGATTCCTAGTACAAAGAGTGGCTCCTAGTGACGAAATTCTAAGAAAATTCTTAGAATTATGACGTTTTCTAAGAATTTTCCCTTAAAGTTGAGACTAGATCCTAGTAAAGATAAAAGTTATTCATAAAGCATCTTAGCCCTTAAGAGAGCTCCTAAGGTGAAAAACTGTAGGAGTAGGGAGGAGGACTTTTAATTGGCTTAAGAGTTTCTTAAGCAGAGGAGAAAATGGCGGAAAGACAAGTAGGTAGGAGAAATATTCTCCAAACGCTAAATGACGGTGAGTTAATTAAACGCTACAGATAAGATCGTGCAGGGATCATGTTTGTGGTCGATCTCATCAGAGATGTGCTCACATCTCCCACCCAACGCAAGAACACTATAACGCCAGAAATGAAACTGATCACAACATTGAGATATTTGGCAACTGGAAAAATGCAACAGTGCAGCAGTGATGACTTGGGTCTGTCGCACCTTCCGTCAGCAGAGTGATCACACAAACAATTACAGCACTTTCACAGTCTCATATTGTGACACAGTTTATTTCATTTCCGCTGGATGTCCACACCTTGCAGGCTCACAAAAGGGCATTCATGGACATAGCGGACTTCCCAGGTGTTGTTGGTTTAATCGATGGGACGCACATCTGCATTATCGCACCATCAGAAAGCAAATACATTTTTGTTAACAGAAAGATGTACCACAGCATCAATGCTCAAATTATTTTCAGTGCTTTACACTCGTCAACTAACTGAGCTAAGAGTAAACATTTGTTCCTCTGTCCAGTTGGGTTTTCGGGTTCTTTTATTGGCTTCTATTGCTGTTTGTTTGTTCCCATGGTTTATGCCAATCAGCGCTGCTACTTATAGGCTACTGGACAGCGATCACAGAAACTGTTGAAAGCTGAGCCATTTTCCCCCGTTAATACCAAATAGATTAAGTATTATTTGGTATTAAGTATAAACTTAAGCAAAAAAATATAACAACTATCAGCATATGAACAGGCTACTGCGCAAGTAGGCCTGTATTTTCAAACATTTTGTACACTACTTTTAAAGAATGGCTTACAATTTATTCAACAGAGATGTTCATTACATAACATAGTATTCATAATTACACCATGCCTTAATAGAGACTAGATTCTATGATTAGGCCTATCGATTTCCATTCTATGCCCATTATCACTAAGAGCGCACTTTTATTTCTTTTTTTTAATTTTTTGATCAACCAATCACACCTTCTAAAAGAATGTGTCATACCTAGCAACAGGGTCAACCACACCTCCTCACTAAGATAAAAGTTTCTGTCCCTTCCTTGCTCAGAGTTGGTCTGAGGAGTTTCTTGAATCACTTCTAAGCTAGGACTCCTTGCTAGAAATTTTTAGGCTAAAATAGGAGCTCTCTGAGAGTACTCTAAGAATTTTTATGAATACGGCCCCAGATCTGTTATGGCATAGTCTACCGTACTACTGCCAAGAGCTGAATTAAATGTGTAACGACCCAGAGAATCTCCTCGTAACCTACCATTGACTATATACAGACCCAGCGTGCGGCAGAGCTGTAAAATCTGGGTACCACTTATGTTTGTAATTTTATCAGAATTGTGTCTTGCGGGGAGTTCGGGGAGATGAAAGCAGGTTTCTCCAGGTAGGTCTAAGTGTTCTCCTTGAGTGTTTATAGTGTCAGCTTTCTCTCCAGTTCTAGCGTTCAGGTCCCCGCAGACTAGCATGTTTCCCAAAGTTTTAAATTGGTTTATTTCCCCCTCTAGAATGGAAAAAATCTTCTTCATTGTAGTAGGGGAATTCTGAGGGGAGTATGTAAATAGCACATAGGTAGACATGTTGGTCTGCACATATTATTTCTTTGTTAATTTTCAGCCAAATATAGGTTTCTACTTTTTTGATCATTTCAATTGAATGTGTTAGTTCTGATTTATACCAAGTAATCATGCCTCCTGAGTCCCTACCCTGGGTTACTGTTTGGAGTTTGATTGATGGGATAATAATCTCAATGTAACCACAAGGACAACCAGTGGAACTGTCTCCTCTGTACCATGTCTCTTGTAAGACGGTGGTATCAGAGTCTTTTACCTCTCTAATAAAATCTGGATTTCGGCTTTTTTTAAATTTTTTATTGTGCAATACAAACAGACATGACAAACAAAGACATGACATAGTACAAGACAGAATGGACCTAACACTGCAACTCAGCAGCAAAAAAGGAAATGGATTGATTGAAGATGGAATTGATTGATTGATGGAAGAAGAAAGAGAGAGATAGATAACAAACACCAAAAAGGGGAGCAATACAGGAAAGGCTGGAGAAAAATATTAGTGGCTAATCACAGAGAAACAAAAAACAAACAAACAAGAGAAAAAAAAAGGGGGGGCATAGTCTTATGATTATATGGTTATGTTATATCGTTATTATTATTATTATTATAGATACATATATATATGTACATATACAAATTTTATTCTATTTATTTATTAAATTTTTTCCCCCCCTTTTACTTTATTTTATCTTCCTTTTTTTTCTCTCTTCCACTTCTTTTTTCCTCTCTTCTTTCCTTTTCCCTTTTTTTTTAATTACTCTGGGGTGCGGGGGTAGGCTAGGCCGTCCAGGAAGGGAGCGGTGGGCCACCCAGCCCGACCCCCAGTGGCTCAGTAAGGGTCCCCGCCAGGGACTGGGAGGATGGGACAGCCAAAGTCCCCCTCTCTGTATTTATTTATTTATTTATTTATTTATTTATTTATTTATTTATTTATTTATTTATTTATTTATTTATTTATTTATCTTTAGTTATTCATCTATATTTTTATAATATATTTAGGGTGGTCCTATCATGGACCGCATCCAGACCTAGAGGAGGCTGCCGGCCCACGGCAGGCTTCCCCCTAATGTCTCCTGCTGGACCTGGGCCACTCCCAGACCCGATGGGAGGGGGTCTGCCTGCTGAGCAGAGACGTAATTTGATTAATTATATTATTTTGTTTTTATTTCTTTTCTGTTTCTTTTACTCATTTTTGTTTGTTCTTTTATTTATTTATTATTATTATTCTAATTTTATTTTTTTATTTTTTTTTGAGGGGGGCTTTGGCTGATCCTCACCCCTGCCTGCCCCAGCCGAGACCCCACCAAGCCACCGGCCAGCCAGGTGCTGGAGGGCCCACCCCCCCACTCTGCTGGTGTTAATGTTAATACCAATATTAGAAAGAAAAAAATAGATAAATAAAAATAAGAAAAAAAATGGATAAATGATATAAAAAGTAAATAAATAATATTTATGGTAAATTGGTGAGAGAAGACAAACAAATAACAACGATAATAAAAACAAGAAATAAACAACTAAGTTAAACTAAACTAAATTAGAGATTTTGGGGGATAGTTCAGAATGTATGATGTATGTATGTATATGTTAAACATTTTACGATTATTCTTTAAGATTCTGTCTGTGCTCTTCTATTATGTAGCTATGAGGTTAGAGCAGAGCAGGTGTAACGTGTATTGTATCTCCCTGAGGTCACCAGTGGGGGTTGGGGGTGTCGCTCTTCTCACAACCTCAGCATAGCTCCATCCAGTAGGCTGGGGTGTCTGTAGAGCTGGCTGTACTGCTGGAAGTAAGGGGGGTGCTCTGGTCTGGGAGATCTAGGAGGTCTGGGTGGGGTCTGTGCTGGCCGACTGTTCCTCTGGGCGGTGGTGAGGTTCCTGCTGAAGACAACGTCCTTCCGGGTCTTGGCCAGGATGGGGACTGCTTCTCTGTACAGGTGTACATGGTCATACAGGTAGTCCAGACCTGGTATCGGGTGGTGAGCCAGGAACACATTGGGTTTCAGGGCACAGTCCCTGGAGACGCTGGCGTTCACCCTGTGTATGGTGTGGGGGTGGAAGTCTCTTCTTGGCAGGAGGGTTGAGATGATGATTCTGCAGGTTGGCAGCCAGCAACAGTAGCTCTCTCTTTTCTGCACTTTTAGCTATTTTAAAGCCATTTTTTTTAGCTAATTAACATTTTTTATAGCTTATTTATTGTTTATGATTACCATTTTTTGCTTGTTTTTTTTTTGTCTGTGTGGCTCATTCTTGGGACAATGTTTCCTGACTGCGTCTCTGTCCTGGCTCAACAATACAGCGGGGCTATCGTTTACACGATGAAATTCCCAGAGAGCTGAAGAGGAGGTACAGGGGATGTAAGGCTGGACGTAAACACAGAGAGAAGAAGAGAAGAAACCATCTCTCCCTTCCATCACCATGGGGAACGTGAGGTCGCTAGCTAACAAGATTGACGAGCTAGCGGGCTTGGTGAGGACTCAGTGGATGTATCGTGAGAGCAGTGCGCTTTGTTTCTCGGAGACGTGGCTTCATGAGGACATCCTGGACTCTAACGTTACTGTGGACGGCTTTCAGACTGTTTGGGCAGACAGGACTCACCGTGAGAGTGGCAAGAGGAAAGGAGGGGACTTGCTATTCTTATTAACAACAAGTGGTGTCATCCCGGTCATATCACTGTGAAAGAGAGTGGATGCAGCCCGGACATTGAACTGCTTGCCGTCAGTCTGCGGCCGTAATATCTGCCGCGAGACTTCTCACACATGATCATCCTGGTTGTTTACATTCCTCCGTCTGCAAACGCGGCGCTAGCAACTGACGTCATCCACACCGTTGTCGCGGGACTTCAGACACGACACCCAGACGCATTCATCACGATATCTGGGGACTTTAATCACGTCACTCTGACTGCAACACTGCCCACCTTCAAGCAGTTTGTTGACTGTCCCACTAGGGAAAACAAGACTCTGGACCTGCTGTATGCCAATGTTAAGGAGGCTTACAGCTCTACTGCCCTTCCTCCACTTGGAAGATCTGACCATAATCTCATCCACCTGAAACCCCTGTATAAGCCCCAAGTCCAGCGGCTTCCTGTGATCACTAGGACTGTGAGGAGATGGTCACAGGAGACTGACAAAGCTTTGCAGGGCTGCTTCGAACTAACAGACTGGGACTTGCTCTGTGATTCGCATGGAGAGGACCTCCCCCAGCTCCTCCATAACCATCCACCTCCAAACCTCCAGCCCTACTGTCCCCCCTCCCCCATCGTTCCTTCCGGACTATGCCCTACCTGTTCTCTCTCCCCCACCTTCATCACCTCCCCCCACCCCGTCAACATGCACGGCACACAGACCTTCACTGCAGAGCAGGTGAGGAAGGAGCTGTGCAGACTCTGCCCAGGCAAGGCAGCAGGTCCTGATGGTCTCAGCCCGAGGGTCCTAAAAACATGTGCAACCCAGCTGTGTGGAGTCGTGCAGCGCATCTTCAACCTGAGCCTGAGTCTAGAGAGGGTCCCTGTGCTGTGGAAGACATCCTGCCTGGTTCCAGTACCTAAAAAGGCGCGTCCCAGCACCTCCAATGACTACAGACCGGTGGCGCTGACACCACACCTGATGAAGTCCCTGGAGAGGCTGGTCCTGTCACTTCTTCGGCCCCTGGTTAGTTCATCGTTGGACTCTCTCCAGTTTGCCTACCAGCTGAAACTGGGAGTGAAGGACGCCATTATCTTCCTGCTCCACCGTGCCTACGCCCACCTAGACAGACCGGGAAGCACCGTTAGAATCCTGTTCCTTGATTTCTCCAGTGCGTTCAATACCATCCGGCCTTCCCTGCTGGGGAGTAAACTGTCGGCGATGCAGGTGGACCCTAATCTGGTTTCCTGTATTACAAATTATTTGACAGATAGACCACAATATGTCAGACTGCAGGACTGTGTGTCAGATACTGTGATCAGCAGCACTGGGGCCCCACAGGGAACTGTTCTTTCCCCCTTTCTGTTCACTCTGTACACCTCAGACTTTCAGGTCTATTCTGAGTCCTGCCACCTGCAGAAATTTGCGGACGACTCTGCAATTGTTGGCTGTGTCAGTGAAAGGAAGGAGGAGGAGTACAGGGGCGTTGTGGATTCCTTCGTTGAGTGGTGTAAAACTAACCATCTGCATCTCAACACCACCAAAACAAAGGAGCTGGTGGTGGATTTCCGCAGGAGGAAATCTGCCCCCACACCCATTTCCATCAATGGTGTGACTGTGGATGTTGTCCAGGATTACAAATAACTTGGAGTACACCTGGATAACAAACTGGACTGGGCCAAGACTACTGAGGCTGTTTACAAGTAAGGCCAGAGTAGACTCTATTTCCTGAGGAGGCTCTGGTCATTCAATGTATGTAACATCATGCTGAGGATGTTCTACCAGTCAGTGGTAGCTAGTGCCATCTTCTTTGGTGTTGTGTGCTGGGGCAGCAGTCTGAGGGCTGCAGATGCCGACAAGATCAATGAGATCATCAAGAAGGCTGGCTACGACAAGATGGAGTGTTCCTCAAGGTAATCTAGTATTCTTTTATTAAGAATACTACAGAAAAATTTACCGAGACAGCTGCTGACACAGATGCCACGGTAGTTATTAGGCTCTGATTTGTCCCCACTCTTATAAATGGGGGAAATGAGCCCTTTGCACCAGATGTCAGGAAAACATCCTGACTGTAAAACACTATTGAACACCTTTAAAACTGCACCCTGCATCTCTGGGTGCTGCATTTGAGCATTGTGTTTTTAATGCTGTCTGGACCACAAGCTTTCCTCGGCTGGAGAGATTTTGTCTGTGTGGTCAATTCTTCCCAGGTGATTGGGAAATCAAGGGGGTTTTGGTTGGCTTTAATATTTTCTTCTAATATTTGGAGTTTTTCTTGTATAATATATTGATCTGAATTGATTTGATTTATTGGTATGTCTTTGTTGTCAGGTTAGGATTTTAGGACCCAAAAGCAGATAAGAACAGGAGGCAGGATTGGGGAAAACGAAAGGAGAGCTTTATTTAAAACAAAGCTGAGAAATACAAAAATCCAAAAACTAGAAAACCAAGGACCAAACAAAGTAACAACTAAGGCTAAGTACAAAGTACAACCAAAATGCAGAAAGTATTAAATCAAACATGGAAAAACCAAAAGTTTAAATCCAAAAAACATATACCACCGGGAGACTGTAGGCACTAGGAACTTGGGGAAAAAAAAACATCACAGGAACAGATACAACAAACCGACAGGGAGTGCATGGAGAACAAAGGCTTAAATACTCAGACACACTGATGAGGGGACGAGGAACAGGTGAGGAGAGAGAGGAGGGAAGAGGGCAGGTGCGATAACGAGGGGGAAGCACAGAGGAGAAATAACACAGGCAGACAGAGGGAGACATACATGCAACAAGAGGAAAACAAAGGGGAGAGCACAGGAGACACTGAAAGGACTAGAGATGGGATTTATGGCTCTTTGGAGGGAGCCGGATCTTTGGGATCTGTTCATTTCAAAGAGCCATTCAAAAGACTGGCTCATTTGGCTCATTTTTATATTTATTCACTTTTAAGAAGCCAGCCTGGGGTTAATTCATTTTATCCTGGAAATAATCACAGGGAGGAATGATGGGCTGAGATTTGGATCAGAATAATTTCAAACTCAGATTTCCCACCAATATTTGAGTATGAATTATTCTGAAATATTGATTATAGCTTCATTTGACATGTGTGGACAAGATTTTAAAGTCTGATATGGATTCATTGTAAATATTCCACTGCCATATCCCTCTGAGTTGACAGTGAGATCATTGACATTGACTTATGTTATTCATGCAACACCTAAACACTTATAAATACACAATAAAAAACAAAGCAGGCTACAATGAAGTTCCATGCAAAAGGTTTTAGTGCAAAATTTCCCACACAAGAACATTTTTAACAATACAGAAAAACTCAAAACAATATTTTAAAATTCTCCCCCTCCTTCAGGCTGCTCTGCCAACTCTGAGGCACTTGTTTTTTTTTTTTTTAACTGAGACAACTCATTTGCATATGAAATAAGTGCTCCTCCTCATGCTCTCTCAGTCTACTGATTTCGACGCACTTGCTTTTTTTTTTTTTACTGAGGCACTCATGTGAAGGGAGCGTGAGAGAGAAAAAAAAGAACGGCTCCCAACCAAACGCGACTCGGTTCCCATCGTTCATGTTAATGAGCCGTTCAAAAGATTCGGTTCGTTCGTGAACGTCACAACTCTAGAAAGGACACAAGAGGACAAGGAAATCAAAACAAGAGACATGACAAAACACAGAACCATGACATTTGTACAGATTTTCAAACTGTGCTCTTTAGATGTCACCATTTTGGATGGGTAACGTCTGTTGCTTTGTATTGAACTTGTTCCACATATCCCAGAATCGATTTTGATTAATGGCAAGTTTCATGTGGGTATATTTTTGTTTTTTGTTCCTAATTGTACATTTATATTTCTTTAAAATTTCATTGTATTTAATGCGTAAGGCTTGGTTGTTTGGTTGGCGATGTTTTTCATTTGTTATTTTTCTCAGGTCTTTTCTGATGGTCTTGCATTCTTGATCAAACCATTTGTCAGCGTTTTGCCTTTTAACAGGCTTCCGTTTTTGTTTTATATGGTCAGCTTTAATAGCTGCCTTGTGAAATATCACATTGATATCATGAGTGGCCTTGTTTACACCATCTCTGGTCGAGACATATTGGTTTTGGTCATATATTGATATGTCATTCATCAGATCAGGTGAGTTCAAGGCCATGATGAATTTGTCTCCACTGTCTGGGGCCCATCTGTAAGTAGGATTTAAAAGCTTACTGGGTTCCCTTTTTGTGTCACTCATTTGATCTCAGAGTTTAAAGAACACATTTATTTGGTTGTGGTCTGAAAGGGGGGATTGCTGGCTGCAGTGAATGCACTGATAGTGGAGGGGTCCATGTCAGTGATTGCATAGTCTACAACACTAGACCCAAGAGCTGAGGAGTATGTGAATCTCCCTAAAGAGTCCCCTCTGAACCTACCATTAACTATGTACAGGCCTATGGCCCCTGCCACTTTGATTTATTTCAGAGTGAATGTTGTTCCGATGGGTGATGGTTGGTGTGGTAAACAGGGGAGCCTGACCAAATACATGGTTGTTGCCTTGTGAGTCCATGACATCAGGTTCAATTACTGTTTGTCCATTCAGTTCTCCAGTTAGAAGCACCTGTCCCTCAGGGTTCCTACAGGTTTCTTCAAGTCAAATTCAAGTCTTTTTAAGACCATTTATATAAAAACTTAATACTTATTTCACGGTATATTTCACAGATCTACCGGCAAAGTTTTTTTCAATTGTTTTCACGCAGTTTTGAAAACCGGGTTCTTTTTTTCAAAATATAATCACAATTATCCAAACACCACACTCAATTTGCATAATTCCTAGATTGTTTGCAAAATGACACACTTCAGACAAAACATACACACATATTTGTGAAAATGCTATTAGTTTTCATTTAACCAACACAGTCCTCAATGATCAGACACTATTACAGCCAGTTTCACACTGCTGTGATAAATAAAAAAAAACTAAATTTTAGGAAATAGCATGTGCTAGATTTTTGGCCAGACATTGTTATGTAAGGGATCATTTAGATGTAAAAAAAAAAATAAAAAATAGTGACAAATCCACAACATTCTTCATGATTAGTTTGAGATATAGGGAGAATGTACACAAATAGGCCTACTATAAACTTACCAAGCACTGCACAACACTGATGCTGCAGACTGAATATTTCAAGTATTTATTTCAATACTTACAGCATTTCTTACCATAATCAGTTACAGTAATCAACCAACAATGAAATCAGTGAAACAAATCAAATCTGTAGACAAATAAAAATTACTGCATGAAGTACATACACTTTGACTCTGAAGAAAAACTACTGTAAAAGCAACAAGAATACTGTAACTATTCATCATCTCTCCGTCTGGCTGGATCAGGCCATAAGATTTCATCCACATCACAGGCTATCTCTTAATTGGCAAGGCACCGTTGGAAGAATTGCCTCGTGTGACGAATCCACCCCTGCACAGAAGCTGCTTCGATATGATCACAGGCCTGCTCCATGGCCTGAATGAGGGGCAAACGGTCATAGGGCCACAGGTCGTATACCTTCCACCGCCATGCTGAAAAAAAACTCTTCTATTGGATTCAGGAAGGGGGAGTATGGGGGAAGGTATAAGACTTCAAATTCAGGGTGCTCATGGAACCAATTCTGGACCAGAGCAGCCCGATGGAATGAGACATTGTCCCAAACGACAATGCACCGCATCTGGTCCACTTGGTTTAATGCTGTGACAATCTCGTGCAATCTGTCAAGAAATGCAAGTATTAGATTTTCATTATAGGGTCCCAGATTTGCATGGTGGTGGAGGCCCCCATTTTGTGCAATAGCAGCACAAAGGGTGATGTTACCCCCTCGCTGCCCTGGCACATTGGTGATTGCCCTGTGTCCAATTACATTTCTCCCTCTTCTTGTTTTCACAAGGTTAAATCCAGCCTCATATGTTATAAATTCATGTTGAATTTCTTCAGCATCCATTTGCAAGACTCTTTGAAACACAGTAAAAGACAATAGGATGCTATCCAATACCTATTGCACAGTATTTTTTGTACACAATACCACACCATAGTAAGAAGAACAATACATACCTCCACATACTCATTGCGCAGATGTTTCACTCTCTGAATTTCTGTCAAATGGTACCCGATACAGTTGCTTCATGTATATTTGATTTTTCTTGAGGATTCAACCTAATGTTGACAGAGAGACTGGGATGTTATTGAAAATATGGTCATCATTGATGATACTGGCTTGGATTTCTCGCAGCCTGATACAATTATTGGTCAAAACCATGTTCACAATGGTGGCCTCTTGTGCACAAGTGAACATAGGGCCCCTTCCACCTTGGTGTCCTCAACCCTCAATCCTATGTAAAAAAAATATATAAAAAATACACATGCAGCCTACAGTCAAATGTCACAGTAAACAATATTGATGCTAAGTACAGCAAGCTTCAGTTTCAATGTACTGTGTGGTTAGCTTACCTGTTTTCTCGATGAAATGTCCGAATTACTGACGCAACAGTATTTCTGCTGAGATTTGGTTGAACTCTTTGTCCAGCTTCCATCAGTGTCAGTCCATGGTTGATGACATGGTCAGTAAGTGTTGCATAGATTTCTTGAGTCAAATTTGGTCCTCGTCTTCTTTGTTCAGGTTCTATCAACTCTTCAAGTCCTTCTCTACCTCTTCCTCTACCTCCTTCTTCTCCTCTTCCTCTACCTAGGCCTCTTCCTCTACCTCCTTCTTCTCCTCCTCTTCCTCTACCTGGGCCTCTTCCTCTACCTCCTGCTTCTCCTCCTCTTCCTCTACCTAGGCCTCTTCCTCTACCTCCTTCTTCTCCTCCTCTTCCTCTACCTAGGCCTCTTCCTCTACCTCCTTCTTCTCCTCTTCCTCTATCTGGGCCTCTTCCTCTAACTCCTTCTCCTCTTCCTCTACCTGGGCCTCCTCCTCTACCTCCTTTTCCTCTTCCTCTGCCTCCTTCATCTCCTCTTTGAGCTCCCCCTCTCATTCTCACTCTTCTTCTTCTTCTTCTTCTTCTTCTTCTTCTTCTTCTTCTAGCTCCTTCCATTTTTGCTGAAGACAGGTGAACTCACCTGCTACCTTTTAAAGCACACCTGAGTGCTGCGTTTTCAAATTAGCACATGTGTGCTTCCACACCTGGTGGATGTGTTTATCCAATTTGTTCATGAGTGTGGTCATTGGCAATCCGGGGCTTTGTAATGACAAGGAAGTAACCTCACAATCCTTATCTGTGTCTAAGGTGTGAAAATGTGTGTAGAGTTTTACAAATCACTGTGTGTAATGTTTTGCAAAAAGGGTGAAGCAGACATTGTGTGTAATGTTGTGCAAATCTGTGGAGGTGATTTGCTCCTTGGAGTAGAATTTCTCAAATTGTGTGGAAATTTTTATTTTAGTGTGTAAACAATTGTAAAAAACTGTAATTTGTTCATTTATTTCTCAAACAAATGTGAAGATGTGGACTGTGTGAAGCATTTTGGAAGAATGATGTAACATTGCAGCATAGTAGTGAGTACTTGCACTGCAACACCACAGCACAGACACAGACCACAGACAACAAGCCAAACAGAGGTGTGAAAAATCAAAGAACATTTCAGCAGACCACAAAAAAGTTTGTTCTTGTTGCAGGGGCTGCGTTTTCAAATTTCTCCACCCTGAGACCCGTTTTCAAAAAAGTGCGTTTACAGGCGCTGCGTTTACAGGATCCGTGTGGACGATCGGCTAAAATGATGCAAAACGTGCGTTTACACAAAACAGTATTTTCGTGTGGACGGCCCCTCAGGGTGGAGAAATTCGAAAACGCAGCCCCTGTGTTTTCGTGTGGTGAATTTGCATACTTTTCGATACGATGATGTCATCACCCCACCCCTCGACCTCTCGCCTTCGACCTCTAAACCCTGTGATGTCTCATAACCATAGACATATATACATAGACGCCGCATCGACTGTGGAGGGACGTGCCTAAAGCGCCGCCATCTTGGAACAGGACCAGCAGAGGCAGCGGCGCATGAACATCTATGAGGGAAAGAGGCACTCCTCAATCTCAAAATAAAATTATTCACTGAATTTTGGACCGATTTTCAAACGGTTTGGTTCATTAAAAACGTCATACAAGTAGCTATGACACAGGGTGCTTGGATATTTTAAAAATGCTGGTTTTACTACCCAAAATACAAATTCTAACGTACTTAATGTTATCAGCTTCTGTCAAAAGATGCTGGACTCCTGTGCCGCCTATGGATGCTCTAAGGAGCGGAACATACAAACCAGATCTCGTGGGATCACTTTTCACAGGTAAGATGTAAGTAAGGGATAACATAGTGTGAGCAGGTTGTTATATAGTAAAATAAACCCTGACAGGATGGACAGAACCTTTCAGCTTCGGGTCCAGGTTCTACCAGAGACGTTCTAGAAGGACTTTGGTTCTATCCATGATATAACCAGTTCTGTACATCATCCTGCGTATTACACAGCTGCTTACTGGTGAAATAACTCATCTGAGACAAAATTTTGGTCTGAATGCGATGTTATGAATCTATAAACTATCTCTGAAAAAAAAAAAAGATACTGGAAACTCACAGAAAAAACAGACTGCAGTGATTGGTATACAGCATCAAATAGGCTATAGCTAATATATTGATCATTATTAGCTCTATTGTGCAAGGCAATTTTATTTATATAGCCCGTTTTTTACCAACAGTTTGTCTCAAAGGGCTTTACATGGCATCATAACAACATCTTCTGCCCTTAGACCCTCACATCCACTGAGGAAAAACTCCATAGAAACCCTTTTAACAGGGAAAACTGATAATTCAAAGTGCCTGTTTAGTTTGAATATTTGGAATCAATCAAATCACTTTATTCATAGAAATGATGATACTGATCAGGGGGTGGTGGGAGTTCAGGAGCTGGACAGCCACGAGGAACAAAGTTCTCCTCTGCGTCCTGCAGCATGCAACAAAGTCTGCATCCTCAGGGGAGCCACTCAAAAAGACGGAGCAGAATGTGATGAATCCTGTAAGCTCCTGCAAGCTGTTCTTACGGTCTGCTATTCACAAAGGGTAGAGACCTATGTCTTCAATAATAATAATAATAATAATAATAATAATAATAATAATAATAATAATAATAATAATAATAATAATAATAATAATAATAATAATAATGATGATAGTGATATAATTATAATAATAACGACAATTATGATATTAATATAAAAATAATAGTAAAAACAATAATTATAATAATGATAATAGTGATATAGCAATAACAGTAATAATAATAGCAATAATATAATGATAAGAATAGCAATAATAATAGTAGTAATAATAATAATAATAATAATAATAATAATAATAATAATAATAATAATAATAATAATAATAATAACAATAATAATAGTAATAAAAAATAATAATAATAAGATACTCAAATGCAATAGCCTTCAAGCAACAAAGACTTGAACACACCTGAATGTTTTCTGGGTTATTTTCATTCTGTTTGTGTCTATCTATCTATCTATCTATCTATCTATCTATCTATCTATCTATCTATCTATCTATCTATCTGGTCTGATGTTTGACAAACAAACCCCCTGAAAATAGCTTGAAAAATTAGCGATTTATGATCACTTTTATTGTGTAGACACATCATTCCTCTATAGACAGAATGCACTGTAGGAGCGAGTGGTCCTGTTCCAAGATGGCCGCCCTGTGGGCACGCCGCTCTAGTGGGCGGCAGCAGTCCATGCGGCGTCTATGTATATATGTCTATGCTCATAACAACAACAACAACAATGGCGGACTACATGCTTGTGTTCGTGCTGCAGAAGATATTGAGCCTATCAGGGTTACTAGGGCAAAATATTCTGCTCCTCTGCCACTACGCTGAGCAAAAAAGGATTATGGACAACAGACTAGTCATTTTCATCTTCTTGTTGTGTTCGGTTTCTCCTTCGGCTGTCTGTTTGTATACAGCGTCTGTGTCTGTGTTGTGGTGCTGTAGCAAAGTGTCGTGTTCGGACCCAGAGCAGGGTTGCGTTCTCAATTATTGGTTCCACTAACTCTTTATTTAGGCTACGTTATTCAATCAAAATAATAGTGGTTGACAAATCAAACTTTTAAGGAGAATGCGATACGGAGAAGTTACATACTGCACAAATTATAAGACCCAGATATCAAAATTCAAGACTTTTTCAAGTCTTTTTAAGGTATTATTTCCAAATTCATAAATTCAATGCTTTTATGACTTTTTAAGACCCTGCGGGAACCCTGTTCCCTGGGCCTAGAAGTAGGCAATTTCTGAATGGAGAGTGTCAAAAATGTCTTCTTCAAAATAAGGAGAATCTACTGGGGGTATATAAATTGCACAGAGATGTAGATCCCTATCAGTTATGCCTAGGGTTTGATCTAATCTCAACCAAATGTGTGATTTACCCTGTTTTACTGGTGAGATCTGACGGCAAAGATCTCCTTTGTACCAGACCAAGATCCCCCCCGATGTTCTGCCCTTGCGTATGTTTTTTAATTTTACAGAGGGCACCATGACTTCCTTATATCCTGGAGGACAGTGAGTGAGCAAATCATTTTGACACCATGTTTCTGTCAATACAATTATATCAATGTCTTTGATAGATTTCATGAATTCAGGATTTCCGCACTTCAGGTCAAAGGTTGAGGAGTGGAGACCCTGAATATTCCAACAGCTTATATGAAATGAACACATAAAAAAACAATCAAAATTAACCTGTATAGTGAGACAAATATTAAAACACCTACAACTATCAATACATTTATAATACTAAATGATAATTTCATATGAATTCCATGGAGGTATGTACTATTTTCATTAATATTACCATTGTACTGAATACTACTATTACTATTATTTCTATTACTAACTAACAATATATTTCCATGTTGTTCTGTTACTCATATGGTAAAGTGTTCTGAATATGTATATCTTAGCTGCAGGGTCCGAAATTAACACCCGCCAAGCGCCAATGGCGGGTACATTTTATGTTTGGCGAGTAAATCGCGGAGGTTATCCGCCACACTGGCGGGTAAATTTTTGTACCATAATAGTACGTAAAAGTGTACTAGGTTTTGGGACGCACACAAACACACACACAAAAACAGTGTGAAGACCCGCCCACACTCTGCCTCTGATTGGCTCTGACCTTGACATTTTGTCTAGCAACGAACACCTGTCAATCAAAGGCAGAGTAGAATGGGAGGGTGATTATCACTTTATGCCGGACAGCTGCCAATTACCATAAGCAAATTTTCATAGTATGTGGCGATATTTGGAAGGAGTCAAGCTTTGAAACTAAATAATAAATAAAATCGCCATCAGTAAACTGGACACTGTCTGACTCTGTCACTTGCGGGGACGGAGGCTGTTTTCTCGCGGAAAGTTCACTGAAGTCTCGGTCGGGAGTTCGGACGGTCGCGGAGATTTAAGAGTTAAAGTTTTTTGCTGGTGACAGACGCTGTTTTTCGGGCAGAAATGTTATGAGGAGTCGGTCACACAGGCGGGAGGACAGACACTTCTCCACGTATATCTGAGGTATTTTTTCCCTCATATAAGTTGCCAAAGACAGTTACAGTTACTACGTTACATTTGTTTGGTCATGTAACGTTGCTTTGTGGGACATTTCTCTGTATTAAGTTGAGTGAAGGACCCGTGTAGTTAACCGACCGTCTGATCGACGCGCCCTCGATACCTGCAGCCAGCTTATCTGTTCACACTGGTTCGGTTCGCCAACAATGCGCAGGCGGAGAATTGGCGCACTAAAGCCGGACCCAGACGCGGTGTGTCTTGGGCTCAGGCTGAGCCTCTCCTCTCGACACCCACCGTGACGTCGCTTTTGTCAACGTCATGTATAATTTAAATAAATGCAAATATATTCACCAATATATTAAAAATAATTACACTTCAACTTTGCTCTGGCCTCTTCTTTAGGTTTGTATTCAGCATAATACTTTATCTCAATGAAATGTATGGAAATTAATGTATTTGTAACACAAAAAGGCAATTTATTAGTTTGGGTTTGGGTAAAAAATATGCTTGGCCGGTGGATTTTTTCATCTACCAGTCCACTTGGCTGGTGAGTCAAAAAGTTAATTTCGGACCCTGCTTAGCTGGACAGAAGCCGGGTGCACAGGGTGTGCAGCATCTCCCTGATGTATCCCAGCTCAGAGGAAGCAGGGGGAGGGACTGTGGCAGTAGGCTGGGCTACAGCTGCAGCATAGCTCCACTGCTGTGGGTGGGGGGCGGACCAGGGGCAGGTGCTGCTGCATAGTTCTGCTGCTGTGGATGGGGAGGGGGACCAGGGGCAGGTGCTGCTGCATAGTTCTGCTGCTGTGGATGGGGAGGGGGACCAGGGGCAGGTGCTGCTGCATAGTTCTGCTGCTGTGGGTGGGGAGGGTCAGGTGGTGCTGCATAGTGCTGCTGTAAAGGGGGATGGTGGGCAGGGACTGAGGAGGGGGAAAGTAGCCTCCTCTGGTTGTGTTTCGCAGTGGTGAGGCGGTGGGCTTGTGGGGAGTGGGAGGTCCAGGCTGAGCTGTTGTGTCTCCTCACAGCAGGGGGGATGATCCTGGGGTGGTGATGGAGAAGAGGAGGTCTTGGATGGTCTCTGAAGCTTCTAGTAGCAGAGAGGGTGGAAGGACTGCGTCCTTGGGCCATGTCTTTGAGGGTCTTTGCAAAGATCTTCACCTTCTCTTTGTGAAGATGGAGTCCATCATAGAGGTCCCATGTGCCAATGGTAGGGTGGAGGGCCAGGTGGATGTTGGGTAAGGTGACACATCCTCTCCTGATCTCCATATTGATGTCATGGATGACCTGAGGAGAGGTGTCTGTCCTAGGTAGCAGGGTGGAGATCACAATGCGGGTGTCTGGGAATTGCTTACTGGCCTGCTCCGTCATCTTCCTCACTGCCTCAGCAGTGTCCTTTCGGAGGCTGTGCAGGTCATTTGTTCCTGTGTGGATCACCAGGTATTGAGGGCTCCTGAGGGTCTCCTTTTTTAATGGCTTCATTGTTTCTCTCTCTCTCTCTCTCTATCTCTCTCTCTCTCTCTGTGCGCATGCGTGAGTGCAAGCTGAACAAGTGGGAGCTGGAGTGATTGACGGTGAGAGTAGTTTTTAAAAACTTTTCTATCTTTGTTTGTTTGTTTGTTTTGTATGTTTAAGTGTAGTTTGTGAGTCTTGTTATGGTCAGTGTGTGTGTGACAGCGGGCATCATGCCCAGTGTCGGAGTGGATGAGGAGGAGCTGCAGAGACTGACGAGGCGACAAACTTTTGCCGCCGGAGGCCGCCAAGGCCCCCCATGCCTGGGGGTTGGGGGCTTCGACCTCCGGTGAGCCGAGTGCTTTGGCCTCTCGTGAGCCAGCAGCTGATGCGTCAGTGGATGGTGAGTGTAGTTCAGGTGAGAAGGGGTCAGGTGAAAAGGGCTCACCTGTTGTACAGCAGCCGGGAGCTGAGTCAGGTGAGTCAGACTCGCCCGGTGTGCAGCGGCCTGATGAGACGGCAGACCCACATGTACAGGAGGTGATGGAGCAGGAGCAGGCTGTTAGCCCAGGGGAAAATGATGCTGTCACACCCGCTAATGAAAGTAAACAGGAAAAGGAAAAGGAACATAATGTGAATGTTGATGAGGTGGTGAATGAGGTGATGGAGGAGGACATGGCTGAGGATAAAAGATCAGGAAAAAGGAAAATTGGTGAGTTTCAGGAGGGGGAGGAGGATGGGGAGGAAGATAGTGGAGATGAAGTGGGTGAAGAGTGCGACATAACTCCATCTCAGGAGTCTCAGACCATCACTTATTCATCAAGAGAAATTAAAAAGTTCCTAAAGGACACAAAAAGGACACTGCAACACTGAGGAGCATTTATTTCTGGGAGGTGATTTTAATTGCACAGAACATCCTAATGCAGACAGAAATCACCTGGAGCCCCACCGTGCTTCATGTGCTCGGCTTCAGCGTCTCATCGAAGCTCACAAGCCGCAGGATGTATGGAGAGGGTTCCATAGAAATACCCGGCAGTATACATGGAGCCACAGCCGTGATGTTTTATCCATGGCTCGACTTGATCGTTTTATTGCTTTAAGCATCATTTTAGTATTTTTAAATCAAGTCACATTTTACCTGTTGGCTTCACAGATCATTCCCTGGTTCAGTGCTCATTTTTTATCTCAAATGTTAAGAGCGCTTATTGGCATATTTATGGGTTTTACACAAGCAGAAGAAGTCCAATTTTATTTCTTTACAGCAGTGGTGGGATTTTGGCAAAGTCTAAAACCAACAATTTTGTAAGCAGTACACTCGCAATGTCACTAAGTACATTAGCAGGTCTCTTCAGGACCTAGAGACCGAGGTGGTACAGCTGCAGGGTTTGGCAGACTGTACAGGAGAACAAGGGCATTTTGAAGCCCTTAAAAGAAAAAAGGCTGCTTTAGCCAACCTGCTGGGCATTACAGCGCAGGGGGCGCTGGTCCGGTCTCAATTCCTGAACACCTCACAAATGGATGCTCCATCCCAGTTCTTTTTCAGTCGGGAAAGGGAAAAATGGGCAGAAGAAGATCATCCACTCGCTACGTGCTGAAGATGGTTCTTCATACACAACAGGCCCAGAGATCCGGAGGTATGCCACAACCTTCTACAAAGCACTGTATTTGTTTGTGGATAACCCAGAGCTGGGTGGACAGTTTTTCAATGACCTGCCTCAGGTAGATGCTGCCTCAAATACGGCCTTGAGCTCTTAACTGACTGTGAATGAACTCCATACAGCCCTCATGAGCCTGGCCAATGAGAAGGCTCCAGGCATTGATGGACTCCCTGTGGAGTTCTACAAGTCTTTCTGGACAGTTCTCGGGAAGGATATGTTTGAGGTCTTCCAGGACAGTCTGAACTGGGGACAACTACCACTGAGCTGCAGGAGGGCTGTAATCACCCTGCTCCCCAAAAAAGGAGACCTGCTGCTCTTAAAGAACTAGAGACCGGTTTCATTGCTGTGTGGAGACTACAAGATCCTATCCAAAGCCCTGGCCCTGAGGCTGAGGGAGGTTGTTGGTGAGGTTATTCATGTGGACCAGACCTACTGCGTGCCCGGCAGGTCCATCAGTGATAATATCACTCTAATCAGGCATGTTTTGGACGTCTCTAGCTCATTGGGCACAGACACTGATCTGATTTCCCTAGACCAGGAAAAAGCTTTTGACCGGGTTAAACACCAGTATCTGTGGCAGGCGCTGGCTGCTTTTGGGATCAACACAGGCTTCATAGCTAAGATCCAGGTACTGTACTGTGACATTGCGAGTATACTGAAGGTTAATGGTGGCCTGGCTGCTCCTTTTAAGGCGAGACACTACAGGTGAATAGGGTAATTTTTTTAAATAATAGGTATCACCATGAAACTTTCTCAGTTGATTACTTATGATTAGATGAGAAAAAAATTTATTGCAAGTTTATTGTATTTTAATGTTTGAATATGCAAATGAGGCCTTATCTAATTAAATATGCACTCATTTGCATATATTTTAAAAAAACAAAATCTGATCATGGGATAAAGCTAGGTTAAAAATTTCCTTTTTCCATTTGTTGACATATTAGATGGGAAAAAAATTACAGAGGGATTTATGGATATCTACTTTTGCTATCCTGTAAATCAGAAAATATTGTCAATAGCCTTAAAAAAATCGATTTTCGCCATGTTTTTTGGGATAAAATGTTATGTAAATCAGGCTAGGAATAACATATTTACAAATCCCTCTGTAAATGTCTTCATAATATAGCTGGGTGCAAGACTGGAAAGTTTAGTGTATATAGGTGCAACTGAAGTGGAGATTTTTTACTTGGAGTATGAGAAAAAAGTCATTTTGAGAAAATGGCATTTAAAGATTTATATTCGAAAATTCCACACATTTCTATTAGAAAAGCATTGCTAGAAAGCAAAATAACCAGTCATGTCCTTGGTAATAACAATATACAACATCCCAAATACATGAAAATTGATAATTTATGAACACAACAGGTATATAAGGTCTTCCATTGCAGAGAACTGGAGACAATCACATAAACAGAGACACAAATTTGCCACCAGAATGGCAACTCTGCAACCAGAACTGCAACTCAAAACTCCACACAAAATGTACAGAACAGTCACCCTTGTGTTAACAGCCTACACAGCAAAAACTGGAGTGTTGACATTTCAGGGTTAAACATGTCAGAGTTGATTTTCACTCTCAAAGTGTAATTTTAACACATTCTGATTCAAACAGTGTTCAGTGTTGGAGTTCTTTAACAGTGTTAGTCGAGCCCAAGCAAATTAACTCTGTGGAGATGTAATCTTTACATCTCTACAGAGTTAACTTGCTTGATAGGCCCCTGGGCTTCATCCCAGGTAAATCCATGTGGTAAACCCCTGGGCTTCAGCCCAGGTGAACCCGTGCATCAATTAATAGTCCACTCTGCAGTGCGTCTTCCATGTGCTACTGCTGGGTTCAGGAATGGCTACAGAGTTCGGCAGAGAGTTTTACACATGCGGTAAGTACAAATTCAACTTACGGGAACAATAATATAAAAATGAAATATCTGCTGAAAATATATACGCAACTTTGCTAAGCTTTTTTGTGGTACTGAACAGCTATGTGTGGGATTAGCTTGAGCTTTTTTTTCTCTTCTTTTTAAATGTAGCTAACCATTAGCTAACAATTAAACATTAACAAGCTGAAAAACGTTTTCCTCATTGCATTTTACAAAGTCTCATGCAGGCTTCAAGTGGTGTAAAACCAAAGCTTCAACTCTGTCAAAATTAGTTTAGGGCTAACGTTAGCACAGCGTTAACAAGCTAACGTGAAGTTCACGGTCTTACACCTGTACTGTGTAGTGTTTGGCCGACACCAATGGCCTGTTCAATCGCTGAAAACGAGCTTTTAACAGCGGGGAAGATGTTAGTTATAGCTTTCCATGCCTGCACCATATGTAGGCCCCTCACCCCTCTCTTGTTGGTGCCTATTGACCTTTTTAGCTGTGCTTTGTGTCTTTCTGCTTTGTTTCACAGTTTCTGACTGGATGGTGTCAGCTTTGGCCACTCTTAGCATGTCTGTTTCCCTGATGGTGGCGATGGTAACAACAGTACTGTCAAGCCATAATTTCTCCATCACAGCAAGCATGGCGGAGGCCCCCTCATTAAAGGTTGTGATGGCCATACTTGCTGCTGCCTCCACTCTACTCTTCCCAACAAACACCGTTTTGGGACAACGGGCCCATATAACCGAATTGAGGCACTCATTTGCATTTTGAGTGCCACCATGCTGCATGCGCTGCAGCAGGCTGTCGCTTGACATCCGGTGGTACACAGGGAGAAGCTTCTGCCCCACCTCCTTGGATAAAAAGTTCCCTGCATGGAGCCTGTGACTCTCTGGTGTGTCTCCATTTTCCTCCGCTCTCCTGTACCAACACCTGGACGGGTTGCACCTGTTGTGCAAAGGGACCTCATCTGTTGACATGTTGTGGAGGAGACCTGCCCATACTTCATTCTTCATGCTGTCAATTGAACCCTGGTTATTTAGAATTGCCCCCCTGTAATAATTTTGCAAAGTTTTACATTTTTTGGCCGTTAATTTCCCCAGACCCTTCCCCCCCAATTTGCACTCAGCACTTAATTTCCGAAGGGCTGTGCCCATGCGCTTATGCGCATGGTTAATACACTCCAATTTAGTAATTTCATGTTCTGGGTATGGGTTGAGGGACACCACCTCCCTGAATGCTGCACTATCCCCATCTGACAGCATCTGAGTGTACCTCAGCTGGTGGCGACTTATGGATCTGGCCCACATCCTCTTAGCTGCCTCCTGCTCCATAGCCTTACTAGAGCCCAAAGCACACCCGTGACAATATGAGGATAGGACCTCAAAGTCTATCACTAGACCTGTAAAAATATCTATGCACACCCCTATGCCATAGTGGGATGTGTATCCCCTTTTCTGCCACGTGCCATCGAAAGATACACTGATGTTAATCACTGCATCTGCATCCTCCCTCAGCAACTCTGCCACAGCTGGATTCACATCAGCATAGGCCTGCCTGACCTGCTCCCTGGTCCTGTGTAAAGACTCCAGGCCTCTCTCAATTTCCGCTGCTAAAATGACATAGCATTTGTATCAATAACTGTTCATTTGGTTTGGTTTTATTGATACAGGTCACATTTCTTTCACTTGTGGCAAGGGTTAGGTTATTTTCTTTGTTTTTGCCACTGAATAGAAATTAAAAAAAAAGTAATTAATTAAATTAAAAAATAAATAAATAACTAAAGTGAAACTGACCAACACAACATAATGAATGAGATGACTCTTTATTCTATTCTTGTAAATCCATCCTTATTCTCACCATACAAAACAAATGCTGTTAGCCTACAGTAACTTTTCTGACACAACTCTTTATTCATACCTGTCACTCTCTTGTCATGCCTCTGATATGTTTTAAGATGAAGGGCAGGGATCCCCAACACCTTGCTGATCTTTTTCAGTGCTGCATACCCCATGCCTAGCTCGTGAGCCAACAGGACCATACGCACATTCACGTCAAACGCGACATCATTTCGGGACTCCTCCTGAAGTCGCGTCGACGTGTACACGCTCCTGCGGTACTTATCGCCTTCACACAGACGGCACTCAAGCATTAGGCTACTACAGAAGCCATGATTCTGGGGATCAATGTTGATGACAAGCCCTGACCCAGCACAATTTGGACAGAGCAAACCATCGATCAGCTCATTCAAGCGGCCGACATGTACGAGAAGCCACTGCTGTGTGGCACGGACTTGCGCTTCATTCACATCACCCCCCGGGTTTCCCATCGATAGCTTACGTTCAGATGTAGACGAAGGTACGGCGGCACGGGGTAATTCATCACTAACGCGATCTCTTTTACATTCCCTTGCGATTAACAATTGTTGACGTCTTTTTCTGCTGTTTCTCAATGACATATTGCTTGATTTTCATTCATTCAAGTAGATCCCGCGGAAAGCTCAACTAGGAAGTGTCAAACCATACCACGTGATGCGTCTGAACGAATCACTTTATCAGAAACGAATGCAAACCAATGAAATTACATTCTTAGGTTTAAAGCCCCCTTTTAACTAACATGATTGGTTGCTGGTAGAAAAGGAATGCTTCACAGCCATACCAGGCATGACAGGAGAGAGAACAGCCGATACGCACGTCATGTTAGAATACTAACTTTCGGGCAAAAATAGGAGCGATCTAACGCCACAAGCAGACAAAATGTGATTAAATATACACATAAATGCATAATTATGATATTTTCTTTATGCTAGTTTGAAAGATTACATGTTCAGGGAGTGAACTGGCTCAAAATCTCAAAATTGACCACTGCAAGAAAAATCGATATTTTTGCCTGCCGTGTCTCGCCTTAATGTGGAGAGGAGAGTTCGGCAGGGATGCTCCCTATCGGGGATGCTCTATTCCCTAGCCATAGAGCCCCTGCTCCACAAATTAAGAAAGGAGCTCAATGGTGTTGTTTTTAATGGATGTCCTGCTGTTTTTAAACTGTCTGCCTATGCTGATGATGTGATTTTAATGGTGAACACACAAAAAGACATTGACACCATAAAAAACTAATGTTGGACTGTTTAATGAGTTGTCGTCAGCAAAGGTAACCTGGAGTAAGAGCGGCGCAGTGATGATCAGTGATAAGCCCACAACGAACCTGGTTTTACCAGGAGGACTGACGTGGAAGACAGGGGGCATAAAATACCTTGGGGTGTTCTTAGGCGATGAGACTGTTTTGAATAAGAACTGGGATAATGTGCTGGAGAGGTTTGAAGGTCGGCTCAGGAGATGGAGATGGCTGCTACCAAGCATGTCTTATAGAGGAAGGGCACTTATCATCAACAACCTGGTGTCCTCCTCCCTTTGGCACAGACTGGCCTGTGTTGATCCTCCACTTAATCTGCTTTCCAAAATACAGGGGATGTTAGTCAATTTCTTTTGGGACAAACTTCACTGGATCCCTCAAGCTGTCCTTTACCTTCCGAAGGATGGGGGAGGGCAAGGACTTGTCCACCTGGCCAGCAGAGGAACTGCTTTCTGGCTGCAGTTCATTCAGCGACTGCTGTACAGCCCCAAGGACCTGGTCTGGAGGCCGCTAGCTCACCTGATTCTCCAGCGGTTCGCTGACCTGGGTTTAAAAGATTCACTGTTCCTCATGGACCTCAGCACTGCAGACCTTCATACTTTGCCACTTTTCTACCGTGGAGTTTTTTCTGTGTGGAAGCTGATGGCAAGGGAGAAAAGCACGGTCTCTCTTCACTGGCTGCTTCAGGAGCCCGTGGCTTTTGGAGGACAATTCGGCGCCCCTTTCTGGGCAGGAGCAGCATTTAGAGACATTTTCTGCCAGGCCAGGGTCACGACTCTGGGGTCTGTCATTCACCTGGCTGGAGCTGGACTGCAGGATGCAGCAGCCCTGGCAGCTGGTGTGGGGGTCCGGTCTGTGAGGACCATTGGCAGACTGTTAGAGCACTGGAGTTGTTGTTGTTGTGGACAACAACAACTTTTACTGAGCTGGAACTCCCAAAGTTTTATTGCCCCCTGCACTGACGATCCGTTTCCCTCCATCACTGTAGTACTGCAGGCTGAGGACTGGATGTTGACAGTACGGGTTTGTGGAACAATTGCAGCTGATACCCTTGGGTCATGGTGGAAATTACCTATGGGTTGGCCCCTTGTGCTGCCCAGGCTTCGACTCGGCCTGGATGGGGGCCTGGGTAGCTGGGGCTCGGCACACCATCAGGAGCGGGGTGGAGCCCGTCAGCCCTGACGATGGCTGGCCCCTCTCCTCCTGCTCTGTTGCTGGAATGCGTGTTCACGTTAGCGACCCAGCTGCTGCCTAAGGTCTCCTGGACCCTTAACCAGGTTGTGGTGGCAAAGCTTGATGTGAAGGGGCCCGCGGGTGACAGCTCCTTGGCTAATGGGCCTGAGAGCTCACTGGCATAGGGCCTGGTTTCCTGCGCCTGACATCCGAACATGGCGGTGGGTTCGATTGGCAGCCCTGTGAGAGAGCTACGGTCAGCTGGCTGGAAGCAGGACTGCGCCAGCCACAGGTGCCTTCTTGCCACCCAAAGTGAAGCAATCACCTTCCCTGCTGCTACAGCCTGCTTCTTTATGGCTAGTGAAAGGAGAGAGGAGACAAGTTGCATTTCCTCCATTGTGGTCTCTGCCACATGAGAGAGATGGCGCAGGTAGAGTGAAAGGATAGCTGTAGTGTTGGCTAGCTTTGTCTGAACTGTCATAGCGCTGTGTGATCTAAGCAAAAAGCCATCCATTGTCCTACACTTCCTGCTAGGACAGCTGGTTGGTCCTAAAGCTGACCCTGCTGGTGACACAAGGGCAGCCAGGAACTGGTCAATTGGATGGGGGTGTTCACAACCAATATGCCCAGCCTCACTAACATTTGTTATCCGCCTGCTAACATTGGACCAGCGGCAGGCTCGTGTAGGTGAGTGGAACTGTGCCAAAACCATAGCCTCAGAGTTTGGCAGGAGAGGCACCCTCGCCCACGCTGGCTGCGGTGCCTCCCTCTCCTTGAAACAGGAGGTAGGGAGGTGTGGGTCCTCTGGCAACATGACATCTAAGGCTTCTGCTGCTCGATGCAACACCTCTTGTAGCCAGGAGACCGCTGGTAGCTCTTGCAACCTTGGGCTGGTCTCAGTTCCTGGGCTGGTCTCCTGTCCTTGGCTTTTTTGCCCTGCTGTCAGCACGCTCTTGTCCTTGGAGGGAAACAAGGAGAGTGCATCCTCATCTGTTTCCACACCTGAGTATCCCGGAGGTCGAGAGGCGAGGCAACCATCCCTGTCGGGGGGTTGCAATCGCTGACGTTTTGCAGCGCTGTCATTGTTGGAATAGGAGTGGGGCTGTTTACCAACAAAGAAGTGGGCACGAGCTTCCCATTATAAAGCAATTCATGCACGCTGCAGGGTTTTCTCTGGCAGCCTCGGCATGCCGAAAACCCAGACATGCTATGCACTTGTCGTGCCCATCCTCCATAGGCTGTTATAATAACAATGCATAATGCTGTTACAAGTCTTGTGAGATCACAATTGAGTCTTGTGTGATTACGTCACAGCTGGCCACGAGGGTTTGTTTACCTCAGCGCCTCGGAAGAATTAGCTCCCCTGGGCTAGCTGAAGCCCCAACTCTCCTCAGTCGTGTTAACAACACCAGAGTGAGTAATACGCTGTATGGGGACTATGGGGGAATGTATGCAGTGAGTTTTTCACTGGGGTAACAGACAAGCCAATGCCAGCTGGAGCCCAACCTCCCTGGGTTGTGTCAACACACCACCGTGTGTAATATGCCGTACGGGGGAATCCCAATGTGCTTAAACTTGGGGAACAGCAGGCCAAAAGCAGCTGGAGCCCTGACTTGCCCGGGTCGTTGTTTAGCAGCGCTGCGGAGAACTTACCTGGATATGGCTCTTAATTGGGGGGCGGACAGCCACCACTGGGGCTGGACCACCGAATGCCCAGCTGTATATACTTACCTTTGGGGACTAATCGCCCCAAAATAGACACACGGAATACAACCACTGGGGAGAAAGCCTTGCACCAACCCTCCTACTACTTAACTGCGACTTCAGCGACAGGTAAGCGGTTACAGTTGTATTCTTTCTAAAGTTTATAGTCTATGTTTTTGAATCACGCACGTCCATGTGGAGATCAAAAAAGCACTAGTCCCACGCCAGCACAGGTGTTTTATACAACACTAATCAAGGGCATGGCCGGTACAACCGGTGTATCTTAAGGCAGGAACACACTGGCCCAAATGTTGGACATCTGAAACGTTTGGGGTGACTTGAACGAGTTCTGGAACAAATCTGTTTGGTGTGTTCAGCTGTGTTGGAAGCTTTTGGAACCGCGCGGATGGTGTCTGGTCAGATTCAACTTGCAAAGTCTGAGAGTGTTGGCGGTCTGAGGATTGGAAGCCATTGGATACTCTGATTGGTTGTGTTTTAGCTGTTCAATGACCATTCTGATTGGCGGTGTGCTAGCGAATCAGCACGGTGTGTGGGGGGGGGGCAGAAGTGATGATGGTCTGCACTCCGTTCCGTCATTACCTGTTTTCCTGTTTTGGATTACTGGCACGAGACTAGCGCCACCCGATGTTAAGGAGACTTATTGCATCTCGCGCAGAACATACACGCTGCTGTGTAGTTGGCAGCAGTCGAGGCGGTATGTTTCAATGCAACTTTTCTGCTAAACAGGTCAGAGGAGAGGCAACAGAGTGGTCGGATAAAAGCAGTTGGCCATTGGTTTGAGTCTGGGCGGTGTGTGGGCCCCTTTAAAGGGATAGTTAGGAATTTTGGACATAAGACCTATTTTCCAACTCAACCAGTGCGTTGGAGACGTCTGGAGACATTTTCAAGACATTTCATTCAGTTCTTCTAGTTGCCGAGTTCGCTGTGCTATGGCTAGCGCAAGTCAATGGTTCTAGTTAGGATGGCATTAAAAACACTCATACCGACTCCACAGTGCACCCGAGGCAAATCAATTGTAACGGCAGACTTTCGATGTACATATCTGTGTTGATAGAATGTTTGAAATAAAACCAACCTTGCATTTTTAAGGATTTATGTCTCAGCAGCAGCAGCGTGTCATACTTACTAGTAGGCAGCGGCGGACTGATATCACCTAGCACTTGTAAGTTACCGGATGCGAGAGGACGCTGGCGTCAATATCGCCGCTTCTCAATCCGTAGCATAGCTGCTTTTTTCTGTTGGAAAAAAGAAAGCCAAGTTGTCCGTACAAACTCTGGGGCTGTGCTACTAACTTTGAAGGCTGCACACCTGAACAACTGGCTCCGTGGACTCACCTTTCTCTGCTGATCAGCTGTTAGCCTCGCCGATCAGCTGTTAGCCTAGCAACGCTAACTTTCAAACCGACGTACTCAATACATCCATCATTGCTCCGTTGTTCCTCCCTCCACCACAACCTCAGGGTTATTCACCGCCTGGCTCCTCTGCCGCTCTCCTCTGCTGCTGTGGTCTCCACTGATTCGCGGTGATGTTGGATGGTCGCTGCTCCGCCGTTGCTGGCGGAGTCTTCAGGTGTTCAGCGCAGGAGCCCCTGGACCTCTGCTGTCACTTCGCCCCAGGCTCCATCGCTGGGATTGGATCTCTTGGTCTCCTGCGTCGCCCCCGCTGTGTGCACGGCGCTTCCAGACACAAATTTGGCTATACGGACAGTGCTATTCCCTGTGGTGCTGACTGCGGTGCTGCTGTTCCCTCCATGCTGACTGACAGGCGCTCCATTTATTCTTTGTTTTGTTTGTTCCACTTTGTTAAGTGTCCTTGGGTACCTTGAAAGGTGCTATATAAATTAAATGTATTATTATTATTATCATTATTAATAGTTTGTTTACCTGCTGTCATTGCTACAGACGCAGAGTAGCCTGCAGTGTGCTGAGACTTAGCTTCTTCAGTCTCACAGAAATGGCCACTTTTGGAGAATTTCAATATGCTGATACTTTTGAAGACTCTAATGAGGAATTTTTCTCCACCCAAACCCAACTGTACCTGTACGAGCCTGAATATACAGAGGAAGAATTGCGCGAGAGGGATGCTCAAAGGGCAGAACGAGCGTCTGTGGAGACCGAGATAGCCCCCGCTGGAGCTGAGAACCAGGAGCAAATTAAAATTCTACTGCTGCTGAGAAACTAGTCCCTCAAAAAAATGGATGATTCATGCGATGCGAGGTTAGTTTTGTTTCAAATATTATTCTATCAACACAGATACGTACATCGATAGTCTAGTGTTTTAATTGATTTGCCTCGGGTGCACTGTGGGGTGTGCAAGACTGTTTTTAATGCCATGCTAACTAGAACCATTGACTTGCGCTAGCCATAGCACAGCGAACTCGGCAACTAGAAGAACTGAATGAAATGTCTTGAAAACGTCTCCAGACATCTCCAACACACCGGTTGAGTTGGAAAATAGGTCTTATGTCCAAAATTCCGAACTATCCCTTTAAAGAGTATCAACTTTACACAATCCGGTAGGTCGATTCCCTATACATATGGAATATGCAATGGGTGAAGAGATAGTCTCGATACGATAGAGAATGTAAAGAAGAACTGGGAGGGAGTGGTGGAGAAGGTGGAGGGGAGGTTGGCCAAGTGGAAGTAGCTGTTACCTCACATGTCTTACAGAGGAAGAGTCCTGATCATTAATAACTTGGTAGCATCAACTCTCTGGCATAAGTTAAAATGTATGGAACCCCCTTCTGGTCTGTTACAAAAAGTGCAGTCTGTCATGGTTAATTTTTTTTTGGGATAACTTGCACTGGGTTTCCCAGAGTGTACTTTACCTGCCAAAGGAAGAGGGGGTGCAGGGGTTAGTGCACCTTGGGAGCAGAGCAGCAGCTTTCAGATTACAGTTTATTCAACGTTACCTCACAGGAAATGATGACATGGTCTGGAAACCAATAATGAGCACTATTTTAAGGGGAGTAGCAGGTTTGGGCTTGGATGCGTCTTTGTTTTTAATGGACTGTGGTTTTATTTGTTTGTGTGACTTGCTTCCTTTTTATCAGGGACTGTTTGTGGCCTGGACTCTAGACTGGAATCTGCAGCTTCACTGTTTTGGCTCCTGGAAGAGGCTCTGATCCACAGGGCCCAGCTGGATGTTCAAGACGCCAACAGACCTGCTCTCACACAGCGGTTATGTTCAGCTGGGTCAGTGAATCTGAAACACATAATGGATGCTGCAGGTCCAGGACTTCACAACACAGAGGCAGTGGCATCCCTACTGGGTCTCAGGTCAAGACGTCACACTAGAGACATTTTAAACACATGGATTAAAAGACTGACTAGCTAGGAAATGGAAATGCTACAGGACTATTTTATTGGAACAGAGACTCCTGATGGAGGAGATCCGTTCCCTGAACTGGGTCTTAAAATAGAACAAACTGGACTGACGTAGAAGACTAGAAGTTCTGTTTGAAGCCCTGAAAACTGTGTTTTTAAACTGTAGTGAGAGTTGGTCTGAAACTGCTTTTATTTTTGGTGCTGGCTACAAAAAAGAAAATGCAAAGAAGTGGCAGCTGTTGAACTTTGTAGTGGGACAGGCCAAACCGTCTATTTATAAAAGCAGGAAAAATCAAATAGAGAATGTGTCAGGTGCTGCTGTCAATGTTTGTGTCATTGGTGAAAGCCAGAGTTAGAGTGGATTTTAGATTCTACTCTCTGATGAATATTGTTGATGAGTTTTTGTCTCAGTGGTGTTTCATCAAATCTCTGTGTTCTGTTGTTGAGGGGGAGCCGAGATTTAACTCTGTGTTTCTATGAGACTTTTTAACATATATATTTATTTCTGTCTAATGTGGTATCATGTCATGTTGAGATTGACCTAAAGGTGTTTTAAAAAAAATCTCTCTCTCTTTCTTTCTTTCTCTCTCTCTTTCTCTAAAAAACATCTTTAAAAGCAGACAAGGCAGGATCATAAGCGAGATGGAAGCTTTGACATTGTTAGAGGGACGGTGTTGATATATTTTTTATTTGTCCTTCGATGATGAGGTGCTCAGAATCAGTCTTGTTCAATTTTATCCTGAGCATGAACCAAATTAAGGTTTTGCTCTTAAAACCTGTTCTGTACTGACAAATCTGTTCCCGTATACTCACACTCTCACGTGTTTGACTTATTTCATGTCCTGCTCGACTCTGCTGTTCTGTACTTTGTAGTTTTAACTTACATAATCTGTCAAGTGTCCTAAAGGCTGGGTCTTTAACAGGTGAGTGAGAGTTAAAGACCCAGGACCTATTGGTCCTCAGAGTTTTAAAAGTTTTTATTTATTTATTTATTTATTTATTTAATTTTAACTCATTTACACGAAACATGAACACATTATTAGCAAACATAAATTATAAAAAAAAATAATTGTTTTCACAACATTGATGAGAGGCTACCCGCGATTCATCGCGCTAAATCACTGTGTGGCACCATCATAATGACGAACTAGTTAGCTAAGTGTAAGCACAAACGAGAAATATTCAGAGAATTAGCTCGAGTTAAGGGCGTTGAATTAACAGTGTGTGTCATCTGCTCTGTGGTGCTGTTCCCCATTTATGTTAAACATGAAAATATGAATCCATCAGTAATTATTTTGATATCTGTGTATGCATGATAAGGTATGTTTATTCATGGCACTATAGGCCATTTCACATGTTTTGCAACATCATGTTTTACGATCATAAGTTGTCATCATTAACATGTGTTTCAGGAATCTGAGTTCAGAAAACAAGAACACTGAATTGATTGCAATTTAACTGCAGTTAGTTTGTGTTACAAATGAAGTGAGGGATTATATCAATAGACATTGTCGACATGAGCATAACAAATTGGAATGTCTGCAAATATAGCACACAATTAAATGGACACAAACCAGTCACTCACCTTAAATATAAACACAGAGACGAGTGACTCAGCAAATAATACACATTGTCAGAGTATCCATTGTTTTGTTGTTTTCTGAACAATAACTTTTATTGAAGATGTTTGTGAAGTAGCTTTATCAGTACTTTATGTACAATGAATCAAAAATAGGTTAATCATTATCACTGTCATCACACCGGCTTGCATGGATACACCTTATCATAGGACAATATATACTGTTGTTTGTTGTAATGTTTGAACAACAGTGATGGTCTAAACTTAGATGCAATCTCCAGGCAATGTGAACAACAGCTTACCTTGGTGTGCACGTTGCATTTGCGTCATAGAAAGAATAATACATGGGTGGGCACTAAAAGTGTTGTAACTCAATTGTAATGCTAATGATGCTGATAAACAAAGTAGAAATCAAATGTATTTGTCTTTAAATCTGCATGTTACATATGACTGTTAAATCAGCATTATCATTTTAAAACAGAAATTAAAACTTCAGTAATCCCTATGGGAACTGGAGGTGTTTATGTGTGTATAGGTTTAATGATGATATCTAAAATCTTTATATGCTAGCACTACTTCCAACATCCTGGAATCGATGCTTATTTGCTGTCTTTCTGAAAGTGAAATGGGAGCATTGATTACTGTGTGTACAGGGCTGGAGTCAGAGCGTGGTTAGCCTAACTTAACATAAACACCGGAAGCAGGGTAAAACTTCTAGCCTGCCTCTGTTTAGTGAAAACAACAAGGTCTACAGAAACATAGCACTTAGGGCTCACTGGCCAACATATTATGCACTTTGGCTAGATTTCCTTTCCACTTATTGCTGTGAACCTGTCATTGCTAGCAAGCTAATAAGTAGCTTGCTCATTAGCTACCAGAACCAAGCAGTGCTTTATTTCATCTGTATCTATAATCTTTTCTACCAGGTAAAGGCTAAATGTGTTGTTGCAGCACTGCATTACTTTTTCTTTGAACGTTTTTCAATAACTATGGGGCATTCTAGCAAATGTCACCCTCCTTTGCATAAAATGAACAATGTCCAGATGGATAAACTATTGTTTGTCAAGAAATAGTTACATCCTTGAAACCACAAAAACTTCCTTCTGTGTTTTTCTGCTTAAATACAAATTATCAAGACACAACATGTTTTTCAGCAAGCATTAGATGCATGGAATGGTGGGATTTTGAGCGTTGGACAGAGCCAGGGTAGCCGTTCAGCCCCCTTTTTCCGGTCTTTATGCTAAGCTTGGCTAATTGCATCATGCTCTGTACTTAACATACAGAAATAAGATTGATATCAATCTTGTCATCTCACTCTCAGAAAGAGAAATATTCCTTCAAGGGCCTTTTATTTAAGGCACATTATGATTTCTTTTCTCAGCAGGTTGCATCAGTTCAAAAAGAAGCTTTTCGGGGCATACTCTGATAAAAGCAATTTTTTTTCTGTGACATTTAATTGTAAAACCTTACTCTTAATAGACTTCCCATAAATCCATAAGCATTGATTTTAAATGGTGGCAGGACACATATTGTATAATATACATGAGACAACGTAACATCTGTGGTTATATGCACTTAATGGCACGAGTTTCTCATTGATTCCCTCTGCTCTCTGATGGTACGTTGCAGGGAAAGTCCTCAGGATGCAAGCACAGGATTAAAAACTGTACAAACTGCTGCTGGATCGTTACTGTTGAAGAGCTAGAAAAATAATCCGGTGGCTCAGCCTTTCCAGGGCTGGTGTGGTGTCCTCTGCTGGTTAAATAAAGGGAGGCTCATATTCAGTGTACAGAGAACAGGGTGGAGGCGCCAAGGGAGTCACCAAAAGTGTGAGTGTGACAGACCTCAAAAAGGCCAGCAGGCTTCTTATCTGTCCATACTGAAACACAACAACTGGTGTCTTCAGATTGAAACCTCGTATTCCCTTGTTTCCTGAGAAGAGAATGAAAACATGAGATTGCGGTCCTGCTTCTGAAGCATTTTCTATCAACTCAAAATATGTGACCATCAGACAACCAAATCCAATTCACGTTTTAAGGAAATTAAGTTATTTGAAACTGAGCTATTACTCATTTTGTAAGGAGGTGTTACTGTCTTTTGTATTGGGACAGCTATCAGTACTGCAAGCTCTACCGGCATGGACCAGCAACACAGGAATGTCACAGCATAGGTCAAAAAAGAGAGAGATCCTGATGTGTAGGAAAAGGGGACTGTGAACATATTCACTGATCACTGTTTTACTTGTCCTCGCAACAAACAGCAACACAAATCAAAGCCACTGAGTTTTAATTTGTTTTAAGATCCAATCTCAGTATGTCATTTCTTCCATTAGGCATCTCCAAATCAAAACAAAAGACATAAGTAGCATGGGATTGTAGGAGTTGGTCTCTCATTGTTAAACAAGCACCACTGCTGATGAAAATCTATTTGAGACTCAGGCAGAAATGTTCAAGGATGAGGGGATGTTTTAAAGTTTTATTCATGTTACTTTTTGGCTCATTCGCTGACTCACTTCCTCACTCTCTGACTCTCCTGGAAGTGATAGCGACAGGCGAGCAAATTAAACACACCGTTACATTGAATAAAATTATACCCCTTTCACACTGGCCAAAAAAAAAAGACAGGGTCCTGGGTCAACTGACCCTGCCTTAGTCGCTGGTATTTATTGCCTACGGCTCAGTACGGCTGTGATGTAAAAACAACACCCGGGTGAACATGCTAATTTGCTCCACTTTTCAGACACAAGGCTATGACATGTGTTGAAGTTATGGCTGCTGGCTTGTTAATATCTTCCATCTGTCTCTGTCAAGATGGCTCTTTGGTACTGCACACGTGCAGTTCTAAACAGAGATGAGGAAGGAGCAAGGTGTCTCACTCCCTAGCAAATTCAGTTATCAGCTCTGAAGAAAAACAATGGGTCTAAATAAGCTTGTGAATATTCTCATTCATCCAGGTCATAGTTATCTCAAGGAAATTGAATCGAAAGCAACTGGATTTGGTTTTTGTCTTGAAGACGTTTCACCTCTCATCCGAGAGGCTTCATCAGTTCCTGCTCCCTTGACTAGGCTGGGACTAGTCCAACTAGCCGGTGTGGAGGTCCAGCTATTTAACCTCTTAGGAGGCGGTCACAAGGCCACTGATGCCTATGGGTTGTATGTGCTCCATTATTGCCAAACGACAGTCGTTAGTATGGTCGTTGGGGATGGTGGAAAGTTGGTTTCGACTTCGTTAGTGTTCTATTGTGTTGTAACGACAGTCGTTGGAGTCACATGAGGCCCTTTGTGCACAGCCGTTGTTCTTAGAGGCTAAGTTGTTGAATCTCCTGGGAAGACATGAAAGGGCAGCATTGTAAATTGGAGATAGGTGGTGTCGCAGACCCCCTCCTCTGTTTAGAGATGGTTTTTCAATTTTTTGCATAGATGGCTTCTTTTACTCCTCTTTCAAACCATCTATCCTCTCTGTCCAAGATGTGAACATTATTGTCCTCAAAGGAGTGAGCTTTTTCCTTGAGGTGTAAATAGACAGCAGAGTCTAGGCCTGAGGAGTTGGCTCTCCTGTGTTGGGCCATGCGTTTGTGTAGTGGTTGTTTTGTCTCACCAATGTAAAGATCTTTGCATTCCTCATTACATTGCACTGCGTACACCAAATTGCTTTTGTGGGTGTGTGGTGTTCGGTCTTTAGGATGTACCAGTCTCTGTCTGAGTGTGTTACTGGGTTTGAAATACACAGGGATGCAATGTTTGCTGAAAATCCTCCTGAGTTTCTCTGATACCCCAGACACATACGGGATGACAATGTTGTTTCGTTTGTCCTGCTTTTGTTCCTCCACCACTTTGGTGTTCTTTCTGGAACCTGCTGCAGTTTTCACAAAGTCCAGTTGGGATAACCACAAGTTTTGAGGGCACCCCTCAGGTGTTGGTGTTCTTCCCCTTGTGCCTGCGAGCTGGTGGGTACTTTATCAGCTCTGTGTTGCAGGGTTCTGATAACGCCCAGTTTGTGTTCCAGTGGGTGGTGTGAGTCAAAAAGTAGGTATTGGTCTGTGTGAGTGGGTTTCCTGTATACCCCAATGTGAAGGCTCCTGTCCTTTTCCATATGGACATCACAATCCAAGAAGGGCAGACTCTTATCCTTAACATCCTCTCTGGTGAACTTGATGTTTCTGTCCACAGAGTTAATGTGTTCAGTAAAGGCTTGCACCTCCTGGGTTTTGATTTTGACCCATGTGTCATCCACATATCTGAACCAGTGGCTCGAGGTTGTTCCCTCAAAGGAATTCAGGGCCTTGCTTTCTACCGTTTCCATGTATAAATTTGCCACAATGGGAGATACCGGTGAGCCCATGGCACAGCCATGTTTCTGTCTGTAAAATTTGCCATTAAACTGGAAATATGTGGTGTTTAGACATAAATCCAGGAGTTGGCAAATGTGTTCTGGTTTGAGTTTGGTTCTGTTCTGGAGTGAGTTGTCCTGTGTAAGCCGCTCTCTTACTGTTGCCAAAGCCTCCATTGTTGGTATACAAGTGAACAAGGAAGTCACGTCATAGGATACCATGGTTTCATCTGGATCCATTTTTAAATCACGGACTTTGTTCACAAAGTCTATGGAGTTTTGGATGTGGTGTGGGTTATTGCCCACCAAAGGTGCCAAGATAGTGGCTACATATTTGGCAATGTTGTAGGTGACAGAGTTTATGCTGCTAACTATGGGTCTGAGTGGGGCCCCTTCTTTATGGATCTTAGGGAGACCATATAGGCAGGGGATCGAGTCCTGGGGATAAAGACGGTGATATTGTAATCTGTCAATAATCCCTTCTTTTTGTAGTTGTTGTAAACACTCTATTGCCTTCTTTTTGTACCCGCTGGTTGGGTCTCGTCTCAGAGTTTCATATGTCTCAGTGTCATTAAGTAGTGCAGAGATTTTGTCATGGTAGTCCGTTGTATTGAGCACAACCGTGCATCTTCCCTTATCTGCTGGGAGGATTGTGATATTTTGGTCCTTGCTAAGTGTTGTTACTGCTTTCCTCTCCTCAAAAGTGAGGTTGGAAGGGGGGGTCTTGGCATTGGACAGTGCTGCTGACACTTTTAACCTGAGCTCTTCAGCTTCGCTTCCAGTTAAGTTGTTCTTTTTTATAGCTGATTCTGTAGCTGTGATCAAATCAACTATAGGTAACTGTTTTGGTGTCATGGCAAAGTTTAAGCCCTTGGCTAGGACCTCTTTCTCTGGGTGGGTAAGTTCTCTGTCTGACAAATTCTTAACCCACCTGTCTTGGGTTTCATCCTGTGCTGGGATGTCAGTTTTTTGCCTCCAAGTAAGTGTTTCTGTGTTTTTGTTATTGTTTTTTGATTGTAGGTTCTGAAATTTCCTGGTCTGTCTTATTTTGCTTTTGTTATGTTGAGCTAATTGGGCTTTCTTAGTGAAATCCACAAAAATCACTAAGAAAGCCCAATTAGCTCAACATAACAAAAGCAAAATAAGACAGACCAGGAAATTTCAGAACCAATAACACAAGAACACAATAGAACACTAACGAAGTCGAAACCAACTTTCCACCATCCCCAACGACCATACTAACGACTGTCGTTTGGCAATAATGGAGCACATACAACCCATAGGCATCAATGGCCTTGTGACCGCCTCCTGAGAGGTTAAATAGCTGGACCTCCACACCGGCTAGTTGGACTAGTCCCAGCCTAGTCAAGGGAGCAGGAACTGATGAAGCCTCTCGGATGAGAGGTGAAACGTCTTCAAGACAAAAAAACCAAATCCAGTTGCTTTCGATTCAATTTCCTTGAGATAATGGGTCTAAATCAGATTGTTGATTGAGACTATTTTAAACAACTTTAACTTCTTCTGTGCAGAAGTTCTGTTCTCCATCAATGTGAAAACAGTCTATCACATGTTTTTAGCTGGTTTACCTGCAACTAAAAATGTTGGTGTAAAAGTGGTATTACACAATTCCCTGGGATTAAACCCTGCAGGAAACGATTGAGACAAGTAAGCCCACAAGGTTTAGTCATTTTAAGACACTTTATTTTTTGGCTTTTAATCTTTAATTGGTAGGACAGCTTGGAGACTGAAAGAAAATAGTGGAGGAGAGAGAGTTAGATAGGACTAGTGTTTTATTTTGTTTGTTTTTTTGTTCTCCATATAATTACTTTCTGATTTTCCTGCCCCATCTGTGTCTTAAAGCTCAAATCCATTGGCTCCTACTGAAGATGTAAATCTTTAAAAACAGCTTGTGAATATATAGTTTGATCGGAAAATCCCCTAAAACAGTTCACTGTAGTTAACAACAGGAGGAAATACTACATTTATTGGGTACTAGTAATATTAATTTCACCCTTTGCAACAGTGTGACTCGTGTTTTCAGACACGATGGAGCTCTATGTTAAAGGGGGAATAAGATATTAGCCATATACACACACAAAACTTGTTTGTTGGATACATTCATTGTTGATTTGGGTCTGCATATACAATTTGTTCACATAAGATAAGAATATCGCCAGACTTAAATCCATGACACTTGACACTTGCAAATTATGCAATGCATTTAATGTGCATGATTTTTTCATGTCCCAGCATTCAGCATAGGACTAACTCACCTCATTGTTCTTCAGCATTGTCAGCATGGAAGAAGAAGAGAAAGATTCATTCAACACAAAGAAGAATGTCATCAATTGTAATGATGCCGTATCTTTTTAATGATTATATACAGTATATAGTCTAAGGGAATTTACTAATTATTATTATTAGTATTGCCATTTTGATTGTTGCTCTTCTGCATATGAGGGATATGGGTAGCTCATCCCCCCAGAGAGGGAGGTTGTTTTAAGCTGCAACATCCCCATTTTCTGCAGCCAGTGAGACTGTGGCTGTTGGTGAGTTTGTGAGGGATGTGTCATGGATTAAGTTAAATGGCCTGAGTAGGTTGTTAAATGAGTGTCTTCCTTTATAAATGCAGTTTGGTCTGAATGGATGTTGGAGTGGCAGTTTCAATGCTTTGGCTTTGCTAATGATTTTTTGTGTCTGTGTTGATGAGCGATAGCAGGTGATGGGGAGGTGTGTTCTTTATCAGGTATTACTAAAAGAGCTTTGTGGCGGTGCTCATGTCTGTGAAAAGTTTAGATTTTTGTAATCTACGATTTGTAAGTTGTGGAAGGTCTTGTTCATCAGGTATATGTCTGGGGGGTATTCCAGAAAGCGGGTTTTGTGAAAACTCTGTTTGTTAATCCTGAGATGAGAGAAACTCTGAGTTTTCAGTTCCAGTTTCCCAGCGACCTGACTCAGGACCAGCTCCTCTGCCTCTGGTCACCCAGCGACCTGACTCAGGACCAGCTCCTCAGCCTCTGGTCACCCAGCGACCTGACTCAGGACCAGCTCCTCTGCCTCTGGTCACCCAGCGACCTGACTCAGGACCAGCTCCTCAGCCTCCGGTCACCCAGCGACCTGACTCAGGACCAGCTCCTCAGCCTTTGGTCACCCAGCGACCTGACTCAGGACCAGCTCCTCTGCCTCTGGTCACCCAGCGACCTGACTCAGGACCAGCTCCTCAGCCTCTGGTCACCCAGCGACCTGACTCGGGACCAGCTCCTCAGCCTCTGGTCACCCAGCGACCTGACTCAGGACCAGCTCCTCAGCCTTTGGTCACCCAGCGACCTGACTCGGGACCAGCTCCTCAGCTTCTGGTCACCCAGCGACCTGACTCGGGACCAGCTCCTCAGCCTCTGGTCACCCAGCAACCTGACTCAGGACCAGCTCCTCTGCCTCTGTTGGACGTGGTGGAGGTGGAGGTGAGCACCACTTCATGTTCATCTACTCAGCAGGATGTTAGGACACAGATGTGTGTTAAACAGCATCTGTTGGTGTTTTACCACCAACAGATGCCCTCCTCCTACAAGTTAAAATATCCACTGAATAAACTTTTACTTTGTTTAATATGTGAAATAAAACTAAAGTGAGGAGCCAATCGTGAGACTGTTTTTATATTTCATTTTCAGCAGATTTAAATTTAATAAAATAGCCTAAAATAAAATAAAACATTCAACAACATTCAACAACTTCCTCAAAGGCTAATATAAAAGAAGGTGATGCTAAATTCAAAATGAAAAGACGACCGCATCTAAAACTCTGTCAGTGATTTTTATCACCGCCGCAGCCGTGTTACTTTTTTTTCCCCAGAAAATTTACTAGTCATCAGGCACGAGCTCAACTCAGAGTTAACATACTCAGAGTTGACTTACCTAACCCAGATCAGCTGTTCTGGAACCGGATACTCAGAGTTTCTCATCTCAGAGTAAGTCAACTCAGAGATCAGGGACAGACTCAGAATTTGTCGAACCTCCTTTCTGGAATACCCCCCTGGTCTTCCCAGCTAATTTCATAATCATTGGAATTGTTTATTTTTCTTTGTTTAGCTTAATCTGGTTAGCCAAGTATTTATCAGTTATCTTACTATGCTTCTTGTCTGTGTAGAAGGAATTGAGTTTTTCTTTTTTGTGTGTTTGTTCAGTTGTAATTTGTAGTTCTGGATTATTTTAAATTTGAGTTGTGGGATTTCTTGCACTGATATTTTAATTTTCTGTTCCAAGTACAATTGCTGTTCATAATCTTTATTTTTCTTGTGTGTGGAGTATGATATGATTTTTCCCCTTAATATGGTTTTCCCTGTTTCCTAAAGTAATGATGTTGCTATTTCCCGTGAATCATTTATGTCAAGGAAGGAAGCCCACTCTCCTTTAATGTACTCATCAAAGTTAGGGTCATCAAGTAATGATGTATTGAATAGCCCATCTGATGGATAGTTTGTGAGGATGATTGATCTTCCAGGTGAGAGATCGCCACCCATCACCAAGACTTAAATCACTGTAATGGGAGTTACACGTAATTGAGTGGTTAGACTTTTCTAACGATAACTTTGTGGCTGTACTGACATATCTACCATTTATTATTGGGGAGTCAGACAGACTAGGGAGAAAGTTGAAAAAAGGCATGGAAAAAGGATGAATTATCATTATTTGGGCCATACATACATGCAATGGTGATTGGGTTATTGTGAATTGTGATATTTATTATGATAAATCGTCCTTTAGACTGTGTAATGGTTTTGTTATGGACAAATGAGATATCTTTATGTGTATGACTGCTACCTCTCTTTGTATTGAGTTACAGCAGGAGGAGAAAATTTGATCAAATTGAGGGGTTTATGATAATTTATGATGTCAGATTTGGATGTATGATTTTCTCAATAATCTTAGTTAATTTTTTTTAATGGTTTGAAATCAAATTCTGGCCATATCTTACAAGTTTCCCCTTCAAAAAAAGAAAAGAAAAACAGCTTCACCATCATTTGGATGGTACACTGTCTTATAATAAGAAGAATGGTGCCTCTGTCTTTTCCACTCTGAACCCTGAACACAGTTTCCTGATGGACAGGTAGATTCACTTGTTCTTAAAGTAATTGCTAATTGCTGTAGCTTAGTTAGCCATGGAGCTATCTGACTCTGCCCGGATCAAAGTGGGAGCTTGGAGCTCCACAGGATTGTTAGTTTTTGCACTGCTAGCACAGGAACTTTTGACTATTAGGAGGACATGGTTTTTTGATGGAGTGTTGGAGTGGTGTGTGGAGTGTGGAGTGACGCTGGAAGGGGCACCAGAACTGGAGCCAGGCAAGAAGGAACTGGGCTCAGAAGCCTTGACAGACATAATGACAGAGGCAAGAGACAGAAAAGGAAATTGATAATGGAAACTAAGAAGAGAAAAAGAGACAGTAACTGAGAAAAGAGTACATTTTAGACTGACTTATAGCCATTGGCAAAAACTTGCGCAAAATTAAAGGCTAGGCTGGTATTAGAAATAGTATATCTTGCTGCACTTGCTTGATATTTAGCTGTGTTAGCAAAGTTATTGACAAGTTCATTTTTAACCTTAAATAATGTAAAACTGTAGGGGCACTAAATTACAAAACATACCAATGCTCACATAAGAGTGCTTTAAACAACCACCATTGCCGATGAATAATGATTATCACGAGTAAGCAACACAAAGAAAACTAAACAATAGAGTGACTAGTTCATCGAACTTCCTTCCTCACTCTGACATATCATCTGGTGTTTAAAGTGTTTCCCCAGAAGTTACAGTAACTAGACAGGCGTCTCAGGACTTGAACACTGTTGGAAACATTTTGAAAAAAAAGTAGTATACAACTCAACTAAATATTTAACATGGGTTTAGTTGTTATCAGAAATTTTAATGTGGAAATGTTTTATATTATGCCTTTAAAGGGATATTCCGGTGTAAATTTAATCCATGGTCTAACACACCTTGACACCGAGTAAGAGTCCCCCTCGAGAGGTCAAGTTAGCTGACTGCTAGCTTAGCTAGTTTTAGCAACCTCAGAAAAGACCGCACAAAATAATCATACATTTTCATCATTGAGCTGCGGAAATCTACTGCACTAAGTAATCGACTCGTCAGGGCTTCCCCACACAGGCAAGCTGCTGGAGGAGAGGGTGAGTTGTGTTTTGTTTTTAATACAAATCCGGCAAAGCTAGCAGATGTTTGATGCTTCGTACTGTGTGCTGGGACTGTACATGTACTGCTGCTGAAGTTTGGTGCTGTTCTCACCATTAATTGTGGCTTTTTGATGGCGGTTTCTAGTTGGAGACATAAGCTGCAGTGTATTGTTATCGTGCGGTCTTTTCTGAGGTTGCTAAAACGGTCAGCAAACTTGACCTCTCTCTTTACACCGGAATATCCCTTTAAGAATTACAGTATTTCAGTATTGTGCTTACATGTTGCATATTCCCAAATTGATTTGGTCAGATTACCACAGCAAGCCTGAAGCCAGGAAGTCGTCTAGAAAATCTGTCCACATTAAGCCAACTATACACTGTACGATTTTAGCCTGTTTTTGACCTGATTTTGTCAAGTTGAGCTGGGCCCCATTTCAGCTTTGTCAGACGTTGTTTGCTGTGCAGCTGGTTGAGCAAGGACTGATCATCTGCTCTCAAAAGGCCGTCAGATGGTCGGATGAATTTCTGACAGGTCTGAAATTTTGGTTTGCTGATGCAGGCTCTCGCAAAGTTGAAGCAATGCCACTGCCTTTTTTTTTCTCACTGCGCCGGTGTGAAGTGGCAAACAGAACATCTGAAAATGCCATGGCAACACAACGATGAGAGAAAATATGGAAGCCAGGTTGATGGAGCTGTGGCAACAAGCAGTAGACAGTTTATGGCTGGTAGCAACTGCACAACAAGGAACGTTAGCGTAGCTAATGTTGGCTACCAAGTTAACAACAGCAAAAGTAACTAGCTTACCTCCAGTTCTCTCTGAAAAATGGACAAGCCACACTGTTCACTTGATCGTGGCTTTACATCTCAGACGATTTACTCGTACAGTATGACTTGGAATTCACATCACCATTTCTAAGATCACACAGTGTATGCCCAGCTTAAAATGTCAGAAGAATGGACGGCTTATAGAGGCCAAATAAGTAATTTTGCCCCAGGATCCAGCAGAGGTGAGAGACCTTCCCTGAACACAGGGGAAAACAGATAGACAAGGAGCCATCTTCTCCAGGAGCATGCAACAGACAGAAGAACCTGCACCAGACCCAGTCAAAAACACACATATATGCAAATGACTACCAACCATTTCGCAGCCTTACAGTTGGTGACTCACCGTTGTCTCACAAACAGAGTTGTCAAACGTAGACTCTCCAGTGATGTTTTCATATGGTATGTCGGAGGACAGGGAGAGCCGTAATGGCTTCCTCTGAACCCTGAGTGCAGATAGAGAAGAGATTCATGTAAAAAAAGATAAACTAGGAAAGCTGCATTTTCTGAAGAAAGTGTGATGCCCTCAAAACTTTGATAACCAATTGCAGACAAGTGGTAAAAATAAATGCAGTTTTCTTCAGGCTCATCTAAGTATGGTATGTACTAATTTGGTGAAGATTGGATGAAATATGAATCAAAAGAGGCAAGAAAGGTGTTTCAGAATAAATCAAAATTTGCCAAAAATCTTTCATATGACCAAACGAGCGTTACCTATATCGATCGACCCATCTTCATCCAGGGAACCCACTAATAAAGATGTAGGATAACATAATAGGATAATCCCACAAATATGTACTTAAAACACTATGGAGGAAGTCATCACCATAAAAGAATGGCACAAGCATTAATATAGTGAATACACTTAACTAAGTCATTGGTGGACTGTATGTTTCAAATTCTTTTGGATGTCGGAGTTTTTGGTGGGGTCATGCTTTGGCCTTCTATTTTTCATCACTGTGTTCTGGAATCTCTGATACTAATTCTGTGACAGCTATTTTTAAAATGCAGCAGGTTCTCTTGGCCAAATATAGTTGCATTTGCCTCTCTTTCAGACAGAAGCTGTCCAAGTCTCTTTAGCCCAAGAGATTAAAAATAATTTTACTAAAAGGAACCATGCATGCAGGACTCTCTGACATAAATGTGGTGTCTATTTATTAAATATTTTTAGGAGGCTTTTTTTCTCAAGTGTCTGTGGCATTTTTGCTACTTCATTGCTACTTCTTACATCTGCTTTAATGAGTCAGTTGTAGTCTAATGTGACACTGTAGACACCTCTTGGTTTTGGCCTGCCTGTGTTCCGGGACTTATCTGGACAGAGTACGAGTACCTCTCGTATAGAAAAAAATAATAATAAAAAAAAGTTGAAAAAAAAAAGTATAAAATAAAATAATATTTATATATCATTTTACAGAACAAATCCCAATAATTTCATGTTGTTTATTAAGATTTAACGTCATCTGAAAGAGTCGGAAATCTGTTGATGCAGTGAAAAGGTTACTGGGTCATCAAACCCCGCCTCTGACACAGAAAAAAACTTTTGAAATTTGCCGCATCTGGGGAGCAAGCAGAGAGGAACAAAAGGTTACTATTTCAACGCAAACATGTCAAAAAGACAGTTAATTTTACTGTCTTTTTTCAAAAAGAACTAAGAGTTGCATGACGCTTCAAAACGAGTCAGAAAAGCCTCAACAAGCGGCGATGGGGGCATTTGCAGCGTTCATATTGACGAGCAAAACCGGCTGCAGCAGGAGGCTAGCACCGCAACAGCTAGCCAGGTTCACTGACAGCTAGCCAATCCAGAGCAGGAGGCCGGTACTGCGGCAGCAGCTGGTCAGGTTCACCGCCAGCGGAGCGGGAGCCTGCTACAGCGCTAGCAGTCAGCCAAGTGGTCCACCAACAGGCGGGTACCCTGGCATCAGCTAGCCCGGTACAACAATCGGAGCAAGAGGCAGGAACCGCGGCATCAGCTCGCTTGATTTTGTGAAATCTTGTTGGACCCCCCCTGGCTAAATTCAATCTAGTCCTGTACGTGAGGTCGTGGGTGGCCAAAGGACACAGACCTGCCACAGACATGCGCAGTAAAACCCGAAACTGTTGTCATTTCGGACAGGCGGACCGCGGTCTGTTTCCGGACCCAGACGCCGTCCTATACAGAGTATAAGTATTTTAAATTTTGACGGGCCGCTTCTATTTCGACTGGTGCTGCTGGTTTAGCAGATCAGGAAATCCACTGACCAATTGCATGCGAGTTAAGCCATCCCACTTGACGCTTCTCAGCCGATCAAATCTGTGCATTCCAGGCGATAAACACTGCGACTCTGAATACAGACAGACGAAAGAGGTGAGAAGCGAGTGACAGACGGAAAGACGAGTGAGCGATACAGGGAGAGAAGACAGAGACACGAGTGAGACAGAAATAATAACTCCACGTGTCGCTCTCTAAGAGTTGATGAATGTTCCCCCAGAGTCGCTTGGATTTTGGGTCAGTACAAAAAGTCATTTACTGATGGAGGGGTTGTCCAGGAGTGCAGAGTGCAGTAGCTGAAACCTTACTTGAGGGGAAACAGAAATGTTATTTTTCAAAAATTAAGTTCTTTATTTTATGATGTACCGGGGCGGCTGTAGCTCTGCGGGTAGAGCAGATCGACCAGTGTTCGGGAGGTCGCTGAGCTACATGTGGAAGTATCCTTGAGCAAGATACTGAACCCCAAAATAGCTCCTGATGTGCAGTTGGCACCTTACGGGACGGCCTCTGCCTGAAAAAGTGGCTGAAATTGTCAGATCAATCAGTCATATCTGGCTTATGTCAGTCTGGATAGAAAAGTCATGACACCCAAATGTCAGATCAATGCAACCTTATCATAATTGTGTGCTGGCAACATTGGCAGTGCTAATAAGGAGAGGTGTAGGCCAGCTGTGAGGTGCTGTGGAGGTGGATGGTATACTGAAGTGTCAGGTATCATTGTGGGATTGCTAATATCTATGGGTGTCACATATCACATCAGTATCTCATAAAGTATACATGCTAAAGTAATCATACTGAGCACACAGGTGCCCTATAGAGATATACATGCCACATTTTGGCACAGACCATATTAAAGGGATACTCCGGTGTGAGTTTAATCCATGGTCTAACACATCTTGACACCGAGTAAGACTCCCCCTCGAGAGGTCAAGTTAGCTGACCGCTAGCTTAGCTAGTTTTAGCAACCTCAGAAAAGACCGCACGAAAACAATACACTGCCGCTTATGCCTCCATTTAGAAACCGCCATCAAAAAGCCACAAATAATCGTCAGAACAGCACCAAACTTCAGCAACAGTACATGTACAGTCCCAGCACACAGTACGAAGCATCAAACATCTGCTAGCTTTGCCGGATTTGTATTAAAAACACAGCTCAACTCTCCGTGCTCCTCCAGCAGCCTACCTGTGTTTGGAAGCCCTGACGAGTCGATTACCGAGTGCAGTAGATTTCCTCAGCTGAAGGATGAAAATATATGATTATTACTCCATTACTTCCCTTATTTTCCCTGTCAGCTCTCGATAATAAGAACTGAGCATTCCATGGAGTACTAATCATACATTTTCATCCTTGAGCTGAGGAAATCTACTGCACTCGGTAATCGACTCGTCGGGGCTTCCAAACACAGGTAGGCTGCTGGAGGAGCACGGAGAGTTGAGCTGTGTTTTTAATACAAATCCAGCTAAGCTAGCAGATGTTTGATGCTTCGTACTGTGTGCTGGGACTGTACGTGCACTGTTGCTGAAGTTTGGTGCTGTTCTGACCATTAATTGTGGCTTTTTGATGGCGGTTTCTAAATGGAGGCATAAGCGGCAGTGTATTGTTTTCGTGCGGTCTTTTCTGAGGTTGCTAAAACTAGCTAAGCTAGCGGTCAGCAAACTTGACCTCTCGAGGGGGAGTCTTACTCGGTGTCAAGATGTGTTAGACCATGGATTAAACTTACACCGGAATATCCCTTTAAGATGAGCCCACCCAAAATTTGAGCAACTGTTGTTTTTTGATTTGTTTGTTTTTTTCACTATCACCGTTTGTCTGCAATTGGTTATCAAACTTTTGAGGGCGTGGCCTGATGTACTTGACAGGCCCTAACTCTTCAATGCTATATCTGGGGCCGTATTCACAAAGGATCTTAGGGCTAAAAGTAGCTCCTAACTGGCGAATTTAGGAGAAACTCCTAAAAATAATGGGCGTGTCAGTCTTAAATTTAGGACTCCTAATTTTTTTCACTAAGAGCAATTCACAAAGTATTTTAGACCTAAAAGTAGCACCTAAGTCTAGGAGTGCTTAAAAGTCCTCGAGAGGACTCCTAACTCAGTAAGACCTATTCACAAAGAATCGGAAAATGGCTGCGAGACGAAATGTTTTGGAGACAATGTAAGAATGTGGATTGATCAAGAGATATAGGCTAAATCGTGAGGGTATAAAACTTGTTGTGGAATTAGTGCGGGATGCAATAACAATACAAATAAAAATAAATTAATTAACAAATAAATCATTGCGCCATCAAAAGATGAGGACGTGTTCGACAATAGAAAGAAAGTACATTCCATCAACACGCAGATTATTTCTGATGCAACTTTTAACATTCTTGATGTTGTTGCAAAGTGGCCTGGGTCTACCCATGATCACGTATTTTAATGGAGAGCGGTCTGAGGCAGCTTTTTGAGAGGCACCATGTACCAGCTGGGTGTCACTTGCTGGGTGACAGTGGCTCCCTGCAAGACGTGGCTCCTGACACCCTATCTGAATCCACAACAGGGAGCACAGTTAAAGTAGAACATGGAAGTGATTATGCAGATTACGTTTAGTCCAGTGCGTAAAAAACATCGTATTGTCGTCTTTTATTTGTTGAATCCATATTTATTATTGTTTACTGTTTTCCTCCATATATGTTAGAGTACACAAAAATACACGAAATGTTGTGGAGAGAGGAATTGGGCAGATGAAACGTCGATTTCATGTCCTGCACGGCGAAATGCGCCTCAGCCCAGAGAGGGACAGTACAGTGATCACTGTATGCGTGGTCTGCACAAACTTGTCAAGCTGCGTGAGTTCGGTAAAGTTGGAAATATATTCACAGAGTCGAACTTCACGGATCAATAACTCATAAGCGAAACATTATTAAAACACAACGAGCGACAACCGTATTTTCATCCAAACGAGCGAGCGCTCCTCCGGGCTGGACACATAACACTGGTCTCAGGTCAGCCGTCTGTGAGACGAGGGCGCAGGGACCGTCTGAGACCAGTGTTATGTGTCCAGCCCGGAGGATCGCTCGTTTGGATGAAAATACGGTTGTCGCTCGTTGTGTTTTAATAATGTTTCGCTTATGAGTTATTGATCCCTGAAGTTCGACTCTGTGAATATATTTCCAACTTTACCGAACTTCATGCGTGTATTCTGCTAACTGCACTGTCCATAACAACTTGATAGGAATTCATTTCTAGCCTAGGCTATTTCCTTGTTTTTCGGTGATTTTGTGGGCTCGTTTGTGGGATGTTGCGGATGAGTTTCACCGAGACCGCCTCGCTCTGAACAACCAATCACCGTACTGACCGCTTCTAAAGTCGTGCACGAGAATCGACGTAATCCATAGCAACGGCGCGTCACTCTTAGTTCACTCTTAGTGATTTATCCTTAGTATGAGTAGGTCTCAGCGGCTTTGTGAATAACTTTTAAGAAAAAACTCCTACGTAAAATGTTTTAGCGCGAGTTAGGAGCACTCCTAGTGGTAAGATAAAATGCTTTCTGAATACGGCCCCTGATCAATAGCAATTTGACTGATTATGGTAGCCAAGCTTTATGAATGCAGAACAAGAGTGACAAAATTACTACTTACAGACATTGATTATTGTATGCATTGCCTGCCACAAGCAAGTGCAAGAGGTGCTGCAATCCAACACATTTCTTTTTAAATGCAGGTTTTCTAGTTAGCATTTGAGATGACACTTAAGTACAAGCAAAATTTGAAAACATGTATGATGCATATACTGTTGCGCTTGTTTCACAACTTTAATAACAGTAAAAAAAGACATGTCATAATAAGTGAAGTGTTTGTCAGATGCTAAAGGGGTAGATAGAGCGCCACACTTTTCACACAAGTTTAAGGCCACTGAGCAAGCTGCTGTATCTGATGAGCTGGGAGTGAGAACGTGTTGCTGTTATGACCAATTAAAATTCTTTTGCTGACATATTACCAAAGAGTTGCTTATTATAATAATACATTTTTCCAACTTTGAATTAAATGTGCATACTTTTATTCTACCGTTTTGATTACTTTTTGTGTTTGACAATGTTTTTGCACTAATCTTGTGTACTGCTGCTGTGGTATTTCCCCCAGGGAATAAATAAAGTTATCCATCTACTGCACATGAAGGCATCTTAAGACACCATAACACAATTGATAAAAAAATGTCCATTTTTTTCCCCGCTCTTTACTGGCCATTGAACCTACTTTGAGAAGTAGAGGTAGATCCCAATGATGAAGATGAGGAGGAGGATGATGGGGATGATGACAGCAAATGCTACTTGGGCCCCCTCCATTCTTAGGTCTGCAGTAGATACTATTGGAGAAAGAGAGGGAACAATATTAATATTTGTCAATTATCAATTAATATTGTAATTCCTCATACCCTAATGTGTTTAGGATTCTTAATTGAGGTTTCCTTTCAGCTACAATAGAAGAAATATTGTTCGCACTATGTTCTATGTAAAGCAGACTCGTGGTGTGCAGGTAAAATGAAGGTCTTTGCACAACTTACCACCTAATCTGTGCTCATCATAGTCCGCTGGCTGGGCTGAGGAGAACACAGGAGCAATGTCACATAAACATGAGAAAAAGAGCTTGATGAAGTCAAACAACAACAACAACAACAACAACAAAACCCAAACATAAATAGAAAGTAAGTGAATAGTGCTTAGTTACAACTATTTTGTTTCGAGCTTATTCTATCTGAACTGTTTGTACTGATGAAAATTCACCAAACTTCATGTCCTTGACTTATTTAATGCCTGGATGAAGCAAAATGTGAGAGTAAGTATTGTGCAACTCTAATCTGTAGGAGTAAAGGTTTCTTCAGTAAACCAGGTGAATATAGAATTTTATTCATGTCTTAATCATGACTGCACGATGGGGCATTTTGAGCACGGGAAAATAATGTACATATAGTATATGAGTGTCACTTCATCACTTTGCAAGTTGACAGCAGTTGGACTGTAGGAATTACAAACACACATTTTCACCAGCACCCTGAGCAGTATTTCCTCCAGTTTGGCCTTACAGCACCCCGTCTCCCTTAGGTCCTGTGATCAGGGTGCAGGCTCAAACTAAAGGCCACGCTTTTGTTATTTCAGCCTCTGGACTGGAACAACGTTCTTTGAACTGCCAGGACAGCAAAATCCAAAGCCATTTGAAACAAGCCTCCAGCCTTCACTCTAACTGATGTGTTTTTCCTGCCCTTTTGAAACATGCTCGGTCTTCCTTGTGTAGCTTGTTTCTTTTGTTAAAATTGTCTTTCAATGTATTTTAGTCTTCTGGAGGCTAAGACTAAATAATAGAGAAGATTTAAGGGTTCATGTGACTGCACAATTGAGACAAAACATTCAGGGCTAAAAGTAGCTCCTAACTGGTGAATATAGGAGAAACTCCTAAACATAATGGGCGTGTCAGTCTTACATTTAGGACTCCTAATTTTTTTCACTGAGAGCAATTCACAAAATATTTTAGGCCTAAAAGTAGCACCTGAGTCTAGGAGAGCTTAAAAGTCCTCGAGAGGACTCCTAACTCAGTAAGACACAAAGAATCGGAAAATGGCTGCGAGACGAAATGTTTTGGAGACAATGGAAGACTGTGAATTGATCAAGAGATATAGGCTAAATCGTGAGGGTATAAAACTTGTTGTGGAATTAGTGCGGGATGCAATAACAATACAAATAAAAATAAATTAATTAACAAATAAATAATTGCGCCATCAAAAGATGAGGACGTGTTCGTCAATAGAAAGAAAGTACATTCCATCAACACGCAGATTGTTTCTGATGCAACTTTTAACATTCTTGATGTTGTTGCAAAGTGGCCTGGGTCTACCCATGATCACGTATTTTAATGGAGAGCGGTCTGAGGCAGCTTTTTGAGAGGCACCATGTACCAGCTGGGTGTCACTTGCTGGGTGACAGTGGCTCCCTGCAAGACGTGGCTCCTGACACCCTATCTGAATCCACAACAGGGAGCACAGTTAAAGTAGAACATGGAAGTGATTACGCAGATTACGTTTAGTCCAATGCGTAAAAAACATTGTATTGTCGTCTTTTATTTGTTGAATCCATTATTGTTTACTGTTTTCCTCCATATATGTTAGAGCACACAAAAATACAGGAAATGTTGTGGAGAGAGGAATTGGGCAGATGAAACGTCGATTTCATGTCCTGCACGGCGAAACACGCCTCAGCCCAGAGAGGGCAAGTACAGTGATCACTGTATGCGTGGTCTGCACAAACCTGTCAAGCTGCGTGAGTTCGGTAAAGTTGGAAATATATTCACAGATTCGAACTTCACGGATCAATAACTCATAAGCGAAACATTATTAAAACACAAACGACGACTCTTAACTACCGTAGTAAGGTAGACAACGAGCTACAACCGTATGTTCATCCAAACGAGCGCTCCTCCGGGCTGGACACATAACACTGGTCTCAGGTCAGCCGTCTGTGAGACGAGGCGCAGGGACCGTCTGAGACCAGTGTTATGTGTCCAGCCCGGAGGATCACTCGCTTGGATGAAAATACGGTTGTAGCTCGTTGTGTTTCAATAATGTTTCGCTTATGAGTTATTGATCCGTGAAGTTCGACTCTGTGAATATATTTCCAACTTTACTGAACTTCATGCGTGTATTCTGCTAACTGCACTGTCCATAACTACTTGATAGGAATTAATTTCTAGCCTAGGCTATTTCCTTGTTTTTCGGTGATTTCGTGGGCTCGTTTGTGGGATGTTGCGGATGAGTTTCACAGAGACCGCCTCGCTCTGAACAACCAATCACCGTACTGACCGCTTCTAAAGTCGTGCACGAGAATCAACGTAATCCATAGCAACGGCGCGTCACTCTTAGTTCACTCTTAGTGATTTATCCTTAGTATGAGTAGGTCTCAGCGGCTTTGTGAATAACTTTTAAGAAAAAACTCCTACGTAAAATGTTTTAGCGCGAGTTAGGAGCCCTCCTAGTGGTAAGATAAAATGCTTTGTGAATACGGCCCCAGATCTTTATCATGTGGCTCAGGGGTAGAGCCAGCATCTTGTTATCGGAAGGTTGCTGGTTCGATTCCCCTGGTCTGCAGGTTGAAGTGTCCTTAGGCAAGATACTGAACCCCAAACTGCTCCTGGTGTGCTGGTGGCACCTTACATGGCAGCCACCACCATCAGTGTATGAATGTATGTTTGAATAACTGTAAGTCGCTTTGGACAAAAGCGTCTGATAGACGCCCTTAATGTAAATGTCAACACCAAATTGGAATGTCCATTTTTGAGACAGTGTGTGTACCCCACCGAAGCCAAAAATCAACAGTCTGTTTTTATTATAATTATCTGAAGCATTTCCTGGTTTTGATCAATGTTATTGCAATTTCATGTTTCATGTTTAGGCATGATATTTTGAGTACAACACTACTTAAAGTTGTAGTCTGTAACTATTTTTTGTTATATTTGCTTTAATTGTCATTACGATCTGACAGTAGAATAAGATACAGATCAACTGTGAAAAAATCCACAGTCTGTGGGTCCACCCATGTAGAGGCTGTAATTTGGTTTGCAAGAATCCATCGCTCCTGAATCAACACAACCAATCAGAGCCAAGGGGAGTGTCTGAGAAGTGTCAGTTACTCCAGCGCTGCTGGCAGCCCCCCTCCCCCGCGCAGTGAGTACTCAGCAGCCCCCCTCCCCCGCGCAGTGAGTACTCAGCAGCCCCCCTCCCCCACGCAGTGAGTACTCAGCAGCCCCCCTCCCCCGCGCAGTGAGTACTCAGCAGCCCCCCTCCCCCACGCAGTGAGTACTCAGCAGCCCCCCTCCCCGCGCAGTGAGTACTCAGCAGCCCCCCTCCCCGCGCAGTGAGTACTCAGCAGCCCCCCTCCCCGCGCAGTGAGTACTCAGCAGCCCCCCTCCCCCACGCAGTGAGTACTCAGCAGCCCCCCTCCCCCGCGCAGTGAGTACTCAGCAGCCCCCCTCCCCCGCGCAGTGAGTACTCAGCAGCCCCCCTCCCCCGCGCAGTGAGTACTCAGCAGCCCTCCTCCCCACGCAGTGAAGGATTTTTAAGGACTCAAGAGCGACGCAGAGTTGGCCACTTTTCTGCTGGACAGGTAAGGACGCTGCTTGATATGTGTTTCATTCTGTTTTTTAACCACAAGGCTACAATGGCGGTAGTTACAGTAATACTTGCAATAGCACATATCACCTTACGATGTTGCAGTCGAGCTACGTAGCTTGTTGGTAAATCTTGCTTGTTAGCTTGTATGCTAACTCCGGTGTTTAGCTTTGTCTTTATGGCTACTGGTTAGTAAAAGTGTCTTTCAAGTGACCAGGCAGTTACAACGTTAGTTTGTGTTCAGGACGCTCTGAAGTGGTTGAATGAGTTTAGAGAAATAATGTTACTCATGCTTCAGAAAGGCAGCATGGCGTTGCACCGGGTAATGATTACCTGGTAACTCCGTCTACCGTGATGTGAGGAAAATTGTTGGTTACTCGGGACAGTGACTCGGCATGAGGCACTCATTGTAATCTAGTTGTATTGATCAGAAATAGAACAATCAGGGCTTAATTTGTTGCCAATGCCAATCCTCTGTTACCGTGGTTACAAGCCTGCTCGTGCACGGCAGGCTCCTCTGTGGGCGGGGCTTTGAAGGTCGGGCTGCAGCGCAGCAGAGAGGAAGAAGGACTGACCTGGGAGCTGTGCTCATTCACATTTTCTGGCTAAGTCCACTTTTTTCTCAAAACTCCAGACTGCAGCTTTAAGTCAAAAAATGCAAGTATAACAAGCTTGATATTAGGCCTACACAAAATCAGACATTACAACAACTTAAAGAGTCATGACATCCTAGATTTCTTAAACAAAGGGCAGCACAGTAGACAGGAATCTAAAGGATTTAAATATGTAAATATACATTTTAGCCATCAAAATGCTAAGATGGAATTATTTTTGATTAAGAGGACTTAATTTAAATATATGGGTAGAGAAAAAACATTTATTTCTGAGTGCAAGAAACACACATGTGCCTTCTGCAGCAGTTAATATTAGCAGCTCTGATCATACAGACCTGTCATGGTTCTGTTTTTGTTTTGTCAAGTTTCATGTTTTTAGTTCTAGTCACTTCCTGTTTTATTTTGTAGTTCTTGTGTCTCATGTCTTGTCTTCCCTGTTCTGTTTTGATGATGTGCACCTGCCCTCTTGTGTCTCACCTGTGTCTTGTTCCCTCATTTGTGTCATGTATTTAAGTCCTGGGTTTTGTTCATTCAGTCTGTGTCGTTTCATTGTTTGTCTTCGTGTCCGTCTTGCCATGTTGCCTGATTTCTCTGGAAAATTAAAGACCTTTTTGAATCCCTGCAACCCTCAATCTATGGTCCGTGCATCTGGGTCCTCCACCAGGTCTACTACCACTAGCCTTTTGACAAGACCTTTTATATTAAAAAAAAGGATATAAAATAAATGGTCTGACATGCATTTATCTGCATCAACAGTCTGAATATAACTAGAAGGGCAAGGAGCCAGCTAAAGACAACGACACTACCGACACTGAATAAGATAGTATTCATTCAGCATCGGACCTCAGCCAAGGCCAAAGCAACTGCCCAGGGCCGTGGAACCCCAGAACATTGGGGCCCCTAGGAGGTTAACCTGGCCATCCATTTAACAGTGTACATGTCATCTGGTCAAATTCAAAATAGTATGTAGTCGACATACAAATGCTTAATAGTCAGTAACAACCTAATTGTTAGCCTAGTTCCCATGTTACGACCAATGCTGCTTTAATTTAACTCTGTAATTACCAAATACTTTACAGTAATTCCCCCAAAGTTCTAGTACAACTTGAAATTATATTAATTCATGATTTTACTTTTGTTATTTATTTGCAATTTCTTCACATTACTATGTAATTAACGGCCTGTAATTAAAGGGTTTCCCACATGATTTTAATTTTCTTTTTTTCTAATTCTACTGCACCTCATTATGAAATTAATGAATTAATCAATTGAACCATATAAATGAACATGGATAATATAAATGAACCAATAAAATGTAAGATATTACAGTGAATGTTAAATGTTGTATTTTTGATCATTTTAACATTCATTTCAAAAGGTTTTCTTTTGTTTAAAAGGCCTTTCAGTTTTCATTGACACTGTGGAAGCAAAGAAAGGCCATAAGGATTTGAATCAAGTACATTGTCACACTGTCCTGCCGATCTGTTTATTCTGATTAATATTTCTCTGATTAAAATTAAAGGGACTTGAGGCAGGATTTGTGAAAAAATAAACATGCATTTTAAGTTTTTAAATACTAATGGGTGATGAAGCGTTCAAAACCAAAAAGAATGAGCCCACCCACACATCTCTCCGTTGCCTTGAACAGGCTGTGTGCTGCATAATGTACTGCAATTCATGGTCCGAATTTCCCGCGCAGTCCTGCGGACGTGATGACAGATGACGCTGAATGTGCGTCCTCAACGGCTTGGATACAGGAAGAAGACAAGCGCGGAGGACCCAAGCTAGTGTTTGTGTAGTAATGGATTCTGCTACGGTCAGAAAACGACCCACCACCACACAAAGTCTACTAAAAAGTCACACTAAGAAGAAAACACAGGTTTTATCAGTGGCAAGTCATGAGTCAAAACGAAATTACGACCAAAGCCGGACCGACACCAGAATACACGTTCGGCTCATGGAGGCAGCTTCAACTTGAACTGGGACTGAAAACAGATGCTGACATGGCTCATTTCCTAGTGACCAGGTAAGAAAACATTACAGGTCATGTTTAGAGCTTGATCTGAAATCATATGAGATCACCGAGGACTCGGAGTGACCTAACGTTCGTTAGCTGCTAACATGTAGCTTAGTCCACCGCTGTGTAACACTGAATAGTTACAGACTGCACATTTTCCACGGTCCTTTAGTCTGAAACTGAATAGTTAGAAATATGTCTCTTTATATATGGGACAGACAGCCCAACCTGTTATCCGGGAGGTGACGTTAGCAGCTGGCTGTTTCTTTGGTGTCTTTGTGTCTGTGTAGTAACATTAGCTGCTAACATACAGCAGTCCCGTACCAGAGACGATGTTTTTGTCCCCCAATATGCCGTCTTTGCTTTCGCCTGTGTCTTTCAGACTCGCGCTTGTGTGTCTCTACACACAGCGAGCCAACTTCCCGGCTGCTTCATGTGTGTAGGGGATAAGGCTATCCCTTACACACAGCACAGTTAGCAGCTGTAGGCTACCAACGTCATTCCGGAGGTCTCGCAGTAAACAGTCACGTGAACAGCGAGTAAAGAAATAACAGTGTCACAGCATCAGCTGCTCTGCTGTGAAGAGTCCATGCCGCTCCAGCGCCGGCTTGGCGGATGGCTGCAGTTGCTCGTCGCCGTCGTGTCACTATTGATTCTTATTTCTTGATCCTGCCCCATGTCCCTTTAACAACACATTTCTCTAACTTTTGTTTTTTTTCTGTCCCCACAAGCTGCAAGCTGTCGCTATCTCACTCTTGATAGCTTCTTCCTCCTCCTCCTCCTCCTCTCTTTTTTTTTTTAACTTACTTTTTTATTTCACATAGGATGACAAACATACATACGCATACACCTACATTAAGAACACACAAGAGGAGACACTATTACAGTTTCAGTTCTAACAAAAAAACATGCCCTCACGTTCTTTCATCGAATATGTCTTCCTCCATCTTAAAAGAGGGTAACATGGGTGACATGTTTCAATGAGTATATACCTTTGCTAAACGATTAAAGTGGAGAAAGAAAAGAAAAAAAAAAAAGAGAGATGGCTAAAGTCCTGACATTGTCTGTATTACTGGTAACCATCTTTGTTCAAACCTGTATGATTTAAGCTGTAACCTCGCTGTGATTTTCTCCATGATAAATACATTTTTTACTCTTTCTCTCCATTCCGTTATACTGGGGGGCTGTGGCTTTAACCAAGAGGCTGTAATTGTTTTCTTCGCTATCAAAAGCAAAATTCTCAATAATGAAGTCAAGTTCCCATCTATACCCTTTATCTGGGACTATACCCAATATGTACGTTACTAGATCCAGAGTAAAGTCAATACCCAAAACACGTTTTATTTCCTTTTGAATATTCTTCCAAAAATCTAAAATCTTTGGGCAATCCCAAAATATATGAGTATAATCCCCCACCAGTCCACAACCCCTCCAACACATCTCAGAAGTATTACTGAACCTTCAGGAGATAGATGGAGTGATGAAATACCTCATTTTGATCTTCCAATCAAACTCCCTCCATGTTGGGCTACTAGTTACCTTATGTCCTGCTTTGAATGTTTTTTCCCATTGTTCATCTGTTATTATAATATTTGCTTCCAATTCCCATTTTTCCCTGACGTCCGAATTGTTGTTGTTAGATTCCTGTTGTAGTACCGTATACAATTTTGATATAGCCCCTTTCTTTGTCTCTCCTTCTATATACGTCATTAATAATTCTTCTAATTTCGATGGGGTTTTACAAATATTCTCCCACTCCTTGTGTGTCTGGAGGTAATGTCTTAGTTGTAAAAACTTGTAGAAATCATGGGCTGGTAAATTAAATTCTTGTGCTAACTGTTGAAATGACTTCAAGGTTTGTCCCCTGAACACTTGTGCAATATATTTTAACCCCTGGTGTGTCCATTTATTATATCCTGCATCTATCATAGATGGCAAAAAATCAGGGTTTGTCGAAATTCTAGTGGCTCTACATATGGAATTTGACAATTTAAATTTCTTACGTACCACTGACCATACTTTCATTGTCCCTCTGATCCAGACATTGCCCACCTTCAACCTCTTTGGAGTTACGTCGCTCAAAAATGTTAGCGACTCTATGGGTACATTTTTACAAGAATTTTGTTCCATTCCCACCCACAGTGTATCTACATCTTTTGTAATCCACATAATTATAGCTCTGAGTTGAGCGGCCCAGTAGTAGTTTTTTAAATTTGGTAAATTCAATCCTCCCCTCTCTTTGGGGCAAATAAGTGTCTTATATTTAATTCTAGCCTTCTTTGTTTTCCAAATAAATTTGGATATAATCTTGTCTAACATTTTAAATATAACATTAGAGACCACAATAGGCAATGAGTGGAACAAAAACAACAACCTTGGTAATACATTCATTCTTATAGTTTCTATCCTCCTCGTCAGACTCAAAGGTAAAATCTCCCATCTAGCCACATCTTTTTTAATTTCTGTTATCAGTTTCCCATAGTTCGCTTCAAATAGCTGCGATGTAACAGAAGTAATAATGATACCCAGATATCTGAAACCTGCATTAGTCCATTTGAACTTAAATTTGCCTTCTAAATCTGCTGGACGTTGACCTGAGACCATCATTGCTACTGATTTAGCCTCATTAGTCAGATATCCTGATATCTCCCCATATTCATTCAGGTTACTCATCAGAGCTATTAACGAGGCAGAAGGTTCACTTACATAAGTTAATATATCGTCTGCAAATAATGATATTTTGTGTTCTGTCCCTCCTTCATCCCTCAGCCCCTTTATATCTTTATTTAGTCTTATTGACTCAGCCAGTGGTTCAATACTTGCAGCAAATAACAAAGGACTCAGGCAGTCTCCTTGTCTGACTCCTCTTTTAAGTGAGAAAAATTCTGAGCTATTCTAATCCGTGATTTGGGGTTTTTGTATACCATTTTTACCCACTCTATGAAGGTTGTGTGAAACCCAAAATTTGCCAGTGTTTGGTAGAGGAAGCTCCATTTTACCCAGTCAAACTCTTTTTGTGCATCTAAACTGAGCAACGTGGCAGGTTGGGGTTTGTTTTTGACACATGAGATAAGATTTAAAGTCCTCCTGATATTATTAGCACCCTGTCTTCCAGGAATAAATCCAGTCTGATCTGGTTTGATCAGTTTAGCTATATGCCTCTGCATTCTCCGTGCCAATATATTTGTTAATATTTTCAAATCATTGCAGAGCAAGCTGACAGGTCTATATCCCTCGCATGAAGTTGGGTCTTTGCCCTCCTTATGCAAGACCGAAATGATAGCTTCTGACCAAGTCTTTGGCGAGTCACCTGATGCTAGAGCAGAATTAAAGCACCGGTGTGATCTCCCCTGCAAGAACTTTATAAAATTCCCCAGGAAATCCATCTGTACCAGGGGATTTATTATTTTTAAGATTTTTTATAGTGTCTGATATTTCCTGTACTGTAATTGGCTGTATCATTTCATATGCTTCTTCTGCCGATAGTGTTGGAAGATTTAAATTTTTAAGAAATGCTTGAGTCTTACTTTCTGTAGAGTCTAGCTCAGAGTCGTTATATAAATCTTTATAGTATTCTGCAAAAGCTTCCGCTATCTCTGCTGGCTTTACCACAAGTTGTTTGGAAATGGGATGTTTTACTTTTGAAATGATCCTACTTGATTGAGCCTTTCTCAATTGAAATGCTAGAAGACGACCTGCTCTATTCCCCATCTCATAATATCTTTGATTTGTAAAACGTAGAGCTCCTTCTGCCTTGTACGTTAATGATTTGTCTAATCGGTGTCTATTTTCTTTCAGTTCTTGGAGTATGGCGTTATTTGGTGTCCTTTTCTGATCTAATTCTAGATCTCTAATTTTGCTCTCTAGCACCCTCTGCTGTTTCAGACGATCCTTCTTATCCTAGAAGTAATTTCTATCATTTTCCCCCTTATCACTGCTTTCCCCCCATCCCAGAGAGTCGCTAGGGATACTTCGCCATTATCATTTATTTCAAAATATTCCTTTACATTTTCTTTTATTTCCTTTACTACCTTCTCATCCGGATTGATACATTTAATCTCCAATATTTGAAAAAAGGTTCTTTATCCATTGTTACAGTCAGAGTAATGGGAGCGTGATCGCTTATAGTTATTGTCTCTATACCACATTCCACAACTTTGTGTATATGTTGCTGTGATACACAAAAAAAGTCAATTCTAGAATAGCTACCATGTGGATTTGAATAAAATGTAAAATCCTTCTCTCTGGGATTATTGTTTCTCCATGGGTCAATAAGACCTAACTCTGTAATCACACCATTCAATACTCTGGATTTTCTTGAAGTCAGCCCTTGTTCTGGTGGCAGCCTGTCTAATTTACCATTCTGTACTGCGTTGAAGTCCCCCCCTTCAATACCATCCCCTTTGCGTTACTTAACAATAGCATTGGCTATATTTTTAAAAGATTTTTCATCTTCCTCATTTGGGGCATATATGTTGAGTACTGATATAGCCACATCTCCGATATAGCCAACAACCATTACATGTCTTCCCATATTATCTTTAATCACTGACTCAACTGAAAATGGTACTGACTTATGAATCAGTATGGCTACGCCCCTTTTCTTGCCGTATGAAGCATGGAATACTTGATTTACCCATTCTCTTCTCAGTTTTTTATATTCACCCTCCACCAAATGTGTTTCCTGTAGTAGAGCTATCGAACATTGTAAGTTTTTTAGTTGGCTCAATATCTTCCTCCTCTTGATGGGATGATTTAAACCGTGAACATTATAAGACACAAGTTTCAGCCGATCCATATCAGTTTCAGTTTAAGACAGCCATAAACTCCCCACTTCTCATAAAACAAAACAACTGTGCACCAAATTGCATAGTGAAAAAGATCAACATGAAACATCTCCTCCAGAACTATTTTACAGTAACAAAAACAAAAAAGTGTGACTTCCCACTGTCCCATCGCCAGAGAGATGTGGCGTACGCTCTCCGGGGGAGTAGCACTAAGTGCACCTGCAACTTCCAGGGTGTTGAGTAAAGTTGCTGCTTGCTCTTACTGAGCAGTAATTTCGCTCTCTCTAACCAATATTTATGTTGATTTCTCTAAGTAGTAATACCTTTAACTAGCTCTGTACATATTCAGTGTGCAAAATATAAAGCAGAAATTTAAATTAGTTTCAGGCCTTGTATCAAATATGTGTTTCTATTCTTTCTTTGGTCCTTACCACAATTATCACATTAATTCACTTGATGATCGCTTGAAAGTCCGCCTCCGTGATGTGTGTCTGCCTCTTCTTCCTCCCCTGTCCCGTCACTGTGGTCCAGCTGTCGTTCATCATCATCCACTGTAGTCTGTCCCTCTCGTCCTCCTCCACGTTAATCCCCATGTCTTTCAGCATAGGTGCAGCTTCCATGAGTGTAGCGAACGTCTTAATCCCATAGTCCAGAAACACTTTTAGCTGTGCAAGATACGGAGACTGTGCCTTCACGTTTTTCTCTTTAAGTTTCTTTATGACGTCCCGTACCTGTTTCCTCTTCCTCTGTGTCTCAGTCGTGTAGTCTTGATTGAAGTAGATGTTTCGTCCCTCATACATAGTCTTTTGTCTCCATGCTTGCTGTGTTACCAGCGCTTTCATCCGTGCGTCCAAGAAGCGGACAATGATCGCTCGTGGGGGAGCCTCACTTTCTTTCGGTTTGGCAGTTAACGAGCGGTGTGCTCTCTCAACTCCGTGTTATCTGGGATCTGCAGTGACGAGTGAATAAAGTCTGTTATGAACCTGATCATATCGTTTTTTTCAGAGCCCTCCGGAATGCCATTTATCCTTATATTGTTGCGTCTTGATCTTGATTCCAAGTCGTCACATTTTGCGGCCAACATTGCCTCCCGATGAAGGAGGAAGGCGGCCATTCTTTCTAGCCGCGCTGTCTTGTCCTCCATGTCTCCTAGCCTCTCTTCCACATGTCCCACCTGTTGTTCTAGCGAGGCCGTCCTTTCCACAAGTTCTTTCATGTTAGTCTCTAGCCTAGCCAAGGCCTTTTTATTGTCATTAGCCGCTTCTGTGTGCTCTTGCCTCAGCCTGCGTAGCTCCGCCAATATAACCGAGTCATGTTCACCTGCGGCCTACGTGTTGTCCGTTGTAGTTCCCGATGTGGTGACGGTACCTCCCGTATTCGGTTGTTCTTTTTTGTTAAGCCTCCCTTTTTTGTCCATTTCTCCCTAATTACTTTCTTTATCAAACGTTTATGACTTTAGTTTGATTTCTGCTCCAAAAGTAGTCTTAAAGAGCTATTTTAATTGGTCTTTTCAAGAGCTTGTTTTCCTGCTGTCTTCTACCACATGGCGCCACCGGAAGTGCCTCCTCCTCTCTTGTCATTCAGGCTCCCTTCTGATGGACCACAGGCCCCTGGGGCCATCTACCTCTCCTGGCTCCTGCTGCCTCACATACTGATGGATCTGGATCATCATACCTTAGACTCCACTGGATCACTGCTCTCCTTTGTTTCACTATCTCCTCATATCTGTATTTCTGTAAAGTTCACAGGACAGTCTGGCTGCAGACCTGCACTGTCAGGACCCTTCGTTGCAGACCTGCACTGTGAGGACTGGAAGTTGATTCGAAGCCTTTCGAAATAAAAGCGAGCAAACCGGAAGCATGCATTTTTCGTTCCCCGTGTTTATTTCTTGGGTCTTTATTTTATGTATACAATGTAAATATGTTTATGTGTGTTCATGTGTTCAATTGAAAAGATTTAAAAATATTATATCTTTCCAGTTCAACTGGATAAGGTGAAAAAACACAAGAAGATATCAAGATAAAAACCAAACAAAATATTATATATATAAAAAAGAAAAAGAAAATACAGAACGTTATGACCACTTCTAGGGTTATTCTACACATAATCAATGCAAACTAGATGTACAGCTATTGTTATGATCCCCTTAAAACATTATTAGCCTACTCAAAACATGCATTATTTTACTCCAGTATTTTAATTTAATTTAATTCGCAAAAAGGACAGCTGTTAGTTTAGTTTGCACTACAAATTCATTTTGAAACCATAAATCTCTGTAAATACACCTTAATGTGTGATGGCATAATGCTTCTACACTCCAACCTATTGCTGACTGACTTTGCTTCTATACCATCATTATCACTGAAAATGTAGACCCCTGCACCGTTGGACCCATTTACATGTTGATTTACTCAGTTCTTTTATATAGGCATATGTTATGTGCGTTTGCAATTCTTACACCTCATAATCATTTTATAATTGCTTATTGTTTGTGCTATGTTCTTACCTTGTGCTGTCGGACCACATGGATTTGCCAGTGGAGGGTGTGAGGGTTGATGATTTTAAATTAAATTAGCTTTGTGTATTCAAATTGAATTACTGAATACCTAGTTACATGAACCAGATAGCCAATAACCTCTGTTACAAGAGAAAACAGTAGACACAAAACAAACTTTCAAATGTCTTTTTTTTTTTTTTTTGTAAGTGTTTTTATTGCAGAATGAGCAGATTCTACATCGAGACTACATGCTGAGACTCTGCTCCTATTGACAACGGTGCTGCTACAGCTCGCACAAAGAAAACAACAACTTTCTCCACAATTTACACTTGACCAATAAAATGGTTGATTTTCTTTGTTTTTTTCTTATAACTCCTGCTCTTTGTTTTTATATTATTATATTATTATTATATGATATAACTCAGTTTTCTTGGTCTTTGAGTAGGAAAATGGCACAGTTAAGTGAGCACTCTCAATACTATAACAATGCTAAAAACTACCCAAAAGTCCAAAACACGATTCTTTCAAATTAATATAACTTTACAGGGCAATAACGTAACGTTCTAATGAATAAAGACTGTTTCTGTTTCTTCGTATGATGAAAAGTTGTTGTCACTTTTACACACCTCGTCGTCTCCACACATGGGAAACAAAAAATACGTGCTTCTGGTATACTCGCTTTTATTTTGAAAGGATTCAAATCAACTTCCGGTCCCCACAGTGGAGGAGACCTCACAGTGCAGGTCTGCAACGAAGGGTCCTGACAGTGCAGGTCTGCAGCCTACTATATATTGCCCTTTTTGACCTTTTCCAGTTGAACTGGAAAGATATACAATTTTTAAATCTTTTCAATTGAACACATGAATACACATAAACATATTTACATTGTATACATAAAATAAAGACCCAAGAAATAAACACAGGGAACGAAAAATGCGTGCTTCCGTTTTACTCGCTTTTATTTTGAAAGGCCTCGAATCAACTTCCGATCCCCACCGTGCAGGAGACCTCACAGTGCAGGTCTGCAGCCAGACCCCTCTCGTAAAGTTTGATGCCTCTTCACTCTGATCGCTCGGTCTATTACTAATTATCTTGTGTGGCCTGCCCTCTTCCAGGTCACCACGGATGAGAGGATGTCGTGTGGCTCAGGCACCACTTGGCGATGCCTCGTCCTGCTCAGTTATCTCCTGGATCCACACACTTTACATATATTATAATTTGTATCAGATATTCTGTTTACATGTGAAGTTTTTCCTCACTTGAATTGAGGGTCAAAGGACAGAGGATGTCATTCACTGTACAGATTGTAAAGCCCGTTGAGGCAAAGAGATTTTGATTTTGGGCTATATAGATAAAATTGATTTGATTTGATATTACTATAGTGGTTGTTCTGTTATTTAAGTATTCCTTATTCATTATCTGAATCTTTGATTTCATGCTTGATTTAAAAAAGAAAAAAAGTGATTATCATGAAGTTAAAAATGAAAGATAGATATAAAAAAGGGGTAAGACTTAGGGATGTAAACGGTTAATTGACTATAGGTTAATTGCCAAAAATAATTTAATCGATTAAATTTTTTGTGTTGTGTTGTCGATTAAATGTTTTTTTCAGTGAAATGTCATGGTGTCGCCAGGTGAGGGTGCCATTGCCTAATCTAGGCCACACTGGATGTACTTGAACGTAACGCCAGATTCTCGCGGGTGGCGCGAGACCCGGCACATAAACATGACAAAGACGCCCAATGTAAACTCTGCAGTACTACATTTAAGTTCAGCAGCTCTACGAGTTCGCTAAGATACCACCTTCAAAACGTGCACGCAGCCGTCTTGCAGGGAGGAAGTCCACCGCGTTCACAACTGACTGTTGCCGCGGTGATGGGAAGGCGAGTATGCGACGACAGGAAAGCTGAGGGCATTACTCAGAGGATTTGCGGCATGATCGTAAAAGATATGATGCCAATTGGCACCACTGACGGCGAGGATATAATATCCTGGCTCCATGAAGTTTATTAACCCCCGAAATCCCTCGCCTGAGCTAAAGTAAGGCTGAGCTAGTAAGGCTGAGCTAAAAACACAGCTAGCCGCGGCTAATGTGGCCCTGACGACGGATTGCTGGACGGCACTGACTACAGAAAGCTACACTACAATCACTTTCCACTACATTGAAAACGACTGGCAGGTAAAGTCAGCAGTTCTTCTCACCGAGAGCTTCTCCGAGAGACATACAGCTGATAATTTAGCTGACAAACTGAACCAGGCTGAGCACACGACTTACTCCAGACCATGTTAATATGCTTATTTTCCTGAACAAAAATACAGGGTCTAGGTCAGGAGCCTATTGAAAACACATTGAGACAGGAATGGTTTTGTTTCAGGAGAGGTAGCCTATATCTTCATTTAATTGTTTAATAGAGGCCCTCTAATTTTACTGTCACCTTCCTCAGGGATGATTTAAGTTGTGTTCAGTACAATATGTTACTGTAAGTTTCCAGGGCTAGTAATCTTACTGTTGCCTTTCTCAGAACAAGGGGGATTATAAGTGCTGCTGCTAATGTTTCAAGTTTTTCACATCAGTACTTTACCAGATAATTATATGTAGGCTTAATATTGCGTAGGCTAAGCATATGTAAAATGTATTTTATGTTGCTTGATGTTTGACATGCAACAGGTGAGCCAATGCAACTATTTTTTATGTATTTCAATTTTCTGTGCAGAATTTATTTTGGTTAAATACCATTATCTGTACCGTATCCCAACTGGTACAATAAAAAATTGAGGAATATAACGTGCATTTTTTAATTCAGTATATAAGCAATATTTTGTTTTACATTAAAGACACCGTGAGAAATTTATGTTCTCAGGAAAAAAGCAGCTTATCAGTTCATCGTTAATCGATCGATAAGGTCAATCAACTAACGATTAATGAATTAATCAATAATTTGCATCCCTAGTAAGACTCGATAAGTTCACACTTCCTTCCTGCTCCTTTTCGGACATGAAATATTTGCTTGATTGTTTGTTTGCTTTTCTCTGGTGTTTGCTGAATGCCTGATGTTTTTTTTATTGTCTTATTTTGTCTTTTAACATGTCCAAATAAACATTATTCTACATCTTCTACATCTACGTTATAACTGAAGCTAAAATCTCAATGTTGAAATTTTAATAGCACTGATTTTTCTATATTTTTATTTGAACCATTTATCTGACCTTATGTGGTTTAAATTTTCCCCTAAGAAAGTCATTTTAATACGTTGATGAAGATTCTCAGTCATCCAGGTCATGTAATTCTATGTGCTGTATCGTAGGCAACTGGACGTGTTTCAGTTCGTCTCATCCCAGAGGCTTCCACAGTTCAAACTAACTGGAGGGGAGCTGCAGGCTTTTAAACTCTGTGTGGGAGTGTCCTTACAGAGTTGATAAGGACATTTCAAGTTTGACACAATTTTAATAATTTTATAGCATTTGAAAATCAACATTTAGTATTCAGTATTCAGTTTCTCAATTTGAACGTTGAGTCAAGTCAAGTTATTATAGCCTAGTATCACAAATCCTGATTTGCATCAAGAGTTTTACAATCTAAACAGTGTGTGACACATTCTGTCCTTAGACCCTTGACTCAGATAAGGAAAACTCCCAAAACCCCTAGTAACACTTTATAATAACCTTCATCAATAGAAAGGTGAATTTATAGTTAAAATAAACTTTAGTTCATAGTTATTTCACTGTTTTTAACTGATGTTTGTAATACTTTGTAAATGGTTAAAAAATACTGTGTAGTTCATCTATAAACATTATTTGGATGACCATTATAAAGTTATAACTGATATTGATAAACCTTTACAGTTGCTTACTAAATGGTTGATAAACCATTTCACTATTTTTAACTGTTTAACTGTAATTCTACTTTTTGATAAATAAATAAAATAAAACAGTAATTTTAAAGTGTTATTTTTTGCGGCATATTTATGTATTTATATTTTTTGATAGTTATTTTATGTATTTGAGTGTGTTTCATCTTTTAAATAATGTTATATTTGTTAATATATTTGTAGACGAGGACTTTTAAGGACCCTTGGAGACATATATAACAAAAGTTGACCTGATAATGTAAAAAAAAAAAAAAAAAAAAAATACTAAGGCTGCAGTTTCTTACCTTTGCAGACAGGTGGCAGCCCACTCCACTGGGATGGGTGTCCAGGGACACAGTGGAGAACAGGCTCACCCAGCAGCTGGTGACTGTTCAGACAGGAGTAGTGGAGGGTCTCCCCAGCCTCGAAGTGGAGCTTGGTGGAGCTGGGGACCCCATAGGTGGGGGTTCCTGGGTGACTGCAGGGCTCGAATGTCTCAGCTGGAGTTACGAGGAGAAACAGTTCAGACAGACTTTAAGAAATGGTAAATGGTCTTGCATTTTTATAGCACTTTTCCAGTCTACTGACCGCTCAAAGCGCTTTACAATACATGCCACATTCACCCATTCACACACACACACACATTCATATACTGATGCCGGAGGCTGCCATGCAATCTTGCTCAAGGACACTTTGACATGCAGCTGGGGAGGAGCCGGGATTCGAACCAGCAACCTCCCGATTACTAAACGACTTGCTCTACCGCCTGAGCTACAGCCACCCCAAGAAATGTAATCCTTTGCAAATTATGTTGATGTCTACAAATATTTCTTAAAAAATATACTCCACCCAGGAGTTGCTCAGAGCTTGGTAGAGCAGCTTTCTCGTCTCCTGTGCCCTGGTTATGGAATAACCTTTACGGCACACTACAGCTTAATGATTTTGTCTCCCTGGGAGAGTTCAAAACTCTGACGAAAAACTGTAACTGATGAGTGCAAAAGCTGTATCTATATTGGATTTGTATTGTGTTTCTGTCTCTAGCTAAGGCAAATAATAAGGGGCTTAAAGGAAAATGCCCCTGTTTTTCCATACTGAACTATGTTCTTCCCTGATGTTAGATGAGTTGACACATACCTCTCTCGTCTTTGTGCGTGCACTCAATCGCACACAGCGCTACTTTGCTAGCATGTAGCTTGGCCGTTCCTTCAGTTCCAAATGGGGGAGAAGTTAGAAGCGACCAAGCACTTCCACGTTTTCCCTATTTAAGCACCGTTACGTGAGTAGTTATACGACCCAAGTATGGTTACACCGAATGAAACATGCCAGTTTTCTTTGATAGGTGGAAAACGCCAGTAATATCATCACTCCTACTCATAGGAGTGATGATATTCTATTCTTCTAACTTCACCCCGTTTGGAACCGAAGGAATGTACTGGGCCAAGCTACATGCTAGCAAAGTAGTGCTGCGCACCGGAGCAATTAATTGCATGCACGAAGGTGAGAGAGGTATGTGTCAACTCGTCTAACATCAGGGAAGAACATAGTTCAGTATGGAAAAACGGTGGCGTTTTCCTTTAAAGGACAGCCTTGACGGGTTCCTCTGTATAAATTAAAATATTCTGAATTTGATCTATTGGTAATGACAGAGGCCCTAGGTGAGGAGTAAAGGAGTTTTACCCATGACACAAATTTAGGACCGAAGCCAAACTTTTCCAAAATCCTCCTCCAACTGACAAATCTGGTAGTACCTCCTCCTGTCATTGTTCCATTTAACATATGTTTACTTTGGACTTAAATTGAACACTTTTTTTGTTAATCATGGAGGCCGTGCATATCCTGTATAACTCTGAACTATATAAAACCCTTAAAACTAGAACTACTTTAACGTAGAACCCCATTCCTATGCTGGACTCCTTAACAGGGGCTAGCCACAGGACTCCCTTATCTTGTCCTTCCAGTGAGGCCTCCCTTAATTTCTCCTAACTGGGAAGTTCTCCCAACACATTAAATGAGTGTGTAAGACCAGCTTTGTGACACCACAATAAAAAATTATAATTTTGAGTACTGAAATTTAACAGACCTTAAATTTGTGCTACACATGGTGATATCTGTAGCTCTCATTTTAACAATAATAGTAGCAAGGATGACAGTAACCATATCACCCAAAAATAATAATGAGGTTCGCATAACAGAACATGTAAGTATATGACAATGATCAGCGTGGAAAAAACTAAATGATACAACACCCAAAGTGGGCAGGGTGAAGTAAATTGCATTAAGAATGTAATTATGTGTGTGATTTCTGAGAGATAGTTCCACTTTCACGCCATATCACATCAAGAGAAACTTTGGAAGTACAGCCCCCCCCCCGCTCTTTTTTTTTCATAATGATTGGCTTTTTCTCATGATCTTCATCTCATGCATAAGAATGACCTGGCTTGTCTTTTCTAAAGTAATTTCCATTGTCTGGCTAAATTAATTGTTAGACAGTGCCATCATACCATACCTCTCAAACTAGAAAAGTAGGTGAGGTGAGTATGAGGCGTTCATGCAAATTAGGTTAATGCCTTCAAGTGAATACTGTATTTTAATCAGACTGACATGCTTGCTAGCTTTATCAGAAACAAAAGAGTGGCAGGAGGCTTAGGCACTGAGGTCAGTGTGTTGGTGTGGTGCTGGCAATGTTGATGTTAAACATTGTAATCACCAAAAGACTGAAAACTTACATAAACTAATAACAGAAGCCTTACCTAATATACCATAAACACGTCGAGTAAAATTATATAATGTGATATTTTACCCAACAACTTTGAGCATTTTTTAGACATGCATGAAGACATAGACAAACACATATTTTGTGCACATATTTTTTATTTTTTCTTGGACATATTCCTAGCATCATGGGACACTAAAATTTGAATTTAAAATCAGGCTCATTAACTTCTTTTAATGTTAGTAGATCCTTAAGGAGAAAAACTGATATATTGGTACCAGGCCAGAATAAAAGTTTAAAGCCCCTTAGACAGTCCTAGAGAGTATGATGCGAGCATGTCCCAGTGCAAAATGGTTTAAAGAAACAATAGACATGCTGAAGACTTTGCTCATTTTTAGAGTCAAACCAATCAAATAGGAAGTGAGGAGAAATGGACTGAAATAAAGCTTTATTTCAGATTTTATTTAAAATTGTCGATGGTGCAACAGGACTTTAAAGTGCGAAGTGTTCACACCCTTAATTGTTTTCCCTTTTTATTGCTTTTATAAATGTAGTCATCGTCATTATACAACAAATATATAATGTAATAAGTAATGTCAATTAATTCAAAATATATGATGTAAAATAAGTGATTGCATAAATATTCAATCCTTTTAAATTGACTGACCTAATTCAGCAGAGTTCCAGCCAATTGGTGCAAGTAGTCTCACTACTACTACTATATTAGTGAAACTGAGATCACTCGAGTGCAGTGAATGGCTCAGTGAATGGATTGTAGTACGAAAGACACCTGTGTCTGAAGGTCCAGTCCAGAGATGTGGACTCGAGTTTGCAACTTGGACTCAAGTCACACTTAAGTGCACACTCAGTGACTTGAGACTTGGATTTAGACTCACCTTCAAAAGACTTGAGACTCAACTCGTACTCGAGATTTGGGACTCGTGAAGAATCTTCATTTTCTATTTTTTGGTGCATCAACATTAAGAAAATGTCTGATGAGCTGAACATCATTCCCTCATGCGTAACCTTCTGTAAGAAAAGGACTTCAGATAGCCAATAATTCCAATGATATTTCATCACGAGTTGTTGATGAAGGTTCTCAGTCATCAACAGACAGAGTCCTTAAGGACACGTGTGAGCTCTGAGTTTCAGAGTTTCCACACACTGGATGCCTATGGAGCCCCCAAAGTGACATGAGAAAAAAAGAAAAAAAGCATTGCCAGATCTTGGCTTTGAAACTCAAGATCTCGACTTTAAAACTACGTACGTTGGTTTGAAAGTTAGCGTTGCTAGACTAACAGCTGATAGGCGAGGCTAACAGCTCATCAGCGGAGAAAGGTGAGTCCACGGAGCCAATTATTCAGGTGTGCAGCCTTCAAAGTTAGTAGCACAGCCCCAGAGCTTGTAGGGACACCTTGGCTTTCTTTTCCCAACAGAAAAAAGCAGTTTTGCTAGGGATTGAGAAGTGGCAATATTCACGCATGCCAACGTCCTCTCGCATCCGGGTTGCCATGGAAACTGACTCACTTGTTCGCCTCATGCTGGTAAAATCACACTCTGCAACCTAATTTATATATATTTAAATTTATATCTATATGACTGTCTACAGGTGTGTATCCTGATAGAAATAGACAGGACTCTGAATCTCTATATGACACGAGGCAGCAGCCACACTCGACATGCACGTGAGAAGCACGTCTCAGGCATCCTGTGTGAACGGTCTAACCTGTTAACCATTATGAATGCTGAAATGAAAAGTGAGAGGTAATGCCAGCAGCAGCACTGCCCAGGTATGAATGGTTATTAAGCTGTGTAGAACTCGGTACTGCACTGTAGGTGGGTGTTCAGTACTGTCTCAGGCCACCTCCTCTGTTCAAAGACGGTCATTCCGGTTTGACATAGATGGATTCTTTTACTCTTCTTTTAAACCGTCTGTCTTCTCTGGACAAGATGTTTACATTGTTGTCCTCAAAGGAATGTTTTTTCTCCTTCAGATGTAAGACCTAGACCTACTTACACTCTATTTATATACCACTGTAAATCTGTCTATAATCTGCTACACTATTTATTCTGAACACACTTGCACTTTACTGCTTCTTTTTGCACTTCTGGTTAAATGCTAACTGCATTTCGTTGTCTCTGTACTTGTACTGTACACAATGACAATAAAGTTCAATCTAATCCAATCTAAAAATGGACAGCAGACTCTTGACCTGAGCAGTTGGCCCTCCTGTGTTGTGCCATTCATCCATGGAGAGGTTGTTTTGTCTCCCCAATGTACAAATCTGTGCAGTCCTGGCTGCATTGAACAGCATAAACTATAATACTCTGTTTATGCCTGGGTGTTCTGTCCTTAGGATCATTCATTCATTCATCATGAGTTTTATGAGTGAAGCATGGTGGTTGCAGCATCATGCTGTGGGGCTGTTTCTTGGCAGCAGACAGGTAGAGGGTGAAATGAATGCAGCAAAATTATATGTAAATCCTGGAGGACAACCTGATTCAGTCTGAAAGAGAACTACGACTTGGGAGAAGATTTATGTTACAGTGAGACAATGAACTGAAGCATACAGCGAAAGCTACACAGAAATGGTTTAAAGACAACGAGGTGATGTTCTGGAGTGGCCGAGTCAAAGCCCAGACCTCAATCCAATAGAGAATTTGTAGCTGGACTTGAAAAGGGCTGTTCACACCTGATCCCTGTGCAACCTGACAGCCTGAGTAGTTTTGCAAAGAAGAATGGAGTAAAATTGCAGTGTCCAGTTGAGCAAGCCTGACTGAGACCTACCCACACAGACTCAGTGCTGTGATTGGAGCCAACGGTTCATCTATTAAATACTGACTTGAAGGGGGGGAATACTTATTTTACATTATATATTTTAAATGAACTGATGTTACTTTGTTTTCACTTTGACATAAAATAGCTTTTTATTTGTACATTTTTTGTTTTATATATTCTTTTGTATATTGACCATGATTCCATTTATAAAAGAAATAAAAGAGAAAAATAATTAAAGGCGAATCCTTTTTATAGGCACTGTATGTGGGCACAATCAGGTGAGATCACCAATGGTATTGATTGATTGATTGATTGATTGATTGATTGATTGCACTTTAATAATCCCCAGGAGGAAATTCATTTGCCACCAAGCCACCACACATACACAACAACATACATCAGCAGGACAGTTGATACTGAAGACAGGGCACAGTACAACACACACTACAACATCAAAATAGGTTTGCACCATACAAAGGCACTGGAAGGACACAACAATCACAGCAATATCACCAGCATAAGTTACAACAACCAGCATCATACATCATAAACAAGGCATAAGTCACAAAAACAGCATAAGTCACAACATATCAACAGTTCTTGTTAAAAAGTCTGATTACTGTGGGAACAAATGACCTCCTAAATCTCTCAGTGGAGCATCTGGGTAGGAGGAGCCTTTGGCTCCTACCACTCTTATTGAAGATGTTGTACAAGGGGTGGTCATCCCTTGACAACACACTCCTCATCTTCCTCATTACCCTCTTATCCAATATTTCCTCCACAGAATTTGGGCATGAACCAATGATGGAGCCTGCTTTCCTTATCATCTTGTTAAACCTGTTCCTGTCCTCAACTGTTATGCTACCACCCCAACACACAACAGCATAAAAAAGGACACTTTCCAGTATCCCATGATAAAATATGTTTAAACTAGGCCTACCCATATCAAATGCCCTCAGTTTCCTAAGAAAAAACAGTCTAAACTGGGCCTTCCTGAAGGTAACTGCTGTTCTCCTTCCAGTCTAGCTTATTATCTAAGTAAACACCAAGGTATTTATATGAAGGAACTACCTCAACTGGCTGACCTCTAATAAGAACAGGGGCTACCTCAATTGTGTTCCTTTTAAAATCAAATATTAACTCCTTAGTTTTGTCTATATTTAGAGTGAGATGGGCATCATCACACTAACTAACAAAGCTATCCAAATCATTCTGATACGCTGCATGATCGTTGTTGGTAATGTAGCCTAGTAATGCAGAGTCATCAGAAAACTTCTGTAAGTGACAAGAGGCACTACTATATGTCTGCAGTCAGAAGTATGAAGTGTAAATAAAAAGGGAGATAAAACTGTACCCTGTGGTGCCCCTATGTTAGTGGTGATAATCTCAGACTTGGTGTCATGAGCCCTCACATACTGAGGTCTGCTTGTGAGGTAGTCCGTGATCCATGCAACAGTAGATTTATGAAGATTAAAACCAAAAAGCTTTTTAGCTAAAATATTTGGCTGTAGAGTATTAAAAGCACTTGAAAAATCAAAAAACATCATTCTCACAGATGCAGCAGTCAGCTCTAGATGACTGTGCACCCTGTGCAACAAGTAAAGTAGTGCATCATCTGTACCTACGCCCCCCTATACGCAAACTGAAGTGGGTCCTGAAAGGCACTGACCTGTGCCCTTAGGTGTCCCAGCACAGTCCTCTCAAAACATTTCATAACATGTGATGTTAAGGCAATAGGTCTGAGGTCCTTTAATGCCTTAGCATTAGGTTTTTCTGGCATAGGCACAATACAAGATGTTTTCCAGATTGCTGGAATTTTGGACACAGACAGAGACAAGGTCTACATATAATGTAGCACTCCACACAACTGATCAGCACATACTTCGAGAACGTGCAGCATGATCCCATCTGGACCAGGGGCTTTATTTACCTTCAGTCTCCTAAGCTGAGAGCATACCTCCTCAACAGTGATAGCTATTGGGGGGAAGGGCGAATGACCACTCCCATCTTCCTCTAAAGACATAATGGACTGTGTAGGTGAGTGAGCAGCTGAGTTGACAGTAGAGTCAAATCTGGCATAGAATTGATTAGCCTCGTCAGGTGTAAATGTACCTTCTTTCAGACTACTAATTACCTGGCCATATCCCGTTACTGACTTCAGGCCCTTCCATAGACCTTTAGTGTCACACTCCTGAAGTTTGTTCTCAACCTTATCTCTGTAGTTATTTTTCCCTTGCCTTATGGCAGCCTTTAGATTCTTTTGTGCAACCCTAACCCTGTCATTATCTTTGCTCATGAAGGCTGCTTTCTTTTCATTAATTGCATTCTTTATTTCTTTTTGAGACCCACGGCTTATTGTTTGAGAATACTTTGATAGTTTTACACGGGATGATCAAGTCAGTACAGAAACGGACATAGTCAGTAAAACAATCATCCAGAACATCAGTCCCATTGGGGTCTTCCTCATAAAACACAGACCAGTCCGTACACTCAAAACACTCCTGTAAGTCCTCGCATGCCTCCTTAGACCATACACGCACTGACTTTGTTGATATAGGCTGTTTACGGGCCAGAGTGGTGTATTTGGATGAAAGGAGCACCAGGTTATGGTCCGACCAGCCGAGTGGAGGGAGGGCAGTGGGCGTGTAACTGTCTTTAATATTGGCATAAAATAAGTCAATAGTCTTGCCACTTCTCGTGGGGCAGCTGACAAACTGCCTGAGCGATGGAAGTGAGGCGGAGAGAGTACAATGGTTAAAATCGCCACTGATCATCACGAGAGTGTCCGGAGTGTGGCTTTGTAGTTCGTGAGCTACTCTGGCTATCATGTCAGTGGCCAGTTTGGCATTGGCAGATGGTGGAATATACACCAAAATAACGATGACATTGGAGAATTCACGAGGGAGATAGTAAGGTCTGCAACTCACCGCCAGCAATTCAATGTTTTGGTCACACACTCTCTGCTTCTCGGTGATGTGTCCAGGGTGACACCATTGTTTGTTCACGTACAGGCAAACACATCCCCCCAATTTCTTGCCTGAATTCACCGGGTCTCTGTCCTGTCAGATCACGGTGAAGCCATCCATTTCTATGTATGCCATCGTAATGCTGTCCGTAAGCCACGACTCCGTAAAACAGAGAAGGCTGCACTGTCGGGACAGCTGATCATACCTCACAAGCGCTGCAAGTTCATCAACTTTGCTGACTATGGAGCGCACGTTTCCCATAATCACAGATGGTAGGACAGGCTTGTGCTTCCTGAGCCTGTTCCTCACCCTCATGCCGCTCCGTCGGCCTCTTCTCCTTCTCTTTAACTCCGGAGGTAAATCCACGCGTGGATGGCCACAGTTCGCCATTGTATCCCGAATGCTGTATAGTTCACCCATGCTGTAGGAAACGACAGCTACTGGGTCAGACACTCCAAGGCCTTGTACCTTCATGCGGATAAATCCACTCCATATAACTAACCACATAAGTCCAAACGTGTGTACTTGAAATCCCGACATATTGCGTGTGATTCATGCTCTCAGACCAGTGACATGACTGTAAAACAAGACACGGACACTTTCACAGTGCTGGTAGCGAGTAGCCGCCAGGGCAGCCGCCAGGCAGATGGCAGCTGCAGCCAAGACTCCATTACAAATACACATTTCAAATGCTATAACGGGTTGCTAAATTTATCATTGCACAGAAGTTCTTCTTGGCTAGAGATCAAGTGCTTCTCAGGGCAAAATTGACTGTTTGAGAGTCCAGTATTTCGTGTTCAGCTGGTTTAGAAGACATGTGCACAGCATTTTAACAGACAAAGATTTGCAGCATTTACTCTACCGCCTAAATAGTTAGCCGGCTCGGTTGGTGGAAGTCTCTAGAGCGAATGCTCTATGGGCCCCACAATACAGAGGATCTGGGTAATTTATACCTGGGAAATCAAGCTTTTTCTGGCTTCATACACCACTGAGCAGCTGTCATAGGGGCTCCGCCACAATCTAATGTAAATTCATGTTCTGCCACATGTCCAATAGTCACTCACAGCTCAGGTCCATCCTCCTGTTCTCCATCATTCATTATTTCTGAAGCTAATAGTTTAATTATATTTCGTCTGAATTTGCTCTGTCCTGCCAAGCTTATAACTACAGCTTTAAGTTTTGCTGTTTTAATGTGCCATGATATTTGCTGCAGTGACAATACTGAGCACATGGTCACATTTAAAATAACTGAAAGCAGCCTCTGTAATCATTAAGTCAAAAGAAAAAAAGAAAAAACTATCTGAAAAAGCTTAATTTGTGCCAGAACCTGCCTCCCATTTGAAGACTATTCGTGAGTCATTTGTTTGCCTATTCTGGATGCATTTAGGACCTGTTTTATTAAAAGAGAGAAGGAAAAAGAAAAAAACAGAAAAAGAGAGCAACTCATTCCTGGGGCACTCTATTAAGTGGAATGTTGGTGTCTCATGATTTAAAGGCATTGTCTGCTGTAACTATGTCGTCCTTGAGAGACAATTTAAGTCGTACATACGCAGGCATCTAGGCAGCTTTTGGTTCCACTTGGGACCCGAGGATCCTCGGTCGAAGCAGGTCAGCAGGCTGTTTCCAGACAAAGTGAAGCCCTTGCTGCAGATGTACTGGATGGTTGAACCCACAGTGAAATGGGGGCCTGACAGCACCCGCCTGCTGTGCTCCACCTTTCCAGGATCAGCACAGGACACCACTGGATGGACAGACAACAAAAGAAGGTTGGTTATCGTCAATATACGTTCTCTGTCTTCCTGGTCTTCTGTCTCCCTTCGTCTCACCTAAACAAAAAGACATTACATGAACTTAACATCAGAAAACAAGTCATGTTTACCAACCCAACTGGTCTAGAACACTTTGCCACAGGTGAAAAGGGATAAGAGAGATAAAGATGTACCAACTGTGAATCTAGCATGAAAGTATGAAGTCTAAGCAAATAAATTCAGGATTATCAAGGTACAGGCTAAAAGACAGAAATGATGAAAACGAGATGGCATTCTCATATAACACAAAAATGATTTGCAGTAAGTAAAAACATTCAAACAATACACACAGTAATATTTTTTACCATATTCACATAACACTCATTCCATTTTTGAATATCTCATTCAATATTTGAATGAGCCCAGGGAATCATTTATTGTGCTTACCTATCTTGTTTATTTGTCCTAAACAGCCAACAACATGTATTGCTGCTGACTTAACTGTATATTAGTAAATCATAATTTTAAGGGTCTTAATGTCTACTCATGTTCTTATCTTTCGCCTCCCTCCAACCCTCCCAGATCCCCAATTCTTCTCACCATCTTCCTTTTCTCCCAGTGTATGTGACTACTTTATGCATGTGTGAAGAATGTAAAGTCTGAAAATACATTTGTTCAATTTCGTATAATTTAGGGTATTTTTATTAGGGGGGTTTTTATCAGAATGTGGGGGGGACATGTCCCCCCCAATTTCCATGTTGGGTCCCATTTCAAGACATCATATGCTGCATAAATGCTCCAGAGATTGAGGGTCATAGTGCTCAGCATTATGATGATGTAGAAAGAATTCAGAGGCTCCTTCCCAGTTTCATTCATGCATAAACTTCAAACTGAAAACTGTCAGACAATTACATTGTAACTTAAGAGTTAATAAACTACTTTGGCACTTATAATTCTGCTTCAGTGTTAATATCTTGATGATTTGATAATGTGGGTGTGTTTTTGCAACCATTAATCATGAGTAGGCAGTTAAAATCTTAGTCTACCTACTTTCTGGACTTCGAAAATATGGGCAAATAGTCACATATTCAAAGGCCTCGATTATGAAGGAATTGGAAAAACAAAGTGTTTCTTGGCTTAAATGTTTGATAAAATGTGACTGTACATGGGGTTAAAAGCTCATTCCAGTCATCAAGTGCCCACATGGTCAACCAGGGGCCTGATGTAGAGGGTATCGAAGGGTCATTTTGTCCCGAAGCCATTTTTGAGACCCTCCTATTCCCTTATTTAAGGTCTGAGTGCCCTTAAACTCTTTAAATACACTGTAAAGTTCCCAAATATGATGGTAAATCAGTTGCAACTCCAATAATATACACACTTTCCAAGATCTGGACCCCCAAAATGTCAAAAATGTTCGTTGCGCCGTTCAAAAATCCAGTTTTAATGGGTTAATATCTCCAAAAAGAGTCAAGCTATGCTATTTCTAAGTATATAATCAAATAATATAATGATAGAGAGGGTCATAATGAGGGCACATGTCAATTTTAAGGCCTGTATCTGTCTGAAAACCAAAGATATGGGTGTCCAAATATGCTTACAAATTATGTGCGCAATTCACAGACCTGAAAAGTGGGCGTGGCACCCAAACTTTGGAGGGCCATATCTCAAAAACCGTTAAAATTAAAAAGCTAAAACTTGGGATTCTTTCATTTGGCATCAAAAGGTACATGTACAAAAAAATTAGGCAAATTGAAGAGGTGTCACTGGGGAGGGTGTGTGAATTGACACGGAATGACCCAGCTGTTAATGCCAGCTGTCACTTGTTGCCATAGCAACAGTAAACATTCAGGTAAGGGCTAATGAGCTGTAAATAGAGATGCAGATTCAAGCTATGTTGTAAATACAGATTAGATGTGTCGTATCTTAGCACAGAATGCATGATTTTACCAGTTAGTAAACCTATAGAAAATAATGAGTCTAATTTGCAAAATGTACCATTAAATTTATAGGCCACACACACACACAGAATGATTTTCTATCTGTATGTGTGTATGTATATATAAGAAAGAAATCATTAAAATAACAAATAATAACAAAAGAATAATTGTGATTATCACAATTAAGTTGTCAGGGGTTTTGATGGATATTTTTGATCTCTCTCTCTCTGCTATATAAGCACAACCATTATTATTATTATTATTATTATTATTATTATTATTATTATTATTATTATTATTTTATTATTATTATTACACTAATGGAACCATCCCTTAACCTAATGTGGATTACTTGGCACACTGAATCATTTCCTCTTTTTTTTCTCCAAATGGAAGGAGGAGGAGGAGCTGAATCTGAACAACATGCTCTCACTGTCAATGGATGGGTCCAGTGTTAATTGGAAGGTTGTTGAACTCTTCCAAGAGGAACACAGAGAGCAGTGTGGTGGAGCCCAACTACAAATATTGGGAGTTGTGGCCTTCACACGATGCACAACTCGTTCAAGAATGGCTTCATGGTGTGGCAAGATGAGAAAGTCCTGAAAGCCCTGCACTACCTGTTTCATGGTGCACCTGCAAGGAGGGAAGCCTTTGTGTTAGTGACCAAGCGTGATACATTTCCTCTGCCATTTTGTGGACACCGTTGGCTGAAAAACCTTCCTGCAGTGGAGAGAGCCATTGAAATTTGGCCATATATTGTCACCTATGTGGATCAGGTCAAAGCCAAGAAGCTCCCCATTCTAAGGTCATCATCATATGACGCCATCGCAGAAGCCCGGATGGATCCCATTATCCTGGCAAAGTTGCACTTCTTTATGTGTATCTCAAGAAGTTTTCAGCCATTTCTCACCAAGTACCAGACAGATGCCCCGATGATTCCCTTCCTCGGCAGAGATTTGGAGGATCTAATCAGAGTAGGCCTAATGACTACTAAAAATGTATTAGTGGTTTAGTCATTCAAGCACCGTTATTTACAGAGGATATGAACAATAAAACAAAGTAATGAGTTTTCAGCATGTTGATGTTTGTAGAAAGTATTCTAAATACTGTAATACTGATTCCAATTTTGATTATAATAATTATTATGCCTGTGCTATTCTATTTTCAGAGCCTTCTCAGACGCTTCATAAAGCGAGATGTCCAGGTTGATGTGACAGACCAAAAGCTTTGGGTCAGTCCAAAGCAAGTGGACATTGGCATAGGAGCCACAGCTGCCCTCAAGGTAACATTTATTATCTTAGATGACTTCAACAATGTGCTATATCAGCTGCAAAGTCACTTGACTGGTGAAGTATTTATGTTGAAAACATAAGAGATTAGATTAATTGTTTAGACATCAAGAAGTTGACATATTAAAATGATTTGTCAAATGTTGTGTAGTGTAAGTTACACATAGGGAGAGTTTATTTGATGTTTCAGGTGACACGTGACTTGTGCTTTTGTCAGGGAATGTCAATCAGAGTGGTGGAAGTGAGTGTGATGTGTTACAGTTCATGCGAGACAGTCAGAGTGCTCTGTCAAAAATTTGTCAGAACATGCTATTGAAGTGCCCCCTGAAGCACCCCACTGTCCGAAATCTGATGTGCCTGGACCCCCAGAAGATGCACACTGAACCAGACAGGTGCCTGCAAAAAATGAAGAGGGCCCTCATCATGAAATTTGTGCAGGACAAGAAGTTGTCAAGAGGAGTCACAGCACATTTGAAATGTGAACAGTTACCTAGTGTTTAGCAAAGGGAGTCTTTGGGCACCTTCTTTAAATCAGTGGTTTTAAAAGTGGATTCCAGGGGTCCTTGAGGGGCTTCCCAAGAGGTTTATTTTCACTATAATTCCATCCATAAATAACACAGTAACAGAATGTATGACTAATTTGGTCATGGGATTCATACACTTTTTGTAATAGAACGTCTAAAAGCAAATATCTTAAAAGATAGGGATTTGTGGTCTAATTTGTGTCAGATTAGGGTTCCTTGACATGACCCACTGCTCTCAATGTTATTGTGTCTCTCTCCTCAATGTCTTTGACTAAGATGATGTTATTTTTAATCAGTAAAGATGTACTAGCCTATTATTTTGCAGTTCATCTTTTTAGTTGTATTTTATTTCATTGGAAAAATAGCCCAGTATGAGTTATAACAAATGTCTGTAGGCCTAATATATGTTCATAGACATGATAATTGAAATATAGTTGGAAATCTGAGATTCCTTTTCCAGAGTATACTGAATATAAATCTCTTGTGATTTCCACAAAATATAATTTTAACCGGAAAATATTACAAATGTGCTTGTCTTTATGTAAATGCAGGTGATAAGATTGCACAACAATTTCAGAAGTTCCTCTTCATTGAGGCCAGAGGAAAGGAATTCATGGCCTTCAGTGCATTGGATGGAAAATCACGAGTTGACAGCTTCCTGCATAAGGCCATGAATGGATATGCAGAACTTTGGAGTGTGCAACTGCACGCAGCCGGTATAGGATCTTCTTGGAAGATGAGAGGAAGAAAAAGGAAAAGACAAAACAGATGGACAAGAGAAAAGGGGCTGAAAATGAGCTTGAAGACCTATGCAAGAAAAGAAGAACAATCTCAACTGGGTGCGAAACTCTAGAGAAGGATGCAGATAGCCTTGCAGAGAAGGCTGAGAATACAGCGGGGACCAAGATGGCAGAACTCATCACTAAATCCAACTCCATGAAAAAAGATGCAAGGACAAGAGAGGGGAGCTGATGGACCTAGACTGTGAAATTGAGAAGAGAGCAGTAGAGCTATGCCACGTGTCTTGAAGAGAATTTGGGATGTTACAAAACAATGAACCTCTCTGTTCATTGGTTTCTTTCATTAAGACTCATGTGATAACATTTGTGTTGTTTTTCAAACAGTTATGTACATTATTTTTCAGCCTTTCAGCTTGGGACAGGCTGTTTTGAGGACTTTCATTATTGCGCATATTTACAATGGAGACTGCTTTAAGTGTTGGAAGTGTTATTATTCTGTCTCCTTGTCTGTGTAGATTGTGTCTCCTTATTTGGAAAAAAAAGGTCCCTAACGGAGACTTCTTTAAGTGTTATTATTTTATTATTCTGTATGGTTTCTACATGCAATGCAGTGTGATGTTTAATGTAATGCAACTTATGTATGTTATGTTGGCTCTGTTCTGCATCACAATGGAGCAAAATTGAAAAAAAAAAAGAAAAAGATAAATGCCAACTGTGAGCGTTGATTGTGTTTACAATAAAATAAATTGAGTATTTTCTACCAAAGAAATTGTAATGACATTTTTGAGTCTTAAATTATATTTGTTAAGGTCTTAAAAAGCATTAAATTGGACTTTTAAAATGGTGCAAGAACCCTGGTTAAGACTTTTTGAGTAACTTAGGCCAACGCTGCACGTTAACACTTTGTTTATGCTAACCACTAATGTTAGCTAAATTAGCGGTTTTACAGACTAACTTATATAAAATATAGGGTTGTCAAAGTTAACGTGTTAACCATAGACTGTAGAAAAAAAGATTAGCGCTTGATTGTTTGTGTATGCAGTCTATGGCCTGGGTGTGTATCGTCACACATGCAACTGCAGTCAAGCCAGCCTCCACTCCAAAAACCCCGGTCAAACTAGCCCCCAGTTATTTTGTGGTGCCTGTATATCGTAGATATTACAGTAATGCAGTCCAAGAACAGAATTCACAATAAAAGCACCGACCTAGAAACATAATATGCAAGTTCACATGAATTCATTTAGTCAGTCAGTCTGTTAATTGATTGATGAATTAATTGAACGATTAGTTAATTAATTAATTGAGCATTTAAGGAATTAATTCATTGATTATTTACTTAATTAATTTTACCACCCTAATTCTTATCACATTGAAGCCTTAGAAGATGGAGGCCATGACATTTCATGAGGAATTTCAAAATAAAAGCCCATTTAATAGTCAAATATTTTCAATATTTCCCTCAAATTCAGATTCATTTTAAAGGAAAACTACCTGTTTTCACAGACTAATTTCAGTTCAGAGTGATAGTACTCCACCTCAGATTGTCACTCATGTACTACCAGGAATTCTAATGTGGAATTAGTCTGTGGAAAGAGGTAGTTACCTAATATCAATCTGAATCTAAAAGGAAATATTAGAAATAATTTACATTTTAGAGGGCTTAAATTTTGAAATTACACATCAGAACTTCCTGATATTGGAAATGGGTGGTTTCTTTTTAATGTAAAGCTGAATTTGAGAGAAATAGTGAAAATAATTAAAATTTCATAGGACTTTAATTTTGAAATTCCACAACAGAACTTACTGGTATCATCTAAATTACTGTCTGAGGTGGAGTATTATCAGTCTGAACTGAAAATAGTCTGTGGAAACAGGTAGTTTCTTTTCAATGTAATTTTGAATTTGAGGGAAATTTTCTATATATTTCAAATTTCAGAGGGCTTTAATTTTGAAATTCCTGGTATTACATGAGAGACACTCTGGGGTGGAGTACTATTAGTCTGATGTAAAATAAGTGTGTGCAAACAGGTAGTTTCCTTGAAATATCCATCTGAATTTATATGTAAATATTGACAATATCTGACATTTAAGAGGGTTTTAATTTTTTATTCCACATCAGAAATTCCTGATATCATTTGAGTGACTCTGTGAGGTGGAGTACTGTCAGTCTGAACAGAAAATAGTCTGTTGAAACAGGTAGTTTCTTTGAAATATCAATCTGAATTTAAAGGGAAATATTAGCAAAAATCTGTCATTTTAGAGGGCTTTAATTTTGAAAGTTCACATCAGAACTTCCGGTTACACATGAGTGACTCTCTGAGGTGGAGTACTATCAATCTGGAGTGAAACTAGTTTGTGGAAACAGGGAGTTTCCTTTAAATAGCCATCTGAATTCATACGTAAATATTGAAAATATTTGACACTTTAGAGGGGTTTAATTTTGAAATTCCACATCAGAACTTCCTGTTATTATCTGAGTGACTCTCTGAGGTGGAGTACTATCAATCTGAACAAAAAAATAAGTCTCTGGAAACAGGTAGTTTCCCTTTAATTTAAATTTAATTTAATTTAATGTATTTATTATTTTATTTTATGTATTTAAAAATGTATATATTTCAGAGGACTTTCATTTTGAAATTCCACTTCAGAACTTATTACATGTATTACGTATTACATGAGTGACACTCTGGGGTGGAGTACAATTAGTCTGATGCAAAGCCTGATGTCTGGTGGAAATTGGTAGTTTCCTTGAAATATCCATCTGAATTTATATGTAAATATTGCCAATAACTGACATTTACGGGGGATTTAATTTTGAAATTCCACATCAGAAATTCCTGATATTAATTGAGTGACTGAGTACTATCAGTCTAAATTGAAAAAAATTACTCTGTGGAAACAGGTAGTTTCCCTGAAATTTCAATCTGAAATTAAAGAGAAATACTGAAAATATTTGATATTTCAGAGGGCTTTAATTTTGAAATTCCACATCAGAACTTCCTGTTATCACATGAGTGACTCTCTGAGGTGGAGAACTGTGCTGAATTGAAATAACTCCGTGGAAACGGGCAATTTTCCTATAACCTGAATCTGAATTTGAGGGAAATATTGAAAATACTTTACTATTAAGTGGGCTTTTATTTTGAAATTCCTCATCAGAGGCTCCAGATATTGGGCCTCATTCATGAAACGTGAGCAGAACGAATTTGTGTGTAAACCGTTCGCAGACGGAAATTTACGTGCATCTCCGCATTCATCAATATTTGCTGACCACACGTAGTGCTTGTGTACATTTAAGAACGCATATAAATAATGCTTGTCACTATTGGAAATTACAATTTTAATTCATATTGTCTCTGTTATGTACACAATACGCAGATGCCTTTGAAACACGTGATATAAACATGACAAACGATTCAAAATATAACACATTTAGTTAAATTAGTTGGCAACTGGCAGGATTAAGATTCAGATTAAGCTCATAATTGTGAATTATCTATGTAAATCGACTCAATAGATTACGCGTTCTTTTCTATGGGAGATAGATCTTTGAGCCGCATCCTGCCTGCAGTTCTTAACGGTATTATTAAACTAATGCCAGAGTATATTAAATGTCTCTATGGCGCACAACGGCAGGTAGAAGTAATGCAGGGATTCAGTGCGATCGCAAACATGCCAGGTGTCATCGGTGCCATAGACTGCACACACGTACCCATCAAGGCTCTATCCGGTGATGCATTTGCTTCCATAAACCGGAAAAACTTTCATTCCGTGAATGTGCAACTGATCTGTGACGCAAAGTGTGTGTTGTTAAACGCTGTGGCACGGTGGCCTGGTGGGACGCATGACGCATTTATCCTGCGTAACTGTGCAGTTGGCATGCGTTTGGAGGATGGAGCTGTGAGAGACGGCTGGCTCATTGGTAAGAATATAGCCTGCATAATTCCATGTGTGTGTTATATATGGACTTACCCTTCTATATCCATAGGGGATAGGGGTTACTGCACTTCTCCCAAAATGACTTCAATCTCCACTTTGGAATAAGTCTTTTTTTATTTCTCTTTCTTTCTTTCTTTCTTTGCGCCATGACTGACAGGTCGACAGGATGCCTCTACACCTCCTTATATGGTGGTCATTGGCAATTCATGGGCGGGGTTTTATGCTAATAGCTGATTACTGGGAGTGCGCTGTCACTTTACGGTGGATTGGCATTCATGATCATACACACGTGTTTACGATCAGATCTGAGTTTCCCGCGGCGTTCATGAATCCGGAGTAGGTTTTTAGTAGCGTAGGCTTTTATGTGCAAATCTACGCACAAATTTACTAACGTTTCATGAATGAGGCCCATTGTGTTTATTTTTTATGTTGGATTAATTATTCACACAGATGAAATGTCATGGCCTCCATCTTCTAAGGCTTCAATGTGATCAGAATTAGGATGATAAAATAAATTAAGTAAATAAATAATCAATGAATTAATTCATTAATCAATTAACAGACTGACTGACTGATTGAATTTGTGTGAAATTGCAAATTGCCCTCATAGATCTCTGCTTTTATTTTGAATTAACCCTAACCCTAACCCCAGTGACATGCAGCCTGGTAGCAATTTGATGCAATTTGGACTGATGACATGTTGAATATTAGAATATGAATAAACTTTGATGAATAAGCGAACAGTGCTCTGTGCAGCACAGATCATCTCTCCTGCTGCTGACAGGCTGCAGCAGACGAGTCCCTCACACATGTTAACACCAGAGCTGAAAGTGCCAGAGTCAGAAACGGGACTGTTCAGTTTGTCTCTGTAATGTCACACCAGTATTTTAATATATGCAAAAATGAAGGATTTTGAGGCTGTTGATTTATACAAGGCAGTTGAACAACACAATATATTTGTTAATATTATCAGTTATAATGGTAGATGGAATAATTGAGGAAAAACACAATTTCTCTTTTGGAAACACAGGTATTTGGTCAAAGTCTTCTGATTTCAACTGAAATTACGCCTGGTGTCATTTACTTCAAAGTCTCTTGTACTAAGTTCTTTTCTCCATACCTGCCTTATTACATGTCTTGTTATTATTAAAATGAGATTAAATACTCTAAATGTGATAATTTAAGACTTCTATAATAACATATAAAGCAATGCTGTTTAAGAAATATCATTGCCAGCATCTTACTGATAAGTGTATTGAGAATTGTATTTAGAAAAAACAAATTTTCTCTTTTATTTGTCTTTATTTTAATAACTTTTTCTTCCTATATTTTAATAAAAAAGCATCAAGACTTGATGAAAAGGTTTCAAAATCCAGGTCCTGCAGTGGGGTTTTTTTCATGCGGACGAGCAATGCATCAAACAGCAACGCTACATCAACTACAGCAACCAGCAGTGTAGAGAATGCCAGTACAGTGGAAGCAGCCAGTGAAGATGCGACAGGACTTGCTCCTCCACCGTCCAGAGGGTCCTTGAATCAACATCTGACAACCAGCAAGCCCACAAGTACCATAAAATCATTTGTTAGCCCTAATCCAACACTTAAAGCAGAAATATGCTGGGCAACAAAAGTTGTGAATAGTCACTATTCCTACAAATCTTGTGAGGATGTAGGGGACATTTTCCAGGCCATGTTTCCTGACAGTGACATAGCAAAGCAGCTTACTTGTGGGGAGAGAAAAGTGGCATACCTCACCACATTTGGAATTGCCCCTCATTTCTCTTCCCTAATGAAGGCCAAAGCCAAGAAAGAGTCAGGTTTTGTACTACTCTTTGATGAGAGTCTTAATAGGGAAATAATGAAATGCCAGCTTGACATGCTCGTGAGATCCAAATATGAATTGGAAGCTCTTCTCATTGGCCCAACAGAACACTGAAGAACAAACAGGCAAGAAGATGCTGAATGTTGGAAGTTGTGGTTTGCATACATTACACAACTCTTTCAGAGCAGGGTGTGCAGCCACAGACTGGGGGCTTGAAAGTGCTCTGTCAAGCCTTAAATGGCTATCATACAACAAGTAGTTCCGACCGAGCAATCTGATTGGTCAACAACACATTTTGACCGTGCTCAAATCAGCATTACAGCAGCCTGACTCATTACTCAAAGTATTACTCCGCCAAGTGGAGGCAAAATAAGCTACAAAATGGATCGGTTTGTTGTTAATTTTGATTTATCTGGCGCTCTCAGTTTGGATGAATGGATGGAGGAGGATGAGAAGAACCAAATGACAATAAAAGAAAGATTTGTGGTAAATAAAGTGATAAATCTGTAACTTCTCTGTTCTTTATAATTAGATAATAATAAGATAAAAATGAAACAAGTTTGAGCTGAGTATTTTATTATTATTATTTTTTTAAACATTATTTATTAATCACAAACCACCTGTCAGCTGCCAAAGTCACATTTATAGAATAAAGTGTCCCGTTTTACCGAGCGGGCTGAGCTTATTCCCTTCGCTGTGAGAGACACTATTGTTTTATAAAAAATATAAAAGAAAAAAATCAACACCTTTGTTATAACTTGGGCGATAAAAATAAGCATTTTCTGTTTATCTGTGCAGTATTGATTTAGGTCGGGAAATTCCGAGATGGCGATAAAACATTAACGTCAGCTCAGAGTTCACTCATCTGGGACTAGAAAATCCTTTCCGTTGCTAGGTCGTTACTATGGGTTGGACTACTTGCTGTAGTGGTAAACTACGTTCCATTACACATAAGAGTCTACTGACGGGGCTGGTTTTGTTTCAGTTATTAGTCAGACCCATGTGTTTCCATGGAAACGCGACGCACACTCGCAAAACACAAAAATCTGAGAGCGAATTGTCCATCAACGTGGATATATTTTGAGTATACATTTTATTTGTGTTGGTATTAGTTGTATAATTGCAATATTACCCTCGAGGGTGGGCTTTAACATCATTTGAGCACTTCAGTGCTGCCTGCGGCATTAGAGTGACCGCATCACTGTTGTGCTCAAATAACGTTAAAGCACACCCTCTCGGATAATATTGCTTAATTCAAAGCTGTTCCAGCATGTAGGGAGGACTACACAGAAGTCACTGCTTCCACATCCTTCTCTCTGGACTTTTGTAATCATCAATGGCTGGAAAATGTGGAGGTGGTTGAGCATGCACTTGAAATTTTGCCCTCTCTTAAAGTGTACATCAGTGCTGCCAAAGCAAAAACTGTGACAGAACCATCCACAAAATCTTTTTAAAACAGCTCAAATGATTGTGCAGGATGACCTCTTTCCAGCAAAGCTCAACTTCTTTCTAATGGTGGCTAAGGAAATCACACCATTTTTGAAGTTGTATCAGACTGACAAACCCATGTTGCCATTTATGTGTGGTGATCTCACCAATATGCTGAGGGGTCTAATGGAAAAGTTTATTAAGCCGAGTGTCATGAAGAATTCCACTACACCTGTAAAGCCTCTTCAAGTCAACTATGCTGACCCAGTCAACCACATGGATGTAACCAAACTGGGAACTGGCTTTGTCACAGAGCGAGCCCTCGAGGAACACATGAAGAAAAACTCAGGAGCTGAGAAGGTGATGCTGGAATTCCGGCAGAACTGCAAGCTGTTTTTGCTGAAGATGGTCTCCAAGCTTTTTGAAAGGCACCACTGAAATATCCGCTTGTTGGAAGCCTGTCTGTTCTATCTTGCTGATAGCAATGCAGAAAAAGCTGAGAGGGAAGGAAAACTGCACTACATCTCAAGGTCCAATGGACTTTGAAGAGCTGCCAAAGACAAGGAAACTTGATGCTTATGTTGATCTGGTCAGAGATCTGAATCTGAAATATGACAGCAACATCTTTTACCTATACCATACAGCTTTTTCCAGCAAAACGGCCCTCTACATCTTGCACTCAAACACCCTGAAAACTGTTCAATTTTGGACAAATATACCTTCATTATGCTTATGGGGGGTTCCCAAGCACCTGCTGCAATGTAGGCCAGTCTCACTCCCTCTGCCCCCAGTTGTCCTTTCCACTCCGACACCTCAGCCTGAGAGGCCTGCGTAACTTCCCTCCTCCCTGCTCCATGGCTGACAGGTCGAAAATGTTGAGTTGCATAATAGAATGTGTAACAGGTTGTGGTTGGACCTAATTGCAGAGCACAGCACACCAGGAATAGTTGGAAAAACTCTAACCAAGGATGCAGGAGAAAATCTCAAGGTTGGGGACTGAAGGCTGGTGCGTTGACTGGGAATCAGATGAGACGGGTAGGTCAGAGGCAGGCAGCGTCGGCAACAGAAAATCAGTGCGGAGTACAGTGCTAGAGAGTCTTGAATGGTGGTGAAGAACAATCAACGAGGTCTGTGAGGCTGTGGTATATACAGTAGGTTAATTGGTGATCAGGAGAAGCTGTGAAACCAGGTGAGAGGAGATGGCTTGATTAGGTGGGAATGACTAGTTGAGTCGGTGTGCCACTGCAGGCTAATTACCACCTGGCTCACTCTCCCCCATTACATCCTAAGTTTTCTTACCATCCGAGTAGGCCTGTTCAATTAATTGGTTTTAAATCGTAATCGCAATTATTTAGTTAGGACGATGTTAAAAACGTGAAAATTGTAAAAACGATTTTTCACTTTAACTACTAGAGTAATTACAATACAGCCCCCGTTCATGTATCTGGGCTGTGCTGTGTTGCCGTAGTGACTTCTGCCTCCATCCTCCCATGGCGCTCTCCCATGCTCCCCACACACTGTAAACTAACATGTCGGCGTTGGATATTGTTGCCGTAAAGAAGAGCAAGTCCGTTGTGTGGAAGTGGTTTGGCTTCGACGCTTCGGATGAAGAGCAAAATACTCTGTGTTGTAAAGTCTGTCTTAAGTCCGTGACAGTTAAAAGCACAGAATGACTAACTTATTTCAACACCTCCAGAAAAACCACGGACCGGAATGGCAGCAGTGTGTTGCAGAGCGGACCACACAGGAGAACGCGGATGCGGCTACTCTTACACTCTTATCCCAGTGGGGAAATAATTTGCAAAATGTTCAATAAAAAATTGCATATTTGAAATAATTTCTTTGCCTTTTGTCATTTCACAAAAAAATTGTAATCGTAATCGGAAATCGGGTTTTGAGAGAAAAGAAAGAAAGAAAGAAAATTGGGATTTTATTTTTGGGCAAAATCGAACAGCCCTACATCAGACTCACTTTCAGCTAGGCCTGCACGATTAATCGTATTTTCATCGTCATCGCGATGTGAACGTGTGTGATAAACCCATCGCAAAAGCTGGTCTGAAGTGCAATAAGTTTTGTTTACATCCGCCATACTTTCACAGTCAGCTTGTGACATTTGGCCAATCAGATGCGGCCCTGGACACATGGGCAATGCATGCACACCATTTAGCCAATCAGATGACGCCCAGCTCTGCTCACGTTCCTGCGTGAGGATTAGTAGCCAGAGTGCACAAGATGGCGGAGGCAGGAGAGCAGAGCGGCGAAAATGCCGACGAAACGCTTGTGGCAAAAAGAAATAGCAGCTCCGCGGTTTGGAGATACTTTGGACTCAAGCCAGAAGACAATTTACAGACTCAGGTACTGTGTAGGACCTGCAGAACAGTTGTAGCAACGTTGGTAGGGACTGTGGTAGGGACTGTGGGGCAGACTGCAGTCTCTCAATCAGACCCATGAAACATACGATACTTTTACAGTAATTATTCCCGGTAGTGAGCTGAAGGTATCACGATGGTATCCTTCCGGATTTCAAAGTAAAGGACGACGTGAGAATTTTTTTATTTTTTTTTTCCATAAGTAGTTTTACACTGCTGAACTAAGTACTTCCTAGACTACTTGCATGCATAATATGAAGTACTTTTACTGTGTACTTTTAGAGTAATCCTGGGTCAAAATCCTTAACAGAGAACAAGAATAAGGATATTTCGACAAACTTTGATGTGGAATAAAAAAAATATTGTAGTCCAAGATGTGTGTACTACTGAACTAAGTATTTCATAGACTACTTGCATGTATAATATGAAGTACTCTTACTGTGTACTTTTAGAGTAATCCTCGGTCAAAATCCTGACCAGATCACAAGAATAAGGATATTTCGCCCAACTTTGATGTGCAATAAAAAGCGTATTTTCCATAAATAGTCCAAGATTCATATACTACTGAACTAAGTACTTCATAGACTACTTGCATGCATAATATGAAGTACTCTTACTGTGTACCTTTTGAGTAATCCTTTGTCAAAATCCTGACCAGATCACAAGAATAAGGATATTTCACCCAACTTTGATGTGGAATAAATGCTATGAAGTACTTAGCTCAGTGGTATATGAATCTTGGACTACTTATGGAAAATACGTTTTTTATTCCACATCAAAGTTGGCCAAAATATCCTTATTCTTTTTCTCTGTTAAGGATTTTGACAAAGTATTTCTCGAAAAGTACACAGTAAAAGTACTTCATATTATGCATGCAAGTAGTCTATGAAGTACTTAGTTCAGCAGTGTATGAATCCAAAACTACTTATGGGAAAAAAGAATTAAAAATTCTCACGTCGTCTTTTACTTTGAAATCTGGAAGGATACCATCGTGATACCTCCAGCTCACTACTGGGAATAATTACTGTAAAAGTATCATATGTTTCATGGGTCTGATTGAGAGACTGCAGTCTGCCCCACAGTCCCTACCAGCAGCTCTTCAGAGCGGTTTCATCACGAATACCATAAATGTTAGTAGATTCGCGCACTTGAAAAAAATGTGCGGCTGATTTGACCAAGCAAATGCGAACCACGGCTGGCTTGACCGCAGTATAAAGAGCTGCACGAGCAATTTAAGGCCAGTCAGTCTAGAGCGCAAACGTCGAGCAGCAGTCAAGTAACACGACCATCACTGTAGCAACAGTAAAATATGTAAATTAATGTTATAAGGGTTTTGTTCAATAAAAGCATGCTCAAAAATATTTGTTTTTTCCAATTTTTTATTTAATTAAGTGTTTAAGAGTACCTCAAAGCAGGGAATCTATTAATGCAGAAACATCTGAAAGACACAGCAACTGTATGCAAACTTACATTTTTTTTATATCATATCATATCGTCATCGCAATATTGAAGGGTGTCATCGCACATCGCACATTTTGCTCATATCGTGCAGGCCTACTTTCAGCTGTCAAAGCAGTCTGTGTATATTTAACATGGTGTCAGAAGCTCTCTGCTGGGTCCTATTAAATATTGTTACTCCCATCAGTGCTTCATCTCCCCAAGATTCTTCATAAGACCCAACATCGGACAGCTCCGGTTCCTCTCTGTCAAAAGTAAAACTCCTGTTCAGTCACCTTGGCGTCCCTTATTATCTCTCCTTGGCCACCTCAACAATGCCACTCCTTCATCTACAGGCTGCTCAATCTGGCCTCTTCCATCCCAAATTTGCACAACCTAATTTCTCTAGATGAAAGCTGCCATTCTGAGTTAAAGTTCTGGTTGCTGTTATTAGATCAGTGGAATGGCTATGCAGTTTTTCGCGGATGCAGCTCCTCCATTTTTTTTTCCACAACAGTGGAGGGTCTATATGCTGTGTTGATTCACCTCTCATCTGTGTATTTTTAATAGCTTTCTGAACTGAATTTACATTTCCAAGTAATTCATTTGATTCTGGTAGAGACTCATGGGTGCCTCTTTCAGCAGTTGGGCTGCTGGTCTTCTCCGGCCCACTCCTCCTATATAAGCCCTGACTCTGCTTCGGTACTAGCTGCTCAAAGATCCCTGAAACTTTCATTTTCAAGTAAATCATGCATATAACTGGTGGTGGTGTCATTGCAACTTGTGTATTGCTGTTTGTCTTATTGTCCCTGCTTCTGATAATATTCTCCTGTTTTCCCTGCATAATCATTCATGGCCATTTCCCTGCTTTATTGTTAAGTTTTACCATCTCTTCTGCATTATTTCTGATAATTTCCCCTGCATTTATAACCTACGACCCATCATCTGAAATGTGCTCTTCCTCATGTTGGCCTTATTCCCTGACTCCATTACCATTCTCAGTCCTTTGCACTGTATCCCTCTCCTCTAATGTTGAACCTCTTCATGAATATATGCTCACACTCCGCTCTTTCCTTCCCTCTGGTGGTCTAGTGGTATACCACCATGTATGCAATACCTTATTTTAGGGGTGAAGTGTCCTTCATACCTGAAAAACCAAACTTGTCATGATAATCTACTTCCTGCCGAGGCCTAAGCGCGACAGTTTATTCCTACTTCTCACAAAAAAAATGGATCTTCTTCATATCCTGTCACTCATTTCATTTCTAATAAAAGTCTCTCCTGATTGAAATGGTAACATTGTGTTTGCAGCTTGCTTCTGCTCTTCCTGAGTGGCCAAAAATCCGCTAATTATCCAACATGTTCTCTCTGATCTCTAATTTCAATTATCCTATCCCAAATAAATTCCCCCCTCGCTTTTCTGCAGCCACTTCTCCTTTTAGCATGATCCTTACTGCAATCTGCCTTGTAAGTAGTTGCACATACATTCTGTTTTCACCATTTTAATTGACAAGTTAATACATTTTCTGCTTTTAATATATTTTAAAAAGAAAATAATTATGAACAATAAAAATTGTAGTCTTGAGGGGATTCCTTGTCTCAGTCCATCATTCACTGTCATATGTATTGTCATATATAATCTGTGGTCTTTTAGTGGGTTTCAGTATTAAGGGTCAGTGTAATTTAACACCTCACAATGTGGGCCTTGTCACGGCCTGTGGTCACAGGTGGTTACAATCTAGATGATGGTGATATAGGGCTTTCCAGTTTGATATTGGATTAGGCTTGATTGAATTAAAGAGGACTGTTGGGCCACAGGGGAGGTATACACTCTACTTAGTGCCATACTACTTTTTACCTTGAATTGTACTACTTGATTGAGATCAGACAACTCTGAATTTATTTAATTACTTGTAAGGTGACAGAGCTAATGAGCATCATCTCCATGTTTGATGATTTAAAGAACACTTGGAATCCTAGGTTAATGTCAAGTAAGGCTGTCAAGATATACTGATATTGATCATAATTGTGATACAATCATATTCAAAAGTGAAATATTGATATTCCGTTAATAAAACACACATGATAATATGTAAATAATCCTCTTGAGTAATTTCAATAATTTCCATTCTCGCTTTGTCACAGTGGGTGACAGTAATGCAGCTTAATGCTGGTTGCCATTAGCCATTAAACAGAAAAAAAGAACATGCAATCACTAGCTAGCAAGCCCTTCACGTCAAGGAGATGACAGATGAGACCGAGACTGCATTTTTAATTTGTATTACATATTGTTTAATTGTATTTGTGAAGTATTTTGGCCGCAATAATCATGTTGTGACATTATTTTATGTTGAGGCTAACTGACACACCCTGGAAGGGTTAACAATAAGGTTCAAATAAAATTTAAACTGAATTAAATTTTTGACATTAGATTGGATTTATCTGAAATAATCTCCCAATATTATCTCCCACATCGTGCTAACAGTGACGTGGACATTTTCTGGTACTAAGCTTGTATCTATAATCTTTCCCACCTTCCCTGGGTAATGCAGTAGCAGTTGCAATATTTTCATACTTGCCTCTCTCACAACTTGGTAGGTCACCACTCCAGGTGAGGTCCCACTGGCACATGAGCAGCTCTGCCCCCATCACCTGATAGCCAGGGTAACACTGGTAGGTCACCACAGTGCCCTGAACCAGCTCAGGGTGAGACGTACTCTTCCAGCCATTAGAGATCTCTGGGAGCTCAGGGCAGGTGTCGTTACGAGCTACTTCTGCAAGAGAAAGAGAGCAAGACAGAAAATCAGGAAAAGTGATGTGAGATCTGAGCTTATAACGGTGATGTGTATTTTGGTCAGAAACATACTGATGTCAGTGCCAAACACTTTGGTTCATGACAACAGACCTTTCTAGAAATCTGTTCGAAATCAGACTTTACAACCAGCAGTGCTGGCCACCTGTTAGAAACCGCCTCCTTTGAGACATGTAAGCATGAGGTATTTACGAGTGTATTTCATGTTGTAGAACAAAGTGTGAAAATCTCTTGAGCTTGTGTTAACCACAGACCTTATTTTACGCATTTCTCTGAAAACCCATCAAAAGATCCATTGACTTCAAAAGGAACCCAGCAAGCAAAAGATGTCATTAGGACGCCTCAGTTAGATAAAGCCCCAATTCAGTCGACTGTCTGTAAGCCACTTCTAGCCAAAAGGATCTTGAAATGTTTAGGTTCTCTTTTCTGCTACTGGATGTTTGATATTTGATCATGTAAGAAAAGACAACAGTGATTACAAGGTGAAATTGAGATGATAATGAACGTAATTTAATGTCTTGGCTTTAGCACGAATTTGTGTCATCACTTTTATAATGTGTTCATTTGTATGTTGAAAGAGAGACGATATTGAATAGGTTGAAGTGTTTTTTCACTGGTAGGTGAAACGCATTACCAGTTCCGCATTACGCATTTAATGTTTCATGTTAAATAAGACATTGTGCATACTGCTGTACAGCACATGTGCTACACTTAGAGCCAGAACAGAGTTGTGAAGCAAAGAAAAAAGAAAAAAGAAAGAAGATATATTCAAGATATTCAAAGAAGGTATATCAAACGGTGTAACAGAGTGAATATAGTCTAAAAAGACATTTTATTCTCTACAATGTACAATAAGGGCTTGCTGTCATTTTTCAAGTTTCTCACTTGAAAGCCAGTATTACAAATCCCTGTAAAATTGCAAAAAAAAACTGCAGCTACTGCGATTTAGCCATATTGCAATTGTGCAGCCCTCATGAAGATTCTGTTTTTATTCGAGTTTGAACCAAGGGATGCCTTCATGGGGAAAATGTTTCCAGCAACTCAAATGAATTCTCCTATGGGGGTAACTGGAACCTGGCAGGCCTGTTGGCGTTGCTCTGCTCATTACCAGGCACATGGCATCAGGTTCAGGCCCTCCGCTCAGGGGTCTAATTTTGACAAACAACAAAGTAATTACACTGGGAAAGCAACATTCTCAGAGACCTGTCTATTTGGCTGTCTTGTGTTTACATTCCACCAATGAGATTCATGAAGAGACCGTAATAAAAGCTTTCCCTGCCTTTAATAATCTTTGTCGATCATCTGTATTCTGTAGCCTTTCCTTCCTCTCTGATTTCATTAACTCTTATCAGATACAGTGTGCTGGCGGTTGGAGTAGTGCTGCACTGATGAAAAGGCCCCGTAAACACCAGGGACAGCCTCTTATTGCTTCAATTTTCAGGTCCCCTGACAGCAAAAACAAATTCCTTCTTCCTCTATTTTAGTTTACTTAACTTCTTTTTTTACTGCATTAATCTCCCATCTGCTGCTTTGCTATCTTTTCTCTTCACTAAGAGTGAGATGAGAGGATATTTGGGAGAAGATCAGAGCTGGAGTCAGGAGATGGGTAGCCTAGCTTAGCATGAAGGCTGGAAGCAGGGGGAAACAGCTAACCTTGGACCTGCCCGGGAATAACAAAAGCCAAATCCAGTTAAGCTTCACGTTGCTCCATGTTGTTTCTCATTTGTTGAATTCGTAAATGTGCAGAAATGTAAAAACGTTTTAGGGGAGCTACATGCTGGAACTACTTAGTGGCCAGTATTCTTCATTAAACACTTTGACTTTCTTTCAGTGGAGACTGTGAGAGCATGCACCATTATCCCCAAGGATATTGTGTCTCCCCTCTCTATGATGGCCGGCTTTCACGTAGCTTTCCAGGTTGGGTGTTGGAAACAACTATAAACACTTGATCTCGAGAGCCCACCCGATATACTGTATTGGTGTTTATGTGGGCCAATGTACGTTGATATGAAAACTCGTTTTTTTTTTTTTATGCGGACGAAGACTTATTAATAATACTTAAATTCCCAGTAAGTTTACTGTTTCCGGTGCCATTTTAGACAATAAAGTTTATGTTTAACTGTAAAATATCCTGCCTGATTACATATATTTGTCACATGTCTTGTAAACACATTTCAGGAATCATTGCTAAAAATGTGTGTATATCAGCTGAGAAATCAATATTTGAATTTTTTGCCTTCTAATAACAGTATCATCATTGACCCAAAAAGTCAAGTATCAGTTGAGCTCTAATGATTTCTGACAAGGTCAGACCACACATCATTCAAACTATTTTCTCACCTAACCTGAACCTGACTGTACGCACCCTCCTGGAGTCTTGCTATCATGTTGAGGTTGTCAGATTGTGTGCCATCGTGCCTCTACAAAGATCAAAATCAAAACCTATGCTCAAATACATTATTTGGCAACCAGTTCTGTGTCTTACTGGACAAAAAAAACAGTTCCAGCAGCAACATAACTGCCCAAAACCACATTTGTCATTTTAACATTAACAAATGAGATAAACAATGTTAATTAGTGAGTTTTGGAACTTTCTACAGTTTCCTCTGCTTCCAGTCTTTATGTTAAGTTGGGCTACTAACACTCTGACTCCAAATTACTGTTTACTATTCCTTTAATAATCACACATCAACATTTAGTGTAGCATTTTTATTTGTCATTATGCTTTATTATGATCTCGATTATCTAATGCCTCATTAAATGCTCATATTTGTGAGGTCTGGTGCTGTATGATGTATGATGCAGTTGTGACTGTAGTTATAAATCTCTTTCATTTAGTGTTTTTATGTCAACATATTAAACAATGAACTCAAACAGGAGTAAAATGAGTGTAAAGTCCACAGTTCATTGTTTAACTATACTGATTCCATAATAACACCTATAGAAAGCAGAAACTATACTTTGTTAATATGTATAATTATATAATAGTGTTTCTAAATACATATTATACTAATAAACTATTGTCGATGAGTATATTTAGAACCACATTTGTTTGTGTTTTTTTCTTTTGTGCTTCACAAAAAATTGTATTACTACATGTAGATGCTAAACTACTGACCTGTAAACCTTCAAACATGTTTAGATTCATTGACAGCAGGTTAACATTCTTAAAATTCTACTGTACCCCAGTATGGTTAAGATCAGGGAAGGATGAAGGGTGTGGCACACATATTATGGTTAAGTTAGGATTAGTTAGGTAGTAAAACATGTAGTTAGCATGATTATTTTATCAGGCAGCGTTCATTCAGATGAGGCATAATTGAATGTTACTCAAAAATATATACTTAACACTCTCCAACTTGTAAATGTGTTTGATTCAGCTTAAAAGATAACACTAAACCTGTTCAAAGCAGGAAAATCCATAAATCCAAAATCTGTACTGATCTGTAAATGAAAAGTGATTCCTAAAGTATCTGCTGTCCACAGCTGCTTTATTCTGTATGAAAGGTTTATCCTTCTGTTCACTATATCCCCAGACACATATGTGAATAAATCTGCTGCCTGTGATCTGAGAAGTGCCATGCCAGAGGGCAGAGCCAATACACTTTGTCACTGTGTTTACCTTCATTTAATTACAGTATGTGTAAATGATGCCAGGCTGCAACAAAATAACCACACACACCTCTACACACATTAGATGAGTTAGTTAAAACGTAAGTAAATACTAAGTACTAAAGTACATTTATTGGCAAAAGATTACTTTTGATCATTTTAATACCAGATACTTAAAGGGATAGTTCAGAATTTTGGACATAAGGCCTATTTTCTAAGTCAACCAGTGTGTTTGAGTTGTCTGGAGACGTTTTCAAGACATTTCATTCAGGTTCTCCTAGTTGCCGAGTTCGCTGTGCTATGGCTAGCGCAAGTCAACGGATCTTGTTAGCATGGCATTAAAAACACTCATACCGACTCCACGGTGCACCCGAGGCAAATCAATTGTAACGGCAGACTATCGATGTACATATCTGTGTTGATAGAATGTTTGAAATAAAACCAACCTTGCATTTTTAAGGATTTATGTCTCAGCAGCAGCAGCGTGTCATACTTCCTAGTAGGCAGCGGCGGACTGATATCACCTAGCACTTATAAGTTACCGGATGCGAGAGGACGCTGGCGTCAATATCGCCGCTTCTCAATCCGTAGCATAGCTGCTTTTTTCTGTTGGAAAAAAGAAAGCCAAGCTGTCCGTACAAACTCTGGGGCTGTGCTACTAACTTTGAAGGCTGCACACCTGAACAACTGGCTCCGTGGACTCACCTTTCTCCGCCGATCAGCTGTTAGCCTCGCCGATCAGCTGTTAGCCTAGCAACGCTAACTTTCAAACCTACATACTCAATACTCTGTGGGCTGTCCATCATTGCTCCGTTGGTCCTCCCTCCACCACAACCTCAGGGTTATTCACCGCCTGGCTCCTCTGTCGCTCTCCTCTGCTGCTGTGGTCTCCTCCGGCTCGCCGTGATGTTGGATGGTCGCTGCTCCGCCGTTGCTGGCGGAGCTGAGAACCGGGAGCAAAGTAAAATTCCGCTGCTGCTGAGAAAATAGTCCCTCAAAAAATGGATGATTCATGCGATGTGAGGTTAGTTTTGTTTCAAATATTATTCTATCAACACAGATATCGATAGTCTAGTGTTTTAATTGATTTGCCTCGGGTGCACTGTGGAGTCGGCATGAGTGTTTTTAATGCCATGCTAACAAGATCCGTTGACTTGCGCTAGCCATAGCACAGCGAACTCGGCGACTAGGAGAACCTGAATGAAATGTCTTGAAAACGTCTCCAGACAACTCAAACACACCGGTTGACTTAGAAAATAGGCCTTATGTCCAAAATTCCGAACTATCCCTTTAAGTACTATTCATATGGGTGACTTTTACTCAAGTATGACTTTTGGGTACTTTATACATAACTGGTAAAAACCCCCAGACAGCAGCTTTGTGGTACTGTGTTTTGAATATTCTCATGCTTTACTGTGATTGGCTTAGCTGTTCTTGACCGTTGAGAGCAGGCATGTGATGGCCTGAGGGTTTATTTATTGATCACCACACTCTGTGATCTACTTTATATTCCACTTGCCCAGCACTTTCGCACTTCTGGATCAAAAAAGCATGTGTGATCAGAGAGTCCATGTTCATGCACCCTACATCTACTGCTTTATGTTCGCATGATTAAAGTGGCACCTTACATTGTCTGTGCCTTAGAGTCCCTGAATACTGAACACTTGACATGAAAATAGTCAACCTGAGCACAACTCTTGATATTCAGCTACCATTAACAGTTTGATCAATTTAAACTAAGCAGGTACTTGCCTTAAAATTTCAACATCTGCTAAACAGTAGGTGGAAGAGCTCCCTGGTGAGTCCTGAGGTTTGAATCTCTGTGTGGTTGAGTCATCTTTGAGCAAATGGCTTACCAAAGAAGTGGACTATGAAGCCGTTGCCGTAGCCATAGATGTTGGTGGCTGGGTCAGACTGGAACTGGATGGTGACGTCTGCAGTGGAGGTGTAGAGCTTAAATCGAGACTTCGATCCTCCATACTGACCCAGTACTTTAGCTGTGAGGTCATCTCCATCGTAAAACGTCACCAGGTCATTCTTCCCAATGTTCAACCTGAAATATGAGACACACACAGAATCATGTTTGTATCTATATTTTTCCAGCTCAGCCAGTATTAGAATCATTTGGTGGTACTTAAAGGAACAGTTCAACCAAAAATGAAAATCCAGTCAGTATTTACTCACCCCCACGCTGGTAGAAAGCCGAGTGAAACATTTGTGGAACTTCACAGCAAAACAGCGCTGTAGCATTCTCCTTAAAAGCTGAATAAAAATTTTAAAAAAGTCTCTGAAACCCCCAAGACACCAAATAAAAAGGCATTGTTTTCATTATAGCTGCTAAGCTCAAAGCATGGAGCAAAGAGACTGTAAATAAAGTCATTTCAAATCATTTGAGGATTTTAGGGCTTCTGTCGAATTGGATTACACTGTTCGATCTGTATGGAGCCATTTTCTTTTTTTTGTTGTTTTTTTTTGTTATTGTTTTACATTTTAAAAGAAGTTAAGTAGAAAGCTGCAATTCTGTTTTGCTGTAAAACTCCAGAAACAGTGTGTCGACTACTCCACCCCATATTGACTTTCCAGGGGGGTGAAGTAGATAATGACTGAATTTTCATTTTTGGGTGAAGTGTTCCTTTAAATGCTTCCCTTTAGCTTTTTTCATATTCATGAAAAAAGTGCATAGAAATGCATTTCACTCCATGCTCTCACCTTTAAACTGTCTTGCAGTGAATGATGTGGTCACGACCTACAGGTCAAACACCACCTCTATACACATTCAGCACATGCATACATAAACCTTTTGCCCAGGAGAGGTGCCTGAAAGAACCACCTCACAAGGTATTCTTGCATTTTTAAAACGACCATAATTGTACAAAGATGGCCACATGACTCCAGGTCAAATCAAGGTGACTTATTACTGAGAAAAGCTATTACATCATTAATGAGGTGCAGAATCCTTATTTCCCTGCTACTGAGGAGATCATTGTCAGGATAATAATGTGACTATAGACGGTAAGGTAAGATCTTGTGTTTCTGTGTTGATTTCTGGAAAATTATGGAGTTTGCTCACTACTGAAAGTGATCATGTTGGCATTTTTCTCATCATTTTTGTGTAGAGATAATCGGGTGAGCAAACACAACATCAGCCTGGCTGCTAACAAAAACCTCCCAATTTCTCTAGCATGCGCACAAGCAAAATTCAAAGTGTCAAAGTCAAAGTCTCACAGTGAACAAACTGGTGTGCATATATGCATACTGGGGATGTAACAATATTGGGATGTTTCAATACCGTTGTGGGATTGAGATGATATCTACATATCACATGATTATTTTGCTCATAAAGCTCATGTATATACCAAAGGAAATAGTATAAATGCATTCTACAATCTCTCCCTGCCATTGTACTGTTCTGTTTGAACAGCACAGAACACAATCAACTGTGACTTTCTTGACTTGAAATTATCTTTGAAATTGACATACATCATGTGTAGTTCACAACACAATTGAAGTGGGATCAAAAAATGATTTGTCTTTCACCATTCACAACCATACAAGGTTTTTCCTTAATAAGGTCCCATGGGATCCACCGGAAGGGGCGTGACTTCGGCACTCTATGGGCCCCACCCTACTCTGCCTGTGATTGGTTGGCTTTGTTGGTTACATTCCTTGTGCTTGTCTCAAACTGTTAGCAGACACAATAGCAGTCTGTTTTCGGCAGTGTTTGAAATGCAGTAAGACTCCAACCTTTTACATCGACCCCAGTTTCCACCGGGCCATATACCATCCACACTTACAACAGAGAAATAAACTGAACAAAAATATAAACGCAAACACTTTTGTTTTTGCTCCCATTTTTCATGAGCTGAACTTCAAAGATCTAAAACATTTTCTGTATACACAAAATACCATTTCTCTCTGTCTAAATCTGTGTTAGTGAGCACTTCTCCTTTGCCGAGATAATCCATCCCACCTAACAGGTGTGGCATATCAAGATGATGATTAGACAGCATGAATATTGCAAAGGTGTGCATTAGGCTGGCCACAATAAAAGGCCACTAAAAGGCCAGACAACATATACTGTACACAACATAATCGAATTATGTCGAGTTATTTTAGCCCAAACCACATCGTTTTCCTAAACTAGTTTTGTTGCCTAAACCTAACCAAACTACAACTGTAAGATAAAGGTCTGGTAGCAACTAACCAACCTCATATCAAAATGATTAAATAGGTCGACTCGCAAAACGACATACATTAACAAAACAACATGAACAATTCATGTTGTTTTGTTAATGTATGTCGATTCAAACTGACAAGAAAAACATCAATCATGATGCTGACAGTGACAGTGTCAGTGACTGAATCAATGCCATTCTGAATAACCGCACTCACTGTCACAGTTTAACTGTCAAAGGGCCATGTATTTGTGCTGATTTAACCATAGCCTATAGAGCTGGAACTCTTACAAACCTCAAAGCTGTTTAAAAATGTCACCTGGGGCTGAGCTATCTCTTTGTAGAGAAAAGATTCGGAGCATGGAAGAAATGGTTTAGCCAGAATAAAGCAGTGACATGCTCTTTGCTGTCGCTAATTAATAACCAGCGGCTCCTGATAAAACTCATTAGCCAGTCTGAAATTGAGCTATTAATCATTATGTGAATGCTGGAAAATCAAAGGTTCAAGAGTTGTGGATTTAATTGACACATGGCAAAGCCTCACAGAAATGTTTATTTTGGATTTTTTTTTTTTTTTTTAACAGAAAATGAAGAAATTTGTCTTCTTTCAGCTGTAGGCACACATTTAGCCTCACGCACACACTAACACTTGTGTTCATACATTTATAAGGACATTCCACTGAACAAATTGATTATTGAAACCTAACTGTAACAATCAGACCTGAACATAACCTGATCCGAATGTAGTCCAGGTCCAATTTTCATTAGTTCTCAATTTTTGGTCCAAAATTCTGACTGAAATACGTATTTGGTCCAGCCTCAGGAATAAAAACATTTCACCAAATTCTTTACCTGCATAAATCAATCATGTACAGCAGGATCCTCAGGTGATCACAGCAGGTCCTCCATTACAAAAACATCCACATACATTCAGACCAGGGCTCCACACTAACTGTCTTTCACCCCTGTCCCAGAACAGAACCATCCCGAAAAACAATTCTAACCGAATGCCAGGGGTGGAAAGAGTACCAAAAAAATCTACTCAAGTACAAGTCCTGTTACCTTGACGAAATTTTACTTAAGTAAAAATAAAAGTACTGGTGTAAAAATCTGCTCAAGTAAAAGTAAAAAGTAGCTCATTTAAAATGTACTCAGAGTAAAAGTTACTTAGTTACTTTTTAGGGGGGGTTTATAATCTCTCCCCATGCAGTACAAGTACAAAAACATACACAAAGCTCAAACTCACTTTTTTATTAAAGAAAACACATAGATCACAGATAGATCCAGATTACAATTCCTCCTTAATTACTCAATGAACTTGCTATTTAGTTTGAACAGGAGCTGATTTTCTGGAATCGGCACCATCAGGTGAGTCAGAAATAATAATCAGAAATAGTATCACTGATTCAGTGTTGATACAAATTCTTTAAAAGCAGGTTGTTTAACCACAGCAAATGAAGGTCTTCACAAATGAAGTTAATCAGAACCTTGTCAACTTTTGCTTGCGCCACACGTTTGGTTCCACCCACTGCCACCAAGACAGATGTTTTTGCTTGCTTGCTTGGGGTTTTTTCTGGTTCCAGGGTCCACTTCTGTGCTGCCACGAGGTCAGTGTAGACTTTCATCTTTGATGGATGTTTTCTCTGTGAACAAAAAATAAACATCATCATATAAATAATCAATGCCATGTTTTCATTAGACATACAGTTAAAATAGTTTTTATATTAATAGATTAATTCATATTTTGTGTGTCATGTAGAAAGAGTAGACTATATCATGGAAGGGTCACTGGCAGACTTTAAGTGTGGTCCCAGATCACCTGGTTTTATCCTGCATATAAGATTACTGAATGAAAAACATTCACCAATATATCAATCAATCTTTATCTATATAGCACTAAATCACAACAACAGTCATCTCAAGGCACTTTACACATAGAGCAGGTCTAGACCACACTCTTTAAATGAATTTTAAAGAGACCCAATATTAGAACAACACAAGACTTTTTATTAGTCAAAACTTAATAGCTTTTTAGTGCATTTAATATTAAAACATAATACACTCATAAGCAATTTGCAATGCATATCATAGCAATATTAGCATAATTGTGTGTGAAATTAAGGAATGAGTCAAATTTGATTGTTTAAAATAAAGCTAGCTTACTTCCAAGTTAGCTAATGTTAACTAGCACAATAAAGCTGGCTGCTAACACTGACGTTAGCATACCATGATTGAGTACAGTTATTAATTGCATGGATCCATGATTAATTGCATGTACCGTTAGCTTCACGTGAAGTTATCTTACCAGTACATGCTTGCGCAGGTTGGAAGCAGAGTTTTTGTAGGTGGATAGCTGTGTTTCTTTCGGCATACAAAGTTTTTGTCATTCGCGGGCTTGAACTCAAAGAAGTCCTTTAAGCATGGCCAGGGATTGGCCTCACGTTCTCTGTGCGTGTCTCTGTGTCCCAGATTCGACCCCTCTCCATCGACACACTCGTCTCCATCCATCTCCATCATCTTTTAGCTACCTCCTCTGTGGTACCAACGTCTGATATTTCTGATCTTCTGGCGCTGCAGTTGTCCAGAGCCAATCAGATGGACAGTTACTGACATGCATACACAGTGCAAGTTCATCTATTTTTTATTTTTTTTTTACTTTGTAACGGAAGCTTTTTAAAATGTAGTGAAGTAAATTACTTCCAACAATGTGTACTTAAGTAAAAGTAAAATTACTGATTTTAAAAAATTACAGAAAAAAACTACTCAATTACAGTAACGAGAGTAAATGTAACTTGTTACTTTCCACCCCTGCCGAATGCAAATTGTCCCCAATCAAAATCTTCTTTCTGTACTTTGTTTTTTATCATCAATAGTTGTTTGTTAAACCTTTTTTACTGACAGTCATTTAAAGTCCTGCATTTAAGGACAAGTATCCTACTCTGGGGCGCCGAAAAGGGGGGAAAAAGGAGAAGGATTCTAGGGGCCAATGATTAAGAGGGGCCCAGAGAGGCCCGTAATAAAATTATAATACTGACAAGAAATCATACCACACTAAGTTATTAACTAACTTATAATCACTAATATATTTTATTATTTACAATGTACTGGTAACAATAACTTTATTTGTTTTGGAAACATTAACGCCCCCCCCCCCCTATTTACGTAAAATGGTTCAGTCTGACTGGATCAGCCGCAGCTCACCGATTGGTCACAAACAGCGCCACAGCGGCCGGTAAGGAGGTAGAGAAGGCAGTATGCCTCAAAAGTCAGGGAGCCAAAAATGAAAAGAAAAGAAACTAAGAGAGGAGAAAGAAGCCAAGGGTCGACAGTATGTCACCCAGTTTTTCACAAAGCAAGGCTGGTTTGTTAGTGGTTCATGTGGTGGAAAGTTACGGAATATTAACTTTGTCCGTGGTCTATAAACTAGCTCACTTTTCTCTCCATAACTCTGGATTTTTACATTTCACTGTCGTTTTAATTAAATAATCAGTGCAGTCAAACGTTTAGCAAGCTGTTCATATTCAGTCAGTTGACATCCCCTCTGCATAGAGGTCGCGGACCTCGCGCTAAAAACAGGTCAAATTTGGAGTGATATTTAGCTCCTTTCCCAGTAAGCTAGCATGACATGTTTGGTATCAGCGGATTCATTTCAATTTCAAGATTTCTATGATGCGTATGGGAATGGGAATGGGAATATGGGAATGATAGTCAAAGATATCATTAAAATGCATAGTTTTATAGAAAACAGCATCAAATGTTTTCACCAGCCTGTACAAGGGCCCAATTAGATTTCTTTTCATGGGGCCCAAAATCCCTGGCTGCGCCCCTGATCCTACTGGACTATGCACACACACACTAATAAACTGGGAACAGTCAAATATGTACACATAGATTGAAACAGGTATTATAAAGAAAGAAGGGATTTCAGTCCAGTAAATGGCAGTAATGCACCTATGAACTGGTTTGCCTGCCATTTAAAATTAAAAGAAGTAAAGAAACTTGTAACGCTTTATTTTCCTGAACAGAAACTCTCAGTCCTGCTGTGTTTATTTCCATTAGCTGTTAGCTCCGTTAGCAAAACACATCATAGGACTCTGCTGCCCACCTAACAACTAACTAGCTCTCCTCCTGCTGACTTTGACTCAGATATGTTGATCACAGAACAGTGTTTCCCCTTGATAAAGTTCACTGTGTCTTTTTGGATTTTAACACACCACACATTTCTTATGTCGGGCACCAAGTACGCCTAGCCTGCCAGCAGCTACAGATAGTGCTGACACTAGCCTGAAACAGAGAATGAGAAGACATGCTCCATTATAGTCATTTGCTAAACGGTAGTCATCATACTGTACACATACAAAAACACCTTTTGCTCTGGATGTGTCCCGGGGAAGATTTCTGTTCAACCCAAACATATTTATTGTTCCAGGACGAGGGAACACCACTAGCCTTATGCCCTGATTCGGACTGATTACAAAAATCTTTTTTTTAAAGCATGAAAATCAAAATCATTCCATTTCTGAATGCAATTTCTTTTCATCAGTCCTGTATGTTGTATTCATTCAGCACAAACTATGACAATGGCTGCTAACAACAGGTAACTTGAAGGGTTAGTCTCGTATTATTATATATTTCTTATCATCAAATCATTTTCCATGATATCCTATGAAAAGATTATCAATGTGTTAATAGACTGAGTAAGTTTCTGAAACAACTGGTCCCTGTAGGTTTTATAAAATGTTACACTAACAAGACAAAAATAGTGCATTAGAGGGGAACTATTTTCTGCGAATCTGTAGGGGATTAATCCACATTTGCCCACCTAGAGTATTTTCGATAGCAGGACGTTTTGATTGACTCAAAATAAAATGTGTTCATGGTAATGAAGGAACGTGACATCCAGTGAAACAGTAGCTCTTTTCACACAGAGACGCCGCATTATCTCCACAGCAGAGGTTTGCCAATTCTCCACAGTTTTTTGTTTACACTGAACAAAGCAGCTCCGGCGTAAAACCGCACCAGAGTGTCAATTCATACAGCAAGCCGATACTGCAGATCCAAAAGAGGCGTGACGGTACACGTCATGATGATGACGTCTGTGTTTTTTTCAAGGTGTTTCCCCTGGTGTCCTCCTGTTAATCTAAACATGTACCGCTGACTGTTTATAATCCTATGGATGATGTTATCATGTGTAGTGATTGAGATCCTGACCCACCATGCATCCTGGAAAGTGACAAAGTTTTTCGCTCTAAATTACATCATTACATAATCACCATCAGTAAACTGGACGCTGTCTGACTCTGTCACTCGCGGGGACGGAGGCTGTTTTCTGGGGGAAAGTTCACTGAAGTCTCGGTCGGGAGGGCTGACGGTCGCGGTGACTTTTTTCAAGACAGTAACTATAACAACGCAATAGTGAAGGAGACAAACACTTGAGTTAAAGTTTTTTGCCGGTGACAGACGCAGTTTTTTGGGCAAAAATGTGACGAAGAGTCGGTGGACAGACAGGATGACAGACAGGATGACAGACACTTCTCCATGTATAACTGCGGTATTTTTTTCCTCATATAAGTTGCCAAAAACACTACCAGTTGCTATGTTACTGTTGTTTGGTCCTGTAACGTTGCTTTGTGGGACATTTCTCTTCATTTTGTTGAGTGAAGGATCTGTTTAGTTACACCATCAGATCGACACGCCCCCGCTCTGCACCACTGGCTTATCCATTTACACAGGTACAGTTCGCCTCTGCTTCGCCTCTGATACTACCTCCAGAGGAGCATCAGAGCCACAGCGAAATTTCACCCCTCGCCCTCGCCTTTCTCACAGAGGAGGATGCAGAGAATTGGAGCAGGATCCCCGCACTCAAAGGGCAGTGTGAATGGGGCTAATGTGACTCATTTAGGTGTTTTTCATATTTTTGCTTTGATACACACACAACACTTGTTATTAAAAATGCATTCATTTTGTGGGAAAACAAACTAAATAGACACCGGAGGTGAATTTATAACCTATAACCCACACCTGTTGCTGGTTTTGTGGCCATTTGCTTTTCTGTGTTTTTCATTGACGTAGATGGATATCTAGTTTACTAGCTTACCTGGTTGAAGAACTTGGCTGAAATGAGCATCTGGTATAATGAGTATAATGATACAAGTTCGAGTATCATTCAAATTACATTTAAATATCATATATATGTATGAAATATAAATATGAAGGAGAGTCTTCATTGGGTATAGCTGTGTTAAGTTTATTTATTCAAGTAAGAAAAACATTAGGCTGTTCTATAAATAGTTTTCTAATAAATAACAAAAACAGCTTTGTCCAGTCCACCATTTAAGCACCTATGGTTGAAGCACATCCTGCCCTTTTCCGTTAAAACAAGTACACCTACTGCCAAAAATGTATACTGTCAGTGTAAGTAAAAACGACTCTATACTTTATCTTGTCAAACATCCACAAATTATCTTATTTCCTTTATTTTTATCTAATTTTGTATGTATCCAATGATATAAATCAGTCTGTCAGTGGTTTTCATGTGATGATTTAACAGCATTACACAACACTTTCTGAGACTGAGAAGAACTACAGATATCTGTCAGATTCACCCTCCAAGAGTTGTGTTCATTCTCAAAGGACAATTTCACCTCCCTTCCTTTATAAATAACTCTCATTTCCAGCTCTGAGTCTAAAAATATTCCCTCTTCAAATGTCAGTGCAGTGTTGTTGCTTGATGAATATATTCTCTGAAAATCGCTTTAAACTCTTTAAAGTCATAATCCTGAAATACATTTTGCCGAAACAGTTTAAACATTAGAGTAACATCACCCTACTCTTGAAAGGTGGCCTGACCTTGGTAAAGCTTTTGTCCTTCTCAAAGTCTACAGCTGGCCCTCACAGGCGTAGTAAATGGAGTGAGCTGTCTTCTAAACTCATGGTGTTCCATGTTTATTTGATTGCTAACGGATAAAGCCTCTCACCTGCTTCGAGCAAGGCAGATTGAGAAATATTGTCAACTGGCGTCAAATTTGTTGTGATTAAGCTAAACAAGGATTTGCAGGGCTCTGCAGTGCATGTGTACAGAAAATCACAGACTCCATTCCCTGGCACTAATTTGATTTGGTTCAATTTGAAAAAAACAAGGCTGTTTGGCCTGGGACCAGGTGGCAACACATTTTACCCCAACTATTCATTTGATGATCTGCTATTCCCATTTCTCCCAATATATGAATCCCAGGAGGAAAATGGTTGGAAATGTGTTTGTCTGGCATTGCTTCATATTTGATAAACTGAGTGGTAAAATAATGTTAACCTCACTTTTCCTTTTTCATAAGATATTTAAATGCTTAATACTTAAATCAGCCACTGATATTGATGTTCTCAAGATATTGCTGTTTTCAACTACTAGGCACAATTTTAATCCCTTTACCCAACTCAGTGACATAGTGTAACTGTTCATGGAGTGGAGTGGTGTCCATGCCCCGGAACTGTAGTTGGGAGACCTAATTTTAGGCTATTTTACATTACTTAGCTCATAGCTGGTAACTACTTTCTAGAGTCTGCTGGGAAGACTGCAGAAAAACAAAAGTGACACTGCACAAACGGGGTCTTTGCTCACTTGTATAGCACCTTTCATACATCAAAGCATGCAAGTGCTTCAACAAAAGCAATACCTTGCAGTCCAGTCCAAATTCTCCAGTTTGGAGCCAGACATTGCTACACTGATGTCTCCATTCTTCACATCAAGATGACAACAGCGACGATGATGAGTGAGCAGGGTAGGCTATCTTTACGAAACCGTCATCTACTTAGGCTATCATTTGTAGTAATACTGTTGAAGTAGGCTGATTGTTTGGGGATGTTGGCAAGTTAACAGTAGGCACACGGATTTAAGAGTACACTTTTAAGATGTAATAATGAGTGCTTTTTGTCAAATTAGTGGAAAACTAGAAATAATATGTAATAATGGCCTTTATTAGACAGTAAACAAAGACAGTAATAGCCTAAGTGAACTCAAAAGTATTTTGTATCAAATTAGGCTCAACTGAAAATATGCTGTAACTCACACATTAAAAAGTGTTTGGTCACTATAGGGTTAACTCCCTACGAGATGTTTGTTTTGAATCTGTCGGCACCTGTACTGACGTCAGAGCCGATCCTCCGCTCGTTAGATTGACGGAAAAGCACGAGAAGGAAGTGCAAGGAGAGAGCCCCCACGCATGTGTTTGGTGAGACCGAGAGTTCAGAGAAAACTGTTAAAAAGAGCGGAAAAGTGTGTGAAGGAAGGTGCAGCGTCGCCGAGCATGTCCGCTTACATTGGCGGACCAGGATAATTGTTGTGAAGGCATTATTAGGTGTAGCCGTCAGCTAGTACGGTCGTCAGCTAGCGAGACCGTCGGCTAGCTAATTGGTCACATTAGTATCATTTAGCACGGTAGAATGTGAGTTAAAACCAGTCGGAGTATTTTGGAAGTTATGCTGAATATTACTGAATATTGTATTGCTATAGTGTGTTTATAAGTTCATCATTTTGCGTGAAAGCACTGTTAAAAATGTGTAAAGGTTAAAGACATGTTACTGTGTTATTTAAAGATGCTGTAATTTTATTGTGAATGTGAATGTGAGGAAATTCATGTCTAAATATTGTCAAAATCTGATAAATAATTGATTAGATATGAACACTGTTAAAAAATAGTGAATTCATGGGGAGATTATCTCTATAAGTTAGAAGGTTAAGTGAAAAAGTCTTGATTGATTGAATCTGATATTGTTTAATTTATGATGATATCATTTTTATTGAAGATGATAAAGTAATTTGATTTGTTATTCTGCACAATATGTGTAGACTGGTTTTTGGTGACTCCGGATCAGCTGAGAGAAGTTCGAGATTTGATGGCGAGCTAGACCCACCAGAAGAACCAGGAATTCTGTCAGTAGACTGGCCAGCTACTACAGGATCCTCACAGTCAGATTTCCTTGGAACGCACAGGATTTCCCAGATAAGCACATGAACACACACACTAATACCTACCCGGGTAGTGTACAGTAGAACACGAGACCAACAACACAAAGAACCGTACCAGCACAACAAGAACTGAACGAAGAGAACTGGATCCAGAGACAATTATTTATTTTCCAAATAATTTTATTTTTTTTATTTTTATTTATAAAAAGCAAACAAGCTCTATTTTATTTGAGGTATTTTTTGAGTCACTGTAACCATGATATTTTTGTGTTTTGTACTGAAATAAAACTGTCAGTTGTTTCTTACCTTATCCATATTCTCTATCACTCCTAAGAACCTAGGTCTCAGCACAAATTTAGTACCGGTGCTACAATGCCAATTAATATAATATTAAAAAAACAAAGTTATACTTTAAGAAAATGTACCAAGCTGCAGTTTATATCAAATTATACAAAAATTAGAAATAGGAGTAAACCCTATATGTAAACCCCTTAATGTAGTGCCATAATTAATAATGGTAAGACATAACACAAAGGTCAGAGGACAATGCATTTCTGTAGGCTGTATTTAACATATCTTTATTACAGGGTAATGTGTTGCTAATTACAATAAAACTGTACTGTATAATAAAGACCTGGAATCAAGTTAAAAATTTACGCTAGGATTAACCAGTGTCACAGTGGTGGCAGCAGGTTTGTGGATTGCTAGTTTTTAACAGAACTCTGAACTTTGCCCAGGATTAACAAGTTTACTGTCTGTGCTACAACAGCACCTGTTTTAATTCTCTTCTTGCCGTGGATTGCTTATGCTACAAGCTAACGCTAAGTGAGTCAGTCGATGTCCTGGTGGTATAAAATGGATTCTCTCGGACATTTAGTAATCAATATAACAACAAAGGACGACATATGTGGGTACCAGAGACTGACACAGTGGACCTGTGTTGTTTTCTGATCTCTATGTGGATTTAGCTACAAAACACTTTTCATGTCAGAGCAGGTCAACCTGCATATGAGATGATGGAGACAGATATTAGCTTAGACTCACGGACACTGCATACTCTGCTACCTGAGGTAAGCAGGAGAGGCTACACACTGCAAGCAGCTGAGACGACGGCCCACCAGGATGGAGAAATGCCGCTACATACTGAGGAGGGGGCAGTTGATGCTTTATCCTGTTGCCGATATTTCTGCTATGCATTTTAAAACTACTTTTGACTGGAAATGTTAGGTAGAAGTATAAAATTGTATTAGGCTAGCCAAAAAAGTGATCTGTTGTAATGTACCACTAATTAACTTAGAACTGAAGAAAGTCTAATAAAGGTCTATCAGGTAGGAAATAAAGATGGTCTTTGCTTTATTTTGCTGTCAAGTTTTTTTGGAATGTGTAGCAAATTAACCTCTAATAAAGTTTAATAAGATGCTAACAAGGCAGCATGTATCTATGTACTAGTAGCCCACCTACAAAATACAATCTACCTACATCCCCAAGAAACTACAATGTTGTTTAACTCTATTGTACAGTACAGTTTTATTGTAAGCAGAAACAAATTACCCTTCAAAAAATAAACAATTGTTAAATCAATTCCACAGGTTACCGACAAGGCCAGCTTAGTGAAAGGTGTTATTTGTCAAGAAAGCCAGCTCCAAAAATATAGGGGGCAGCATATCACCAGAGTAACCAGCAACTACTGCCTTTTGCTAGCTACTGTTTTTTATGTTTTATGTTTATAAGCTGGCTTCATGGCTCAGTGAGCCATGGAGCCAGTTGTGGTAGAGCTTTCTAGGACGTTCATATCGTTCGTTCGTTCAGTCGCGTTTCCGGTACAACGTCCTTTAGTGGTGAATCATATAATGCACAGTTCCCAGCTCCTTATTCTCAAACGATCGTGCTAACGGTCAACATAACGCTGTAGTTCAAGGCTAATACATAGCTGCAACTTCATGATTATGTGTACTTTTAGACAACAGGATTCCTCTCCTGGCATTCTCGTTCAGTCAATCACTCGTTCTTGGCTTGCAAGCTTTAGCCCAGAGTGTTTATGGCTTGGTTCAACCAATAGATGGAGCTAGCAAGCTACGAATGAAATGAAATTTTTTTTTTTCATGGAAACAGTTGCTATGATTTCCTGTTTTTCATTGTCTAAAATTCGTTGACAGTGTCCTAGACTCAGCATACGATTGGCTGGCTCTCAGTCCTTGTCACCACTCTGATAACTAAACAGTGAACAACACATATCTAGTCAGCAGCAACGACTCTGTGATAACGAACAAACAAACGAGAGAGAAGTGAAACGTGGAATCAGGTCAGTTCGTTTGCGTTAAAGAGTCGTTCCTTCGAACTGATTCATTCGCAAACGAGCCATCTCTAGTAAACATGGCTCGACACCAAACTGGGATTGAACCCAGCCTTAGAGGTCAGTGTGAATGAAATGTGTGCCAAGATGACTTAACGTAGCAATTAGGCTCATCTAAGTTCAGTAAAACAGAGAAACTTGAATTCAGAAGGTGAAATGTTGTATTTTCCTGCATGGTGATGAAAATAAAGCAAGAATATTTCCACTTTTGACATTTATTTTGGTTATTTTGGTCACTTATTACATTAAAAGCTAAGAGCGCTTGTGAAATGTATATATTCTACCTCCCAGCTGAAACTAGCCTCTTGCTGTACAAAGTGGTATAAGAAGACAGGCTTGGGCAACCTGGTTAGCATTGTAATTTCAATAGAACGCTGTTGATAGTGATTTCATTTATTGAATGTTTGAAACTAAAGTGCTGGCCATAGCTTACAAACTGAGGGTAACCCTAACCCTAACCCTAAGCCAGTAACACATGATCATGTAAATCTAAGATCAAGGACAATATAGTTTATAATAGGTTAAGCAGTCACCTGGTCAGTGCAAAATATTTTACAACAGAGTTTCAGGATTGAGGGATGTTAGCCCATCATATTTAACAGAGGGGGCATAAAACCAATAGCCCTCCATAGATGGTGCTTATGGTAGTTTCACTCATTTTACTGTCTCACTTTCATCACAACTTTCTCTCCCTCTATCAAATGAAGGCCATCCATAAAAGTCATTGATACACCCCAGTGATAATGTCCCTCCTCTCATTGGCCTTTGGTTGACGCTTGTATTGAATATTTGGCTCCAACATCTGATCAGCACTATGACCAACTGGTGAAGACCGTAAGCTGGCTTATTAACTGCATGGCCCTGAGCAAAAACCGACCCTTTCCATCACAAATATCGTATAAACTGGCTTCAATTAAGGACTCAGGAAACAGAGAACAAGGAAACTAACTGTGCAATTCAGAATTGAAATGTACATATATATGCATAATATGTATATATAATTGACAATATAAAAACATTTGAAGTTATGTTTTGTTATGCTGATGTAAATGCAGGAATAATATAAAAAGAACTGTTTATATTCATACATTTAATCTGGAAAAGATGGCTTGTGTTTACACTCTTCTAGTGGGTAATAAAGCATAAAAGGTATACTGTATATACAGGTTTAATCTATGCAGTGGTTCCCGATGAGACAAAATATACAAATAAAAAGGTCAATTCTGTCTTTAACATCAGCAGGATGAGAGTGTGTTTGTTGCCCCCCATCTAGCAAATTTTGAAACAAAAAAACCTTCTGAGAGAAACCTGCTCAAGTCTGGTTGCTCCATGCCTACGTTCCTGACTGAAAAAAGTTAGACGGATCAGAACTGAGACAACACTGACACACGCTGACACTATGTCTCCAGCACACCCTTGTGTGGGTATGTGATGTTAGAAGGTGTAATCACATTGCAGCCTGACCGGTTAACCATCAACCGGCTTGATCTGGGCCACATGAAATGTAGGGTGCACCCTCAGGGACCTGGGGAGCTTGAGCCGCATGGCTGTCGGATTAACCACCACCGGGGAAGGGACCCACGAAGCGCGGAGCAAACTTGCAAGACTCAACTTGTAAGGGGAGGTCTTTGGAGGACAGCCACACCATCTGTCCAGGTCTGTAGGTGGGAGCCAGCATCCTTTGGCGATCAGCCACTCTCTTGGACCTGGCAGAGCTCCTCAGCAGCACCAGCTGAGCTCCGGCCCAGATCCGCCCAGAAAGACCAGAGGAAGAGCAAGGCAGGTTGCTGTGAGCATATTCGACCCAGATGAGATGTCTGCTCCATGTGGCTGAGTTCTGGGAAACCAAGCAACGTAATCCAGTCTGCAGATCTTGGTTCAGACGTTCAGTTTGGCCGTTGGCCTGGGGATGATACCCAGAGGTGAGGCTGACCGTAGGCCCCAGGAGAGAGCAGAAAGCCTTCCAGAATCGGGATGCAAACTGCGGCTCCCCGGTCTGATACCACGTCCTTCGGGAATCCATGTAAACGGAATACATGCCGCAACATTACCTCCGCCATTTCCTTGGCGGAGGGCAACTTGGGAAGAGGAACAAAGTGAACCATCTTGGAAAATCTGTCCACTGCAGTTAAGATAGCTGTGTTACCTTCTGAAGGGGGCAAACCCATGACAAAGTCCAGGGAGATGTCAGACCAGGGGCTGTGGGGCACTGGAAGGGGGCGCAGGAGCCCTGCCAAGGGGTGTCGAGAGGTCTTGTTCTTCGTGCATACCTGGCAGGTGGCTACGTACTCGCCCACCTCCTTCTCCATGGTGGGCCACCAGAATTGTTGTTTAATAACAAAACATGTTCTTCTGATGCCCGGATGGCAGGATAGGAGGGAGGTGTGAGCCCAGTGGATCACCTGCGAGCGTAGAGAGACAGGGACAAACAACTGGTTCTGGGGGCAAACATTAGGTATTACAGTGTGGCCTGTCTGACTCTTTCTTCAATCTCCCAGGTGACTGCCCCTACCATGCAGAAAGGAGGCAAGATAAGGCTGGGAGATTTGGGACTAGAATCGGGGTCAAACAGATGAGACAGGGCATCCGGTTTAACATTCTTGGAGCCAGGACAGTAAGACAGGGAAAAGTCAAAACGGTTAAAGAAAAAAGCCCGCCTGGCTTGCCTGGAGTTAAGTCATTTAGCAGACCTGATGTACTCCAGGTTCTTGTGGTCCGTCCACACTAGAAACGGTTGCATAGCTCCTTCCAGCCAGTAGCGCCATTCCTCCAGGGCCACCTTCACAGCTAGGAGCTCCTTATTCCCCACATCGCAGGGATGGAGCTTGTTGTTGGCTTGGGATCACTGAGAGAGAACATCCCTGATGCCAAGGTCCGACGCATCCACTTCCACCACGAATTGACGACTGGTGTCGGGTAGCGTGAGGATGGGCGCCAATATGAAGCTCTCTCTCAGTCTCTGGAAGGCTAACTCCACCTGGGAATTCCACTGAAACTTCACCTGGGGAGAAGTTAAGGCATGCAAAGGAGCAACCATGGCACTGAAGTTGTGTATAAATCGTCTGTAAAAGTTTACAAACCCCAGGAAGGATTGAACAAGCTTGCGGCTAGTGGGGGTGGGCCAGTCCACCACCGCCCTGACCTTGGCAGGGTCCATCTGGATACTGTCACCCAAAACCAAAAACCCCAAAAAAGAGACCGTGGGAACATGAAATTCACATTTCTCTGCTTTAACAAAGAGCTGGTAGTCGAGGAGGCCTTGCAGTACTTGGCACACATGTTGGATGTGCGTCTGTTCGTCAGGAGAAAAAATAAGAATATCGTCCAGGTACACAAACACAAACTGGTCTAACATATCTCTGAGAGCATCGTTAACTAATGCCTGAAATACCGCTGGAGCATTCATAAGTCCAAACGACATTACCAGGTATTTGTAATGTCCACTAGGCATGTTAAACGCAGTATTCCACTCACCCCCCTCCCTTATTCTGACCAGATGGTATGCATTACTATGATCTAATTTAGTAAAAAACTTAGCATCTTGTAACAGTTCGAAAGCGGAGGAAATCAGAGGGAGGGGGTACCTATTTTGAATGGTGATCTCATTCAGGCCTTGGTAATCTATGCAGGGACGGAGAGTCTTGTCCTTTTTATCCACAAAGAAAAATCCTGCCCCCGCAGGAGAGGAAGATGGTCAGATGATTCCTGCTTCCAGAGAGTTGATGTAGGCCTGCATCGCCTCCCTCTCGGAGCAGACATAGTCTGAGTAGAGTCAGCCTCTGGGGGGAGAAGAACCAGGAAGCAGATTGATGCAGCAGTCGTATGATCGGGGGGGAGTCAACGAAGTAGCTCGGGCCTTTAGATCCTGGTAGCAGACAGGGACACCCAAGAGGTCCGGGAATTCAGTGTCCCTTGAAGCCGGAGGAGGCGATGAGGGTGGAGGTGCAGGAGCCGGTTCTGTAGGGAAGCAGACTGAGGAACAGCTGTTACTCCAACTCACAATCTCCCCAGCCACCCAGTTAATCTGTGGGTTGTGCTTAACCAGCCAGGGAAGGCCAAGCAGGAGAGGATGAGAGGGAGAGTTGATAAAAACTCAAAAATTCAACATGATTTTTAGTCATGATGAGTTGAATGGGCTGTGTGCTATGGGTTACCTACTAATAGGCGTCCATCCAGAGTGTTCACCTCCAGAGGCTTGGGCAGGGGTAACAGATTCAGTCCAAGTATTCTGGCTAATTGCCAGTCCATAAAATTCTCATCAGCCTCAGAGTCCACCAACACCGGAAGAAAGAGCTCTTGGGACGAAGACACCAACACTGCCAGACAGCTTAACCTGCACCAGACGGTGAGTAACAGCAGTTGAGGAAAGGGTACGGCTCACCAGCGCCCTCTTAATCACGGGTGAGCCAGGTCTTTTACCGAACATGACGCGATGAAATGGCCCATCTGTGAGCAGTAGGTGCAGCGGCCTTCTTGCATCCGGCGGCGCCTCTCTTCTGGATCTAGTCTTGTCCTTCCCACCTGCATGGGTTCCTCCTGAACAGCTGGGGGTGCTGATGATCTGGCCCCCTGAGGAGACGAGGAGGAGAATGCAATGAAGAAGGAGCCGCTGTAAACTGCCCCCTATGGGCGGAGGAGAAGCTTGTGGATTTTGATCTCTCCCTCTCCTTCTGGAAGAGCTGTTTATCTATTTTGACAGGGAGCGAGATTAATGAGTCCTGGTCCTCGGGGAGTTCTATTGGTGTCAACTGGTCTATGAGTCGATTTGCCAGACCATAGAGAAAAGCGTCACACAAGGAGAAGGAGTTCCAGCCACTGTCCGCCGCCAGGGTGTGGTAATCAATGGCGTAATCCGCAGCCCATCGCCTGCCTTGGCGAACCCCAATGAGTGCTCTAGCCGCCTCCTGGCCGGGAGTAATCTGTTACATACCGGAGAGTCTCTGGCCCACTCTGCTGTGGCCCATGCCTCTGTTCTGCTGGAGAGATGAGATATTATATACGCTATCTTGGCACGGTCAGTCGGGAAAGCGGCAGCTTGCATCTCAAAATGCGGTCCACACTGAGCCAGGAAGGAACGACAGTTATCAGAATCCCCAGAGAACTGCGCCGGGCTGGATAGGTGAAGCACCAGAGCATGCGACAGAGCCGGAACAGGCGGGGGAGCAGGTGGAAGAGTTGGGATGAGAGGCGGAGCGGCTGCTGGGGCAGATGCGGCTGTACACAGGTCCGTCCGGACAGTTGCTGACATATCTTACCCAGGGAGTGGAGCTGGTCACTGGAGAGGGCCTGGAAGCTCTGTTGATGGCTGGCCATACCCTGGATCTCCATTGTGAGTGAGGTAAGTCGCTCCTCATTGCCCAGAATGCGACCACCTTGAGCCTGGGGCGCAGCGCGCACATTGTCAGCATCAGCTGAGTCCATGTTGTTGCCAGTTTGAGGACTCAAAAGAACGACTGACACAGAGTAGGCTAGGTAACAGTCTCTACTAAAGGCAGGGTTCGGTACACGGTAGATCAGGCAGCGGAGCAAACAAATCAGGCAGGGACCAGTCAGAGGCCAGGAGGTTCGGTACACGGGAAGACAATCAGCAGGGCAAACAAATCCGCCAGGGGTCAGGCAGAGGAGTAGCCGAGGAAACTCACGAGAAGTAGTCAAAACCAGGAGTGCTCGAAATTGCTAGGAAACAAAAGGCTGGGACGCTAAATACAAAGACAAAAGACGAACTGGCAATGGACAGGGGAAACACATGGGCTGTGTCCGAAATCACTCACTTATTCCCTACTCCCTAGTCACGACATAGGGAGTCCAACATAGTGGACTATATAGGGAGCTCATCGGCAGAAAGAAAAACACATTTTCAGACAGTACTCAGACTCAGTACTCAAAATACATATTGTCTTCTCTTTGATTTTGGCTCAATGTTTACACAAGCTTTTTGGCCATTGTATTTTCTAAATGTTTTAATGGGGTACCTTCACTTCTACTGAAATCACTTGCTTTGCTAAATGAACAGCAGCAATTCATTATGTTGACAGACTTCCTTTCAAAAACCTGAGGTAACCATTAATCAATGCTTCTTAAAGTACAACAAGTGCACAGGTGCTGTTCAGAGAGAGAGAGAGAAAAAACAGAGCTCAAGATGCAACCTATGCAAATGAGGCCTCCTTAATTTGCTTGCAAATGGCAAATGAATTTTCTACGGCTGACTGACTTATCAGGCTCAGACACGGCAGGGTGTGTTGCTCTGCGTCCTCACCTTGGCACAGCAGTCACAGAAAACACACACTCCCATGCTGTATACTTGCACCCTCTACTTCACACAGCAGCCATTACAGGAGTTGGGGGAGGAGTGAGAAGAGAGGTGATGGTGGTGCTGCCCATGTGTGTGTGTTGGGAGGGGTGGCAACAAACCCTCCCTGATATAATTAGTTTTCTCTGCTGCACCTAATTAACCTTTGTCTGTGTGGCACTTACGCATCTCATTCACAAGCCAAGCGCTCTTTCATTAGCAGCGTGTTGTGCTTTTAATGTGTCTTACAAGTCATGGTGAGGTAGCTCTTTGTAATCTTCAAACTGCCTCCATGGCACTGTTGAAGCTGGGGACTGGTGCACATACACAGTAGATGAAGTGGGCTTTATGATGATTAGATTCAAAGTAACCAAGGAAAGGGTTTGTAGTAACATGGTTTATTGCATATCAAAGAGCAAAGGGTGGGGAGGCGGTTCAAACTGCATATATGGAAGGTGGAAACGTACACCTGAATGTCCAGCATGATCCTCTTGTCCTCCTCGACATGGATTCCCCAGATGCAGTCCTGGCCTTTATCGTAGGCTTCAGGCCAGTTAGGAGACAGCACCACTCCAGCTGAATCTGTGATCTCACCACTACAAACAGCTGAAACACGCACACACACACACACACACACGCGCACACACACACACACACACGTACACCTATATCATGATCTTAACATATAGAAAAGTAATATTTTCACACAGAATTTTGGGTTGATTAAACTGATATTTTTAAAAACACCTTCTATGGGCCAGCTTTATCTAAAAGATAGAGTTTAGGAAACAATGACATCATCAACTAAATTCATGCATGCCCATTGGTGCTTCGCAGTGATGGAATGCAACTAAGTACATTTACTTGAGTACTGTACTTCATTACAATTTTGAGGTGGGCCAACTTGTACTTTACTTGCTATTAATATCTCCTCTGACACCTCAGATTCTCTAAATGGAGAATACCAACTTCTGCCCTCCAGAAGGCAATTTAGAATCCCTCCATTTGAATGCAACAGGCTGAAGAACTATTTTATATGCCAGTCTAACCCTTTGCCAAACTATATCATTGTGCTGCTCACTAAGCGCTGAATCCGGGGACTGTTTGATATGCTTTATACATCCAGGAATATCACTCAAGTGTGTAGCTGTATGTTTAACCTGCATGTTAATTTCTTGAACAGAACTGCTTAATAATGCAAAATGAATTTCAGTGTACACTGACAATAAAGTTGTATCGTATTGTATAATTTAGGCAAAATTGCCTGATTTTCTGCTACTTTATACTTCAACTATTGGAGGCATATTGTATTACTACCACATTTATTTGATAATTTTAGTTAGTAGTTACTTTGCAGATTTCATACTGCATTTGAGCCAATGTTAAACCTTTTTAAATCAGATATCAGAAATCAGAAATGTTCTATATATATTTGAATATTTATTACCGGGAAAGGTTAGGTTGGCTGTGTGCCATGTGTGAAAGGTCTCATTGCTAACATTTTTTGGTACACAAATAATTTTTCCTTGAAAACAGTATTATGATTGTGAATTAATCATTTAAAAAGTAAAATGTGTCAGGTCCAAAATTATTGTTTTGTTCATCTCTCTATGTTAGAAGTCTGACAGCTGGTTCAAGCTCATAACAGGATTTGTTTCAATTAGTGTGTGTCAGTAGTATAACACTGTTGGTATATGTGTTTCATCAGCAATCTAGAGTCTTGTTAGCTGCCAGTTTGTGGAAAAGTGGAAAAATGTAAAAATGGGTTGGAGGTTTACGATCACTGTACGAATAGTGCAGTTCACTCATCCCAAATACTCTGCAAGCAAAGGAGGAGCAAGACCAGGGTGTACATTGATTCAGTTTTTACTCTTTGGAGTAAGCTGAAGGAGTTTTGGGGGCTGAAAAATCACATCCAGTTTCAGGCTGCATAAACATGAATATTTACCATTGCTATGGTGCAAATGACAGCTGACATTAGCACATATTATCTAGAGTCCTTGCAACCTTAACTACTGTGTTGTCACCTTTAAGACTGTCAAATTTAGAAATCTAATAGCTTAAATCCCTGACGAGCTATGTTAGCATTGATGGTTGTGTTCAGTTACTTAATGTTATAGTAAATTCTAACAATGTATTATGAGGATTTTCTTCAGAGGGGATTTAAAAGTGGGTATACACAATGCAGACTGAACAATGATTAAGTACACACCGCATACTTACTCATATCCTTCACTACACCACTGCTTAACGTTAGATGATGAGCCTAATGTTACCCAAGATGGTGTATGCTAAGAATGCTATAAACTATGTTATTTGAATTTTGAAACAACATCAAAACAAATCAATTTTATTTATATATTCTACCATGAATCATGACTGAGTCTGTCTGAGACTCAGTCCAGTCCTGGCAACTGGCAACCAGTGGGCGATGATTCAAACAGTGAATGCAATGGAAACGGGAGATGGATTGCGACATGTTGTGGCTGAATGTTATCAATTACACCTTTAAATAAATATAGTTGAAGAAATAGGTATCAAATCACTAGAAAAAACAAACAAACAAATAAATACAATACATTATTGTTTGTGTTTTAAGTCACTAAAGTCAAAGGAATATAAACTCAGAATGAGTAGTGAGTAGGGGTGGAACGGTTCATTCAAACAATCCGTCCCGTTCGGTACGCTTGTCACGGTTCGGGGCGCGTGTTTACCATTCGGTTTATGACGCGCAATGTGCGTAAGTTCTACCGGGGACGCAACGGCTGCGTAACGGCTGCGCCGTGGTCACCAGAGCTGATCGCTGCCACTCTAATCGATGAGACCATCCCCACCAGTCGCGCCACGTAACATCTCAGCAGCGTCCCAGCAGCGACTCTCCGCTCTGCAGCGCTATCAGTCTGTAGCACTTCTATTTTTTGACGGAGCCGTCGCTAAACCGCATGAAGCTCAACAGAGCAGATTGCACCACACACAAAATCAATGTAATAGACTTCCACCCCCTTTCAAAATAAAACACAACGCAGTTCATCACAACTTCACATCAACATTATGTCATGAGGTACGTGATGATGTTGATGCCCTTTGCCTGTAATGTGGCCATAAAAATAGGAAAGTTAAATTATTTTGTTTGCACTAATTCAAGAGTCAGAGCTTTAAGAGCCATTTTCCTCTTTTTACTTTATAGGATGCAATGTTTGTCAGAGATAAATGGATCCTATTTCAGTCAGCTCAGTAATTGCTGTTGTATTTTAATGATTTAGTGCATTTTCATTGCAGAAGAAGGCAAACGATTGTTAATCTTTTTGCCAAATAAATATATAAACGTGTAAATGTAGTAATGTCTTTCCTCTTGCTGTTTCAAAATCTCACTTCACTTTATGTAAGATTGTTACAATGATGTGCTTAATCCCTAATCAAGCTGCCTCATTATTTCAGTTTTTGCATGATTGCATGACATGTCCTTAAGAATATCTGATTTTTAAAAAAATCTAATTATTAGGCTATAGATCTGATACATGGTATTTTTTTAGAGTGTAAAAAAATTACAAAAAACAACCGAACTGAAAACCGTGACCCTAAAACCATGAAATGAACCGAACTGTTGATTTTGTGAACCGTTCCACCCCTAGTAGTGAGCATGCTCTGGTATGGGACATAAAGGTTGATTTAGAATTTATTGCCACCTCCTGGCCTGGTGTACTTGTGGCAGTGTTTGGAATCATATTTATGATCTTGTGTGTATCTAAATATTTTCTAAAATGACAGTTTTTTTTAAACATTTTTTCCAAAAGCTGAAAATATCTCTTTTTAGAAATAACCATAAAGTATTTTACAGGAAATGCTGACTAAAGCCAACATTCTTAAATACTGAGTACTATCTAAATGCAGGCAATCAGATACGCATTTTGCCTGAATAAGATGTGGTCTAAAATTGGCAGAATTTAGATTAAGATCTAGAACCATCTGATCAGTGCATGAGTTCTCCCATCTGACCAGAAATGCAATGCCTCAAAAGTATGAGGTGTAATAACCAGCCCCACATGGCAGCAGGCTGCGGAGACATTGAGTGTTCGTAATGGGTTTAAAAAGGTATACACTACCGTTATGCTCAGCAGTCTAAACTCCCCTTGTCACTAGGTTTGGGGTGTCACTGCTGAGACATAGTAATATGTCAATCAACAAATACCATTTATAGTGGAACAGTTTACCTCAATCTGAAGAAAATCCAATACACACTAAAATTAGACCATAAACATTGAAACTCAGAGATGCCTACCTGGTGTTCACACTTCTTGGTCAGATGTTATCTGATCTGATGCACTTTGAAAGGTCAGCAGCAGCAAAGGGTTGGCGTTCAGATACAGTATTTAAAACCTTATGAACAAGAGCAAGCTATTTAAATTTCAGGTTTCCAAAAGTCCAAGGTAGCATAAGGTTTTGAATCATCACTCTCTCTAGAAGACACCTGGGAATTTTGACCTGTCTACCTGTGTCCTGAGGAAGATTGAACCTTTCCAATAAAATCCAAGCTCAAACCCACCTGACAGGAACTGAACCTGCAGAAATCCATAACAAATGGGCCTATACAAAACCTTACTACAATTCCTTCTGTTTAATTTACAATTATAGCAAATGTCATTCACTACACTGCCCCTCAAGTCAGTTAAATACTTAAAATAAATGTACAAAGAATTATTTAAACAGGATATAATTAAATGTATGGCACTTCTTTGACAGACAGACATACCTCTGCAGGCAGGCTCAGTCTCGTTCCACTGGGGATTGTCGGGGTCCATGCATTCAATGGTTACAGATCCCTGTTCCAGAGTGTAGCCAGGGTCACAGGCAAACTCCACTACAGTTCCCACTGCCCAAGTGTTGTCGCTACTGGTCAGGTTACCGTACTTCACAAAAGGTTGGTAGCAGTGGCCCGCTGCAAAGGCTGTAGTACAAAGACATTTTCAGAGTTGGAATGGACTCAGCTTGTACCCAAAAGCAAGTGAGACAAGTTTGCATCTTCATAAACCATATGGCTATGACTAGTGCTTGAAGGGGGAAAAGGGGGAAAATGGGGAAGGGGATTCACTTATGGCAATCAGAATAAATAGAACAGATGCAGAAAGCACCTGCAGTCTTTCACTTCTCACATGGCTTTTATGCTTTATTCTGTGAAAGGATTTTGTTCATTGTATTGTTTAATCCATAATGCACTGAGTATCCACATCAGGCCAAAGTTGATCACAGATGAAAAGCTGTTCTTGGCTTTGGGCAATTACTGAGCTTAGATCTGTTTATATCAGATCTGTTTTCATAATTAATGCTTTCTGATGGAGTCTGATGCCGTTTTTTCTGTGACAATAATCAAGAGCCTACATGACCTTATCATGACAAACACCACAATATGATTTGCTGTACCTCAATAACAGCTCTTACAGTTACCTTGGTACCTGGCAGCAATGCCAGTGGATGTGCCTGTAGCATCTGTTGTCAGCTCAATGAAGAGATGCCTGGATGTGCTGAGTAGTCCTTCATTGGGTAGATACTCCACCTCGTATGAATCATACAGGGTAGCTGCATCTATGCTGTTACCGTTCTTGATCAGCAGCCTAGAAGAAAGGCAACAGAGAGACATTTAGCAGGGATCTTCCTGGTGATGAAATCAATACCTGGGCTACTTTGGAATTTGTAAAACCATATCTGAAAACTGTATTTTACATTAAAGCTGCATAAAACATAAATACGTTTGTATTACCAGTTGATCACAGTACCATGTGTAATGTGAAAAAAGCTGCTCATAGTGATGGGACCCACAGAGAATTATCACCAACTCCACAATTTCATTGAGCTTTTAAAACTAATTTTTATGAATTCTCAGCAAACTCTGTTCTTAAAAACATTGTTCCCTGCAGCAGCAGCAGCAGCAGGTCTCTTCAGTCACAAAATATGTGCCTACATTAGAGAAACAAAGAAAACTATTTTATACAGTGGAGTGTTGGTGATGAATTGAGTCTCACATCCTGAAGAAAGAAACTGCTCTGTAGTCTGGTATTATAAGAGTGGATACTTCTGTATCTGAGTGAACAGACTGTGGCTGGGTGGGTGTTGTTTTTTAATATCCCCTGGTCTCTGTGCAGACATCGCACTTCACTGATATCACTGAAAGTTGAATTTGGCTCTGGAATTCAGCCTTCTTGAGGAAGAGCCTTTTTTGTGAAATGGACAAATGGAATCAGGTTAGCAAAGACTGTTAAGCCTACATCTTTGGCACAAACTTTACACCTTTCCTACTAAACCTCTCCTGTCTGAACTGTTTTGTTTCTTCTTCTTTATTTCTTTGTAATGAATAAATCGAGTTTCCCCACATTTCTTATGCTCCACACAATTTATGAATGAACAGGATATCATGCACTGAATATTAACCTGATGGTGTTGCACAGATCCATAGATGAGAATCATGTTACAAAATGGTAACTATTATGACACGTGAAGTTTACATTTCCAGATTGTGTTAATCGTGAATAAGCCTGTTCATTAAGTTAATATTGTTCCCGCATCAAACTCAGCACACTGAGATACTACTTAGAGCAAATCCTGAATCATGAGCTACTGGCCTATAAAAGGGCTGGTGTTAGGCTGGACAAATATCCGACCAGTGAAATCAGGTCATAAATTATTAAACTAGCTTCTTCTAAGGTTCTTCACTCCTTTAGTCTTGTTTCTTGAGCAAACAGGATGGTTCCCCATCCTTCTTCACTCTGCTGACATTGCATTAATGCAGCATGACTCTTGAACACAAGCCACAACAGTTTAACCACATAATCTCTTTATTTTGAGGTCAAATCTATAATTGATAATGATTTCTCATTGAACAGGAAGCTACACAACTACAGCACTGTAGATCAAAGTTTTAGCATGAAGTTGGTGTGTGAACTATGATGGATGTTAATAATTCAGTTTGATTAATTAATTCATCTGTTTCCTCTATACACAGCTGACAAACCTGGAGGTTTGTTTACAAACTTCCTGATTGTGTTTCCACAGTGTTATTATTGCTAATGGAAATGATGGCCACAACTATGGAAATAAGATCCATATTGAAATAGAGAAAATAGTGTATCCTTTAAATAACCCTTTTACATCCTATAGAAGTAGGGTCATCCAGATTTCTCAGAGAGCACTTCCAAGTGAAATCTGCTGTTTGTTTGTAATGTAAAAGCAAAACAGACCAACCACAGAACTTTTTATAGTAGACATGTGATTTTGGCATACATTCAAAACCATAGCTAGATTAAATTAATCTGCAGATAGTGAAATGTTAAGGAAGTGGTATCCCGCCATGTGTTTTTATCACAAATGTCTTGCTCTACATATCCCCTATGCACCAGTATCAGGCCCAACAATGGCAAAAAGTAATTTGTATTCTGGTATTTTAGAGTTGGTAATTAGCTGGAAAACAATAACAAATGTTCATGACTCAGGTCCTTTCTTAATATTTCTGAGGTTATCATGGAAGTATAGAGAGAATGACACTGACAGAGCAGAGTGTTCCTGGGGTTGGGACTTACGGATTAGGCCTACTCCACAAAAAGAACAGCTTTATAACTTTATTCACTGATTGGACTGAAAATGGATCATTTTATGGAGAAAATATTTCCTGGTTTTCCCTCTCATGTCCGACAGCTGCTCTCTCTCAATTCTGGACTAATAAATATCTTTATTGCTACCTCAATTGCTTACTGGTGCTTACCAGCAGCCTCTTAATGACCACCTGAGTACTGGGGCTGTACGCAGCCTTCAAAACCATGGCAAGACTTCCAGTAAGGAGGTGATTTACGGAATTTCCTGATGGACAGAACAGATGGATACCACTAACTGATATTTTTATTGAAGCTGGTGATTTTAATCAAACAGTCTGTCATGATCTTATATTCTGTGGAGGACTTTTGTGTTTTTTCATGCTTGGTGTGTTTTTTTCTGTTTTGCCTACAGAGGTGCACTGAGAGGTGCACTTTTTCCCTCACTGGAGCTGCTGACGCACACACACCTGCAGCAGGGTGGCAATCAGCACCTGCTGATAGGCCCCGCTCTCCACGCTACCTGCTGCCAGATGATTTCGTCAGTCAGACGTGTTGCCACCTGCAATCCCACTCTACCAGTGACTCCGTTTCCAGCAACCCAGTTCTTGGTACCTCTGCAGCAAACAGCCCTGCCCTGCACTCACCGGAGTATCTAGACGCCACACAGCCCACCAGCGCCACCATGAGCTACCTCCTCTCTCCTTCCACCTCTCGGACAGGGACTCACACCTGTGCAGCTTACTGCCTTCACCTGCCATAACCTTGTTCATTCCAATAAATAACCTTGCTCTCCTGATCCTGCCTCATGTTTGCTTTTGGGTCCAACAACCTACCACTGAGCGTAACACAGGCCTCAAAACTGTTTTTCCACCAGCATGTCAACATCATCAGGGGTTCTAGCTTCTCCTGCCAACTTTCTCCCAGCTGATGAAAAGGCCAAACCATCAACGGGCGGCTGTGGCTCAGGGATAGAGTCAGCGCCTTGTTATCGGAATCTATGTATGTATGAATTACTGTAAGTCGCTTTGGACAAAAATGTCTGCTAAATGTAAACCTTGAGAGTTGTTAAAACTATTCATTGAGCCGAACGTGAAAAAAAAGTAATCCATCAAAGACATGTAGATGATTTTTCATAATATTCATTTGATCTATCTTAGAAATTATATTTCAAAGTCACTGAAGTGGTACATATGAAATGACAAAAAAGCAGATGGCTTTTAACAAGAGGATCTTGTCTTTGAAAAGCCAGTCGACCTCTGCTCATTACACAACCACCTATCACACTTGTGCCAATACTCTATGTTCTCCATCTGATTACTTCCTTTTCCTCAGAGCTGTATAGATGTCTCTTCATGTCTGAGGTCTATATTTATAGGGCAAGTGTGAGAGCAGCCAGAGCAGCTATTGGCTGGTATGAAAAATTGATTATTCAGCTAATTTTCCCCCTGTGGCGCTTCCATTCAGTGTTCTGTAATGACAGCCCCATATTGCTAAAATGACACTCTACTGTCACCGCAATGAGCAGCGCTTGCAGCCAGTTGTTATCCTGTGGAGTCCTCAGAAATAATGTTCTTACAGTGACAAGCAGAAGGTACGAAGCACGAGAGGCCTAATAATTGAACTTAACTGAAGTAACAGGCACAAGACGAAGTTCATACATCATGATTAAGAGAATACAAACCATGAGACAGTAGTAACACTGACCTGTAACTAGCTTGTATGTTCTGACAGAATCAAATGTCATCAATTTAGACTGTTTTCATTTAGATAAAGAAGGGAATATAATATAATATAATATAATATAATATAATATAATATAATATAATATAATATAATATAATATAATATAATATGAGGCAGTGGTAGGAGCAATACATTTAAGTGAAGTCTGGGTGCAGTACTTGCCAAGAATCTAAACCCCAACTGATCCGGCAGTGCAGCTCAGAGGCTAGCAGGTAAGACTCTGGCTGTTCTCGTCAGTTAGGCATACAAGTGTGTTACTGTGTGAGTGTGTTCAGGGCATTCCAGAAAAAGACAGCTGGGCTCACAGATTAGAGAAAGGTTAAAAAAAACTATAAAAGACTGAATTTAAAACCTTAATTGTGTTGCATCAAACTATTTTCATCAAATTTTAGTATAATTATATTCATTTTAGTCTTATTTTATAAAAAAAATACAGGAATTAATTGATATTTCTTTGTATTAAGTAAAAGTAGTATAATATTGATGATATTGATAAAATATAATTGATAAAATTACATTTGAAAACTGTTATAAAAGGGTGTAAATTAAAGCTAAAAATGTATGTACCACAATGATTAGGGATCGTGAAGAAACCAGTGAAACAACAACTGAAGTTTGACTGTGAGTGTTGCTGTGTGCGCAAAACAGGACATGCCATGTTAATGTCTCTGGTTGAAAAATATCATAGGGGACTGAAACATAAACTTAAACGTATATGAAACATTTTTAAGTCATGTTTAAACCAAGTATAGTAGAAGTATAAACTGAGAGTTTTCCACAGGAGCAGGAGGAGTCTTGGATCTGAGACAATGGGCAACTGTATGAGTAACCGTAAGGAGGTCCAATCTGAAGGGTGCATGAAGATGATGTTGTATGAACAGTGTAAAGATAGTAAAGTAAAGAAATGGTTAAGCATTTATTATTATTATTATTATTTTCATACAGTATATGCAGTATATACTTGGTTTCCCATAGAGGCAGGCAATAAGAAATGTTAAGACAAGGATTACTATAGAGAAGTGATAAGGGAAAGAAACATGAGATGAGATCAGGGTGGAGACCTTTTCACCTTTGGGTGAGTAAGTAAACGATATCATCCTAAACCATATGCAAAAGGAAATAATATAAATGAAAGGTCCAAAAGGCTGAACCACTCTCTAATGCCTTCTATTCTATTTTCTTAATTTACAGATGTAACAGAGTAACCAAGAGTAATGATGCACAAACCCACAAATAGCAGAGGAAAGACTGAGTACAATATAAAACTTTGCTGAAAACATTCTGCAAAGCCCTGAACTTTTCCTTTAAAGTTGACTGTGTTCATAGAAATTTGGGTCACTAATCCCAGCTTGTAATCACCCTATAAGAAGGAAGAAGAAGAAGAAGAATCACACAAAAAGAAAGGATGTTTTATGTGTCCTGCTTACCGATCATCATCCTCAGCCAGCGCCACCTTCTCAAAGTGGATATGTAGTCTCTGGCCCTCCGGGGCCTCCAGCAGCCAGTGGCAGGTCAGGTTGTTGCTGTAGTTGCTGGGAAAACCAGGGGAGACGATCCGGCCGACTGTTACGTTTCTGATCAAACCACCACATGCAGCTGAGAGAGGAGAAGATGAAATGCAAGACTGACCTCTATTTTTCTCATTGAAAATACACTGAAAGTCAAACAAATTCATTACCTTGTGCAGAGAGAATCACATCCCTTATTAATTTATTGACCATACGTTAACCTCATTTAAGTATCAGTATAGAAACAGAAAGTAAAGTCATGCTGCTATTTTACATGATTGCAGGACTTCTAAATTAAATTAGATTTTGTTTAAACCTTTATCTCACCAAATCAAGTGACAAAGAACATATTAGCTTGGGGCAAGTACATATAAATAAAGCTTGGTCGACTGAGTGCAAGGTGAATGGATGAATGAATGAATGAATGAATAAATGAATGAATCAATCAATCAATCAATCAATCAATCAATCAATCAATCAAACTTTATTTCTATAGCACTTTTCATACATCAATGTAACACAAAGTGATTCACACAATGAGAGCAATGAAAACAATGCATACATACAGTACCAGAAGTGCAGGCACACTTCTGGCACTGTCTCAATCAGATTCATGAGGTAGTCATCTGGAATGGTTTTCAATGAACAGGTGTGCTGTGCCTCGAGTTAATTTGTGGAATTTCTTGTCTTCTTAATGTGTTTGAGACCATTAGTTGTGTTGTGCAGAGTTGGGTTGGTACACAGTTCATTACAGTGAACAGCCCTATTCAACAACTGTTCTAATCCATATTATGGCAAGAACCACTCAGCTAACTAAAAAGAAATGACAGTCCATCATTACTTTAAGACATGAAGGTCAGTCAATCCGGAAAATTTCAAGATCTTTCAATGTATCCTCAAATGCAGTCGCGAAAACCATCAAACACATGATGAAAATGGTTCTCATGAGGACTGCCCCAGGAAGGGAAGACCAAGAGTTACCTCTGCTACAGAGGGTAAGTTCATTAGAGTTACCAGCCTCAGAGACCTTAAATTGACAGCACCTCAGATTAGAGCTCACATAAAGGCTTCACAGAGTTCAAGTAGCAGACACATCTCAACATCAGCTGTTCAGAGGAGACTGCGTGGATCAGGCCTTCGTGGCTGAATTTCTGCAAAGAAGCCTCTACTGAGGAAGACAACATGAAGAGAAGGGCTTGGGCCAAGAAACACAAGGAATGGACATTAGACCTGTGTAAATCTGTACTTGTGTCCAAATTTGAGATCTTTGGTTCCACCCGCCGTGTCTTTGTGCGACGCAGAAAAGGTGAACGGATGGTCTCTACATGCATGGTTCCCACCGTGAAGCATGGGGGAGGAGGTGTGATGGTGTGGGGGTGCTTTGCTGGTGACACTGTTGGGGATTTATTCAAAATTGAAGGCACATTGAACCAGCATGGCTGCCACAGCATCCTGCAGCGACATGCCATCCCATCCGGTTTGCCTTTAGTTGGACCACCATTTATTTTTCAACAGGACAATGACCCCATCACACCTCCAGGCTGTGTGAGGGCTATTTGACCAAGACAGAGAGTGATGGAGTGCTGCACCAGATGACCTGGCCTCCACAGTCACCTGACCTAAACCCAGTCGAGATGGTTTGGGATGAGATGAACTGCAGAGTGAAGACAAAGCAGCCAACAAGTGCTCAACACCTCTGGGAACTCCTTCAAGACTGTTGGAAAACCATTTCAGGTGACTACCTCATGAAGCTCATCGAGAGAATGCCAAGATTGTGCAAATCTGTCATCAAAGCAGAAGGTGGCTACTTTGAAGAATCTAAAATATAAATTGTTTAACACTTTTTTGTTTACTACATAATTCCATATGTGATCCTTCATAGTTTGGATGTCTTCAGTATTGATCTACAATGTAGAAGATAATAAAAATTAAAAAAAAAAAATGAATGAGAAACTGTGTCCAAACTTTTGACTGGTAGTGTATATTCACACAGAACAAGCAATATGAAACAGGAACTTACAGTAGGGACCGAGGAAGAGCTATCTTGATTAACCTCTTAAAACACATTGATAAAACACAATCATTAATAGAAATTGAGGGACAATTCATTGTCATTAAAACTTAATTAAAATGCTATAATTAATTGAAATTACTATACAGTACACTGGAGTCAAAAAGTCTGACACCATAAGCCAGAACGCCTCCTTCTAGCACCTGTCCCGAGGGCACACCACCCTCTCCACCACAGTTTGTTTGTGAAGTTTCCAGTCAACATGCTTTCTGGTGCTCCTCTGTAAAAAATTACCAGAATTTAGCTGTCTTAAGTTTCCTGAGGAAGTAGAGCCTTTTCTGTGCTTTTTTTTTTCCCAGGGTGGTGATGTGTGATGACCAAGATAGGTTCTCTGTGATGGTAATTCTGAGGAACCTAAAATTGTTCACCAGGAGTCCATTTCACAAAGCAGGTTCAACAAACTCTGAGTCTAATCCTAAACTCTGAGTTGATCTACTCTGAGATAGAAAACTCTGAGTTTTCAGTTCCAGAACAGCGGATTTGATTTAGCTTAATCAACTCGAAGAAATTTCACCTGGAGTTAAGCGCGTGTGCCACAACTATAAAAAGCCAGCATCAATGGAGCCCCGATTCGACGAGTCACCATGGCAACGGGGAAGCGGAGGGCTACGTGTTTCAGCAACCTCGAACTGGAAATCCTAATGCGTTCATACGGCGAGTTTCAACACGTTTTTAGAAAGAAGTGTAACACCGCTGCAGCTGCAAAAGAGAGGGAGACAGCGTGGGAGAACATTGCTGCTCGGGTCAATGCTAAGTTTAAATGTAGTCCTTTGCAATCACAATAATATTACAGGGGAAAACTACTTGAATGGTAGCCTATTAATTTCATTTAGGTGCAATCCCGTGGGAGAGAAGCGCACTTGGCCTCCGCATTCGAAATGATGTATGCAGCATCACATATGATCTTGACAGTGCAGAGAATGACAGATGTTGGAACTATGACGCAGTCTTTAACATTTTGAAACAGTAGTCAATCGACATGTACCTGCACATTTATGCTGTGAATGGACTTCCTATTCACATAATCGGCTTCATTATGTGAGGGAGCCGTGATGGGGATGTGTGTGCCATCTATGCAGCCAATCACACTGGGAAATCCTAAAAGAAATGAAAATTACGAATCCCAGTCTGAGGTTGCAGCACAATGTCATTAACAGAATATAGTTTAAAATGAATTTAACAGATCCCTACATCATTCACTTGCAGTCCTGTGGAACTCCTAATTGATGGCTCTGACAGGTTTTTAAAACGACAAACATGGGTAAAAGCCGTTTCAGGGCGAGGCACACTTTTCTGACCGCCCTGCATACAGCTGCCTTGCTCAAGTGCTCTGCATCTCCGACACTGTACAAAAAACTTCCATTTGCAAAGAAACGCAGTGCAACACACAATATCTGCTGGGATGTGAGAGCATGACTGCGGCTGGTAATGTTGCAGATGTAAGGACGGATTAGGTTGTGTAGGTAAATGATGGACTGTGACGTGAAGCGGTATCGCTCAAAAAGATAATTGTCTGGAAATGCTAAAACATCTATGTGCGGTCTGATAACCATCTCCCGACGAATATTTAATTCTCTGCGCAGTAATGCTGCACCTTCATCCACGGGATCGTTGTCAAAAGGACATGCCATGTTCGTGAAAAAAGTCGCCTCCTACTGTGCCTAATGGACTTCTGATACAGCCCACTGACTCTGATTTCTTTAATGATTTTTGACAGACGGCAGAACAAGGCTATGCCAAAACTCGCCTGCTGACTGAATGAATGAAAGAGGAAATGAAATGGCGTGTGTGGCTGAAAGTGGGCGGAGACAGAGAGAAACTCGAGGTTCATTGAAAAAACCTGGTCCCGACCAGGTTAGGTTCATAGAGTCTGTTACTACGGTAACTGACCGAGAGCTTAAGTTACCTCTCTCTGTGAAACAGGTAGAGTTACCCCTCTTTCTCTGGTTTGAGTTACCTCCCTTTGTGAAACAGGCTAGAGTTACCCCTCTTTCTCTGGTTTGAGTTACCTCCCTTTGTGAAACGGAAAACTCAGAGTTTCCCTCAATTCAAGGTTAATAAACTCAGAGTTTTCACTAAACCTGCTTTGTGAAACAGACCTCTGCTCCAACTCCACTGACGTAGACAGGGGTGGGTGTCGTTGCCTCCTTCTTTCTAAAATCTACAATCAGCTCCTTGGTTTGCTGATGTTGAGCAGTAGCTTGTTCTATGTGCCCCACTGTGCAAGGTTTCCTCCCAGTATGAACTCTCATCAATGTTTGTGATGCAGCAGATGATCCTGGTGTTGTTCGCATACTTCACAGTAGAGTTCTCTTGATGTCTAGTAGTGCAGACATGAGTCTACAGTGTGAACAGGAGGGGGCTGAGCACACAGCCCTGGGGGGGTTGATGTTGAGCACTAATTTAGAGGAGGTGTGACTGCCAATCTGTACTGTCTCAGGTCTACGCGAGATTGTGTTACTCAAACGCAGAGTGTTAAGTTTTCCAATTAACTTCATGCATTTGATTGTACTGAATGCTGAGCTGAAATCTACAAACAGCATTCTAATGTCGCTGTTTTTATTCTCCAGGTGTGTGAAGGCTGAGTGGAGGGCAGTAGATATGGAAAGCAAAGTTGTAAGGGTCCAGGTTGGCAGGATGTTGTCTTTGGTGTGCTGGAGAAACCAGTTTCTCAAAGCACTTTATCAGGATGGGGGTGAGAGCCTCAGGGGAAGGGTCATTTAGACTAGACAATGCCGACATTTTAGGTGCAGGGATAATGATGGCTGTCTTAAGGCAGGGGTGTCTCCCCTGAGAGTGAGATGTTAAAAATGTCAGTAATAACATCAGCTAGTTGATTGGCTCATGCTTTTAGTACACAGCCAGGTATATTATCTGGACCAGCAGCATTATTTATATTTACTCTCAGCAGGATTCTCACATCCGCTGTGCTTACTGACAGTGGCCGGCCCTCTAAAAGCGGAGTAGACTTCACAGCTGTGTATTTGTTGGAGAACATAGTGAGCATAAAATGTGTTCAGCTCATCTGGCAGTGTGGCCTCACACATGATGAGCTCTCCTGCTTTTGTAACCTGTAATGTATTGGATCGCCTGCCACATATCTTTAGTGCTGTTGGTGTTGGGGTCCCTTTTAAGTCTCTGCTGATTTCTCCTCTTTGCCTCCGTGATGCCAGCTTTCCAGGGAAATTAGCCTGCCAGAATTTCTATCTCGTACATTATAGTGGCATTGGTTTATTTTAATGAGATGTGAAAATGCCTAGATGTCCTTGTCAAGTAAAGCCAAATCTTGTGCTTCATTGCAGCCAACCTGGGAAAAATTTCCTCAAATTGTTTCACTGACACAACAGTATGAAATGATTTGGTACTGCTGCATTCCACAAAGCTTACTATAAACAGTTTTCACTGGAATTGCTCTCTAACAAATCACTGTGTGTGTGTGTGTGTGTGTGTGTGTGTGTGTGTGTGTGTGTGTGTGTGTGTGTGGTTATATGGTATAGGCGGACAATTGACCTGAATAACCAGTAGTGCAATGCAGACCTAAGGGTAATCCTCATAGAGGCCTTATAATTAATAAATATATAAGAATACTAAAACAGAGTGTAACTGCATTAACTTACATGTTACGGCATTTAGCCGATGCTTTTGTCCAAAGCAACTTACAGTAACTCATTCATACACTGATGGTGGTGGCTGCCGTGCAAGGTGCCGACCAGCACATCAAGAGCAGTTTGGGGTTCAGTTTCTTGCCCAAGGACACTTCAACATGCAGACCAGGGGAATCAAACCAGCTACCTTCTGATAACCAAACGCTAGCTCTACCCCTGAGCCACAGCCGTTAGTGTCTTAATTACAGTTTCTTTGAAAGTCCTCATTCACAATTTGACGTCATTTTGAGTTTCGTACACAGGGTCTTTCTTCTGATTGGCTGTTTTTTTACGTGGGCGGTTCCCACGGTAAAACTAAAACTAAAAGTACTGAATGAGGAAAGCTGGAGCACTGCTGAATGGATTATCTGGAGGAGTAAATACTTAGAGGTAAGCATTTATATTTTTAAATCAGCTGCTTTTTCCTTAAGAAAGAGTTTTGTTGTTTTGCAAGTAGTAGTAACTCACAAGTAACTTGTACAATATATTTAATGTCTATTTTGAAAAACATAAAGTCCGTCAGCCACCCTGTGTAATTAAATTGAGTTGACCTGGTTTCGGGATTGGTAGATAGCCACAAGCTTAGCTATATGACTCATGGGAGGGCTAACTGTTAGCTGGAGGAGATGAGAGGATGAGAAGATTTCATGTTCGGCAGCTAACATGAAATGGAAACTCATATTCGTCAAAAAGAAAGGAATGATGGTTTGCTTTTTGAAATGTAAGGCTGGTGTCACAGGTGTTTGATTTCTATGCACAAGGTAACATTAGCTGAGCTACCTAAATCTTAGCAACGTTAGCTAACATTACCTTGCTGTTTAAAGAGATGAAGGACAGCAGGTGGAGATGATGCCTCCTTGTTAATTAAATCTGTTAATGGTAGCTCTTGCATGTATGCTTTTGCTGCCTGTTTGCAGAGAGGACATCGCTATGTTTTTTTTCTTCTTTTTTTAAGAATTGAACTGATTTTAGTTGCTTAAGTGATATCAAGTCCTGTGACACAGAAAGTATGGAAGAGTTAAAACCAGTGTGATTGAGCAACTATCAGGCCTTGATGAGATGTTTTTTTAAACGTGTTATCACAGTTAAAACAGCATTTACTGCTAATTTAATCTTTAAACAATGTAAAAACATTTAGTGAGCTGAGGAGGACAGGGGCAGGTGTTCTGAGCAACAAGCACATTTAGCCTGCTGTGAATGTTGTGGTTTAGACTAGTTTTTATTAAAGATCAGACTATGACTGTTTGTTGAATTGGATGGTTGATTAGTCTTAAAAAAAAGAAAAATCAAACAAATAGAGGAGGATCTGACTGTTGATTCACACAGTTGTGTGTCTGGCAGAGCTCTTTCAATAGTTAATTGCTTGTTGCTTGTTATTTGAAGAATAATAAAACAATGAGAAACTAATCAGATGTGAAATCACTGCAGTGTTAACATCACTGAGCCCTGGTCCTGGTTAATGTTATAAGGGTTTTGAAACACAAATTCAAGAGCTTGCAAGGAATCCAGAAAGTCAATGAGAGAAAAATAATAAGAGATGCAGTCAAATTTATCGACACATCAGAAAATCCATCTGCAGCTATAAGAAAAATGTGTATGTAATGGTGTGTGTGTGTGTGTGTGTGTGCGCGCGCGTCTTGTTTCCCAGATGATCGGGTCAAGGTTACTCATGCAGACGACAAAGCTTAATTAAAGTAGAGCAGGAAGAGTAAACCCAGTGGCACCCTGCCCAGCCTTTAGTAATCACACCTCAATATACCTGCCGTATGCTCTGAAACACACACACACACACACACACACACACACACACACACACACACACACACACACACACACACACACACACACACACACACACACAGACAAGCTAGATGGCAGAGATATAGATGCACAGCCACACAAATTCCCTTTTTTGAAATTGCTTTCAGAGAAACATTCCCTGTGCTGTGAATCAGAGTGGTCAGGAGTAAAATGGTCACTTATTATTCATCTGCTGGCCTCATCAGAGCAGAAAGAAAAAAATAACATCCTCATAATCTTGTGGGAGTCTCGTTCTTTCTGTCTCTGCCATACAAAAGGACCAGAAGGTCCAATAGATAACTCTTGGCTGGATAATCACCAAAACTGACCCACAATGATAAAAGAAATGTAATGGAAATTGTGTGAAAAGCTAGCAGAGAGATATTCAGAACAAAAGCAGAGGTCATGGTTCAAAAGGGCAAAGTTAACAACAGAAGAGAACGGCACAACAATATGCTTACACTAGGTATTACTAATAATAATTAATGCAACTGCTGGCAGTGTTGTCACTCATTATGCTACTGTGACGGCCCACTCCTTCTAGTTTCCTGTGTTGCTCTGTAGGAGTCATGGTGGGTCAGCTTGCACCTGAGTAAGGTGGGGATCCAAGCACATAAAAGAGCAACTCACCCAGATTGTGCTCTCTTGCTGGGCAGCTTCTAGGCCTACCTCATACCATGGCTTACACTCACACATACACTAACCTTCAGACATGCCTACACAACTGACTGCATTCCCATCTTCACTCTTTTGCTTAAATATCTTATTAGTTAAATAAATCACTTTGATTTTGAACTTTTGTGTGTGTGAACTTCCTATTTGTTACAAGCCTGAGCCAAGTTTGTAACACTATTAATAAATGGCGCTTAGCGTCCTGTGCAGGACACAGAAGTCATACGCCCCAGCTGTAATCAGCTCACAGCCTGCTGATCGAATCATCGTTACCAATCAGTGTCACACCAATCACAGATTTTCTCACCACAAGGCGGTTCATTTAAACATGGCTCCCCCCTCACTCATAACCGCTCCTACTCAAAAGCAGCCACACACTGCACTGCTGGAAAGCTTGCCACTACCACCCCAGCCTCCACCTTTTTTTATATATATATATATAAAAGAAGTGTCCTATCAGGGCTCAAGGTTAAAAAACTGTATTATGACAGTATAAGTATTGTGGCTTATGGCTCAATCTTGTGCCCCAGGGAGTCTTTCTGCATTACGCTCCATTTTTGGCTTAGCATGTTGCTTGGTCAGTTCAAGGAGCAATTTAAGGATGCAGCTGTCAGCGCTGTATTTGTTACAATAAATGGTTAAACCTGTGATGAGAGTGTTCCTGATTCAATGCTATTAATATAAAAAATTGTGGCTTATTTCTTAGCAATGCATGTCTTCTTATAAATAATCAGCTTGATTTTATTATGTAGTTGTATTATATATTCTAGTATGTGTATTATTATTTTAGACCTGATGTCAATTCTAATTATGTTAAGAATTTTAATAGTTATAACACTAATAGTAAAGGTAATGCTCATACTTTCTATTTACAAATAATAATTTATTGATTATGTACTTTAAGAGAACATCTTTTATTATTTCAGATGTTATCCAGAGTATGTGTATGCTTTCTATCAATTATTATTTTTTATTTACTATATTACATAGATAAAGTAATATTTGTATTATTGTTTAAGTTTTAATGCACAGTAGCACAACAAAGCAATACTAATAGAAATAATTAATTAACAAATTAACAATAATAATAATAATAATAATAATAATAATAATAATAATAATAATAATATGTTACATTCTAAAGTTATATATCTTTAATGTATTGTACATATGCATAACATGTATTATTTATTATGTCTTATATGAAATATTACATTACATGCATTACATTATCATTTAGAAAAATCTATATTAATATAAGTTACATTCTATTTTGTATATTAGTTATTCCAAGTACTATGTTTAAGACACTAAGTAGTTTTGGAGAAGAAATTCAAACTTAAGAATTTTATATTTACAATTTTATATCAATGTGGTAATAATACAAACAAATAAATATGATAAATATTTATTTTTTCCACAATTTGATAAACAAGCATCAAAGAAAAATAATATCTCCAGAACACTGTTTGAAGCTAGACAGGCGGCAGGGTCCGCCACATATATATACAAAGGAAAACAGAGTGAAAAAAGTTTGTTCGTTCAATTTATTCAGTCATGAAAACTAAGTTTTTTAAGTTAGTTAGTCTTATTTAGTTTGTTTAGGCAAAAAAAAGCAGGCAGTGAAGATCTTTCTCTTCTGATTACAAATTCTTCTGCAAAACTACAAAGTGCACCTTTAAATTGAAAGGATTGAAATAACCCAATGCAAAGGCTTATAATGTCAATAACAACATTTTCTTTGTGTTGGAGTTATGGTCTGAAATTGCATATGATTAAAACAGGAAATAAATTCCAAATTAATATATATCGCCATAAATCTGACATTCTGTAATATCTCAGATGGTTGAATCCTTTGAGAAATACACTGAAAACTCTGAATGAATTGCTCCATCCACCTTTTTCAGCAACAAATATGTGGATAATATAGACTGAAAATGAAACATAAAAAGTTTGATTCAGTGTTCTTGATGTGCAGCTGGTTATTTTCTTGAGTCATTAATCTTTACATTACGACAGAAAACAGATATTTATATTGAATAGACTATTGTATGTTCTATTATGTAGCAGGGCTGGAATACAGTGGCAACTCTGTAGTAATTTAATTTGTTTAGTTAGTTTTATCCCAGTTGTGGTGACTTTACCAAGGCAGTGTGGTTCCTTGCCACTCCAGTAGGGGGTGCTGGCGTTGCGGCAGGTCAGCACACTGGGGCCTTGCAGCTGGTAGCCAGTGAGGCAGGAAAAGAAAGCTTCTCCTCTAGCATGGAGACTGCTCACTGATACATCACCATAGAGAGGCCGCCGGGGGAAGACACAGCTCAATACAAAAGCTGTGAAGAGACACCGACAGAAAAAGATATGAAAGAATCAGTGTGACGGAGACATATGAAAACAGAAACAGACAAAGAGACACAAAGAGAGAGAGAACTAAACTAAAAAGAAGTGACATTTTTCATCAAGAGTTGAGGCATAGTCGGAGGTTAGAATGGCCGAGTGTAGTTAGAGCTTCCTGCAAAATTCCCAAAAGCTCTAAGAATTGGCTTGTTTAGGCTATAAATGTTTTTGTTTTTGGATTGTTTGTAGCATGAGTCATCAACTCATAAACTATTCATAACTCAGGCCTAATCACTCCTGAAGTCTAATGTGAGTATCTCTAACAGCAAAATGGGAAAAAACTGTTTAAAAACTGTTCAGTCACCAAGATTTTTAATTACTTCTTTTTGGAGCTCTCTCTCTGGGCAGTATGGAGACCAGAGTTGCTTTTTTCGCTCTGGTCTTATTGCTGCTTTTTTCACTGTTTTCCACCATGTCCAGGGAGCCTGTACGCAGCCCTATTGTTTACAGTAGGGATCAGCTGTTGGCCCTCAGTAGTGATGCGGTGCCGCCACACGGGGGTCCGATGTCCCCTGCAAGCTGAAGAGGAGAAGATGAAGGTGCCATGCCAGAGCTGCTCACCATAGCAGAAGGAGACACCACAGACCCGTCCTCTTGTCTGTCATCGTGGGGAATGTAAGATCTCTACCCAACAAGAAAAAACAAGCTAATGGTGCCAGCTTCAGAGGGACTACCGTGAGTGCAGCATCGTGGTGCTCACTGAGATGTGACTAACGGCGCTGACCCCAGACAGGGACGCTAATCTGGTTGTCGTAACTCTGTGCACATCACTGTTAAAGAACAGGTCTGCAGTACGGACATCAAACTTTTAGCTGTTAGCATGAGGACGTACTACCTCCCGAGGGAGTTTACACAGGTGATCGTATCTGTAATGTATATCCCCCCCTCTGCTAATGCTGATGCAGCTTGTGATGTTCTCCACTCAGTCACTCACTGCAGATGTAGCACCCACAGGCCCTCTTCCTCATCTCTGGGGATTTCAATCATGCCTCTCTTTCCTCCACCCTGCCCACATTCACACTGCATGTTACTTGCTACACCAGAGACAATAAAACAATGGACTTATTTTATGGTAACAGCAAGGAGGCATACAACTCATCCCCCCTCCCTCCCCTGGAAGATCTGACCACAACCTGGTGCATCTCCTACAAGCCCCTTGTTAACAAGGAACCAGTGGAAACCTGCACAGTTAAGGTATGGACTGAGGAGTCTGAAGAGGCTCTGAGTGACTGCTTTGACTCAACTGTGTGGGAAGAACTGTGTGTTTCTCATGGGGAGGACATCGACAGTTTAATAGGCTGCATAACAGACTATATAAACTTCTGTGTGGATAACACTGTACCCACCAGAACTGTACAGTGTTTTTCAAACAGCAAACCCTGGATTAATCCTGACATAAAGGCTCTCCTTAAGGTAAAAGATAGCCTTTAGGTAAGGCAACAAGGAGGAGCTGAAGGCTGTGCAGAAGGAGCTGACAAAGAAGATCAGAGAGGGAAAGAATAGCTACAGGAGGAAGATGGAGGACCAGCTACAGCAGAGAAACATCAGTAAAGACTGGAAAAGCCTTAAAACCATCTCAGGGCAGAGGAAACCAGACTCTCAGGCTGAATGACTTGAACCTATTCTTCAACAGGTTTGACCGACAATCACCCACCAATCATCCCGCAGACATCTACAAAAGTTCTCTGATGACTCTGATATCATCGGCCTCATCAGGGACGGGGATGACAGAGCCTAGAGAGAACTTATTAAGGACTTTGTGGACTGGTGCCAGCAGAACCACCTCCAGCTCAATACCTGGAAGACCGAAGAGCTGGTAGTGGATTTCCGCAGGCACAGACAATCCTGCACACAGATGAACATCCAGGGAACGGACATTGAGATGGTTACATCTTACAAAAACCTGGGAGTTTACCTGAACAATAAACTGGACTGGACTGATCACACTGCAGCAACATACAAGAAAGGTCAGAGCAGACTCCATCTGCTGAGGAAGCTCAGGTCCTTTGGAGTGCAGGGGGCACTCATGACAACTTTCTACGACTCTGTGGTGGCATCAGCCATTTTCTATGGAGTAGTCTGCTGGAGCAGCAGCATCTCGGCAGCAGATAGGAAGAGAATTGTTAAACTTATCAAGAAGGCCAGCTCCATCCTGGGATGCCCTCTTGACCCAGTGCAGGAGGTGGGAGAGAGCAGGATGATGGATAAGCTGTCATCGCGGCTGGTGAAGAAGTCCCGCCCCCTGCAGGTCACTTTCACAGCACTGGGCAGCTCCTTCAGTGATAGACTGATGTACCCCAAGTGTGTGAAGGAGAGGTATCGCAGGTCCAAGTGTGTGAAGGAGAGGTATCACAGGTCCAAGTGTGTGAAGGAGAGGTATCGCAGGTCCAAGTGTGTGAAGGAGAGGTATCGCAGGTCCAAGTGTGTGAAGGAGAGGTATCACAGGTCCAAGTGTGTGAAGGAGAGGTATCACAGGTCCAAGTGTGTGAAGGAGAGGTATCACAGGTCCAAGTGTGTGAAGGAGAGGTACCGCAGGTTCAAGTGTGTGAAGGAGAGGTATCACAGGTCCAAGTGTGTGAAGGAGAGGTATCGCAGGTCCAAGTGTGTGAAGGAGAGGTACCACAGGTCCAAGTGTATGAAGGAGAGGTATCACAGGTCCAAGTGTGTGAAGGAGAGGTATCACAGGTCCAAGTGTGTGAAGGAGAGGTATCACAGGTTCAAGTGTGTGAAGGAGAGGTATCACAGGTCCAAGTGTGTGAAGGAGAGGTACCACAGGTTCAAGTGTGTGAAGGAGAGGTATCACAGGTCCAAGTGTGTGAAGGAGAGGTATCGCAGGTCCAAGTGTGTGAAGGAGAGGTATGTCAGGTCCAAGTGTGTGAAGGAGAGGTATCACAGGTCCAAGTGTGTGAAGGAGAGGTATGTCAGGTCCAAGTGTGTGAAGGAGAGGTATGTCAGGTCCAAGTGTGTGAAGGAGAGGTATGTCAGGTCCAAGTGTGTGAAGGAGAGGTATCACAGGTCCAAGTGTGTGAAGGAGAGGTATGTCAGGTCCAAGTGTGTGAAGGAGAGGTATGTCAGGTCCAAGTGTGTGAAGGAGAGGTATGTCAGGTCCAAGTGTGTGAAGGAGAGGTATGTCAGGTCCAAGTGTGTGAAGGAGAGGTATCACAGGTCCAAGTGTGTGAAGGAGAGGTATCACAGGTCCAAGTGTGTGAAGGAGAGGTATCGCAGGTCCAAGTGTGTGAAGGAGAGGTATCACAGGTCCAAGTGTATGAAGGAGAGGTATGTCAGGTCCAAGTGTGTGAAGGAGAGGTACCACAGGTCCAAGTGTGTGAAGGAGAGGTATCACAGGTCCAAGTGTGTGAAGGAGAGATACCACAGGTCCAAGTGTGTGAAGGAGAGGTACCGCAGGTCCAAGTGTGTGAAGGAGAGGTATCACAGGTCCAAGTGTGTGAAGGAGAGGTACCGCAGGTCCAAGTGTGTGAAGGAGAGGTACCACAGGTCCAAGTGTGTGAAGGAGAGGTACCACAGGTCCAAGTGTGTGAAGGAGAGGTACCACAGGTCCAAGTGTGTGAAGGAGAGGTATCACAGGTCCAAGTGTGTGAAGGAGAGATACCACAGGTCCAAGTGTGTGAAGGAGAGGTACCGCAGGTCCAAGTGTGTGAAGGAGAGGTACCACAGGTCCAAGTGTGTGAAGGAGAGGTACCACAGGTCCAAGTGTGTGAAGGAGAGGTATAGCAGGTCCAAGTGTGTGAAGGAGAGGTGTCACAGGTCCAAGTGTGTGAAGGAGAGGTATCACAGGTCCAAGTGTGTGAAGGAGAGGTATCACAGGTCCAAGTGTGTGAAGGAGAGGTACCACAGGTCCAAGTGTGTGAAGGAGAGGTACCACAGGTCCAAGTGTGTGAAGGAGAGGAACCACAGGTCCAAGTGTGTGAAGGAGAGGTATCACAGGTCCAAGTGTGTGAAGGAAAGGTGTCACAGTTCCAAGTGTGTGAAGGAGAGGTATCACAGGTCCAAGTGTGTGAAGGAGAGGTATCACAGGTCCTTCCTTCCTGCTGCTGTCAGACTTTACAACCAGCATTGCTCCCAGTAGACCTCACTCTGCAATACAAACTCTATACTAAAGTCATTTCTCATTTTTTGGTTTGCACTAACTGGGCAATTTTTTAATACCCATATTTATTATTTGTAAAGAACAACACACTGCCACACTGTTTATAATTACATGTTCATTTAGTACAATGTTATGTTTGTATGTATATACAAGTCTATTCTATTCTTACTTTTTTATTATATTGTTTATTTTGTACTATTATTATTGTGTTTTTGTAATATAACTGTCCTTTGGCTGCTATGGCAAAGACATTTCCCCATTTGCAGGACAATAAAGGAATTTGATTTTGAAAAACAGAGGCATGTTACATACTTAGCACAAACCGAGATTTTAGCAGCCACAGTGTCTCATTCAGTATGCAGAACAGTTACAGTTTATATGCAATTTGCTCACTAGATAAGATTATTTAACTGCGCTCAAATATCCACCACAAGCCACTCCATTGTATTAACTCACATACTGTATTTAGGACCTTATTCATTGTCAATGTGGCAGAAACCCCATAGGCCATGGTTTTCCAACTGTCACTGTCAAATTAATTTTTAATTAAGCTGTCTGCTTCAACAGAGGGAAATAAAACAGCAAATGTCCAGTGGAAAATACACAGCAACACCATCGTGACATTTAGAGTACAGTCCCTGCGTTCCTCTGTGGCTACCAACTGCTGGATCGGTAGGTAGCATTTACACCCACCCACCCACCCACACACACACACACACACACACACACACACACACACACACACACACACACACACACACACACACTTGCACAAAGCCTTGTCACTTCACTGCCAATATGTGGGGAACATGTTCAGGCTGGCTCTCAGGTGACCAGTTAACTAACTGGCTTTTTTATTGCCACTAATTTGTCTTCCTTCAGCCTCCTGGCATTCGGCCAAAATTAATAATATATTTCTGCTAAAGACACTGATCCATCTCACTGTAATTGTCCTAGTTTTATTGTTAGCCCTCGGATGGCTTGGCAGTAGTGCTGCTATTGATTCTATCTGTTGGGGACAGCGCTGTGCCTCAGGCAAGGAAAAATGTAGGGAGATTAAATAGGCCAATAAATGACAACCTACGACCCCAGCTGCTTCCAACACTCTGTTAGTGCTGAGGGATGTTTGCCAGCTCTAAAGTGTCTCACAGAAACAGAGATAAGAAGAGCAGTGTTGGTCTTTATAGTATTTCTCATTAGAGCAACATCCCACACTACTGCTGCCATAGCAGCAGCTGCTGGAGCTGTGTCCTATCACTCCCTGAGCTAGTCATTACCATGGTCAGCTGTAGCTATTAATATCCAGGCCAACCAAAAACCATGAAACGCACAGGCTCACTGGAGACTAGAAAGAGATAAGAGAGCCATCATGGTAGCATTGTGGCAACATAAGACCAGTGCTAACAGGGAGCTTTCACAGAGACAAATTGCCTTGGAGCAGCAAAATGGCTGCTATGTGCTACATCACTATGTTGTGTCTTCTTAGGCCTTGTGGTCATTTGTTATGTTTTGGTTTTAATGAAGATTATTGATGAGCACTGCTTTTATTTGTTTTATCTGTTTGAAATCAGGGTACAGGCTGACCTACAGTGTAGTGTTTACATTAAGTCTACTGAATCACATGGGCCCTTTTTGTAAGCTAAGATGTTTCATTACCAATGGACAGTATATACAGTCCCTGACCTTCAAATAGGACTCAAACCAGTTTAGCACTGTGGAGGAACTGAGCTGTATTCAGCTTTGAGATCTAATAATACCAAAATGGAAACCTGCCCACTTCTGTGTTTAAGTGGGTGTCATTCAAGATGCACAATTTTACCCATTAAACTATGTTTACAAGTCTTAGGGAGTACTATTAAGCCCTCTGTGGCTCCAGAGGGTTAGGGTGAGAGTCAGGGTTAGATGCATGTAATCTGACAAATTCCCTTCAGTGATGTCACTCAGTGGCTTCTGAGTCTGTTGCTGTAAGTGCTCCTGTGTGAGGTTAGCACCTGGTGGAAAGGGTGGGCATTGTTGTCCAGGATACTATGCAGTTTACGCAGCATCCTCCCGTCAGACACCTCCAACAAAGAGTCCAGTTGGACCCCCAGAATGGAGCCAGCCTTTCTGATGATCTTATTGATCTTGTTGGCGTCTGCCGCCCTCAGACTGCTGCCCCAGCACACAACACCAAAGAAGATGGCACTAGCTACCACCGACTGGTAGAACATCCTCAGCATGATGTTACATACATTGAATGACCGGAGCCCCCTCAGGAAATAGAGTCTACTCTGGCCTTTCTTGTAAACAGCCTCAGTATTCTTGGCCCAGTGCAGTTTGTTATCCAGGTGTACTCCAACGTATTTATAATCCTGGACAACATCCACAGTCACACCATTGATGGAAATGGGTGTGGGGGCAGATTTCCTCCTGCGGAAATCCACCACCAGCTCCTTTGTTTTGGTGGTGTTGAGATGCAGATGGTTAGTTTTACACCACTCAACGAAGGAATCCACAACGCCCCTGTACTCCTCCTCCTTCCCTTCACTGACACAGCCAACAATTGCAGAGTCGTCCGCAAATTTCTGCAGGTGGCAGGACTCAGAATAGAACTGAAAATCTGAGGTGTACAGAGTGAACAGAAAGGGGGAAAGAACAGTTCCCTGTGGGGCCCCAGTGCTGCTGATCACAGTATCTGACACACAGTCCTGCAGTCTGACATATTGTGGTCTATCTGTCAAATAATTTGTAATACAGGAAACCAGATTAGGGTCCACCTGCATCGCCGACAGTTTACTCCCCAGCAGGGAAGGCCGGATGGTATTGAACGCACTGGAGAAATCAAGGAACAGGATTCTAACGGTGCTTCCCGGTCTGTCTAGGTGGGCGTAGGCACGGTGGAGCAGGAAGATAATGGCGTCCTTCACTCCCAGTTTCAGCTGGTAGGCAAACTGGAGAGGGTCCAACGATGAACTAACCAGGGGCCGAAGAAGTGACAGGACCAGCCTCTCCAGGGACTTCGTCAGGTGTGGTGTCAGGGCCACCGGTCTGTAGTCATTGGAGGTGCTGGGACGTGCCTTTTTAGGTACTGGAACCAGGCAGGATGTCTTCCACAGCACAGGGACCCTCTCTAGACTCAGGCTCAGGTTGAAGATGTGCTGCATGACTCCACACAGCTGGGTTGCACATGTTTTTAGGACCCTCGGGCTGAGACCATCGGGACCTGCTGCCTTGCCTGGGCAGAGTCTGCACAGCTCCTTCCTCACCTGCTCTGCAGTGAAGGTCTGTGTGTCGTGTGTGTTGACGGGGGTGGAGGCAGGTGATGAAGGTGGGGGAGAGAGAACAGGTAGGGCATAGTCAGGAAGGAATGATGGGGGAGGGGGGACAGCAGGGCTGGAGGTTTGGAGGTGGATGGTTATGGAGGAGCTGAGGGAGGTGTAGTCCGGAGCCCTATCATCAAATCTATTGAAAAACAGATTCAGCTCATTGGCTCGTTCAGTATCACCTCCTAATGTCTGACTGCCAGATTGTTTGTAGCTAGTGATGCTCGTCATGCCGCTCCACACATCCTTCAAGTTGTTCTGCTGGAGTTTGTGCTCCAGCTTCCTCCTGTAGTTGTCTTTACCCTGTTGGATCCTCTCCTTAAGCTTCCTCTGAACCAGCCTCATCTGCTCCCTGTCCCCATTTCTGAAGGCCCTCTTCTTCTCATTCAGCAGAAACTTGATGTCACTGGTGACCCATGGCTTGTTGTTGGGGAAACAGTGTACAGTCACTTTAGGAACAACACTGTCCACACAGAAGTTAATGTACCCTGTTATGCAGCCCGTGAGATCATCAAGGTCCTCTCCATGCGAATCACAGAGCAACTCCCAGTCTGTTAGTTCGAAGCAGCCCTGCAAAGCTTTGTCAGTCTCCTGTGACCATCTCCTCACAGTCCTAGTGATCACAGGAAGCCGCTGGACTTGGGGCTTATACAGGGGTTTCAGGTGGATGAGATTATGGTCAGATCTTCCAAGTGGAGGAAGGGCAGTAGAGCTGTAAGCCTCCTTAACATTGGCATACAGCAGGTCCAGAGTCTTGTTTTCCCTAGTGGGACAGTCAACAAACTGCTTGAAGGTGGGCAGTGTTGCAGCCAGAGTGACGTGATTAAAGTCCCCAGATATCGTGATGAATGCGTCTGGGTGCCATGTCTGAAGTCTCGCGACAACGCTGTGGATGACGTCAGTTGCTAGCGCCGCGTTTGCAGACGGAGGAATGTAAACAACCAGGATGATCATGTGTGAGAACTCTCGCGGCAGATATTACGGCCGCAGACTGACGGCAAGCAGTTCAATGTCCGGGCTGCATCCACTCTCTTTCACAGTGATATGACCGGGATGACACCACTTGTTGTTAATAAGAATAGCAAGTCCCCCTCCTTTCCTCTTGCCACTCTCACGGTGAGTCCTGTCCGCCCAAACAGTCTGAAAGCCGTCCACAGTAAGGTTAGAGTCCGGGATGTCCTAATGAAGCCACGTCTCCGAGAAACAAAGCGCACTGCTCTCACGATACATCCACTGAGTCCTCACCAAGCCCGCTAGCTCGTCAATCTTGTTAGCTAGCGACCTCACGTTCCCCATGGTGATGGAAGGGAGAGATGGTTTCTTCTCTTCTTCTCTCTGTGTTTACGTCCAGCCTTACATCCCCTGTACCTCCTCTTCAGCTCTCTGGGAATTTCATCGTGTAAACGATAGCCCCGCTGTATTGTTGAGCCAGGACAGAGACGCAGTCAGGAAACATTGTCCCAAGAATGAGCCACACAGACAAAAAAAAAACAAGCAAAAAATGGTAATCATAAACAATAAATAAGCTATAAAAAATGTTAATTAGCTAAAAAAAATGGCTTTAAAATAGCTAAAAGTGCAGAAAAGAGAGAGCTACTGTTGCTGGCTGCCGCTCGACACAGCGCCTGGTTGCTAAGCCATATGCAGTACATTTACATTTAGAGCAATTTATCAGACTCTTTTGTCCAAAGCAACTTGGACTAGACCAGGGGAATCGAACCAGCAACCTTCCGATAACAAGATGCTGGCTCTACCCCTGAGCCACAGCCGACCCAGTAGTACTCCATAGGACTTGTAAAATCACTTTAATGTGGACATCTGCCCAAATTGTAAAACCCACTGAGGCCATGTAATTGCGATTTTTGGCTTTATAAATAAAATTGATTTGATTTGATTTGTTTTGTGGAGTTAATTTTTGGGCCAGGAAAATGTTAAGCTGTTGAAACAGCCTTTTTTGAGATTTTACTTAAAGCTGGTGTAAGCGTTGAAGCTAACTTCCTGTCCGTTTTGCAGTAAGCAAACGCTCCTTCTTTCTATGTCGCCACATAAACCGTGCAGCAGTAATTGCGAAACTCATCAGAATCACTGGAGGATCCTGCTCTCTACGTGTTCACAAGCAGACATGACTGCCTCTTTATGGAGTTCTCTGTCCTGATTGGATAAAGTGGGCAGGGATATAAGAACATTTATTTTCTCTTTTAGAGCACCAGCGGGGGGGAGGAGAGACTGACCAAACACTCTATAACAGTTATTACTGCTGGGAGATAGAGCATTTTAACACTATTTTAAATAAATATATACTGCATACAGCAACTTAACAATATAAATTTAATATGGGCCCCTAATTGCTTACTACGAGTTGTCAAGATTATTTTAAATAGTGGCTTAATAATGCAGTTTTTTTTTCTTTAAAGGTTTCGGTTGATAGGATTGAATAGTCAAGCTAAGTGAATTGGTTTAAAGTGGGTACAAGTAGAATACAGACCCTAGACTAGATTTGGAGGAAGAAAGAGGCAAATTCATTGCATGATTTTATGGATAATTTAGCGGAAGGATTAGGGACCATTATTCATGTCAAAGAAAATACAGGAATGATCAGAAAGAGTCAGTCACCATTAAGTTAGAAATGTTAAGACCCTTGGAGGTGATGATCCAGAGTGTGCTTCTTATTGTACTGTATAGTGCGGACTCCGTTACATGCTGAGTCAGTCCATAGCACATAGTCCTGGCAGTTGCCAAGATGAATGTTACAATCTCCAACAACTACTACATAGTCAAACTCAAGGCAGCAGTTCAGCAAGTCAAGTCATCAGACTTTTAGGTGGCCTGTAATTGTCAATTCATCGCTGTCAGTAAATGGTTCAAGTCACTTCACACATCTGTTGTGATGTTTTAGGACAAAAGTAGTGCGTACAGACAAAGCTCTCCGTGTCAACTGTAAAAGATTAAATAATAAATTGTGTATTCACATCAGTTTTTGACTGAAGGGCTGTATTACTAATTTTTCAAAATGTAAACAGCTGAAGCCAACAGTAGCCCTTTTCACACACAGTCGCCACATTATCACTGCAGCGGAGCTTCGCCAAATCTCCGCTGTTGCTTGTTCACACAGAGCTCAGCAGCTTCGGCGCAAAGATGAACCGCTGTGTAATTCACACAGAAAGCCGGCGCTGCGGAGCCTAAAGAGGCGTGACGGTACACATCATGATGATGAGGTCTGTGGGTTTTTTTCGACCTGTTTCCCCTGGTTTCCTCCTGTTAATCTAAACCTGTACCTGCTGACTGTTTATAATCCTAAACATGACATCACATGACATCACATGACATCGCTCTAAATTTCATAAATTACATAATCACCATCAGTAAACTGGACGCTGTCTGACTCTGTCACTCGCGGGGACGGAGGCTGTTTTCTGGGGGAAAGTTCACTGAAGTCTCATTCAGGAGGGCTTAAGTTTTTTGCTGGTGACAGACGCTGTTTTTCGACCAGAAATGTGTGAAAGAAAGAGTCGGTAGGACAGACAGGAGGACAGACACTTCTCTACATATAACTGCGGTATTTTTTTCCTTATATAAGTTGCCAAAGACAGTTACAGTTGCTACGTTACTGTTGTTTGGTCCTGTAACGTTGCTTTGTGGGACATTTCTCTGTATTAATTTGAGTGAAGGACCTGTGTAGTTATCAGACTGTCAGATCAACACATCCCCGCTCCGCACTGCTGGCTTCTCCATTCACACTGGTTCGGTTCGCCAATGCTGCGCCTTTGATTCTACCTCCAGAGGCGCATCAGCACCAGAGCGAAATTTCACCCCTCGCCGCATCTGAGACTTTCACACAGAGGAGGAGGCGGAGAATTGGCACAGGATCCCCGCACTCAAAGGGCAGTGTGAATGGGACTAATGGCTAATGGCTAGTAATAATGACTATGGATATTCTTTGACCCTCTTTCCTATCTTGTCTCTTGTGTGACCGTCATACATGTACAGAGAAAGTATCAATTGGACTGGGGTGTGAATGGGACTCGTGTGTGATGCTCAACATGCATCGTATTATATACATTTTGATTTTACATGATATATTTAAAATTTACTGGGTCAACTTTCTGTTTTAATGTGGAATAAACATGTGACTGCATCGGCTAGCAAAAAAAGATTCATTAAAAAAAGACATTTAATCACTAATGTGATCACTCCATGCCACCTTGTCTGTCAGGATTCAGAACTTTTTCTGATTTTCTCAAAAACATTAATGTAAAAATTTCTATTAAATTCATGGGCCCTTGCAAAGTCCTATTGCTGTATGCCAAATATTTTTTGAAGTTTGGGCCACATTTAAAAAAAGTTTTTGTAAGGTCCCATGAATTTAATAAAAACCCTGAGAAAGACACAGAACTGTTGTCCTCTGCATGTAGCAAAGCAAATCTCCATAAACGCCAGTCCCTTACATATGTTGCAAGTGGACACAAACATAACTCCAAAAGAGTGATATTATTGATTTGTGTTTGCAAGATGTGTAAATATTAATCGCAGAGTCGTCGCATTATCGCAAACGAACCGCCAATTCTCTGCCATCGTTCGTTCACACAGAGCCAGTAATGACCTCACTTGGTCACTCAACACCACACAGCTGGTAAAGAGGGCCCAGCAGCGGCTGTATTTTCTGAGGAGGCTGAGGAAGTTTGGCATGTCGCCTGAGATCCTCAGCAACTTCTACAGCTGCATTGTGGAGAGCATCTTGACCAGTTGTATCACCGTGTGATACAGCAGCACTACTGCTACGGACCGCAGACGCCTGCAGAGAGTGGTAAAGACTGCTGAGAGGACCACCAGGACTCCACTGCCCTCTCTGCAGAGCATCTACCACCACAGAGTCCACAGGAGAGCTGCCTCCATCCTCAAAGACCCCACCCACCCCCAGCACGGACTGTTCACACTTCTACCCTCAGGACGGAGGTACAGAAGTGTTAAATCCAAGACCACCAGACTAAAGAACTCTTTCTTTCCCACTGACATCAGACTCCTAAACAGCAGATAGGAGTTTAATCTACCTCATAACTGGCCCGACTGTTTACATTTTTGCACATGCATAATTGCACAGTTTTCAGATTTGTACTGTTTTATTATTATCATTATTGTTGCTGCTTTTCCTTATTTATCACATGTGCCGTGTAAAAGTGCTTTACTTTGTATATTATATATTATTTGTATATATTTTTTTACTACATTGTTGGCATTCTGTGGTAAATGGTCTTGCATTTTTATAGCGCTTTTCCAGTCTACTGACCGCTCAAAGCGCTTTACAATACATGCCACATTCACCCATTCACACACACATTCATACACTGATGCCGGAGGCTGCCATGCAAGGTGCCAACTGCTCATCAGGAGCAATTTGGGGTTCAGTATCTTGCTTCGACGTGCAGCTGGGGAGGAGCCGGGATTCGAACCAGCAACCTTCCGATCACTAGACGACCCGCTCTACCTCCTGAGCTACAGCCGCCCCGCCCTTTGCTGTGGACAGCAAAGGAAGAATTTCATTATATAGAGGAACATGTTTCTTTACTGTGCATATGACAATAAACACTTTGAATCTTGAATCTTTAAATCTTGAATCTTACCCTTGCAGTGTTTCTGAGGGGATTTGTCCCTTTTGTCCGCATCAGTACGAGCCATCCAGTCCTCATATGACTGGATGGCTCGTACTGATGCGGACACTGAAACTTATACTGCATATAATGTGCATGCATTAATTTAAGAACCTTTATGGAACAACGCCCAACATACAGGTTCAACCCCTTGTAATTTACTGAACCACTTACTTCTAATTTCATAGGTGAATATTTGCTTTTATCCTGACTTTGTAAGTAGATTTTTACAGGCAATCATAGTACCACTAGAATTGTAAAATCTCCGCTGAGTTATCAGTACTTGTACTTCAGTAGGAACATTATTTCCTCTGCTGCTCCTGAGCTGCTTAACCAACACATAAGCCCCAGACTGGCCATTAGCCGGCTCTATACAACTGCTATGAGAAAATGTTGGCCTCCAGCGTATCTAATCAGGCCTTGTGGCCACAGTGTAGATCTCAGGGGAAGAGCAATAACATGAGATGTTTAATGGTCTCCTGTAGCTAACAGATGTAAATTGAATGTATTTATTTTACAGCCGCATTGCGATATGGCTTTGATGTGGAATGACTCCGCTTGGATCAAACATCATCTATAATCTCATTTGCTTCCTCTAAGCATTTATTTCTGCATTACTGTGAGGAGCTGCAATCTCTGCAGAAATAAATGCATCTTGCAGCTTTGTTTCCAGGCTTCACTGTGGAATAGCAGTGAATAGTGGAATAGTAGGATCTCTGTGCCACAGAGACACCAGGCTTGGCACAAGGGTGCATCATGCTTCATTTATGGTACAGTACATATGCTGGGGGGTGGGGGTCACCAAAAGGCACAGAACCACAGATTTATACAAATGTTTAAGTGTTTTAGTTGGCCAACATTTTTTAAGAAGTTGTCCTGCAGGCAGCAGAAACATGCTGGGAACACAATAACATATTCTTGTAATCTTGTTACAGCTGTCGATTTACACACCCAGATGCAGACTACCACTAGCATTCCTTTAGAGTCCTGTCTTTGCAGCTTGTAACTAACAGTATCTGTCTGTCATCTGCTGCTGGGGCTGCAGTGGGTTTCAGATTGTTCACTGAAAACTTATGCCTCTTGAGGCCAAAAATGATGCCAATGAGAACGATTAGAATGAGCAAAAATAGTTTGTATACTAATTTGTATAAAATTAAAATAGTAATCGAGGATATTTTAGGCAGCCATATGACATGACTTGGAACCCTTTTGTTAGACTTGGTGAGTTCAAATGAACATCAGAGTCAACATTTTGTACTTTAAGAAGGATAACGCTTATTGTAGAATAATATTTTAAAGGATAATTTTACAGATTGAAGTATGTTTAGGTTATGTTATGTTTTGTGGATTAATCCTGCATAGGTGAAAACAAGTAGTATAAGCCTTTTGTGGCTCCAGATGAAGCTGGATTGAATCTGATTAATTGCGTCCAGTGGTGTCACTCAGTGACTAAGTTGCACTATAGTAGGTAGTATAAGCACCTGGTGGCTAGTGATGTGTGGATCGATACTGAAATATTGATACATCTGATACCAGATCTTTATGCTCTAAAATCAATCCTTGCATCAAAAAATCGATACTTTTGATACTTCAGACATTTGAGGTAATGTATATCATTAACAGGAACACAGTGGAAAAGTAACTAAACTAGATCTTGTCTAAATGATACGCGGTTGGTGGGAACTACTTTTTCTTCCGCCTGGGTAAGTGCGTAATGCGCAAGCACACCGGCATGCTGCTCAGTCAGTCAGTCACTCAGTCTGTAGACACAATAGCAGAGCGTAAACGGAGCTATTTCAGCTCCACTAACAGCCAAGACGAGGTTTGTGATGTTTGTGGAAAAATGGTAAGGAGTTGTGGCAACACAACAAACTTTGTGAAACACCTCAGGTTAAACCACAACACAGAATACGAGGCATTTATGATAAGGCGGACAGAAGAGGAGAGCACAGTGTCAGGTGCTGCTGTTAGGGCAAGACAGACGTCTCTGGTGGACTGTTGCTGTTTGAGTTGTTCAAATTAATAAATATGATTATGAAATAAGTAACGAAATAAATACATGCTTCATCAAATAGCTGCATGAGTTCAGCTTGGAGTAATAATGTGTGTTTCACTGAGATAATCTCACATAGGCAAAAAAGCCTAGATATATTCAGGAAAGGTTTCCTAAAGAACTGATCATTTAAAGTGGATTACATAGACTAGGTGTCATTAAGTTATTCAGAGCAATTGCGATAAAACAGCCATGGTGAACTTAAAAAAATATATACTACAAAAGATGGATAAAAAACAACATTTTATCTATGAAATATATCTATTATTATTTACAATCAGTCTAATTTGCTTTAACTGTTAAATAAATATTTTAAAATGTAGGTATTGACAAACTAGTGCAATTATTGTGGCATTGAGTATACAAAGTATCGGTATCGGATCAGAAAGGAAATCTCTGGTATCGAACATCACTACTGGTGGCACCTGGTTTTGAGGAGAATGCATTGAATAAAAAAGAACATATTTCCCTGGTTCTGCTATCATTTGCTTTCAAACTGTCCATTATGAGTCCAACAGCGCTAGACCAGTGGACTGCTTTTTAAAACCTGGTGTCGACATTACCAACAATGTAACTTAGCCACTGTGTGACATCGCTGGAACCACACAAGGATTTATACTGATTTTTGACATAAGCAGGAGTGCTCCCCAAGACCTGTAAACACACATTTACATGTGAAATTGGTGAAGTTACTGTTTAATTAAACTCACTGTTTAACACTAACACTAAAAAAGACTGGCTGAATATCTCTGTGTGTATGCTGTGTAAACGTATGTTTTCTAATGGTTTCAGCAAAACCATCCAACACTTTTGGAAATATTTCCAGTTTAAACTTAGACATTAGACATTGCCTTGAAAACAGCATCCAAAGTGTTCTGTTCTGTCTGATATGAAATTGATCATATTAATAAACACAAAGCAACTAGATGTATTTGAGGAGGAGCTGCCATTATATCAGACCTAGTTTTAAACAACACCTCTTATCCTGTTTTATCTATATTCCAGACACTTTCTGCACTGTCCTCGTTTCACTGTGATCTACTGGGAGCAGTCGTTGCAGAGAGAAATGAAGAGAAAAACAAAGAAAAGATGGAGGAGACCTGCAGTAACTGCTCTGAGGAGAGTCCACTGGGGTTCCATCCTCAAGAGGCCATCAACTATGATAAATAGCCAACAGGAAAGAGAGGATGAAGGCACAGAAACACCCACATAGAGATCGTTTATAAAGCAGAATAGCACAGATGATGCAGGATGAGTCTAATAGCAAAGAACAAGGAAAGAAACAAATTGCTGGCAGAAGGTGGTCTAATCTATGTTGCAGTGAAAACACACACACTCAACAAGCCAACGAGGGGGCTTCAAACACACAGTACAACCCCAACAACCCCCCTCCACCCCCTTGCAATCCATTTTATTTATGCTTTATTGCAGTGGCCCCTTAGCTTAGCGGGGGCCTGTGGCTGCAGGACGTGGACATGCTGTTACAGCAAGATCTCCCTGCCATTTCTCTTTCAATTAGCTTAACATAGTATGGAGCACTCGACCTCCCACCCACAGGTAAATCACCCAGTAGCAGTTGGAACTCTTGTCCTCTGACGGCCAGCTGCTCTATGGGCCAATGACAGGACATATGGGGTTGGTAATGACAGGGACAGAGAAGGAGAACATCATCAGGAGAACAACAAGCAGCTGATGCTACCGTATTTTCAATGCAGCCCACCATTGTGAATTCTCTGTGACTGTTAATGAGCATTAGTTTTTTTTGGTCAAAATTCAGTGGGTTTCTATTTTGACCATGCTAGCATGAAAAAGGCAGTACATTTGTAAGTCTTTGGTCCATGGTAAGGCATTCATTGAACAACCAGATTGCCATGGAAGCTGGTACGGGTAGCATATGTTCTCAAGAAAACTGGTATTCAAATATGCTAGAATATTTCTTCAGTGGCCGACTGATTGGAAGAAAGCCTCCTCCTTCTTCATCCTCATCTGACCCAACTTCTCCTCCTTCCCTTGCAGCCTCGTCAGTTATAACAAACTTCCCAAGGGTTGAATAATATGGTTGATGGTTCACAGGTTCCATAAGCATAGGCTAGATTTCCTGCTTTCCTCCCGGTCACTCTCAATACTCTCAGCTTTGAACAATGCAGGCACAGTCTGTTTTAAGGTTCCTCACGTTCTGGTTTCTATTGTGTTGCTGAACACAGCTCTATTCACACCTGGTCCAAGCCCCAAACCGCTTTGTTCGTGTTTAATATTTTGTCACCGCAGTTTTGTTGTTTTACAGCAAAAGTGCTCCAGGCCTTTGGGGGAGTGCTCTCTAGATATAAAGCCCTGCCTTGTATATAGGCCTTTTTTCAAATGCAAGTAAGGTAATTAAAACCAGAAAGAGTTCCAGATGATTTTCATAATCACCAGAGAATGATTCCTTTTGGTGACTCTTACCTTTTCTTTAGCACCACCAGGTCATTCTTCAGGTCACAGTAACTACAACAACACAGTTGCTGTCCTCAGTTTTTTGCCGGGGACAGACGCTATTTTTGGGTAGAAATGTAGAAAAGCCGTCGGCTTATCCATTCACACAGGTACGGTTCGCCAATCAGAGCCGCAGCGACATTTCACCCCTCACAGCATGTGGGAGTTGAAGCTCCTCAGTAGTGTTAACTTGACTCGTATACATTCGCTTGAGTAGGAATAAACTTCCACAGGACTCCGATGTAAAATTTTGCGGTGTCTTATTACAGGAGTGATTAAAATGAAGCTTTCCTAATGAGCAAAAGTACACACCTCTGTGTGCTCAAGAGACCTACTCTCTTAAAGTGACAGTAACATAAGATGACCCACCTAACGGAAACCTTAAAATACCGTTTTCCTATACAAAACATCAAAATACAAACTGCACTTATTTATTTAACTGAAACATATAAAACACAATGTGGCTCCTGCATACTGGCCCCTAATTATGCTCTTGACTGGAAACAATTACCAAATTATATGACATGTGGAGCCAAAGAAATTAAAGTTCTTTTAAATAAGTAGTCTTCTTTTTTATTGCATGAATTACCATATGCCTCATTCAACTTCCTGGAGGAGGCAAATCTTTGTGATGGGCCTATCCAACATGCTGGTCTTGGTCTTTATGCGGACCTGACGTTATCAGTCCACACTTGTCTGGGACTGTCCCATCACCCAGGAGTTGCGTGGTGCAGAGTCGTCTACAATCAACACGATGTCTCCTGTGGCAAAGTTGCGAGATGGGCGTGACCACTTGTGGCACTCTTGAAGCTGTGGTAGGTATTCTCTTGTCTATCTCTTCCAGAATATGTCAGATCGTTTCGATCACTAGACGCCTTGGTTATAGGCCGACTGTTGATGATGGCCTCTGCTTCACATAGCAGGGTATGCAGGCCTTCCTCATCAAGTTTCTGTAGTCTCAGGGTGACGTTCAAGATCTTCCCCACAGACTTGATCATCCTCTCCCAGACTCCTCCATGGTGGGAGCCAGTGGGAGGATTGAATATCCACTGGATGCCACTCTGGTGTAGAGTGTTTTTGATCTTGGATCTATTCCACTCCTGGATGGCTCTCTTAAACTCACCCTCAGCTCCAACAAAGTTAGTTCCATTGTCTGAACGGAGGATCTTCACCTGGCCTCTTCTAGCAATGAAGCAACGAAGAGCAGCTATGAAGGAAACCGGAGAAGGTCTGAGTCTTCATCAGACACCTTCACTTGGTGGAACATTGCTTCCACATCGGCCATGACTGCCACTTCCTCTCGTCTGAACCTGGTGATAACAGGTTGTTCATTCAGAGTGATGCCCTGGTATGATGCCCCGCAATCAAAAACCACTCTGAGCGTTTTCCACCTCGGGTGACCCCATGATGCTGCAGGTACCAAACTCTACAGCATAGCCCTTTTTGATAATCCCATCCATGAATGCTGAGTACTCTGCATGGAATGTTGGATTCTTTATAAACTTTTGCCTTAAGTTCAGAGCATTGTTGTGCATCTTCATGTCTTTGTTCCTTAGTGGCAGGGCAATGCTGTAATGTCCACCGACAAGTCTAGCTGACTGTGTGACCATGTCAAGAAACTGACAATCTTCCCTAGACATCTTTAGCCTCTCATACTGATTGCACTCAGGAAAGTCACACTGAAACTGCTGATTCCAGAGTTCCTCCAGTCTGGTAACTGCAATTCGGTTTGCCTGAACCTGTATCAGCACATGTGTTGTGCTGTGGCCAGTGTCTTCCCAGAGAGGTCCATTGATGGTCCAGTCAAGCTGTGTTCTTACAGCATATGGACCATCTTCTATACTGGCGATAACTTACCAGGGTTCAATAGCCTTGGGTGCATTGGTCCCAATAAGCAGTCCTATCTCTGCCTCTATTTTTGGAAGCAACACCTCCTGTAGGTGTGGCCACTTGTCAATGTCCTCTTGCAAAGGAATATTACCTTTTGTTGCAGGAATGGTTTTCTGGGAAAATGTATCTGGGAGCTTCAGAAAGTCATTGCAGTCCAAGCTGCTCACTTCCAATCCAGACACTACGTGACTGCACTGGTGCCTACAAACCCACTTACAACGGACTCTGACGGCCTTTCCTTGCCTCCGCACGACTCATGTTCAGGCCTTATGTCTTTAATTTGCAACGCCACCTTTGGCCTTCATGTGTAACACTGTAGGGTGCAACTGTGTGCAGAGTTACTTATGTGGCCCTGTTTAAGCCAGCTGAAGCACAGACCTTTGGTTCGTTGGAAGGTAATCTTCTCCTTATGAAGATACTTCTTCATTTTCTTGCACTGTTCCATAGAATGTTGTGCACCATGACAGAAAAGACAAGGTTTAGAAAATGCATGTACTTGGCTGCCAGTAGCCTTAGTTCTCGGCTTAAGCATGGGACTCTTTGCTTCATTGCTTGTGATAGTTGCAGCTGTGATGAAACCTCTTTTATTACCACTTCTGCTAAGCAACCTCTCATCCATTTGACCTTTAGCTGGCCTCTTTGTAGAGAAGTCCGTTATGTCACCAAACAGTGGATGTAACACTTCTTCCGCTTGCTTGTTAATAAAGTCCACAAGGTCATTGAACTTGGCTCTGCAATTTCCATGGTCATGAATACTATAGACCACGTTTCTCTATCTTTCCCTCAGCTTATATGGGAGCTTGGCAATGATAGCACACATGTTAACAGTGTTATCCAGCTCTTCCATATACTCCACATCAGTCATAGCATTACGACATCCTGTGAGATAGAGGCCAAAAGACTGAAGAGCTTCTCTGTCATTGGACCTGATAGTAGGCCAGTTCTAAGCTTTGTTAATAAATGCCACTGAAATCTTGTAGGCGTTCCAAAGTGTTCTTCCAAAAGTCTCTTAGCTTCACAGTAGCCACATTCAAGTTTCATGTGGAGACAACTCCTCACCAGCTCCCTAGGCTGTCCTGCAGTATACTGCTCCATAAAATAGAACAGATCTTTGCTGCTCTCTGTCTTGTTCTCCACTCCATGTTCAAATGCTCTTGTGAACAGCAGATGTTCTAGGGGGTCTCCTTTGAACACAGGAATGCTCCGAGGAGGCAGCATAGTGAGTCTTTGCTGCTTCGTTAGTATTTCAGCAACACCTTGCAATGTTTCCGGTGCCTGTGGCTGTGGCTGGGCTGTTGCAGCGGCTGTTCTTTGGACATTGGGTTGAATATCTTTACCTTGCGCTGCTTGCATGTCTGTGCGTGAGGAGCGTTTTAAACCTACATAGGAGTCCATGCCATCACGACTTGATGCTCTGGATGAGATACGCAATCCTTCAAACTCATCCAAGATCTTAATTTTAGCATCAGATGCTGCTAAAGCAATTTGAATCTCTAATTCCTCCTTTCTTCTTTTTAGCTGAGGTCCCCGCTCCTCCAGTTTCCTTTTCAGAGTGGATGCCTAGGCAAACAATGTAGCTCGCTCCAATTCTGCCTTCAGACGAATAGATGAAGCAGAGGACAACGAACAAGAAGTATGCACAGAAGCCACCTTGGAACCTTGCTTTAATGATGGGAAGGATGCGCTAGATATGCTATCAGATGGCTGAACCGCTTCGTTGTATTCTGTAGCTTCTTTAATGCGTAGCTGAGCTTCTTTAATCCAAGTAGCTAAATAGTTAATCCTTCTCTGCATAATCTTTAAAGCCATCAGCCTTAGGTTCGAACCAGTTAGCTTGATCCCTGATCACGTCTTCTTCAGAAAGTTGATGAAATATCTCATTAACACTGATATTCAAGTCACAAAACTCTCCAAATAGCTTGTTAAACTCCACCATCTTGGTTTGAATTACTGTTAAGCAGCCATCACCACTTTCATCCATTGCTTGACATATCTGGTTCATTTTACCTGTTAGCTTAGTCAGCTTGGCCTTTTGTGTGCTAATGGCACATTGCAGCCTTTCCTCCATAGCCTTAGCTGAGACCTTCCCTGCCCTAGCATCCACAACTGTAGCCAAATCCTCATCTCTGTGCTCCATGCCTTATGTGCAAAACTACACACTAGCCGCTGTGAATTGCTTGAAGTCTGATAATTACAGTCCACATAGATAGCTGACACTGCATGTATGTGTCCTTTACCATTGATGTTGTGGCTAGGCTGCTAACTAGCACATGACTCAGCAAATTTTCTTCTTTAAGTTGAAAGTTTAACTTTACTCAGGACCACCGCATCTGAGACTTTCACACAGAGGAGGATGCGGAGAATTGGCGCAGGATCCCCGCACTCAAAGGGCCGTGTGAATGGGACTAATGGCTAGTAAAAATGACTATGGATATTCTTTGACCCTCTTTCCTATCTTGTCTCTTGTGTGACCATCATACATGTACAGAGAAATTATCAATTGGACTGGTAATGTTACAATTATGGTTAACAAGGTGAGGACCCAACTGCAACAACAATCGGGAGGCAGACTCACTATAGAAAAGAACCAAACTCAAACCAGAACACATATGCCAACTCCTGGATTTATGCCTAAACACCACGTATTTCCAGTTTAATGGCAAATTTTACAGACAGAAACATGGCTGTGCCATGGGCTCACCGGTATCTCCCATTGTGGCAAATTTATACACGGAAACGGTAGAAAGCAAGGCCCTGAATTCCTTTGAGGGAACAACACTGAGCCACTGGTTCAGATATGTGGATGACACATGGGTCAAAATCAAAACCCAGGAGGTGCAAGCCTTTACTGAACACATTAATTCTATGGACAGAAACATCAAGTTCACCAGAGAGGATGTTAAGGATAAGAGTCTGCCCTTCTTAGATTGTGATGTCCATATGGAAAAGGACAGGAGCCTTCACATTGGGGTATACAGGAAACCCACTCACACAGACCAATACCTACTTTTTGACTCACACCACCCACTGGAACACAAACTGGGCGTTATCAGAACCCTGCAACACAGAGCTGATAACGTACCCACCAGCTCGCAGGCACAAGGGGAAGAACACCAACACCTGAGGGGTGCCCTCAAAACTTGTGGTTATCCCAACTGGACTTTGTGAAAACTGCAGCAGGTTCCAGAAAGAACACCAAAGTGGTGGAGGAACAAAAGCAGGACAAACGAAACAACATTGTCATCCCGTATGTGTCTGGGGTATCAGAGAAACTCAGGAGGATTTTCAGCAAACATTGCATCCCTGTGTATTTCAAACCCAGTAACACACTCAGACAGAGACTGGTACATCCTAAAGACCGAACACCACACACCCACAAAAGCAATTTGGTGTACGCAGTGCAATGTAATGAGGAATGCAAAGATCTTTACATTGGTGAGACAAAACAACCACTACACAAACGCATGGCCCAACACAGGAGAGCCAACTCCTCAGGCCTAGACTCTGCTGTCTATTTGCACCTCAAGGAAAAAGCTCACTCCTTTGAGGACAATAATGTTCACATCTTGGACAGAGAGGATAGATGGTTTGAAAGAGGAGTAAAGGAAGCCATCTATGTAAAAATTGAAAAACCATCTCTAAACAGAGGAGGGGGTCTGCAACACCACCTATCTCCAATTTACAATGCTGCCCTTTCATGTCTTCCCAGGAGATTCAACAACTTAGCCTCTAAGAACAACGGCTGTGCACAAAGGGCCTCATGTGACTCCAACGACTGTCGTTACAACACAATAGAACACTAACGAAGTCGAAACCAACTTTCCACCATCCCCAACGACCATACTAACGACTGTCGTTTGGCAATAATGGAGCACATACAACCCATAGGCATCAGTGGCCTTGTGACCGCCTCCTAAGAGGTTAAATAGCTGGACCTCCACACCGGCTAGTTGGACTAGTCCCAGCCTAAATCCAGCCAAAATCCACCAAATCCAGTTGCATTCGATTCAGTTTCCTTGAGATAACTATGACCTGGATGAATGAGAATATCCACAGGCTAAATATCCAAAAAACAAGAAATCCAGAAAAAAATAAAATAGCCACAAGGACAAAAGTAGCAACAAAAAAGGGCTTCAACAAAGTCCAAATAAAAGCAAAGTACAAATCAAAGAGAACACAAGGAACAAAAAACCTGAAACATACCATGGAGAGACACTAGGAGACAATAGAGACACTGGAGATGACACTGGAGATGACGTGGGTGGGAACCACAGGATGGCATCATGGGAGAACACTGACAAACACTGAATGAATTGACAAAGACATGAGGGGGAACAAAGACTATATATAGACACACTAATGAGCGGATCAGGTTCAGGTGGAGTGAGGCAGGAAAAGGACAGGTGAGGGGAAAGGAACGGAAAAACGAAGGAGGGAAAACCACAGAGAGGGAGGAACTGAAAAGCGACATGCGACACACAAGGTCACAATTTCAAAATAAAACAGGAAACACAAGAAGAACAAGAAACTGAATTATGACATGTAAAGTGTTTTCCATTATAAAAACTTGTTTTATTAAACAAGCAAGTATGTTGTCCACTAAGTCCTGAGTAAGGTTTAGAATGTTAATGTGTTGATTTGCGTAAGATTTGCAGCTGTTTTGGTCGCTAATAAATTAAATTAGATTACATTAAAGCCTCTTATATTCTCACTGGATGGTTAGTTTTGTTGTTTACACTATAAAAAGTTGTGGATGGTACCAAAAGAACCTCTCCATGCCATCTTGTTTTATGTTACCCTTCATTTGGCTTCCTAACTCACTCATCTGATAGTAAAAGGTGCACTTAAAACACTGCAGACCACTGAACAACCAGAGCAGTCTCATCGTCTGCGCTCTGGGGCCGTATTCACAAAGGATCTTAGGGTTAAAAGTAGCTCCTAACTGGTGAATTTAGGAGAAACTCCTAAAAATAATGGCCGTGTCAGTCTTAAATTTAGGACTCCTAATTTTTTTCACTGAGAGCAATTCACAAAGTATTTTATGCCTAAAAGTAGCACCTGAGTCTAGGAGAGCTTAAAAGTCCTCGAGAGGACTCCTAACTCAGTAAGACCTATTCACAAAGAATCGGAAAATGGCTGCGAGACGAAATGTTTTGGAGACAATGGAAGACTGTGAATTGATCAAGAGATATAGGCTAAATCGTGAGGGTATAAAACTTGTTGTGGAATTAGTGCGGGATGCAATAACAATACAAATAAAAATAAATTAATTAACAAATAAATAATTGCGCCATCAAAAGATGAGGACGTGTTCGTCAATAGAAAGAAAGTACATTCCATCAACACGCAGATTGTTTTTGATGCAACTTTTAACATTCTTGATGTTGTTGCAAAGTGGCCTGGGTCTACCCATGATCACGTATTTTAATGGAGAGCGGTCTGAGGCAGCTTTTTGAGAGGCACCATGTACCAGCTGGGTGTCACTTGCTGGGTGACAGTGGCTCTCCCTGCAAGACGTGGCTCCTGACACCCTATCTGAATCCACAACAGGGAGCACAGTTAAAGTAGAACATGGAAGTGATTACGCAGATTACGTTTAGTCCAATGCGTAAAAAACATCGTATTGTCGTCTTTTATTTGTTGAATCCATATTTATTATTGTTTACTGTTTTCCTCCATATATGTTAGAACACACAAAAATACATGAAATGTTGTGGAGAGAGGAATTGGGCAGATGAAACGTCGATTTCATGTCCTGCACGGCGAAACACGCCTCAGCCCAGAGAGGGACAGTACAGTGATCACTGTATACGTGGTCTGCACAAACTTGTCAAGCTGCGTGAGTTCGGTAAAGTTGGAAATATATTCACAGATTTGAACTTCACGGATCAATAACTCAAAAGCGAAACATTATTAAAACACAAACGACGACTCTTAACTACCGTAGTAAGGTAGACAACGAGCTACAACCGTATTTTCATAAAAATGAGCGATCCACCGGGCTGGACACATAACACTGGACGAGGGCACAGAGACCAGTGTTATGTGTCCAGCCCGGAGGAGCGCTCGTTTGGATGAAAATACGGTTGTAGCTCGTTGTGTTTTAATAATGTTTCGCTTATGAGTTATTGATCCGTGAAGTTCGACTCTGTGAATATATTTCCAACTTTACTGAACTTCATGCGTGTATTCTGCTAACTGCACTGTCCGTAACTACTTGATAGGAATTCATTTCTAGCCTAAGCTATTTCCTTGTTTTTCGGGGATTTAGTGGGCTCGTTTGTGGGATGTTGCGGATGAGTTTCACCGAGACCACCTCGCTCTGAACAACCAATCACCGTACTGACCGCTTCTAAAGTCGTGCACGAGAATCGACATAATCCATAGCAACGGCGCGTCACTCTTAGTTCACTCTTAGTGATTTATCCTTAGTATGAGTAGGTCTCAGGGGCTTTGTGAATAACTTTTAAGAAAAAACTCCTACGTAAAATGTTGTAGCGCGAGTTAGGAGCCCTCCTAGCGGTAAGATAAAATGCTTTCTGAATACAGCCCCAGATATGCTTAATCCAATAGTCCACATTTTAGGAGACACGCCTGTGACATGCCTGTGCTTTCTTCAGCTCCCCATCTCCCTTGTTAGTGTACCAAGCTTTAAGGATGATGCATGACCCGCAAATTCCACTATATTCATACATGATTGTCCCATTTTAGAAACATCTTAAATTTTTTAACTTTGATACACAAAATTAAGCTTTGTCAAAAACGATTTAGCAAAGTGTGTGGCTCATCAACACTGTTAGGAAAGGACTCCATGCCAAAATACAATGGAGTGGGACCACCGTCTACCCCACAGAAAAAAGGTTAAGGTTAAGTTTTTCCTCCAGTTTTTTTTTAAGCTACTTCAAAAATATCTCAAGGGAATGATATATATATATATATATATATATATATATATATATATATATATATATATATATATATATATATGTATATATATATATATACTGTATATAATTATATTAAATATTATATAAACCTTGATTGTCAACATAATCCAGTGTTTTAGTCACACAACCTGTCATTTAAAACAAAGACTCTTCTAATATTTAGTATTCCCTTGGTCATTCTGGCAGTGAAATTATTGAGTATTACAGCAACATTATTTAACCAGTTTATGTTAAAGGTTCAATGTACTTACATCGTCACTTGACATGGTCACTAAAAGGGTAACTTTATTCCATTATCTCCTATGTTAAAGGGATGCTTTCTCTGTGTTGCTGAGAGCGGTGGAGGTAGAGAGGGTTGAGTGTTAGGGGGTGAGGGGCGAGGAGAGAGACTAAAACACAGCTTTGTTTTAGTTTAACATGCTGGTGCTGTACTGTAACCACTAGTGGTGCTCAATTTGGCACCACTAGTGGTGCTAAATGGTTTTGTTGGCCTGTGTGGGTTTCCTGGGTGATGATGGTTTAGAGGAGCAAAGTGACGGTGAGCAATCTGGTAGGCTGAGAAACTCGACAATATTGGCAAACATTGAGTCCCATCTGTCCTACCTGCCTAACAGGCAGCACAGTGATGTACTTGATCTGCTCCACTCACTCTTTGTTTAATGATGTGCCTTCCGAAACCAATGTGTTGTTGCGGAGCATGTGTCCACTTCGTCTGAGGTTTTCCGGCAATTGGCTAAGGCATAACTGATGTTGAACCTTGCAACGTGTGAGTTCGGCAAGGTTTTGTTGGCGTAAATAAAGTAATTTTTGATTTACTATTAACTACTGTTTCTTTTCCCTCCCTTACACCCAGTTTTGTTTTAACTATGTTACTCCCTTCATCTCCTGGCCTTACGGGGATGTAACATATTTGGAGGCTTGTCAACAATTTGGCATGTAACAAGGACCTTTAAAATAACAGCTTCCAAATCATTGTTATGGTACAGTGACTTGTAACAGGGTGAATGGTGTCTCTGTCTCAGCCACTTGGTCCCCCATTGCCTATTTTCTATGCCATGTAACTTCAGTGAGAGGGTAGTATTGTGCATAGTACATCGCACACAGCACCAACTATCAGTTATTTTGGTTGATCTGGATCATGTTTTACGGAGCCCCGCCGGGAAGTGTTGGTGTTTATCACAGCAGCTTTGTGCCACTGGGAGGAGGTTTTTAGGTGTTTTCAGAATGTGCAACAGAAACTGAGCTAGGTGAGCAGGCAACGGAACTGAGCTCAGCTACGGACATTATAGCAGTAGTGAAGAGACCAAAGAGGACACTTAGGGACGAAGCTAAGAAGAGAAAAAGAGACAGTGACCGAAACAGAGAAAAGGGTAATGTTAGACTGGCTTTTAGAGGTTGTGCTTTGCTAAATAAAAGGCTGCAGACAGATGTTGAGGTGGACTTGTTGGTGTTTAATAGGTAGGTAATATTAGCTGGCTTGCTAAGTTATATGTCTGGTGTTGTTGCGCTTGCCTGATGTGTTAGCAAAGATGTCAACTCGTTTTTAGTTTTTGGTCGTAGGCCAAGTCAATCCATTTTGATAGAGATTTAGCCTGTGGCCTGTTATAACCAGGTGTCTCTGGTTCAGCTAATGCTACACATACAATACACTCAAACATTTTAACACACACTTTTGTTTTTACTCATATTTTCCACGCGTTGAAGTAAGAGATCTACATTTTTATCTGTGTACACGAAAAATTTATGTCTCTCACATTTTAAGCACAAATGTGTTGAAATCCATGTCAGTGAGCACTTCTCCTTTCCTAGGATAATCCATTCGCCTGACAGGTGTACCATATTAGGATGCTGATTAAACAGCATGATTATTTTAGAGGTGTGCTTTGGGGACCTTAATAAAAGTCCCCTTTGAAATGTACAGTTGTATCACTCAACACAATGGAACAGTTGTTGCCCGTTAATTGAATGTTTGTTTCTCTATCATAAGTAGTCTATTTTTTTTTTAAAGGTAAAGAGGAGGAGTAGTTATAAATTAATGTTGTGTATTTGACCAGTGCAGACAGAATTTTAAACACTCAGAGACACTCAGTTAAGACTGTGTTGCTGTCACTAATTACTGCACAAAGGTAACAGTGGTGTAGATTGTGTTTTTTAATGTGTAGATTTTAATCTCTGTGTGAAAATGACTCAAAGTTTACGGAGAATCCAATTAGCTAAACTTACCGTCAATGCATCCTATGTGTTGTTCATTCCTCTATTCTTAAGATTTTCAGGTTTTATATATCCTCCTGGATTTTTGCATTTGCAATGATGAATACGATGTGGGCATCAACACCAAAACCATCTCCACCATAAATCTCACTGAATTTATAAAAACTTACATTTTTCTATACGTTTTGACCTTTGTATGCACAACGATGGACAACTACGTTGCAGATTACAACTTTTACATCCTAAATTTCTTACCTTAGCATCATTTGCCAATGTGACTGAGTATTTTTTTATGGTGAAATCTAAGGGAAGAGTTAAATAAAAAGATGACTTTCAATCCTTCCACCCATCAAGGAAGATTCAGAGTTGCCATATGATCATTTGAAGAAAGGAGGAAGTAAAAGGTTTTTGATTCTGTTTAATAAAGTTCATGTTAGAAAGTTATGTTTTGGGTATTATTCATTATAATGATTGTATAAAATGTGTCTCTGTACCTTAGAATAAGATTCCGATAGTTGAACACTGACACTAACTAAGGTTAGCTGCAACCTGTTGAATTAAAATAACTTTTGGTTGTAATCACAGGCCTTAAGCTAGCAGAATTTAAAAGTTAGCTAAAAAGGCTTACTTTAAGAATAACAATCTTTGAAACCTGCTTCAAATTAAGAATAACATCAATTGACATCAAGTGCAGACAACACAAGGAGGATTAAGGTCGTTTTCAAGCCTTGTTTTCAATCTACCCAAATTCTCCCATGTGGCCCCCCTCCTCCGTGACCTCCACTGGCCTCCTGTTGCAGCCTGCATCCGATTCAAGATGATGGTACTGGCCTTCAAGGCCATCAACGGAATTGCACCCATCTACCTCCAAACACTGGTTGGACCACACGCCCCAGCACGAGCACTTCTCTTCACTCCATCAGCTGGCTGACTGGTACCGCCATCGCTGAGAGCAAACAAAGGTCGCTCAGCGAAGTCCGACGCTTCTCTGTTCTGGTGCCTCAGTGGTGGAACGAACAACCGACCAATGTCAGGACAGCAGAGTCAATTGCCATCTTCTGCAAAAGACTCAAGACTCACTTGTTCAGACTTCACCTTGAACCGCATAGCATGACACAGCAATTTTAGGACGCTTTTTAAGCAAGCTGTTGAAGTATGGATTTAGAGTAGGATTTAGAGTCATACCTGATGACTGAAGAGCATTAATATGTATTAGCCATATAGCTATTTTGTTTTAAAATAAAAAATGCACTTTATTTTTGGCAGCCTGATGACAAAAGGGAAGCCGAAATGTGATTAGTCATTTAGCCTTTTTGTTGAAAAGATGTGACCAAACTTTAGACTCTAGAAAACTCTTGCTCTGTATTTCAGACCTGACAAAAGGCAGAGCTGCATAGGCCATTATTCTTTCAGCCATGAGCAAAATTCTGAGCCAATGCCCTTGAGTGTCAAATCCGGTGGCATGGATGGGGATAGATCCATGTCTTCCAGGTGCACCTCTTTCATCAGCCATATTTTTCAGAAGATGTGCCTCCAACTCTTCCCTTGTGTTCTCACATATGTTTGATGTTTATTTGATAAACTCGTGTGCCAGATGGTTTGTTTTACAAAGTGGTTTGTTACTTGGCTGGTGATTGGACGAGTCATCTGTCTATCACTGTCTATCACAGGCTAACTTCAAACAGTCATATGAAGAGTGGGAGAGTACTACCATCAGTGGAGATCAAACTTTAGCCTATGTCAGTCAAGAGAAGAGCGAAAACATCTTTTCCATCAAAACAAGTCTTTCTTTGCCATTCTTCACTCTTCTTTCATTGAAATATCCTTTCCATTTCTGATAACACCTCTTGAGGCGCTGCTGTTGGTGTTTTCAAATGAAAAGTTACTTCTTCATTGATTGTCACTACCAGGGTGGGAAATTCACGGCGGCCACGGTGGCCACGGCCGCCATTGCCCCACACGTTGGCCTTGATGCACCGTGAAAAAAAATCATCGTACGGCCACAGTGGCCTTTGTGCCGCTGGCTCTGTCCAAGTTCCACGTAAAAAGCACCAGTGCAGCATAGTGGGTTTGCCTTGAATATAACTTAAGTGAGTTCGCGGTTCGTGCAGGTGGAGTCTCATTATCGTATTGATGATCTCACGTGAAAGCCTGAGCCTCTCAAACAGCAGCAGAGTCTCAAAACGGAAGAACAACACTTACAGCACATGTAACGTTACGCAAGCGAGCTCAGTCGGTTTTGATATGATACGTGACTTATGTGACAGCATTTAGTTCGGTAAAGTTGGAAATATATTCACAGATTCAAACTTCCCACATCAATAACTCATAAGCGAAACATTATTAAAACACAAACAACGACTCTTAGCTACCGTAGTAAGGTAGACAACGAGCTACAACCGTGTTTTCATCAAAACGAGCGCTCCTCCGAGCTGGACACATAACAATGGTCTCTATGGTCAGCCGTCTGTGAGACGAGTGCAAAGGGACCGTCTACAAAGTGCAACACCCAAAAGAGAAACTATAAAAATATTCAATAACTTCACTATTATTCAGTGTAGTGTCACCCAAATCACTCCACACATCAATGGTCTCCTGTTGGTTATTCTACAACTGTTTGTTTGGAAAATGTGCTTTGGCATAATTTTAGGGAATTTATAAATTAGGATGATATGGTACCAATCTGAAAGGTAAAACCATCGAATTTTACTCAATGGCCTTTGTGCCCTGTCATGTGGCCTTGGTGCCCCTAAAAAAAAAAAAAAATTAAGGTCAAATGGCCTTGCCCCTAAAATGATGAAATTCCCACCCTGGTCACTACAATATGTAGTAGTAATTGCCATCTCCAGCTACCAGGAGTTCCTCAAAGGACATTGAATGCTTCAGTGCCTTTATGTGCCTGGCCATGTAGGATTACAGGTGGATTTCTCTTCATTCCTGTTTGTCAACCTGCTGCAACAGCAATGACAGTGTCGACCTCCGACTTCAGGTGTTTATGTTCTCTAATGCTGACTGTTAATTGGAGCTTGAGGGGAAATGGACATTACTTTGTGACTAATGGTACAGAGAAAAGAAGAAAAGAACAGAGTCTCTGGTGATTAAGCTACTGAATTCACCGAAAGTTGTCTTAGATTTAACGACACAAACACACACACCTATGACGTGTGCCATTGCTTGTGAACATTAGCTTACTTACTAGTACTAGTGTCCAGTATAAACTGGCTCTATGTCAGACTTTCTCAAAGTGTGGTGTCCGGACCACTGGTGGTCCGTGAGAGACCCCTAGTGGTCCGCCACGTGACAGGTGACATATCACGTTTTAAAATTTAAAATGTCAGTGTTTTAATTTCAGTGTTTCTCAAACTGTCTGTGACATATATGTGTTGTTTTCAATATCAAATAAACTAGCATATAACATCACAAAATATTTTGCGACACCGCAACCAGTTTACGTCAAATTAAGTGTGACCCTGCTGCTGTAACTGTGGGAATGTGACTGTGCAAAGTGGTGTAAAGCGTGGATGTATGGTGCGAACAAGTTATAAATGGATCAGTGGCTTAGGACCGGGTCATGTAAAAGAAAAGCAGATGAATATTCTGACCCGACAGGAAAAGTTGTTGAGTCCCAGGATGTTGGTCCAACGCCCGCGACGTCGTCAAAGCAGACCCCGTCATGAACATGAAAAAAGCACTGCTAAGGTGAAACGGAGGTACCACAGCGACTACATACAGTTCGGGTTTTTTTGGACTGACGAGGAGGAGGATCCGAAACCACACTGTGTGTTGTGCTGTGAAACGTTAGCTAACGGGGGTATGAAACCTGCAAAGTTGAAGTGACACATGGAAAGTAAACACAAGGAGTACATGGGGAAACCTACTATTTTTTTTTTTAAAGGAAACGCGACGAACTCACACAGCATATGATGAAAGAGGCTGCATAGTTTTTTGCACCTGGAGAAAATGCTAAGGCTACTGAGGCTTCATACAAGGTATCCCTCTTGATCGCTAAAGCTGGAAAACCTCATTCAATAGTTGAAAATTTAGTTAAACCAGCTGCAACAGTGATGACTAACATATTGTTTGGGGTAAAAGCCAGCAATGAATTTAACAGGATTCCTCTTTACAATGAGACCGTCCAGCAGCGCATCAAATCTATGGCGTCACGCGTAGAAGATCAGCTGGTGACACGTTTGCGCCAAAGCCAGTTCTTCTCACTACAGCTGGCTGAATCCACCGACATTGGGAATGAGGCAAATCTGCTTTGTTTTGTGAGATACATTTATGCCAGTGAAGTGCATGATGACTTTCTCCTCTGTCGTTAACTGTCGACCAACACCACAGGTGAAGCAGTTTTTCACTCACTCAATGATTTCATTATGACGAATAATCTGGACTGGACTTTTCCCACACTTTCTGATTTTCTCCTCACTGCTGGAGAGGACATGGATAGGAGCACAGTTGCATCCTTCAAGCAACATCTGCAAGACCTCCACTCACAGCTGGGAATATATTTCCCAGAATTAGACACAAGCTTTGAGTGGATCCGAAATCTGCTAAAGAGCTCCCTCCCGTGGTCATGCTGAGGCGCCTGCCCTGTCGGCGACTCGCTACCAGCAGAGTGAAAGTGCTGTCCATGTCTTGTTTTACAGTCATGTCACTGGTTTGAGCGCATGAATCGCACGCAATATGTCGGGATTTAAAGTACACATGTTTGGACTTATGTGGTTAGTTATATGGAGTGGATTTATCCGCATGAAGGTACAAGGCCTTGGAGTGTCTGACCCAGTAGCTGTCGTTTCCTACAGCATGGGTGAACTATACAGCATTCGGGATACAATGGCGAACTGTGGCCATCCACGCGTGGATTTACCTCCGGAGTTAAAGAGAAGGAGAAGAGGCCGACGGAGCGGCATGAGGGTGAGGAACAGGCTCAGGAAGCACAAGCCTGTCCTACCATCTGTGATTATGGGAAACGTGAGCTCCGTAGTCAACGAAGTTGATGAACTTGCAGCGCTTGTGAGGTATGATCGGCTGTCCCGACAGTGCAGCCTTCTCTGTTTTACGGAGTCGTGGCTTACGGACAGCATTACGATGGCATACATAGAAATGGATGGCTTCACCGTGATCTGACAGGACAGAGACCCGGTGAATTCAGGCAAGAAATTGGGGGGATGTGTTTGCCTGTACGTGAACAAACAATGGTGTCACCCTGGACACATCACCGAGAAGCAGAGAGTGTGTGACCAAAACATTGAATTGCTGGCGGTGAGTTGCAGACCTTACTATCTCCCTCGTGAATTCTCCAATGTCATCGTTATTTTGGTGTATATTCCACCATCTGCCAATGCCAAACTGGCCACTGACATGATAGCCAGAGTAGCTCACGAACTACAAAGCCACACTCCGGACACTCTCGTGATGATCAGTGGCGATTTTAACCATTGTACTCTCTCCGCCTCACTTCCATCGCTCAGGCAGTTTGTCAGCTGCCCCACGAGAAGTGGCAAGACTATTGACTTATTTTATGCCAATATTAAAGACAGTTACACGCCCACTGCCCTCCCTCCACTCGGCTGGTCGGACCATAACCTGGTGCTCCTTTCATCCAAATACACCACTCTGGCCCGTAAACAGCCTATATCAACAAAGTCAGTGCGTGTATGGTCTAAGGAGGCATGCGAGGACTTACAGGAGTGTTTTGAGTGTACGGACTGGTCTGTGTTTTATGAGGAAGACCCCAATGGGACTGATGTTCTGGATGATTGTTTTACTGACTATGTCCGTTTCTGTACTGACTTGATCATCCCGTGTAAAACTATCAAAGTATTCTCAAACAATAAGCCGTGGGTCTCAAAAAGAAATAAAGAATGCAATTAATGAAAAGAAAGCAGCCTTCATGAGCAAAGATAATGACAGGGTTAGGGTTGCACAAAAGAATCTAAAGGCTGCCATAAGGCAAGGGAAAAATAACTACAGAGATAAGGTTGAGAACAAACTTCAGGAGTGTGACACTAAAGGTCTATGGAAGGGCCTGAAGTCAGTAACGGGATATGGCCAGGTAATTAGTAGTCTGAAAGAAGGTACATTTACACCTGACGAGGCTAATCAATTCTATGCCAGATTTGACTCTACTGTCAACTCAGCTGCTCACTCACCTACACAGTCCATTATGTCTTTAGAGGAAGATGGGAGTGGTCATTCGCCCTTCCCCCAATAGCTATCACTGTTGAGGAGGTATGCTCTCAGCTTAGGAGACTGAAGGTAAATAAAGCCCCTGGTCCAGATGGGATCATGCTGCACGTTCTCGAAGTATGTGCTGATCAGTTGTGTGGAGTGCTACATTATATGTAGACCTTGTCTCTGTCTGTGTCCAAAATTCCAGCAATCTGGAAAACATCTTGTATTGTGCCTATGCCAGAAAAACCTAATGCTAAGGCATTAAAGGACCTCAGACCTATTGCCTTAACATCACATGTTATGAAATGTTTTGAGAGGACTGTGCTGGGACACCTAAGGGCACAGGTCAGTGCCTTTCAGGACCCACTTCAGTTTGCGTATAGGGGGGCGTAGGTACAGATGATGCACTACTTTACTTGTTGCACAGGGTGCACAGTCATCTAGAGCTGACTGCTGCATCTGTGAGAATGATGTTTTTTGATTTTTCAAGTGCTTTTAATACTCTACAGCCAAATATTTTAGCTAAAAAGCTTTTTGGTTTTAATCTTCATAAATCTACTGTTGCATGGATCACGGACTACCTCACAAGCAGACCTCAGTATGTGAGGGCTCATGACACCAAGTCTGAGATTATCACCACTAACATAGGGGCACCACAGGGTACAGTTTTATCTCCCTTTTTATTTACACTTCATACTTCTGACTGCAGACATATAGTAGTGCCTCTTGTCACTTACAGAAGTTTTCTGATGACTCTGCATTACTAGGCTACATTACCAACAACGATCATGCAGCGTATCAGAATGATTTGGATAGCTTTGTTAGTTAGTGTGATGATGCCCATCTCACTCTAAATATAGACAAAACTAAGGAGTTAATATTTGATTTTAAAAGGAACACAATTGAGGTAGCCCCTGTTCTTATTAGAGGTCAGCCAGTTGAGGTAGTTCCTTCATATAAATACCTTGGTGTTTACTTAGATAATAAGCTAGACTGGAAGGAGAACAGCAGTTACCTTCAGGAAGGCCCAGTTTAGACTGTTTTTTCTTAGGAAACTGAGGGCATTTGATATGGGTAGGCCTAGTTTAAACATATTTTATCATGGGATACTGGAAAGTGTGCTTTTTTATGCTGTTGTGTGTTGGGGCGGTAGCATAACAGTTGAGGACAGAAACAGGTTTAACAAGATGATAAGGAAAGCAGGCTCCATCATTGGTTCATGCCCAAATTCTGTGGAGGAAATATTGGATAAGAGGGTAATGAGGAAGATGAGGAGTGTGTTGTCAAGGGATGACCACCCCTTGTACAACATCTTCAATAAGAGTGGTAGGAGCCAAAGGCTCCTCCTACCCAGATGCTCCACTGAGAGATTTAGGAGGTCATTTGTTCCCACAGTAATCAGACTTTTTAACAAGAACTGTTGATATGTTGTGACTTATGCTGTTGTTGTGACTTATGCCTTGTTTATGATGTATGATGCTGGTTGTTGTAACTTATGCTGGTGATATTGCTGTGATTGTTGTGTCCTTCCAGTGCCTTTGTATGGTTCAAACCTATTTTTTTTGTGATCAATTTTTTATTGAGAAATGTACAAAATGTATATATATATTCACTCATATACAAAGTTTTTCCCCCTTTTTTCCCCCTCCCCACACATTGAATGCAAAACAGAGAGAAAGTCACTTGTACATCTTCAGAGAAATAATGACATTAACACCCCCCCCCCCCGGCGACTTCCTATTAACCTCCCACCCAGGATCTCTCCCACAAATAAAATATAGAAAAAGTCAAGGTCGGCCATGCTGCACCCTTTCTTTAACTAATTTGTGTGCTGCCTCCCAGGCCTGTAGAGTCCTATGGCTGGCCCCGCGTATACGGGCAACAGACCATTCCATCAAAACAATTTCAAGAAATGAATTAGCCCACTGCTGCCAAGCCAAGGAATGTGGCGGTTGCCACCTAAGGGCCAACATCTTCTTGGCTGCTGTGAGACCGGCCCATAAAATACGTCTATGCTGCAGGGACAAATTTAAAGAAGAATCGTCATTAAGCAGAAGTAAGGCTGGGGAGACTGGGATCATGATCTTAAGAATGTCACTTAAAGTGAGACATATTTCCTTCCAGAAACTAACCACATCGGGGCACTCCCAATAAACGTGCAAGAATGTCCCTTGGGCATTAAGTGGGCAAAGATCACAATTTGGAGATGTGGTGATCTTCATAGAATAACGCCTTCTGGGGGTAAGGTACATCCTATGAACATACTTATAGTGTATTAACTGATGGTTAGGATTTTTTGATGTACCACTGAGATTTTTCCACACTGTGTCCCAGCAGATCTCCCTATCATTTACTTCATTTAAATCTCTATTCCAAATACTCTCTACTGGTAAAGGTTTATAGCGTCCAGAAATTAATTTGTAAAGTTTAGACACCATTCCCCATGTAGGTCCTACTGACGCAAGTAACTTGCGTAAAGGGTGTGTGGGTAGAGCAGTTCCCCACGGGACACCGTATGCCCGCATAGCTGATCTTAACTGCATATAGAAGAAAAAGGATGAACTTGGAAGGTCAAATTCAGCTTGTAGATCATTAAAAGCTCGTAAACCATGAACACTATACAGATCTTTTAGTACATTCACTCCCCTACTCTTCCAATGTGAAAATGAAAATGGCATATTACCAGTAAGAAGCGAGAAATTATTGAAAATCGGTGTATGATTATGCCATTTATAATCTGTGCCAACGTGTTTCATTACAGTACGGTAAGATGCGAGTAGACATGAAATAATAGGGCCTAAACGTAATTTGGCTTTTTTCAATGGTATGTTAGCATACACCAGATCTTGCAACCTGTGAGGCAGTGCAATATTCTCCTCAATTGGTCTCCATGAAACAGAGGAACTAGGGTTGAACCATGTAGATAAAGGACGTAGCACATAAGACCAGAAGTAGATGTTAAAATCAGGCAGAGCCAGCCCCCCTAGCGTCTTATCTCGCTGGAGAGTTGTGAGTTTTAGGCACGGCCTCTTTCCTTTCCATATGAATTTAGAAACTAATGACTGAAGTTTATCCCAATATCCCAAAGGGGGAGCAAGAGGAATCATAGAAGAGTAAAAATTAACACGAGGAAGCTCAAAGTCCTTCTCTATCTGACTATATATACCTTGAAAATTTTTTATTGCAATCGCCGCTGTGGTGGGAAAAATTTCCACTCCGAGATATCTAAAGCTTTTAACTACTGGTATATGGGAGGGCAGGGGAACCTGAAGTGCAGCAGAGTTTAAATGCATCAGTGCTGATTTAGTCCAATTAATTTTGTATCCAGAGAGTGAGCTGAATGTATCAAAAGAGGTAAGCAAATGTGGGATTGAGGAATCAGCACTGCCTACATAAAGAAGGATGTCATCAGCGTACAAAGATATGCGATGCTCTGTGTTACAAAAAGTGATGGGATGTACTGACGGATGTTGTCTGATTTCCTGTGCCAGTGGCTCGAGGGAAAGGGCAAAGAGTAGGGGCGAAAGGGGGCAGCCCTGACGAGTGCCCCTTGATATTGGGAACTGGGCAGAGCAGATATGGCCTGTGCAGACCATTGCTGAGGGATTTGCGTATAAGACCTTAATCATATTAATAAAATGCATACCTAGCCCAAATTTGTCTAACGTTGACCAGAGATATTCCCATTCTAACCGGTCAAACGCTTTTTCAGCATCCAACGATAAAACCGAGCAGGGGGGATCAATACTACTAGCTGCATGAATAATGTGTAACAGGCGACGCACATTATCAGATGCTAGGCGAGTTCTAATTAAACCGGTTTGGTCATTGTGTATAAGTTTTGTAAGATGTATCTCTAACCGGGTAGCAAGTACTTTAGCATATAGTTTAACATCTCCATTCAGAAGGGAGAGAGGTCTGTAATTACCACATTTAGTTAAATCTTTGTTTGGTTTGGGCAGGACTGTAATTATAGCTGTGTTAATGCTAGAATTAAATGCACCCTTATCGATGGCTGTATTAATCATATCCAATAGTGGTTTGCCCAGTATTTCCCAGAAAGTAAGGTATAGCTCAGGTGGAATTCCATCCCACCCTGGGGACTTGCCCTTTTTCATATTAGCAAGAGCCTTCCTCAACTCTTCTAGAGAAATGGGGGTATTAAGTGATTGTGACTCGTTGTCAGACAGAGAAGGTAGATTGAGATCCTGAAAAAAATCTGCACACGCCTCCGTATCAAAAGAAACTTCAGATTTATACAGCGATGAGTAGAAAGATTTAAATTCAGAATTGATATCAAGTGGATTGCTCAGGGTGTGAAGCTGTGTTTTAATGGCTGTAATATTTGAATATTTTTCATGTTTTTTCAGCCTTAGAGCTAGAAGGTGACTTGGTCTGGCGCCATTGAAATAATATGTTCTTCTGGTCCTGTGCATTAAGAACTCCGCCCTCCGTCTTAACAAAGAGTTCAACTCAGTTCTTGTCACAGCTATTCTGCCTTGTAATGCCTCAGAATATTTGGCTTGTTGTTGCGCCTCTAGCTGAGTGAGAGTATTCTCCAGTTCCGTTATCTTATTTAGTCTACTCTTATTGAGGTGGGATGAGAATGAGATTGAGGAGTCCCTAATACAACCCTTTATGGCGTCCCATAAAACTCTAGGATCATCCACTGAGCCTGCATTGATATCTATAAAAGTGTTTAATTTTTCTTTGAGAAAAGCGTAAAAATCTCCATTCTTGAGAAGTGAGACATTGAACCTCCAACGTGGAGCTCGAGGGGGTGTACCTAGGAGTGTAAAGTGCGCTGCGACAATGCTATGATCTGATAAAGAACAAGGCTTGATAACCACATCATGTATTTCAGAAAAGGAAGTAGTTGAAGTTAATATATAATCAATTCTGGAGAAACTCTGATGTCTTGCTGAATAAAAAGTGTATTGTTTAGATGTGGGGTTGATAGTGCGGTAAAGATCTGTTAAGCTAAGTACTGACAAAAAGTTCTGAAAATCTTTTGATGCTTGTAACTGTGTAGCCGTAGAGCGCTGGGCAGATTTGTCCAACATCACATTTGCATTACAGTTCATATCTGCACCAAGAATAAGCGAGAAGTCCTGAAGGTGCAATAAGACTTCTATTAAGCTGGGAAAGAACTCTGGTTCATATTGGGATGGAGCATAAATTGAAATAAAAGCAAATTTGCGTCCAGATATAATAGTTTTAATATAAGAAATCCTACCATCCTCACTACCAAATTGTCCAAGTATAGTTATTGAGAGGTTACGTCTCAGTACTACTAATGTCCCCCTAGTTTTGGTGTCCAATGATGCTGAAGCAGCCACATAATAGTATTTGTTTGAAAATCGACGGACATCAATAGTTCTTAGGTGGGACTCCTGTATAAAGGCAACGTCCACATGTTGTCTGCGTAAGAGGTCTAAGCAGGCTGTACGCTTAATTTGACCATTCAGCCCATTTACATTCCAACTGATTACATGCATACTACTCATGATAACTAATAGAGGCTAGCATTGCTTTACATACAAGATGCAGGATGGAGAAACAACCTACAGTGCAGCTGACCGACCAAAATTCGAAATTAAGGTGCTGGGAGAGATCCTTCCCACCCCCAAACCCATGTCGCCATGAACCTGCCACTCTCCCAAAAACGAGAGAGGGCATGAAAACAAAAACCCACACAGAAGTGAAAACGTATATAAAAAAACAAGAAAACAAAAATAAAGTTTGACTCCTCCTAGGGAGCCTAACTTTCCCCCACAAGTTGGACCTGTGATCCCTGAGAGGCATGTTCCTTCCCAACGCGCGCCCAGGTCCCCCATCCAATAACAGTTACGATTAAATCATACCATAGTAATGATCACAACGATTGTAAATGAGCTACAGAGAATGTACAAACATGCTCTAGGTAATAGGTGCATATTAGTACTGAATACAAATAGAACTTGGCTGGTGACATTTGTAATTTATAGTAGAGTTGACAACATGCCAGGACTATAACGCCAGCCTTTCTTTTTGAAAACAGAACTTGGAATCTCAAACAAAAATCAAACAGGAATCAACTAACACCAACAACATTTAAGTCCCTAGCATTATGCAAGCTTGTAAGATTGGTGTTTCTTGCTACTAACTGAGCAGAAAAACAGAAACAAGAAGGAGGAATATATAGGCCAGTTGGACTTATTAAAAGGTGAAGAACTAAAGTCCAGTAGATTCAAATATGTTTGCAGTTAGAACATGAGCAACACAGGGTCATTGTGAAGCATGTAAAGATTGCTTTTATCATTGAAAAGAGAGTAAAACGAAATAATACAATGAAATAAATGACCAAAAACCACCCTGAAGAAACTCAGTAAGAGTGTCATTGCAGGCTATGCCTGGTAGTCCACGCCAGACATCTAGTCAAAATTGCCTATTAGCCTACAGGCAAAACATTTAGCCTGAAACTGGCCAGCTGGATTGATTACCTGAACATGAACATGCAATGTCTCTGCGTTTTCAGGGACTCCGTGCACACGTAGATTATCTCTGCGCGACCTGTCCTCCATGTCGGCGATTCTGTCCTCCAGCTGGACGTGCTTTGCTGCCAGCTTACTCACCGACGAAGAGAGCCGGCTGTCCACCTCCACCATACGGTTCTCGTCCTTCTCCATATAGTCCATACACTTAGAAATATCAGCCTGCATGGCACCCATCTCGCCACGAAATACCGCGACCTGTGCATCCACCAGAGCCTGTGTCTTGTTTGTCAGCTGAGACACCACGTCCTCCACGAGTGTGGGGATAGCCTCCTTGATAGCTTCTGCAACTGCAAGTTGCAAGCTCGGCGAGCTCCACGTTGTTGGCTGAACGAGCTGTTGTCGGCTGTTTGTTTGTCGTCTTTTTCGAACTTGCAGCCATCTCGGTGTGCACAAAGCTTCCACAAAACAGAAAAATTAACCGAGAGCTTTAAAAGTAGCGTTGGGTATGAAAATAATACTTAAATATTGGGGGACCTGCGGAGCGACGAAACGAAGCGTCTACATCCCTCGCGATGGTCACATGACCCCCCGGTTCAAACCTATTTTGATGTTGTAGTGTGTGTTGTACTGTGCCCTGTCTTCAGTATCAACTGTCCTGTTGATGTATGTTGTTGTGTATGTGTGGTGGCTTGGTGGCAAATGAATTTCCTCCTGGGGATTATTAAAGTGCAATCAATCAATCAATCAATCAATCAATCAATCAATCAATCAAATCCATTTGGGGACAAAATGCATATTGAGAAAGTCAGTTCCAAACTTTCACCAAAAGAGGATGACAGCCTTGTGGACATTGCATCAGATGGGACACTGAGGACAACTTTCAGGGAGAAAGGATTGACTGACTTTTGGCTCCACATCCAGCCTGAACACCCTGAGCTGGCTGACTCTGCTCTGAAATTGTTGATGCCGTTTCCAACCACCTACAACTGTGAAGTTGGATTTTCCTCCCTTGTTGGTCTGAAAACAAAGCAGCGCAACTGGATTAATGTGGACTATGATATGAGACTGAAACTGTCCAGTTTGGAGCCAGACATTGCTTCACTCATTGCCCAGAAAAAAAGCAGCACCATTCTTCTCATTAAGATAACAAAAAAACTGAGTGAGTAAGATATTGCTTCCTTGAGGGATGGGTTAAATACAAAGAATGTCACTGTAAAAGCTGTGTGACAAGAATAAAGTACCTTTATCTTTGGTAAAACTGTCATTAGGTCCCTATTGTTTTTCTAATGATTATTATTTTTAGTTATTTGTTTTTCTTTGTCCCAAATGATCGCATTTTTCACTGCCTGAACATACCCCAAAACTCACCAAACTTGGAATATAGGTTACACCTGGCGAAAAATTTGATAATCTATTGTCGTCCTGAATTTCCACCACTAGCTGGCGCTAAAATTAAGAAGAGTACGTTTTGGCTTATAACTCCCACATACTTTATCGCACATTCAAAAACCTTATATCCACGCGTTCGTTGAATTGCTCCGAATCTCTTCATATAGGCCACGCCCATTTCCGCCTACCTTTTTTTTTTGCAAATCCGCGAAATGTTGCAAACCTACTTTTTTGAACTCCTCCCAGGCAATTTGACCGATGTGCACCAAACTTTGCAGACAGCATCTGTTGACCATCTTGACAAAAGGTTATTTGCACATTTGTGTAAAAACAGGAAGTGGAGCATATCTTCACACTGGTATGTTCGAATGACATTAAACTTAGGGGAATACTTCTTTATGAGCTCCTGACGCTCGCTGCAAAATTTGAGGCGATGACCACTAGGTGGCGCCCTTTAAATTGAAGTATTTTATATCTCCACACCGGTTGGTCAGATTAACACAAAACTTAGTATAATTATTTCCAATGCCCTCCTGAGGATATCCTTTAAAGGTTTTACCGATCCGCTCCTAAGTGGCGCTCTGGTGGCAGTCTAATTTAATATTTGGCACTGTGCCCACACCATAACACTTAAGGCAATGAAATTCATAGGGGTGGTATAGACTGGCCCCTGTAATTTACACACCAAAAATGATCAGCAGGTGGCGCTGTTATCAAGACAAAAGAGTTTTTGGCTAATAACTTCCACATTATATGTGGCACATTGTTAAACCTTATATCTACGTCTTCCCTGAATTCAGCTGAATTATGAGATGTAGGCCACGCCAACTTTTGTGGTGCCTTTCCATTTGCAATATTGCAAAAAATGCCAAAAATACTTTTTCAAACTCCTCCTAGGCAATTTGACCGATTTGCACCAAACTTGGCATGTAGTATCTGTAGATACCCCTGACAAGAAGTTATCAAAAGAATTGTGATAGTCCAAAAGACACTGAAAATATAAAACTACAATTTCCTGCACATTGCGGTCAAAACAGACAGCCGTGCATATCTTGACCATATACAGTCCGATTACCACAAAACTTTTGCTACCTGTGTTCCATGGCCTATTGACACTTTGTGCAAAATTCGGTCCAAATCGGCCAATAGGTGGCGCTTTTATTGCCAAAAGACGGAAGTAAAGCTTCACTGGCGTCCCTTTTGACTGTGATTTCAGGCTTTATTCACCACAGGGCAGTGCTGTCTTACTAATGGACACAAACCTCTGTTTAAGAGTCTGTAAGGTCACACAGTGTAGTCATCTCAGTATTTGGTTTACATGTACATTGCAGGACCTTCTAACTTCTGGTTATCTTCTGTCATCACGCATGTAGCAGCCCACACTTGCAACAGCCAACACATTCAGCACGGCACACACAGCACACAGCACGCAGCAAGCAGCAGACCACAATTGCTGCATACCGCTGCGGCAGTACTTACCGACACATGTTGACTGCGAGGGTCGGTTCATCGCTGCTTGCAGCTTTAATTTTATGTTGTAATTTGTGAACTGAAGTTAGACACACCTGGGGCGAAGCTAGAGATCAGGAAATCACCAAACAGCAATTTATACAGTCCTTTATTACAACCCTCAGTAACATATTGTTTTGGGGTTTGCTATTTTGAGTTAGGTGGTCCTTGAGTATTTTTCTATGGGTAAAGTGGTCCTTGGTCTGAAAAAGTTTGAGAAACACTGCTCTATGTTCCCGTAGTCAGACTCTCTTCACTGTTGATGTATACACCATTAAACGACAACCAATGCAGATGAAAATCTATCTAATATGACTCAAAAATATTCACAGATGATTCACCTTAAATTTAGTCTCGTTTGCTGAATTACTTAAGTAGTGGTGGCGACATCATGAAATACATCGTTATCTTAAGTACACTTTCTCTTGTTTGAACATTGTTGTAAACATTTGGAATAATGTAAGTACAAAACTCAACATATAGAGTATAACAAAGGATTAGTTGTTTTAAGACTTTTTAATACAGAGTTACTTTTACATAGCATGTTTTAACTAATTATTACTAAGTATGCAATATTTAAAAATGTTGTTGTCTCAGTGTCCATGGAGTTGGACTGTATACACACTAGTCCTGCTCCCCCAAGTTACTGTTTCTAGGCCAGACAACCTTGATAATAAATGATTGTATTTTGAACCCATTGGGAATTTTGAGTTTGCGTTTAACCCCTTGATTGGTTGGTGTTGTTGGTTCAGCTGTTGCTGAAGCTATACAGTAGAAGAGTACTACTAGTAAACTAAAACAGTATGTGTTACTATATCCAAGGTATTGGATATACTACCACATAAGAGGGGGGGCTGGGGATGAGGAGAATTATCCCGTTACAACAGAGAGGTAGGAGAGAAACCAGGCAAGAGCAGTGTCCTTAATAGCAACACAATTTTCAAGGCGATTTATAAAGATATCATGGTTGACTGATTTGCATCCACAGAAATTACTTTAGTCATTTCAAGATTCAAGAATCAAAGTGTTTAATGTCATATGCACATTAAGGAAACATGTTTCCCCGTACAATGAAATTATTCCTTTGCTGTCCACAGAATGCCAACAATGTAAAAAAGAAATATATACAACAAACGAAATAAAGCAATTTTAAAAGCCAGCATTTGAAAAATAAAGAAAAATGCAGCAAATAATAATAAATCATAAAAAGAGTGCAAATGTGAGCTGTGCAATTATGCATATGCAATATCCTACTTTAGGAGTCTGATGGCAGTGGGAAAGAAAGAGTCCTTTAGTCTGGTGGTCTTGGATTTAACACTTCTGTACCTCCGGCCTGAGGGTAGAAGTGTGAACAGTCCATGGCAGTTCTCCTGTGGACTCTACGGTGGTAGATGCTCTGCAGAGAGGGCAGTGGAGTCCTGGTGGTCCTCTCAGCAGTCTTTACCACTCTCTGCAGGCATTTGCAGTCCATAGCAGTAGTGTTGCCTTACCACACGGTGATACAGCAGGTCAAGATGCTCTCAACAATGCAGCTGTAGAAGTTGCTGAGGATCTCAGTGACATGCCAAACTTCCTCAGCCTCCTCAGAAAATACAGCCACTGTTGGGCCCTCTTTACCAGCTGTGTGGTGGTAAGTGAACAAGTGAGGTCCTCACTGATGTGGATGCCCAGGTATTTAAAGCTGTTCACTCGCTCTACTTCAAGCTCCCGGATGTACAGTGGCCAATGAGGTCTCCTCTTCTTCCTCATGTCCACTATCAACTCCTTTGTCTTGTCCGTGTTGAGGGTGAGGTTGTTGTCCTCACACCATGACACTAGACTGGCCACATCCCTCCTGTAGGCCGCTTCGTCCCCGCTGGTGATGCATCCTATCACTGGGGTGTTGTCCACAGACTTTAGGATGATGTTATCCTTGTGGGAGGCGACACAGTCGTAGGTGAACCGGGTGTAGAGAATGGGGCTGAGGACACATCCATGTGGAGGGCCAATATTTGTAATAAAGCTGGCTGAAGTCCTATTACCAATCCTGACGGACTGGGGCCTGGCAGTCAAAAAATCTAGGAGCCAGTCACAGAGGGTGGGTTGCAGACCAAGTGTAGACAGTCTGTGGGTGAGTTTGTGGAAGATGACCATATTGAAGGCAGAGCTGTAGTCCACAAAGAGTGTCCTGATGTAGGAGTGTGGGAGAGGGAATAGTGGAGAACAGCAGCGATAGCGTCTGAGATGGACCTGTTGGGCCTGTAGGCATACTGCAGGTGGTCCAGGGAGTCCGGTATTCTGCTCTGAATGTGGGTCAGCACCACTCTCTCAAAACACTTCATGATGATTGGAGTGAGTGCTACTGGTCTGTAATCATTCAGGCAAGCCGGTGTGCTCTTCTTGGGAAGGGTGACGATGGTTGGGGTCTTGAAGCAGGCGGGAGTGGTGCAGTGGCTGAGGGAAAGGTTGAAGATGGATGTGAGAACATCAGCCAGCTCGTTGGCACATGCTCTGAGAGCCCGGCCAGGGATAATGTCTGGTCCAGCTGCCTTGCAGGGATTGATCTTCCTCAGGACTCTGTGTACCTGGTCTGATGAGACGGTTTGTGAAGGGGGGTTGGGTGGTCCTGGGTGGTATGTGTGTGCCTCCTCTCTGTGGTGTGGCTGGAGGTCTCAAAGCAGGTGTAAATGGTATTGAGGTCATCCGACAGGCTGTCTGTGGAGCTGGTGGTGCTGGTGATGGTCCTGTAGTCGTTGATGTGCTGTGTGCCTTGCCACATCCGCCCGGAGTCAGCAGTAGAATAGAAGCCATCCAGCTTCTCTCTGTACTGCCTTTTGGCCACTGTGATGGCTTTTTTCAGTCCATACTTCGCAGCTTTGTACTCCGTCTTATTGCCTGATCTAAATGCAAGTGAGCATGCAGGATTTGACGTACCTGACTCTTTATCCTGGGCTTCTGGTTGGGAAAGTGCTAATATACACAGTCACATACTCAGCATAGTCCTGTATGCTGACAGAAGAGTCCTCCAGAGTGGCTGCAGCTTTTAACGTATCCCAGTCTGTCTAAGCAAAACAGTCCTGCAGGATGCTCTCAGTATCTGGGGTCCAGAGTTTATCTTGTTTAGTTACAGGGTTTGTTTGTTTCAGTCTTTGTCTGTTGGCCGGATACAGGAACAAAGAGATGTGGTCCGGGTGTCTGAAGTGGGGGCGCGGGCAAAGCCTTGTAGGCACCGCGTATGCTACTGTAAGGTTTTGTATAATAATTTATTAATGACCACACAGCCAGGCTGGTGGAATTTGGTCTCAGTACAACAGGTTCCAACATTACATTTAAACATAAAACATATAACATAAATACATACAGACAGAGACATTTCAGATACTAAATGGGTCATGCATAATACTCAGCAATTAGAGTTCAGGATATTGATTGCAGTGGGAATGAAACTGTTTTTGAAGCGGGTTGTGAGTGAGGCAATTGTCCTGTAACGCCTCCCAGAGGGCAGTAGTTGGAAGGCATAGTGTGCGGGGTGAGTGGGATCAGAGATGATCTTACGGGCTCTGCGTTGTGACCGTTTACGGTAGAGTGATTCAAGAAATGGTAGGGGTGAGGCAATGATTTTGGATGCTCTGTTGATGATGCGCTGTCATTTCTTCCGGGAGAGTGAGTCGAGACTGCCGAACCAGACTGTGATGGATGAGGTGAGGATGCTTTCAACGATGGCTGTGTAGAAGCGGAGCAGTAGATGGGACCTTACTCTGAACTTCTTGAGCTGTCGGAGATGGAAGAGTCTTTGCTGGGCTTTTTTATAGATGTGGTCTGCGTTTATTATCCATTTGAGGTTGTTGCTGATGTAGGTTCCAAGGAGTTTGAATGTGTCAGTGATGGAGATGGGTTCATCTTTAATGAGCACAGGAGTTTTGGTGGATGGCTTGCGTCTTGGGTCGACGATTCACATCACATTCATTTCAATTTGCCACATACCTGTGTGGGATGCCCTGGACAATTGAAGATCTCATTCTGAGAGAAGTTATCCAGGTGGGGGAAAGTCTTAAACCTAAGATCAAAGGCAGTGCTCTCATTCAGGAACCGTCTTGGGTCTGAATACCTCTCAAGTTTCAAAGTTTGCTGCCATTGCAGATTTAACATCTTTCACAATCTGTGAATCTGTGTCACTGTATTTCATAGATGTCAGGATAATGTGTTTGTGGGGCATGGCCATAAACACAGTAGGCTGCTGTTCAGAACTCAGCAAGGTTGTGACTGTTTTCAGGGGCTTCAGTACCTGAAACACATCTTCCAGAACAGTCACATCTTGATCGGAGAGGGTGATGAGGTCTTTGGCGCTCTTTTTTATGTCCTTTTCTGTGAGTGCAGAATAGACAGCAGCTTTGTTGCTCAAAGTTGCTCAAAGTAGCATATGGGCTGGACTTCCACCATGTGTTGACATCTTGAACCAGCTTGTGAGAACAAGCTGAAGCATCTCTTTTTTGGACTTCAAGACAGCTACTGCAGTAGTGCTCCTATGGAAAAAAGTGACCACCCTCCTGACTCTGCCCAAAAGACAGGACATCTGCTTTTCTCCCAACCCCTTCTGGGATGCCAGATTTACTGTGTGTGCAAAACATCCAATATGTGGTGACAATCCAGCTACATTTGAGGCATTGGCAATGTTCTTTGCATTATCCTTTGTCACAGGGATGGTGGCATCTGGTCTGTCCAGTTTCCATTCCACTACTACAACCCTCAGCACTGTTTATAATTACACTGTATATATTTTCTTACCTTTTAATTATATTGTTTATTTTTTACTATTATTATTGTTTATTGTAGTTTGTTTTGAACTGTCTGTGACGCACCAATTTCCCCGTTTGGGGAACAAGACAAATAAAGGAATCCTGATTCTGTTTCTGATTCTGAGCACTTCTGCCAAATTTTTACTTCAGTGAGCTTCATAGATGGTGCGAGTTTGAAAGACTGGATTTTTAATTTCCCAATCATCATTAATGTAGTGTAGGTATGTATCTGTAGTTAAGGCCACAAAATCTGCCCTGTCTAATAACTTAATTCTTTCCTTCATATTATTATACGTGGAGGGCAACACCTTTGTGGTAAGATGCGACCTGCTTAGCATTTTGTAACGTGGTTCCAGTATGCTGATTAAATGCTTCAATCCAAGGTTTTCATCGAACGAATAAGGTTGCATGTCTGATGCTACAAATACCCCTATAGCGCTAGTTATTGCTTTAGTGCGAGTTGAATTTGTGGAAGTTTGGCTCTAAATGAGGTCGTAAGAGTTGGCTGTCTTAACTCTGTTGTTTTCTCAGTTAAGTCTGCTTCTTTATGATCCCTGTGGAGATGTCCAGCCATATTTGTCATGTTTTGCCTGTGGACGTGTATGCTACACGCGCATAGCATATTTTACAAACTGTGGTTTTCTTGTTAGCAACACGAGAGAACTTACTGGAAAAGCAAAATATATTTTTTAGAGAAGCAGGAGGGGGTTCGAGTTTGGTTGATGTGTCTCCTATCGCAGCAGTGGCCATGCTGTCTTTTAATTGGTTGCAGCTTCAGGTTAAAGGAGATAACGTTAACTCGCTACACTACGACATGCTGTGTGGGTTGGCACACCAGCTGAAAGTGACCTGGAAGCATGGCTAAATCCTCAATCCACCTTTGATTACGAAGGTCAAGATTGTGATCTCATTTTGATCGATATCTGACTTGCAATCTTGAACTTGACACCCCTATTTGGCACTCAACCCTATAAAATGGACCTGGAGTTGGGTTTGTTTCACTGAACTGGAAAGAGTTCCAATATCATGAACTAACTTTCCTGTTTATTTTAATTGAAGCCAACACACATTAAGAACAATTACAATAAAATAAATCATAGCAGCTACTGAGCTTATCCCTCTCAATGACAAGTGAGCAAACTCCATCCACTAATGACGACCATGCATGAGATTTTCTGTATATAACTATTCAGCAGACCTTGAGTTGTTTTTGTCAAACTGAATGTGCATTTTATAAGGTAAGGTAAGGTAACTTTATTTGTACCCAAGGGTAGATTTGGTTGCAGGTAAAAAGAGTGGGCTAAATACACACATTACACACAGACAACATTATAGACGTTGGCATTTACATTTGCAAGCAGGATATAAGGAATGATAAGGAATGAACCATAAGGATATCTTAGACTCTGCTGCTTCATGTTTACCCATTCTTTTTAAATAATGTGTCACTTGCAAGTCCCCTTACTGTAGTGAAGAACTGAAGTAGCATTTAAATAAACCCCTTAGTCCTGTTGTACAGTGTATATAGCAATATCAGTTCAGATGTTTTTACCAAAAATATTCAAATAATCACTTTCTATGGTTATATGCTTGCACATATTTCTGCTATCTATATGCTTTAAGCATTTCAGTTGTCTCATGAAAAAAATGTTAAGTATGTGAATATTGCATTACCAGTCCCAGTTTTTAAATAAGGTTGTACACTTACAGATAACGTCTTGCATCCTGACAGCCCTTCAGAAGTTCTATATTTATCATGCCATGAAATTTCTTTTTGCTAACAGAGACAAATGGTCTATTAGCAGTCTTGCATTTTACATCTACTGATGAAAAATAGATACGTCTTTCTCTGTGCCTGGACATCAATAAAGAAACTGACAGAGGGGATTCATTCACGCCTTGCTCATCAGAGCTCACTGAGAATAATTGGGTGTGACAAGCTTGTACAGGACAAGACACTGTCGCTGGGAAATATCCTTTAGTGATGAAATTCAGTTTCACACAATGTCACAACCTTTGCCATGTGGGATTGAGCTGGGCTATGAAACATAGAGTTTGCATACAGGGATGGTTCATTGTACAGTTAACTCTGTACCGCAAAAAGCTGTATAGTCTGTCTAAGACACACTTGGACCCCATAGGTGTGAGAACATTTGTTCCAGAGCAGAACATTCAACTTGTATTTTGATGTAAAATGGAAATTTAACTAGTGCAGTGCCTGTTTAAAACATGCTGTTCAGCACAAATTATTTAATATCATGAGGGGTTCAAGGATTCAGTGTTTAGCATCCTGAACTGCTCACAGACTCATCAGGGCCACCCTGATAATATCAAACAAGGTTGATATTTACAATTTAAATCTGGATAATGACATCGGTACTTTCCAAGTCGGACAACAACAACCGATGAGAGAGGCATCCTGGAGCAGCTGAGGGATTCTGCCAAGCAACAGTTAAAAATTGTAGCCCTTGAGGCTAACATAAGCTAGCACCCTACTACTGACAGAAACTTAAAATCTCACATTCAGTTCTTGCAAAAGAATGCGTCTCCCCACTCACCCAGACTTGTTTAACCTTCCAGTCCTGTTTTTTATCACCACAACATGACACTACAGCAAGTACTTTCACCATGCTAATCTCCATAATTTGTTGTCTTACTGTTCACAATCAGTTATTCAAGATCAAAAAGAGTTTCATTTCAAAGCAAGAATTGATGGCACTGCTTTTGCTTACTGTCAGCTGGCATGAAAACTTATGAAAATTATGATATTTTACGCTTATTGAAATGTTCTGTGTTTGTGTGTTCAAGGTCGATCCAACAAATTCATTCAATTATGAATCATGACATTTCTTTAACATAAGGGTCAGTTTGGGTTATGCACCATTATATGGGTGATCAATCTCAGATATAAACAGCTGTTAAGGAGCACACAGCTAAAGGAACAGTGATGCACATAGACGATGAGCATAAATATGTAGTTTGTTTGGCTATTTATTACAGATTGGCAGTGTATGTAATGCCTGATGCTGATTAAAAAACTCAACAGGGGAGTTCCACTGGCCAACCAATGGAGACTTAAGGCCCTTTCAGATAGAGGACAACTTGTTTAAAAAGGGGCAAAGTACCAATAAATAATTGTGTAGCAGGGTTAGCTGTTCACCTTAAAGGGTAGTCAAGGTTAAAGGTTCAAGGCTCAATTATTTATCATTTTAAAACACCAAGGTTGCAAAAGAAAATTGAGTTTGAAATGGTTTATGCTACATCACTGAAAAAACATACAGTACAAACTATTTTATAGAGTGGAGTTTGGAGGATAAATTCAGGAGTCTCACACCTTGAGGAATGAAGCTGCTCCGTATTCTGGTGGTACAGCAGCTGATAGTACTGTTTCTTTTTAGCAGATTCCAGCAGGGTTAACAGACTGTGGTTGAGATGGGTGTTGTCTTTTAGTATCATTTGGGTCATCGCACTTTACAGATATCACTGATTTTGATTTCCTCCCAATATCAACTCTCATCAGTGTTTGAAATGCGGCCAATGATGGTGGTGTCATCTGCGTACTTCACAACAGAGTTCTGTCCATGTCTGGACAAGGCAGTCATGGCTGTACAATGTGAACACGGGGGGGCTGAGCCCACAGCCCTGGATGGCTGTGGTGTTGAGCACTAACGTAGAGGAGATGTGACTGCCAATCTGGACAATCTAGACAATCTTGCTTGTGAGAAAGTCCAAATATGCAATTGCAGAGTGTGGGGCTCAAGACCAGAGTGTGAAGTTTTCCAATTAGCTTCATGGGACAGCTGTTTGAGCTGGGGTTTAACAAACATAATTTAGTGTAGCTGTTGTTATTTTTACAGTGTGTAAAGACTGAGTGGAGGCAAATGGATATGGCATCCTCTGTGGATTTGTTTGTTCTGAGAGTGTACTGGTGGGGGTCCAGGCTGGCAGACATGTTGTCTTTGATGGGCAGGACCAGTTTCTCAAAGCACTTCAACAGAATCAGGTACCACAGAGTGGTAGCTGCAAGACTCGACACAGCAGATCGTTTAGGTAAAGGCACACTAATGGCTGCCTTCAGACTGGTTGGAACAGTCTTCTGTGAGAGTGAGATGTTAAAAATGTCAGTAATAACATCAACTAACTGATTGGCTCATGTTTTTAGTACACAGCCAGGTATATTATCTGGACCAGCAGCCTTATTTATATTTACTCTCAGCAGGAATTTCTCACATCTGCTGTGGTTACTGACAGTGGCCGGTCCTCTGGAGGCAGAGTTGACTTTAAAGCTGAGTTTTTGTTGAGGAGATCAACATAAAATGTGTTCAGCACACAAGCTGGCAATGTGGCCCCACACATGATGGGGGCACTCCTGCTTTTGTAGCCTGTGACATTTTAAATCACCTGCCACATATCTCAGGGATGGTGATGTCGCTCTGAGGTCTCTTTCCGGTCGCTTTCCGGTCTCTACTGTGTCTCCTCATTGCCTCCTTGATACCACCAGCTTATTCCAATCAGGTTGTTTTGTCATGTTGCTGCTGAGGACATCTTACAATTCTGGTCGTAGGGGTAGAGTCAGTGTCTTGTTATTGGAAGGTCACTGGTTCGATTCACCTGGTCTGCATGTTGAAGTGTCCTTGGGCGAGATACTGAACCCCAAACTGCTCCTGATGTGCTGGTCGGCACCTTGCATGGCAGCCACCACAATCATTGTATGAATGTACGTATGAATTACTGTAAGCTTTGGACAAAAGAGTTTGCTAAATGCTCTAAAATGTAAATGTAAATGATTTGACATCAGCCAGAAGAAGGCTTTGTAGAGGAGCAGTTTAATGTCCAAGTTGGGTCAGCTTAGTTGCATGACTTTTTGTCCCACTGGTCCAGCTGGCTGGTCAGGAGATGCCACTAGCAGAGATCCTCCCCTCGGTCTGCTGTACTTAATCAGAACCCCCACTTCCTTTTCATGATGTCTGTATAGCTTAGAAGGTTGACTGACGGTTTGAAAGAAGAATTTGTAAGTTGTCTCCAGAATTTTAAATGACAACATTCAACAAATTAACTATCATTATCCGACTGTGAAGTAAGTAAAGTATCTATGCTATGTCAAAGACGTCTATGTACTGTGTTGCAGAGATATCTTCTGAAGTTAGCATGCTAACCAGCTAGTCCTAATAGTCCTAATGTCCTGTAATACTACTTTGTACCTGAAGCAGCGAGTTTCAGCTGTGAGTGCCAGTGGCAGGAAAAAGTAAAACAAACTTTAATCAAACTTGACGTAATTTAAATTTAAACTTACCAAAATAAAAGTCTTTGTCTTTCCACAATCCCCTTTGGTGTGGTTGAAATAAATCCTCAATTCGATGAGTAAGATGTGATGTTTCATGCCTCTCCTGTCCTTGCCTGCCATCCCTTCTCATCCCTGGAGTCATGGTCTTAGTCAGAGGAGTTGTAAATCAGCTCCATACTCTCTATCCCCTGTCTTCATACTGACCTCTGTCCGTCTTGGCGGCTGTGTCTATCAGTGTCTAGCATTGCTAATTCTTAGACTGATAAACCCGGTTAAGCTAAGCACCTGATCGGAGGTCTTGGTCCAGGCAAAGTCTAGCGCTCTAGCTCTCCATGGTTGGCTCCATGGCTAACTGAACAATGAGCTATTTAGCTTAGCAACGGAATCTAGCTACAGCTAAGGATAGCCAGCAAAGAGCATTAGTTGTTGGTTTCTCTGGTGATATGCTGCCCATTAAATTTGTGGAGCTACCTTCAAATTCTGCCCAGGTTTTACAAATTACACCTTTAAAGAGGAGCCTTAAAACCACTAATAACAGTCTGAGTGGTTGTTTGCTCCTATCTTCTCAGCTCCTGTCAGCCTCCCTTAATCAGTACAGACTGAGTGCAACTGCACTGACCCATTAGTTGGACTGCAGACAGAACTTTGGAAGTTTCAGCTTACACGCCTTGAGTTTAAAATTTCCAGATACACCACAGAAACACTCCATTTTGTGCTTCTCTATTCAAATCCCTCTGGGAGCAAGCCTACCCTCCCTGGCTTTTTGTCTGAAATACTAAAAAAACAATGTTGATCAATACATTCAATGTTTTTGGATTGCAATGGCTTGAGCAGAGTGCATGTGTTGGCTGAGATAGGATTCATCACATTGAGTAGCTGGTGCCACTTATTGTTCCCAGCCAGAGAAAGGAAAGTGCAGGCCAGACAGCATTAGGGGACAATGACAGACAGGCAGGATGGATATGTGATTGTATTCATTAATATACATGCCTAAAACATGCTAACATCAGTTTGTAATATGTCACTCCTGACATGCATACAACATCCTTCTGGAAATTCTATTCACATCCAGAGTCAATATTCTTACTTATCAGAAAGCCGGCATACACATTATATGAAAGCAGACTGCATGATAAATCTCATTGTATTATTCAGTGTGTGAGGTGATATACAGTACAATGTGTGACCCAGAGAAGTCATTCTTTCATTTTGTTTCCTTACCAGAGACTCGTTTACCAGCGAGAATGTTTGTTTTGTGTTTGTATAGCTACATAAAATGGGGGTTTCATAGATTTATCTGGTGGATTCAAATGTTTTGTACCAAAAATAAAAGGTAATGAGGTAATTCAGTTTTGATTTAGCAACATAACACAGTTCTTATGATGATGTTGGACTGACTGGGTGATCATTTCAGATTCTATAATAATGTATGGGGATTAAAGGATCAGCAACAGCAACATGTCTGACAATGCCGGTAAGAATTACATAGCACCATCAAATCTAAAATAAAAAGTCTGGAAGAGACAAACCACAATGTTTTCCTAAACCTAGTCAAGAAGTTTTGCTGCCTAGACTGAACCAAAATGCAGGCATGCATGAAGTTTTGGTACATATGTCAATGTTATGCTGCAACAGAGATGCTGTTTTAGGAACAATGTAATATGTCGTTTTGGGAGTCACTGGCAATTGAACTATTCAGTTGTTTAGGATTAATGTCAATAACATTTGCTGGTGCTTAGCATTGCAGTTGTCTCTTCCAAAGTCCTTATGAATTTTTCTCGTCTTTCCATCATTTTTTCCATTAAGGTCAAGGAAAAGTGCTTGGTAAAAGAAATACACCCTACATTTTTGACAATATGACTGCACCCATTGAGCTGCTGATCCAGTAATTCTCTACAGTAATCCAGTCTGGACGGTCAGGACTGCAGAGAAAATCATTTGTTCCAACCTGCCCTCCATTCAGGACATGTCCAGAGTCAAGTAAATGTCACTGCAAACCCATCATGCCCTGGACACAACGTGTTCAAACCTCTCCCCTCTGGTAGGCGCTACGGAGCAGCAGAGAACAGTCTGTTCCAAAGGGCCATCAGTGTGGTATACACTTCAGAGACACAGTGTTAATAACCCTCTAACTAAACATCAACTTGCTTCCATAATACATTTTATTTTACAGTTTGAAACATGTGCAATGTGCATATCATGCACTGTTACTAGCAATGTTACTACTAATCCTACACTGTAAACAGGCATGTATAGATTCATATACATATGCATAATCACCCTCTACATATAAATCCATTCAATTTCTTTTTGTTGCTCTATTTGTATTTGTGTTTTTACACTTGTATCATTTTATATATGTTCTGTTGTTGTTTATTTATGTTGTGTATACACATCTTTGCCAGTAAAGCTCATACTGATTCACTCTTTGACTAAAAGATTTATCTGACAGATGATGGTGTCCTTTGAATTTTGTAAAAGCTTGGTCTGTCTCTTGTCTCTTGTCTGTTAAAAAATGGTCTGATATATCGATATTAAAAGTTAGCACAAAGTTCCATCAATTGACTGCTTCCATTTAAAATTACTGGTGTCAATATCTCCTTTTCAAAGCCCCTGAAAACCCTAATCAGAAAACAATGCAATTGATGTAGCTGATGTCGAGCTGTATGCTTCATATAATCGCTTGATGGAAAAACACTCAGGAATCTTTCATCATAGGAGTAGTGCCGGAATATTAAGCTAAATGTTGAGCAGCAGATGGGCCAGCTCATTCTGTTCCTTAGATAATTATAAACCATTGACATGCTGACAAATTAATTTAAAATGGGCATGTATCTAATATTTTGTTGGTTATTATGAAGATGTAATTGCTACAGGATTTTTCCCTTAATTAATTATGGTGGGAGTTAAATCGTTTTTTTTTCTGCTTTAAATTACTGCCATATCTACAGAGCCCCCGTAGAGTGTGACATGAGAAAGAAAAAAAAAAAAAAAAGCATTGCCAGATCAAAGTCGAGATCTCGACTTTGAAACTCGAGATCTCGACTTTCGAACTCGAGATTTGACTTTAAAATCGAGATCTAGACTTTCAAACTCAAGACCTCAAATTTCTTTTGCGAGCTCTCGCAAATCCAACAGTGCATATGAAACCACTACAGCCTCCGAGAGAGCTTATAGCTACTGACATTAGGCTACAGTTCGTGATTTTACCAGCATGAGGCGAACAAGTGAGTCAGTTTCCATGGCAACCCAGATGTGAGAGGACGTTGGCGTGAATATGCTGCTTATCAATCTGTAGCAAAACTGCTTTTTTCTGTTGGAAAAAGAAAGCCAAGGTGTCCCTACAAGCTCTGGGGCTGTGCTACAAGTAGTGTGGCACAGCCCCAGTTATCAAGTAGTGGAGTCTTGATAGTTATCAAGTTATCAAGTTATCAAGTAGTGGAGTCTCTACACAGTTTTAATGGGATGAACCAGAGCTGACCCATTCTACCGGGGGGTGTTAAAGCACCATCACACATTTACATAACCCTTCATGAATTGTCACTTTAAAGAAACAGAGCAGAAAAACTTTCAGCTCACTCCTCTGTCATTAGCAGGCTGCAGGATAAAAACAGCAATTCTTGTCTTTCAGACAGCTTCAGTACAACTGACAAATACAGCTGTTACAAATATAATGTATTACTTAATTATGTGGCGGATTTATAGCACAAGTCATTTTCTGGCTGACAGCAACAACACATTAATATGTGATAACACACACCCGACACGTCACCAACAATCTGCCAGGAATACAAGACAGGTATACCTGTGTAGGCCTTACAAGCTTGATCTCACATGAGATGAAGTCTATCTCCAGAACAGAAATCCAGGCCATAGAATACACAGAAGTGGGCTTGTATTAGGCATCATTTTATATATTCTGAGCCCTGTTCTTTGTGTGAGGATATCAAAGTTAATCTCATTGCAATTTTTTGATGATTCAACGTCAGTTTCAGCGCATTTAAAGCTGGTTTCACAATTAATTGGACTGTTTTCAGAGCTATAAATCCTTGAGCCCAAACCTACCAAAGTACTGGCTGATTGACATTAAAATGACAGAGACGTTTTAGGTTGAACCCACATACAGGAACTAATTTTCAAATATAAATGGCTTGCTTTCTAGTGTAATCATGATTTCATATCAGATCATGCAGATTATTGAGAAATCACTGTGATGAGTTTTTTTTTAACTTTAACGCGGACTTTAACGCGTTAATTAGGATTAATTCATTACAATTACATTTTAATCGCACTTATTTTTTCACCGCGGAATTTTTCTCACTGGACGAGTTTCAGGCGGACCGATTATACTGGAGCACCAACTAGCGTTCATGACTTCAGACAACAACAAACCACAGTGAACATGAACGAAGAAGCTGATGAGACCGCTTTGGTTGGCCCCGTGGAAATTTTGTTTGAGTAGGATGAAGCGTCGATAAGAGCATGGCTGTGTGCAAGCTATGCAACAAGGAATTCGCATATCACCGCAGCACATCGAGCCTCAAGTATCACCTCAATGCAGAACATATAGCAGCTAGCGTGGACGTTAGCCCGACTCCGAATACAAGGAGCCACACCCACTTCCGCTACACTTAATGGCAAAAATTGCACTGGTCTGTTGGACTTGGTTGAGCAAAAATAAACAATATTTTGTTGCTTAAGCTTATGTATTCAGTCATTATTCAATGGTATACTAAAAATCCATGTGAAAAAAATTACTTCTCACTGTTCTCAGGTCAAATATTTATATGTGATTAAAATGCGATTAATCGCGATTAATTAATTACAAAGCCTCTAATTAATTAGATTAAAAAAAATTAATCGAGTCCCGGCCCTAGTTTTTTTGATTACCCCATGTTTCTGTGGCTTCATGCAAGTATAGCTATCATTTTATTTATTTAAGCTTTGTCAAAGGACTTGCATAGCACGTCAGGGACCCATTCTTCTAACGTGGCTTAACTAAGACAGACTGTTTATTTAAATTCTATTCATTTAAATTTCATGTTGGCTGTTTTCTCAAAACTCTAGTGTACTTGTGTCATGTACCTTGGTATCTGAGCAGGACTGATCCAACCTGAGACCTCTGGCTGTGGAAGCGGACAGAGATCTGATTGCTGTGGCTTCGTACTACCAACCCCCTCATCAGAATGGACTCGTTGGCCAGCATGGTGTTCTCCCCATGGCCCACATCTTCAAACATCACCTTGTCTCCCTCAGATAGATTCACATTCATGACCTGAGAGAAAACAGAGGAGGGATTAGACCAGTTATGCATCATAAAAAATAAAAAAAGGAAAAGATTGAGATTCTGAGTTCTAGAATCTCTCAGGACCGGAAGCAAGAGACCTATTTAGACTCTATTAACAAAAAGTCCCAGAAGCATCCAAGCTGAGAACCCTCATTCTGCTACAGGTGATGATGCTCCAGTTCTACACAGCATCACCAAGGGTCCGACTTACACATGGCGATGTAAAACGTTGTGCTGCCATCTTCGCTGAATTTGCCACTGCAATCTGTGCATATTCCACACCTGATTCACTGAGACAGCAGCGCATTACACAGTAAGCTTCTGGAACGAACCTGGTGTTGAACTCCAGACTGACCCTAACCCAGAATGACTGAGAGCTCAGAAGGCACAGTTCACTGCTGGGATTTCCATGAGATTAGAAAGTAATCAGACATAATAACAAAGAGAGCGACTTAAGGGCTTTTGAATAAAAAAATCTGCAATACCAGAGGTGGCGTTTGTATGACACATATGGGAGCACCACTCAGTACTGAGCCAAAAAAGACATTGGTGACGTGAAAGTGTGCACATGTGCAGTAGGAGTGTAATCGGTGTTTTTTTCATTTTAAGCCTTATTTTGCGACAAAGTCACCAAACTATTTAAGCAGATTTTATCAGATTTGACCAGCGATTGAATGCATGCAGTTTTTGTGTCCCGATGACCATTGAAAGAGAAGTTCCAGCTCTCTCCCCATTCATGTAGACAGGATCCTGGTGTTGTTAGCCCAAAATAACTACCTGGGGCATTGCAAAGATGGCTGCCCAGTGGCAAGACCTGCTTCTAAGGACTCTCAAATAAATGATGATGTAGTGATCTTAAATAAAAAATAATTATGTTTGCCAACTCCCACTGAGAAAAAATATTACTCATAGAATTTTAATACTATAATATTCAGCACATCTAGTTAGTAATACATTGGGAGGCATGCAACACGTTAATCTCCAACAAAACTGAAAGTCATTGAAAGTAAGGTTGTTGGTTTCACATCACCCACTATAAACGGGATGTGGAGAACTTATCTAATGAAATGACAACTAAGCACACTCCATCTGCTAAGAAAGAGCATTAGATGCAGCTTTTTCTACCCCTTTTTTTTTGTCAAGCTACTGTGATGACTACTGGGAAAATGTGAAATATTCTGTCTCGACACCCCTGCTGCTTTTCTCTGCCTCTCTCCTGCTCCTCTCCCAAAATGTTCAGGTCTAGCAAATAAAGTATTCGGTTAGATTTTTTAAAATACAACCAGAGTTGGTGATTGTTGGAACAGTGGAAATCTGACCAAGATGGTTTTGGTGAGTTTTATTTTGTTTCTGTCAAGTTTGAATGAACTGTGTTTTACAATTGATAAAATTCACATTTCTGCAAATGGAGTCTGGTGGCTTTGGTGAGCAGCTGTTTCTGATTAAGTAAAAATAATCCTTATTCTTCAACAAAAAGGTCTTGCTCTGTAGGGATCCTTTCCATAATATTATCAGACAATTAGAATCTGAGCATCAGCAACAACAAAGAAATTGAGGTGGCAGGCTGTCCTCATTAGAAAAACAGCCATAGGTTTAATGTGGAAGCAGCTTATTATGACCCATATTTACTCTTCATGCTAGGCAGAGACCTTTAGTGGCCACAGTAATTATGGACAAAGTCAGATGCTTGGCTCAAACAAGTACAGGACTTTCACCCAGGAGACGGAATTGGGAGATAGTGTGAGTCACATTCCTTGGATGTTTAAACATAATAAAACCAATACATTTGTAAATTGGTATTCATTAAGGAAGTGTGCAGGCTTGACAAGAACAAACACCCAAAGTGATCACGTCCGAAAGTCAAGCTGTTTACCAACTACAGCTACAATGAGTAGAAAGCTGGTCAAAAACAGTATGTCATTATTTACACAATATGTATTTGCAGTCATCGCCAACACATTATAACATCAGTTCCTCACATTATTCTGGGTAATTTAGAAATTGGCATGGAAAGTTTGCAGGGATTGTGTCCATTCAGAGCGGCATCCATTATTGTTGCCACACTGTGCACAATGCATCAGCCAGTGAGGCAGCAGAGCAGAAAGATTTTTCCACTTTCAGATCAATTAATAAAATAGGGGCAATTAAAGGCACGTGGAGTAGTTGTACACAGACACAAACAAGTCAGCACGTTAAGTACACAAGTCAGCCCATAGTTACACAGACAAAAAACAAGTTAGATAGTAGAGCAGACTTTTTCAGACTGTGCTCTGTATTTTTTTCACAATAGCAACTGTCACTGAAAATACTGTATTTTTTAATAATACAATTCATCAGATGCACATTTTCCAGTAAAATGCTGTAATTGACATCACTTTGTATAAATCTGTTTTAACTCTGACATTAAAGAGTTTTTTTTGTTATTTTTTGGTTCAGAGGCGGTCAATACTTTTGAAAGGCACTGTATATTTTCCAGCCCACTTTAGATCCATATCCATGCCATGAGAGACTTGATGGCTGTTTTCCCTTGAACACTGTGCTTTTCCCACGAAAAAACATGAAAGCTACAGTATCTTAGAAAATAGCGATATGACAAAATCTATTGATTTTACTGTTTATTAGATCAAAACACGAGACAAGCTAGCTAGCTAACATGCTATTATAGTACAATGTTGGTTACTTAATTCTGAATCCAGATTGGCCAGGAGGAGGGCTGCTGGGTAGACCTGCAAAACTTGATTGGTGTGGACTGTAATTCGCTCAAGTCTCTTATTCAAAGTTTCACTGTTTTTAAAAAAATTGTGTGATGTTTTAGCTGTAATTTGAGATGTCCTTTTGGGGATGCCTATGGTAAGGGGCCTTAGGTCAGAAGTCAGTTCCCCTAGGGGGATGGGCCCCCTCAGATTTGTTTTTAGAATTCCACAAAGATGAATCATGTTTAACAAAAACCATATGTTTTACCCTGGCTTAGGTAAGATGTTGACCAAGTTTGGTTATAGGGTTGGCTCTGCACCTTACTAACTTTTCAGAAACTGGCTATACCATGAATATGCATTAAGGTGTTAACAGGCTTTAAAATGTGTGGTCTGTGTGGAAAACGGGAGAGATCCACATTGGCTTCGGATCTTCTCACAGGCAATTTTTGGTGCTTGTTTAGATGCCGTACTTTTTGTAATAAACCTTTTTATGTACAAGTAAGTCAGTGTCAGCGGAGATTCCTTCATCATCTTCACACCATCGCAACTGAATAAACTACATTTGCCCTGCTTAACATTCGCTCTTTAAATAACAAAGCGCCTTTTATAAATGATGTAATTTCTGAGCATTGCATTGACTTTTTGTGTCTGACCGAAACATGGCAGCTCCCTAATGACTATCTAGCATTGAACCACTACTAACATCTACCAGCAGCTACACCATATGACATCTCAACTGAATGCTTTCACCACCCCTCGTCCTTTTGCTTTACGTTGTTTTTCAGCCTTCTCCCTTGTAGATGAACAGTTTGTCAGTACGACGAATGGTGCGTTCCAGTTGTACAAGAATGTCGGAATTTCCGAACTCCAAGTCAGAATTTTAATCAGAACCCCCTGTGAAGTCGGATCTCCATCTCGGAAAGTCGGATTAATCTCACCAGCCCGACATAGAATTCATCCTATCTGCTACTCACGTAAACAGTAGTTACATGTTTTGTTGTACGTTTGTAAGGCTGGGAAGCGCTGGGAGCACTCAACTTTGGGGTTACGTTGTTCCGAGCTCCAAGTTCTGACTTTCAGTGTAAATGAACACACCATAAGGCACGACTCTCACTCCCCAGGGTCCTAAAGAGGAACTGGTAGCTGCGCCTGTGCCTCTTGCGCTGATCAGACCGTTGTCTACTAAGACAGAGCGGTGATTTCAATTCAATTCAAACAGTAAGAGCGTTTTTTTCAAAAAACAATGTAAGTAGGCTATCCTACGCCTGTTGCCTGTTGCCTGTTGCTTGTTGCTTGTTGCCTTTCCCAGATGTGGCAGATAATCGTTTTGTAATGTTGAGTAGCTAGTCTGACATTAACAAACGGCATTTGCTCTTACCTGAAGTGGGCTAAATGTGAAATAAATGTCTATTTAGGCTGCAGGTGAATAGCTTTAATATTGTTTTTTAATTTCTATGTATGATGTTATTTTAATAAGGAACTGTTAAGTGAAATTATAAAATTTAAAATGTAAACATTATCCTCCTGGCCTGCAGGCAATTCCTGATGACAGCGAGGCAGGCCCTAGTCAGTCAAGAGAGGATCTGCCAGGGGGCAGCCACAGTAGAAAAGACTGCATGAGGAAGGAGAGACAGAAGGCATAGAGACAGAAGAAGCAGGGACAGAACAAGGAGGGACAGGAGGAGACACAGAGGGAGTGGAAGTTGACATGATAATGACATATACAAAGCCAAATCAACATGATCCTGTATGGTTAGTGTTGATCAGGTCGACCTGTTTAACAATGTTCATTGTTGTTTATCCATGACTTCAAATAAGCCATTCTCCAATGGCTTTTTAGTGCAAACCATTGGCTCAAAGGCTATTACCAAAGTAACTACTTCAGCGCTAGCTGAAGCCCAAATTACACAAAAATAACTTATTGAGTTGAAATCATTTGCTGACAGCTTGGTCCCCCCCAGTTCAAAAATCCCACCTGCCCCTACATGCCACCCCGCTCACCACGTTCCTCTGATGCACATCTCCTCTCCATTCCATCCTCCAGACTATACACAATGGGTGGCAGGGCCTTCAGTGTGGCTGGCCCCACACTGTGGAACACTCTCCCCCACAGTTTGCGCCAGTGCACATCTATAACTACTTTTAAATCACAACTGAAGACTCACCTTTTTAAATTTGCTTTCCCTGATGTTTTGTAATGCTTTTATTATTTGTTTTATGGATACTTTATTTTGTATACTTCATTTTGTTGTTTGATTGCTGTTTTCTTTTGTTATGTTTCTGTAAAGTGTCCTTGGGTGATCTGAAAGGCGCTTATAAATAAAAATTATTATTACTGTGATTCTTTACAGTAGTGGCCTGATTACTGTGGTTTTCACAGTAGCTTTTCTGTATTCATCATCTACAGTGAAATAGTATACAGTAATTTACTGTGCAAGTTATCTGAAGCTTTTTGCTCTAGAAATTTATGATGAAGGAGTTATTACTTTCACAGTTCAAGGGCTTGTTTGCTCTTAAACTTGCATGGATTTCCTAGTGGAAAAAAAAATCAGCACTGAAGTGAAGTGAAGAGAGAGACTTGACAGGTGGCCTTGACCTCTGGTTCAAGCACTGTCTGTAAAGTGTGTTGGGGCCAACATTCTATTAACAACATGTCAGCATTAGAAGCATTGAAAGTCTGCTTTACACAACACTCAGGCACAAATCAAAAGAGAGAATATGGAAAAAACCAAAAGGACAATGTAAAGCTGATTACACTGCAGATAGGCCTGATAATTGTCTCCTCTGGTGACAGCACGTCTGGTGAGAAATGTCGCTTTTATCAGCTTTTATCACACCAGGTATATCTTTATTCAGGCGTTAAAAGGAAGGAGGCATCTTGTCTTCATGTGGCCCTCCATAGATCATATCAGCTGCCTCCTATCGCACTTAGCTGGGAGATGAATCCACAGCTCCCCTGAGAAAAGCTGCTGAGGGAATCTGTGGTGTATGTATCCACTAACTGACACAAGTGTCAGTTAACAGTATGTTCATCTTAACTGAACATTCAAACCAAACTTCAGACTGTTATATGTTGTGGAACAACATTGTGAACATATGAGAATAATAAGTAACTCAATTCAATTAAAAAAAAAAACTCTATATATTTGTCCCTGGGGGAAATTAAAGGCACGTGGAGCAGTTGTACAAAGACACAAACAGAGGGGTCCTGCGCGCTATCCTCAGTGTTTGCTGCTCGCACACGGTGACCAGCAGTTCAATGATTTAAGAGCAGATTTTGACTGTGCTCTGCAGGCGTGTCCTGTTTGCAGATTTATGGAGTGGAACCAGCAGATGATGGAGAAAGTGATGACATTCTCTATGAAGGAGTAATAAAATAAATAATAATAGTAATTAAAGCTGCAAGCAGCGATGAACGGGCCCTCGCCGTCACCGCGCATCAGGGCATCGCCCGATTATTACGTATGCATATCTTAACTGTCTGTCTTTGGGACAGTGTAGGAAGGGGTTAAATGTCATTTCCTGCGTCCAATATGTTAATCGCTAAAAGTGACCTGTACAGTGACAATATCTGACTTCCTGTTGGGTTTGGGTTATTGGTACAATAGGATTTTCCTTGCATTTGGTCATGTTATACATGCTCATTGATTTTCGTACATATTGGTGAAACATGCCAGCAAAGTGTGTCTTTGGTTATTTTGCGATAAAAGCGCGTCGTTGAGGCCGAGTTTCACAGAATTTTGCAAAGAATCTTAGGGACTCATGGGGAAGACGGGAGCTGAGTTTCATGTCGTTCAGACATGCCAATGTGGAGCTATACAACACTTCGTGTTTTGAGCAAAATGTACAGGAAGTTGTTATTTAATAACTTGAGTATTGATCTTTTGATAACTTTTTGTCAGGAGTGTCCACAGATGCTGTGCGCAAAGTTTGGTGCGAATCAGTGAAATTGCCTGGGAGGAGTTTGAAAAAGTGGGTTTGCGATATTTCGCGAATTAGCATAAAAAAACGGTAGGCGGAAATGGGCGTGGCCTATATCACGAGATTCAGCGCAATTCAGGGAAGGCGTGGATATAAGGTTTTTGAATGTGTGCTAAACTATATGGGAGTTATAAGCCAAAACGCACTTTCCTTGATTGTAGCACCACCTAGTTGTGGAAATTCACAACGACAATAGATTATAAAATTTTTCGCTAGGTGTGACCTATATTCCAAGTGACCTAGATGTCGGAGAAGGTGTTACTGACCAGCACCCTCTGTGACCTGTTGGTCAGGAAGTCTGTAATCCACAGGATCAGCTGGTCGTCCAGGTGGAAGCGGGTGGAGCGTTTCTCTGCTAGGGTGTGTGGCCGTAGGGTGTTAACGCAGAGGAGAAGTCTGCAAACAGGAGTCTGGCTGTGCTGTTGGGGTGTTCCAGGTGTTTGTGTACTGTGTCTATGATGAGTGTTTTGACATCATCGACCCCTCTGCCTGCACGGTACGTGAACTGGAGAGGGTCCAATAGTTCAGTTACCGTGATGACGTGCTTCTTTATGACCCTCTCCATAGCCTTCATCACGAGAGGTGAGAGCCACAGGCCTGAGATCGTTCGGAGCTTTAACTGAGCTCTTCTTGGGAATGGGGACCACTGTGGAGTGCTTCCGTAGCTAGGGAACTGTGTCGCTGTCCAGGGATCGTTGAAACAGGAGCTGAGACATGCCCTCTAACTGTTCTGCACAGCACCGCAGGACATGGCCACTGATGTTGTCTGGGCTTGGTGCTGTGTTCTCCTTGGTCCTCTGGAGGGCTCTCACCACCTCCTCCATGTTGAAGGAGAGTTCAGCTGCTGCAGGCTTGAGGGATGAGATGATTGCTTCTAGCCGGGTGGTGTTGTCTGTCTCGAATCTTGAAAAAAAGGAGTTGAGGTCATTGGGGAGGGATGCTGGGCTGCTGCTGGCCACCTGGACTGTCCTGTGAGTGGAGGGAGCAGTGTTCACAGTGGCCATGTTCTTAATTCCCTGCCAAGCTGAGGGGAGGCTTCCTTGTGAGACATTTTCCTCCATCTTGTTCTTATACTTTAGCTTGGGTGGGGTGTAGGCTGGTGCCAGCATGATGGTGTTGTGGTCAGCAAGGCCAAGGGGGGGAAGAGCAACTGATCTATATGCATCTGGAATGGATCCTTAGCATCTAAATAGCATTTAGCACAGAGTCTGCCCCAGGCGGGTGGCGCAGCTGTATATTGATGAAATCCTTTCAGTGACTTGTCAGCTGAACAGTGGTTGAAGTCTCCCAGGATGAATTTGGGAGAGTCATACGATATGAGTTCCAGTGGAAGTGTTTGCTCTGTGGTGAATGTAAACCAGGATGAAAAACAGCTGTGGGAACTCTCTGGGAAGGTAGAACGGGCGAAGGGAGAAGGCCAGAAGTTCGATGTCAGTGTTGCGCAGCTCCTCTCAGACGATGACCGTTGAGCACCAGCGTGTGTTTAAAGACGCACCGCATTTAGCATTCATTTATGATTCTACTTTTGATTTCTTTTTGAGTCTGTTGTTAACAAGGACGACTCAGTGTTCTTTTTGAGTCTTTTTAATCATAAAGTTATGTCTAATTTACAACAGGTAGGTGATTTTTTTTTATGTATATGAGGGCAGCAATCCACCTACACCCTTTACAATTCACAAGTCAAGAACTCGTCTTGGCCTGATTATGTGGCCAGATCTTGTTATGTAGCCAGGCTGTTGCTAGTGTAGCTGGCTCTCTGGTTGTATGTGGTTCTCAGATTCAGGGTGTGGGGGCTGTATGTGTCTGATGTGTGTTTGTGTGCTGGGTGTTGTCAGCATGTGAGGGCTGTGCGTGGCTGGCATATGTGTTTGTATGCTGGGTGTTGTCGGTGTGTGGCCAAAGTAGCTGACCTCCGACACTCATATTTGGCATTTGTCGGGATTTAGCCTCACCCCGCTCTCTCTCTTGTGCATCTCAGCATGGCCTTGAGATTGCTGTCGTGCTCCTGCTTTGATCTCCCGAAGAGGATGTCATCTACTATGGCAACTACGCCACTGAGGCCTTCGTATGTCTCGTCGACCCGCCTCTGGAACTCATCCTGGGCCGAATTCATCCCAAGGGGGAGCCTCAGGAACCTATACCTGCTGAAAGGGGTGTTGAACTACTACGTGTGGACCCTGAGGGTCCCTTTTCATTCTCCTGGCTGTGGTGAAAGCATCAATACCATACATGGCCTGGTATGTTTGACATTCTTTGATATTTTAGATGAACAATGTCAATTTTACTATGGTCACAGCTGGAGCATGTCAACACCATCTCTCCATTATGATCCGTTTTTATTAAACCATAGTGGATTCAATTAAGTATTTTATTGAGATTATGGAGACAGCTAGCAATAGTCAAGAAACTAGCTAGCTAGCTACAGTGTTTTTTTCTGCAGAGGGAAAAACATGCCATTTTGTCAACTCCGTCAGAGTCAACTCCCTTTTGGGGACATATTCCTGCAGGAATATGTCCCCAAAAGGGGGGTTTTGGCCCCCTGTAGCTTTCCAGTAGCTAGTTGACCGGGTTGTCCACCCAGGTTGTGATCCTTTAAGGTCCTATATATCATTTCTGGTGTGAAACCTTTGCCCCCTGGGTAGAGTTAAATAAATGGGTGGGGAATGATTGTTTAAACTAAGTATCTTATTAGTTACTAGTACATTCAACTTAAATGTTCTATTCCATTCCATTATGGGCTCAAGTACATTAAACATAGTCCACTTCACTTATTCAACTAATGCTTCCTACCTTGATTTTTTAAAGTAGATTCTACTTCAAGATGGTGCCGTCCATGGCTGCTATAGCACTACTCTGTGTTGTGTTTTGTTTGTTTTGTACTGTTTCAGTGTCCTGTTTGACTTCTTACACAAAAGAGGAACTACTGCACTTTAAGGATCTAACCCCACTGGACATTTATCCCGAACTACTCACCCGTTCCACGTACAATTTGGATATACTTGTGAGGGTACTGCGTTTTTCGCCCAAGCAATGAAGTCGACCAGAAGACAGCGGGGAAGGAGAGCTGGCTCTCTGGCTCGCCTGCATCGGAGGGGAACACGTCCACCTCTTCCAGGTATTTTTCTTGCAAACGTGAACTCTATTTGCAATAAAATGGATGAACTCCAGTGTCTATCAATCAATCAATCAATCAATCAATCAAACTTTATTTATAAAGCACTTTTCATACATTAAAAATGTAGCACAAAGTGCTTTACATGTTTAAAAGCAGCCCCCACCCCCGCCCCACCCCACCCCAGCCCCACCCCAGCACATACACACGTAAAAACAAAAAACAGACACACACACACACACACACACACACACACACACATACATACACATAGATCAATAAAGTAAACTAAGAAACATGTGGCTGAGTACAGAGGAGCCAGGTCAGGAAACACTATCACAGGAGGTCGTCTGCACCAGGCGCTGCTCACGGCCCACGACCAGAATGCCTCCACCCGGGCGCCCACCAAGCTACAGGCCAGCGAGGGGCCCACAGCAGTGGAGCACTGCCGCAGACCCGCAATGGCCAAGCCGATGTTTGCCACGGGTCAGAGACATCCCAGCCAGAGCCGATCACAGCCCCCAGTGCAGACGGCCCCCACCGAGGAAACACTGGAGATAGGGAATAAAACATAAAAACTACTGGAGATAAGGAATAAAAGCATAAAACTACATAGGCTAAGAACATAGTAGTAAGAACCTCGTCTAGTAGCGAGGAGCAAGGACTTTCATTCCTCGGCTGTGTTTGCGTTCGTGGAGACCCATCTGTCGCCAGCTAAACCTGACGGGGCTGTGGAGCTGGAGGGCTTCTCTACGTTCCGGGCTGACAGGGACTTCGAGGCAGTGAACAAGTCGCGTGGAGGTGGATTACTGTTTTTTGTTAATGATCGTTGGAGTTCGGATGTAACAGTGATTCGCCAACACTGTTCCACTGAAATAGAATCCCTCCTCATCCTCTGTCGGCCATTATATTCCCCACGTGAGTTCAGCTCATTCATTCTCGTGTGTGTTTACATTCCGCCTTCTGCTGACATCACCGCAGCAGTAGACACACTGGCCGAGCAGATAATGAGTGTGGAACAGCAGCACCCGGACAGTTTTGCTGTAGTTTTGGGAGACTTTAACAAGGCTAATCTTAGCTGGGCTCTTCCCAAATACAGGCAGCAAGTCAGATACACCACCCGTGGTGAGAACACCCTTGATCACTGCTTCTGCACTAGAGTTTAGATTCTCTGCCGGAGCCGGAGCCCAAACTTGCCAAATTTGACTTGCCAAACTTGACTTGCCAAACTTGACTTGACCTCGGGCTCGGGGTCACTATTTCCTGCCACTATCCTCGGGCCGGGCTGGGACCTTGATCAAGCATTTGTGGGGTTTTTTTTAGGGCCCGAGCAGGTCAGGGACCTGCGAGGACCCTATTGTATCCCTAGGAATTATTCTTGTTATTATTCTTCAGCACTTTAACTGCAGTTTTGGAGGCCTGAACATACCCCAAAACTCACCAAACTTGGAATAAAAATCCTGTCGGGCAAAAAATTTGATAATTTAATGTCATTGGGTGTGGGCGTGGCTCGGGGACTCTATAGCACCCCCTAATGTAAAGCCCCCGCCTTTAACAAACAGATACGTGAACGAAATTCGGTATGCGTATTTCAAGGACCAATACCGTCACTCCAACAGGAAGTCGTCTATTTTGATGTGAAATTTCATTTTTGGCCAAATCATGCCTCATTCGTGAACTCTCTTGTCCTAGAGATTTAACGCCACAGTCTTCAGATTAACTAAGTATCAAGCCTTATGTCTTGAAGATTCAAAAAGTTGCAAAATGCGCGATGATTAGTCATACCTAGTGGGCGTGGCTGTGTCAAACATTTTTTTTCTTCGCTGTCTGTCATCAAGGCCTCATAAATTCTACATACGAAGTCCAATCTTCATCAAATTGCTCATACATGTAGAGGGCATGGCCCTGAATTTTTCTACACATCGATACAGAGTCGGCCAGTATATTATTTTGGCGGACATTTTGAAATATGAAATTATTCGCAAAAAAATTATCTTGTCCCAGAGAATTAACACCAGAGTCTTCGGATGAGCTCATTATCAATCCTTATGTCTTGAAGATTAAAACTTTTTAAAGGCGCTTTAATAGGTCACACCTGGTGGGCGGGGTGGAGGCAACCATTTCAATCCTTCGCCATGGAAATTAAAATGTGCATAACTTCTACATGAAATTTCCCATCCAAACCAAATCTCTCAGGAATGTGCATCATGAGGAGACACACAAAAAAGCAATTTACAGCCAAAACCTCAGTCCAACAGGATGTCGTCCATTTTAATTTTCGCTGTGGCGGCGGCCATTTTGATTCTTCGCCATGGAGCATAACTTCTACATTAAAGTTCCCATCTAAACCAAATGTCCAAATAGCCATCTGATACACACAGGAAGACACATTATCTTACCTGCATAAATGTGCTGTGATGACAAATAGAATCAAATGTACATGGCATATGCAGGGAGGTTTCTCCACTATGCACAGCACCGTACAGTTAAGAAGAAAATCCCACCAAAAAATGTCAAAGTAGTGAGAACCAAGCTGCGGTTGAGTTCTCTCTCAGTTCGCATACTTTGTCCCAACCAAAAGAGGCACATTACCCACAACAAAAGCCTCTTTATTCAGGATTCTGAATTGATTCAACTTCTTCTAACTTCTGGGTATCTTCTTTCATCCCACCTGTAGAAGCCCACGCTTGCAGCAGCAGGCAGCAGGCAGCAGGCAGCAGGCCACAGCTGCTGCACACCGCGCAGCAGCACTCGCTGACGCGCGGACTGCGAGGGCCCGTTCTCCGTTGCAGCTTTAATTTTTTTTTTTTTTTTTTTTTAATCATTACTTTTTTAGCCTAATTGGGTGGGGAGAAAGCTATGCCATAATCAGAAATATTTTATATATATATTCAGCAAAGTAGGCCTCAGTAACAAATGTGTACAAAGTTGCACAAAGTAAAAAAAAAACAAAAAAACGCAACTTGTGTGGCAGCGCACGTGTCTCCTCCACTGCACGCATCACACCAACTGCAACATGGAGCTTGAAGATGTAAAGCAGAAAATAAAAACAGGAGAATTAACTTTGAGCCAGTTTGGAGGAAAGTCGGAGGTATGGAACCATTTAAACAAGTCGTGGCAGTGACAACATGTGTATGCGAGTGCATTAAGTGCGTTTTTTTAGGGACATGAAGCAGTGTTTTTGCACTACGTTTTATAATATTTTGTTTTAAAAAATTCTATATTCTAAAACTGTTGAAATATATTAGAGTAGTAGGCATACTCCTAGGTTCGTTCTTGTTCATTGTCTGTGTTCATCATTGTTCATGTTTTGTTTTTTACGTTTCTTCATTCGGATCCATTCCATTCTGAATAAACAAACAACGCAGTTTACATGCTTCGTCCTTGTTGCATTATTCATTAAGATAATTCTAAACAGATTTCTGTGGTTTAAACAACTCGGACCTGTAGTATATATAGTATTATAACAGCCCACGTATTAAAAAATTGTCGGGTTTAAATCGGGCTCGGGCTCATAATTACAGTTAATGTGTCGGGCCTGGCCGGGCTCGGACACAACGTGCACGGGCTCGGGTAGGGTCGGGCTTGATTTTTTGGGCCCGATCTCAGCTCTATTCTGCACAATCCGACAGGCCTACCATTTGGTCTGACGTGCTGCACTGGGCAACAGTGACCACGATCTCATTCACCTGATCCCCTGCTATAGGCAGAGATTGAAACTCTCTAAACCTGCAAGGAGTCGGTTCAGAGTGTGGTCCAGCGAGGCATGTGAGCGACTACGCGCCTGGTTGGAGTGGGCAGGCTGTGACCAGGACTTTGAGTGGGTGGGGCCAGAGGCTGGAAACAACCTGGATGAATACACAGATACTGTGTTATCGTTCATCGGCTTCTGTGAGGAGGTGTGTGTCCCCCTCCGTTACAGGAAGTCATAAAACAACGACAAGCCCTGGTTCTCAGCCAAACTCAAGCGGCTGAGGCAGGAGAAGGAGGCAGCCAGGCGCGGTGGGGACGGTGACTTGTTCAAGCAGGCCAAGTACAGGTTCGCCAAAGCGGTGAAGGAGGAAAAACATCGTTACGCGGAGAGACTGCAGCAACAGCTTTCTGAAGGGAATCCCTCCTCCGTCTGGAAAGGCCTCAAGAAGATCGCCAACTACAAACCAAAGCCCCCGCAGGCACCCGACAGCCTCCCCCTTGCCAACGAGCTCAATGAGTTCTACTGCAGGTCCGAGAAGGAGTTCACCCCGGCCCCCTCCCTCCACACTCCCGGGCCACAACCACCCCTGCACCCCAGCAGGGTCATCGACCCCCCTGCTACCCCCCCCCTCTCTCCCTCCTCCTCATCGCCCCTCTCTGTCACAGAGAGGCAGTTGAAAAAGCTGTTTAAGAGTCAGAATCCACGGAAGGAGCGCCTTGTCCTGGCCCACCTGAAGTCCATTACAGATCCTGTATTGGACCCCCTGCAGTTCGCGTACAGAGCCAACAGATCCACGGACGACTCGGTGAACATGGCTCTGCACTACGTACTGGAACATCTGGACACTGCAGGGAACTATGCCAGGATTCTATTCGTGGACTTCAGCTCGGCCTTCAACACCATCATTCCCCACACCCTGGAGCGCCAGCTATCCCTGCTGCAGGTGCCGGTCTCTACCTGTAAGTGGATTACCGACTTCCTGACTAACAGGTCTCAGCGGGTGAAGCTGGGGAAGAGCATTTCCAGCTCCAGGACCACCAGCACTGGCTCCCCGCAGGGCTGCGTCCTGTCTCCCACCCTGTTTTTCCTGTACACCAACAGCTGCACCTCCCTCCAACTGTCGGTCAAGCTCCTGAAGTTTGTAGACGACACCACCCTGGTGGGTCTCATCTCCAGGGGGGACGAGTCTGCATACAGGAGGGAGATCGAGTGGTTACAGAGCTGGTGCAGCTGCAACAACCTGGAGCTCAACGCACAGAAGACAGTGGAGATGGTGGTGGACTTCAGGAGGAACGCAGCTCCGCCCACTCCCATCATGCTGGGTGAAACCCCGGTTGCCTCTGTCGAGTCTTGCCGCTTTCTAGGCCTGACCATCTCCTGGGACTTGTAGTGGGAGCCGAACATCATGGCCCTTTCAGAAAAGGCTCTGCTTTGATTGTCCTGTTATCGTCTCTATCGCACTGTCCTGTCCTGTTGCACTATATCTGTTGAAACACACACACTGGAACGCTGAGACAAATTCCTACTATGTTAGCATAAATGGCAATAAATGATTCTGATTCTGATTCTGACTTATCCGGGTTTACAGTGTGCTAAGGGCATATGATGTCTCTTCCAGTGGCGATTGCTCTAAGACTGCAAGGGAAGCTCAGCTTCCCCTAAAATGTCACCAAAAAAAAAAAAAAAAGTGGTGAAATATGTACTGCTGTGTGTACATTTCATTGACTAAATACGCGCTAGAAAGCCTTCATCTTTTGTTCAGAATCAGCTACTTATCACAGGTAACCGGCGCAACTTCCTTCTCATTCATCCCCGCAGCGCCACAGCGCTTTCCACAGTCGGACGCTCAGCTTCTACTGACTTCAGTGGGGAAGCGTAGAGCGGGTTGTTCCACTGCAGCGAAACCAGACGGTCATTGGATAAATGCTGGGCTTTGTCCCGCCCATTGGAAGCTCAGCTTCTCTGGGGGTCTATGGGGCAGTGGGCTGGCCCGGACGCTCGGCTTCTGCATGATGATTGGATGAGCTGTCTGAGGCGGAATCCTTTTTTGATTGACAGCTAAATGAGCGAATCAGCGATCTTGAAGAATAAACATCCACCGGAGCATTTTCCAAGTTTTTCATTCCGTTGTTCTGAACTGATCCGGAGACTTTACCGATCCCCAGCGACTTTGTCACGATCACTCACACTCACAGGCGGTCACACTTCACAGTAGCCTGGCGCAGCAGCTCCAGCTGCTAGCATTAGCAAGCTGCACATCATGGCAGATAATATGAATGTTGTTAGAGTTAAACAGCAGGGCAGGTCAAGATTGATTTAGTGCAAAAGGTGGGGAAAAGTAACAGGTCTTTTCAGGTGTCCTGAATAATAATAATAATATATATAATAAATAAACAAACACAGTTATGATGTAGGCCGGAAAAATGAGCTTCCCCTCCTTGAAAGACCAGCAGCCGCCACTGGTCTCTTCCAAAGGTCAGTTCACTTTTCTGGACATGTGTAATGGGGTGTAATAGAGTTTTGAATTTAAAATTCAGTCTTGTTTTCTCCTTGTTGTACTATTTTTTCTGATATTATAATTTAAGTATACTGAGTAGTATACTTTCCACATGTACACGGGGATTCCTTAAAACAGTGCTTTTTCTATGCGTTTTGGCCTTTCATACACAGGTAAACAGGGTTCTAGGTCACTAAAAACAGCCCTTTAGGAAAACTCCTTCCAGTGTGAAGATATTCAGAAACCCAGTTTTCAGTGTTTATATCTGGACGGGCAGATATTTGATGGGCAGAGATTTTTGGAAACAATACAAGGTACAAGGTAAATTTATTGTAATTTTTTTTTACACACAAGGGTCCAAAAAACTATGTTTGAGTCCTTTGTACTACATCTGTTTTATAAAATGGAGTGTTGATGAACCATTGAGGATTCAGCCAGGGGAATGAAGCTGCTCCATAGTCTGGTGATATGGTATTTTTTTTGCGAGATGGCAGCAGGGTGTACAGACTGTGGTTGAGTTGGGTGTTGTTTTTATTATCCTTTGGACTCTGTGCATCTCACTTCACCAATATCACTGCTGGTCTGTAGATGGGAACCAATGATGTTTTGTAGAGCAGATGATGCGAACCCCCATGCTCACGTCCTGAAATGTATTCCTAAAAAATAATTGGGTCTAATCAATGTATGTGCATCATTAGCAAATGTGAACTCAAAGTATCAGTTATGATATTGTGTATTGAGTATTTGAGTTTGTATGTTGACAGCATGGATGTTATATTGTCTAGATTAAGGCACTAACGGACATGAATACATTGATTGTCAAAAGCAATTTGTGTCACTCTTTTGTACGTTTTATTAAAATTGCTTTGTTTATAGTATTTTCTGAGTTCCAGTCAAAGTTCGGGGTCAAAATTTCCCAGCTGAACCTCAGAGCTTTCAGAGGCGCACAAAGCCAAAAGCTAATATAAAACTTGACCAATTGTAGTAAAATAATGTCAATTGTTCATACAACTCAGTCCTCAGCAGTGCAGCCTACTTGTATATGATGATGAAAATGAGGAGGGGAAATGACATACGAGGTAACAGACGCCATTATAAATGTCATTTTTCTGAACTTTTATCCTTGATAATGCACCTACCTATTTGATTTACTACCCTTGTACAGGTCACATGACTACAACTAGGCAAAACTTCAACCCCTGATTAAGACCATAAGACAGAAGAAAAGGCCTAGGTAAAAAAAAACAGATTTTTTTTAAGGTCCTATTTTTTACATGTTGGCAATTAACAACTTGTGAGTCATGCCAGAGGTAGGCAGTCAAGGGCTGTGTTATAATGGGTTATACTGTAAAATGGTGGAGGAATTGATGACTGCTGTCACTTTAACCACTTAATACTGCTTATATAATATACCTACAGTTCATTACTCAATTACAGTGCACTTGCTTAAACTGAAAATTCACTTGCCGCCCACTTACAGTAGGAGCCTATCCAACCTTAATGCAACATGAATCACTCAAACTGTACTAGCTCGGCCTCTTCAGTGTGCTTGTGTATAACAAGTCATAATGTGCCATTAATGAACTCATGGGCACAGCATCAGGATAATAGTGCTCTGAACAAAGGGCATCACCAAGTAATCACATTATGCCTTCAGCTCAGGGATAATAAAACACTTGGGAGAACATCGGGAGACGTAATCCAATTTGCCCTGGCACCAGCCCAGCTCATGTATAACTGTACCTCACAAACATAATCATGAGGGGTAAACCCATGTCTGGAAAAAGAGTTATTACTCTGACAACATAATGGATCACAATACACTTTAAATCGGATTCATTGGCTGCTGTAAATGCAAAGATATCTGAGGATATTGAGCCATGTCAACAAGTCAAAGTCAGTAAAATCTATTGAAAGCTACAGCGGTGGTTGTGAATGAGAATTTTCATTGTATTGCTGTTTTGCTGAGATCACAGTGCAATTAGTGAACTGATTGCATTTGACATGTCTACACAGTCCCAAACTCTTCTTCTAAAATTTTCAATTCCACTTCTACGGTTCATTAGCTTCAACCTTATAATAGGCAGTAGAAATGGGATTTAAGCAGTGAAACGCACATAAACTGAATTTAGTGTCATCATATTCACCATCTTAGTGCTCTGAGTTAGCGTCTAATGTTTGATTAGAGCACTGAGGTAGTGCCACTAGGTTTGCAGGTATTTGGTCTTAAACCAAAGATTTAAACTGGACAAACAGATAGTCTGACCTAATGATGGCACTAGATGGCAGAGGGTCAGCTCAGTTATTACACTTCATCCAGAGGAAAACATGGAGGTGTCTACCAAAAATCATGACATTCCATCCATCAGTTGTTGATAGATTTCACCCAAATTCTTGATGGTGGCACTGTACTACAATAATGAACAGGGGAAATGCGTTCTCACTGCCAACTTGTTTAATACAGCAGCTTGGTCAGTGTGTTTCAATGTTCACATTCTACCGTGGAGCCCGTCATGTACAAAAGTGACGCTTGAGGGGTAGGCTGGAGCGCTGAAGGGGGGGGGGAATTCTAGGGGCCCATGATTAAGAGGGGCCCAGAGAGGCTCCTAATAAAATTTTATAGTTATTAACAAACTTATAATCACTAATATATTTTATTATTTACAATGTACTGGTAACAATAACTTTATTTGTTTTGGAAACATTAACGCCCCCCCCCTATTTACGTAAAATGGTTCAGTCTGACTGGATCAGCCGCAGCTCACCGATTGGTCACAGACAGCGCCACAGCGGCCGGAAAGGAGGCAGAGAAGGTAGTATGCCCCAAAAGTCAGGGAGCCAAAAACGAAAAGAAAAGAAACTAAGAGAGGAGAAAGAAGCCAAGGGTCGACAGTATGTCACCCAGTTTTTCACAAAGCAAGGTTGGTTTGTTAGTGGTTCATGTGGTGGAAAGTTACGGAATATTAACTTTGTCCGTGGTCTATAAACTAGCTCACTTTTCTCTCCATAACTCTGGATTTTTACATTTCACTGTCGTGTTAATTAAATAATCAGTGCAGTCAAATGTTTAGCAAGCTGTTCATATTCAGTCAGTTGACATCCCCTCTGCATAGAGGTCGCGGACCTCGCGCTAAAAACAGGTCAAATTTGGAGTGATATTTAGTTCCTTTCCCAGTAAGCTAGCATGACATGTTTGGTATCAGCAAAATCTTAAAAACTGAGCCCTGAGGCCTTAAATTAGATAAATTAGACCTGCATGCAGGACTACAAGGGAGTCAGTGAGAAGTAACCAAGTAACTGTCATGTTGTTCTTTTCACAAATATGGGAATGATTGTCAAAAATATCATTAAAATGCATAGTTTTATATAAAACAGCATCAAATGTTTTCACCGGCCTATTCAAGGGCCCAATTAGATTTCTTTTCATGGGGCCCCAAATCCCTGGCGGCGCCCCTGGGGGTAGGTAAAGTTAGAAAAAACAAATGTGCAATGTCCAAAATGAAAAAATAAAATGACGCTTGCTGACAAACACTGACATATTATGACTTTAGGACTATTATTAATGGTTTGATTAGGGTTTTCATGTTCAGCTAGATTATATTGCACATTTGTATGTATTTTGGCTTACGTCGCAAACGTTTTAAAAAAATTTATTTTTTAAATGATATGGGTAAACAAATACTAATACTACTACAATTTTAATGTCAGAATTAATAATTCATCTTCAAAGCTAACAGCTTTGGACGCACATTTTAATTTTTCAATGACATGTGCTTACAGTGTAAACAGGGTGTCAGAGTGCATAAAAACACGCATCAAAATATATGGTTTTTATATTTATAAAACATAAAATCTCTAAGCTGTCAAAGCCACCAGTGCACACTGCAAAGTGCAAGGTAGGGCTGATATGGTGCAAAGATTCAAGTAGGGGTTTTGTAAATGAAAAAGGTGGATACTGTTGTTAGTTCTTACAATGAGGGGATACATGATTTGCAGCAGGCAGATGTTGGGTAGGAGAGTGTTTAAAGGGAATAAGGGGATTAGGAGGTGGGATGGCACAAGGAATTGGGCTCAATTGTTTGGATTGGGGCATTCCTCCAGTGAGAGATTGTATTTTGAGCAGTGTTGTGCTAGTTAATGAAAAATAGTAATTAGTTACAGTTATTAGTTACTTTGTAAAAAAAAGTAACTCAGTTAGTAACTCATCTACTTAAACCAAAAAGTAACGCATTACTGAGAAAGTAACTTTTTAGTTACTGTAAAACGTTCTTCCAATGCTCCCATTAAATAAAGGTTGATTGATTGAGTTCCCCTCTCGCCGTCATTTCAGTTCTGTACTGATGCTGAATAATACAAACTGTTGATTAAAACAACCGTTTCAATTCATTTGCATCCACATCACTGAATCTAATCATCCAAGCAATATGATCCGCTGTGCACCCACACAAACCTTGACACAAACACCAAAGTATTTTTTCAATGCCTATTTATTTCAGTCAGGCTGTAAAGTCAAATCAAACATACCGTGCAATGGTTTTATCAAGTTGTGCCTGGCTATGGGTCCGTCTTTCGAACTCCAACCGCTGCTGCTTGGGTGGAGTGGGTGTGTGCTGCTCGCTGCTGTCGGTCTCGGATGCTGCGTTAGCTGACGTTACCTTAGCTGCTAACTTTGTGGAAGCATGCTGCTTCTCTAGGTGCTTCAGCAGATTGCTGTTGCTGTTGTTCGCCGCAGAAAGGATTTTTGACCCGGGGCACAGTTTACATGTTACTGAAATGTTGTTTTTCCCTTTGCTCTCGAGTTGAAAATAGTTTGAGTATTTCCACGAGTAGAAACTTAACTTCCCCTTCTCGCTCGCCATCATGCCGTGACCTGTCCAGTCCTCTTCATGGCGCGTGTTTGATTGCGTGTGTGACGCTAGAAGGCGACAAGTGCTTTGTTTTTCAATTCAATTAAACTTTATTGATCGGGAACTGTGTGCCGTTGTAAAACCTCACCAAAAGGAACGGAGTAACGCAGCGTTTGGTAACGGGAACGGAGTTACTGAATTTTAAAAAACAACGCATTACGTAACGCGTTACTGAAAAAAGTAACAGCGTTACTAATAACGCGTTACTACCCAACACTGATTTTGAGGACTCAAAAAGGACTTGTGTGGAATCACTAGTACACGTAAGTGCCATGACCCATATTAGAACATACAGTGCCTATCAAAGTATTCACTGCCCTTGGATGTTTACCCTCTTATTGCTTTTATAAATGGAATCATAGTCAATATAATTTTGCATTTTTGGAAATTTGAAATCACAAAAAAAATCCTTTTAATGTCAAAGTGAAAATAGATTTTTACAAAGTGATGTCAATAAATAAAAAATATATAATGTAAATTAATTGATTGCATAAATATTCATCCCCATTAAAGTAACTGACCTAATTCAGCAGAGGTCTAGCTGATTGGTGCTAGTAGTTTCACAACTGTGCACCTTGTGCAGTGAACCTGTCTCAAGTGACTGTAGTATTCGTCCAGTCAGACTCTCGTGTTGTCGTGAGTGGGATCAGAACTCTGACACAAAATGGCAGAAGTAGCTCCAGCTCCCGCCGCTGCTATATTTCACTTTACATTGTATATTTTTCCATAACATACATATATTGCACTGTATATTTGTAAATACTTGAAGTGGTTACTGAACACTTTAGATTGTCTACTTTATTTTTTTATTTTATTGTCTACTTTTCTATTTTATTTTATTATTTTCTATTTTATTTTTTATTTATATCTCTATTTCATCTCTTGTTTCAATTCTTGCTACACTTCTATTTGTACTTTGCACGAAGCATCCCCCCAGGGATTAATAAAGTATTCTGAATCTGAATCTGAATCTGAATAAAGACACCTGTGTCTGAAGGCCCAGTCACTGTTAATCAGTGTACCTTGCTACAATTACACCATGAAGACAAAAGAACACTCCAAGTAACTCTGTGAAAAGGTGATTGAAAATCTCCCTAAAGCAGGCCATCCTCACAAACTGAGTCACCGTGCAAGAAGGAGAATGGCCACCAGGACATACTCTGAAGGACTTAAAAGCTTCAGCAGCTGAAATGGCAGAGCCTCTGTATACAACAACTGCTGCCTGGGTTCTTCACCCTCCAAAGCTTGATGGGAGAGTGGCAAAGAGAAAACCACTGTTGAAGAAAGCTCATCTCGACTAGACTTCGCCCAAAGGCATGTTGGAGGACTCCAAGGTCAACTGGAAGAAAGTTCTTTGGTCTGATGAGACCAAAATAGAGCTTTTTGGCCATCAGACCAGACACAAAACACTGCACATCACCACAAACACTTCCTCCACACACCACAGTGAAGCATGGTGGTTGCAGCATCATGCTGTGGGGCTGTTTCTCTGCAGCAGGCAGGTAGAGGCTGAAATGGATGCATCACACCCGATCTCTGTGCAACCTGACAGCCTGAGTAGTTTTGCAAAGAAGAATGGAGTAAAATTGCAGTGTCCAGATGAGCAAGCCTGACTGAGACCTACCCACACAGCCTCAGTGCTGTGATTGGAGCCAAAGGTTCATCTACTAAATACTGACTTGAAGGGGGGGAATACTTATTTTACATTAAATATTTTAAATGCACTGATGTTACTTTGTAGAAATGTGTTTTCACTTTGACATTAATCCGGGGGGGGGGGGATACTTTTCAAATCTAGAATGAATATGCTTATCGAATTTTTTTTATCAAATCATATCAAAATTGATCATCCTATAAGCAGTGCAATCAACATTTAATGAAAGCCAACATAAATTTGGAAATCGTGATTAATTACAAATTCAACTGAGCTGTTAAACTGAGAATGCAATCTGCTGTTCAAAATCCTCTTTAATGACAGCTGAGGACTTCTAATATGGCTGCCGCATGGTGTGTTACACCACCTAAAAGCCCTCTACTGAAATACATTCCTCTTTATTCCATCATGTAACTAACATATTTACATACTGAATAACTAAACCTTCATAAAAAAAACCTCATCTAATGCAGCGACACAGCAGAGAATAGAGAACACTGTGGGGTATGTTGTAAAGAGAAAAGCCTCTCTGACATCCATTTACTTTATAAAAGCAACAAATGACAGCTGAATAATTCAACTGACACTCCCTCATTAAATATAAGCAGACAACTTTGGGGGACAGCATGGAGGATGAGAGCAAAACAGGGACAGATGGAACCCTGGGATATGGTGTTTACTAATGGATCAAAGTCTGTGTGTGTGTGTGTGTGTGTGTGTGTGTGTGTGTGTGTGTGTGTGTGTGTGCGTGTGTGTGTGTGTGGAGGGCCGAGTAAAACCAAGTGGAGCAAAATCATGTTCAACAGTGTAGACTGTATTTCTGTATTATATATCCTCCTGTTCTCCTCTGCTCAGACTCTTTGTCTAGTTTGTGTAGTGCAGAAATGCCAGACCCAACAGAGAATAAGAGGACTATATACCACTAATTGTTTGCCTCCTGCTAAACATCACACTTCCTCCCTTCATCCATAATGGCAGATCTCTAATCAGCTGAACCTTTCTCTGAATTCATCAAACAGCATTTTATGTTTCATCAGCTGCCTTATCATAGAGCTACTGTAAACTCCACTTGTGTTCCTATAACGAGGCAAATGTGTCTGAATGTGTGTGTCTGCTAATTAACAGTAGTAATTAAGAGGGGGGTGAGTAAATGATGGAGTCGAAGGAGCATCTGTTGAGGCAGGAGAAGTAGGTCACAGTCGAGAGAGAGACTGAGACATCGCAGAGGCTGTCAGAAAAATAAATCCTGTTTTTCTCTCCTCAATAACTGTCTAAACTGTATCACTGAAGTAAGGACCACAGCCAAAAAGACTTCAGCTGGCACAGTTTCACTAAAAACTAAATTCAGGAAAACTCGATTCAGAGTGCCTTTAATTACCCCACTACATTAATGATGTTGGTTATGATCATCATACATATTTGGCTCTATCTTTGGTTAAAGGATCAGGCTGGTATTTTCATTCAATTTCTTGAAACTAATACGAATGTAAATCTCTAGCCTTATCATGGAGCCTTAAGCAACACACTGCTGAGGTGTCACTACAGGTATCCTGGTTTGTTTTCTTGTATTTAAAGACAGTTGTGTTTACATTCAGTCTTACACACTTATAACATTTGCAGAACTGATTTTTATTTTTTAAAGTTTTTTCGTGTCAAGTTTGCCAGCTCCTGCCTGTCTTTGTTGTCTCTTGCACATTACTGCCAACAGCTGTTGATTATAGTGTATGTAAAATAGTGTGAAACTGGCACAGTTGGGAGGATTACTTTAATAATGTATTCCAATACAGTTGCTAATTTCCTGTTAGAAAATGTAGTCAGTAACCTAACTCAATCATCATAAGTAGGACCTGCTTGGCTAATATTGTCAACTGATCACAGATATATCAGTATTGGCGTATATGTTGTCTGGTATATTTGATATTCCTTTTTGTAATTTGTGGACGATAAACTTTATTGTTAAACTGTAAAATATCCTTCCTTTGTGACATATCTTGTGTTTGATAACCACATTTGAAGGATCATTAAAAAAATGTGTTTATGTCGGCTGATATATCACGTAGTTAACTTGCTCATAAAGCTCATGGATCTAACAGGAGAAAACAGTATAAATGCATTCCACTATCTCTCCTTGTCGTTGTACTGGTCTGTTTGAAAAGCCAAGGGCGCAGTCATACTGCTCAAGAAGACAGACTTGTTCTTAAAAGACCCGCCCTTCTCTACCTCTGATTGGTTGGCCTCATTGGCTGTGTATTCCACACTTGACTCAAACTGTAGTCTCACACAGAAGCTCTGGTTATGTCTGTTTTCAGCAGTGTTTGAGCTGTAGTAACACTCCAACTTATTTTCATCGAAACACTGACCTCTTCGGCCTCTCTCCTGGTCTTCTGCTGCTCGTGTCGGGGTCACTTATCCTTCAAGGCTGCTCTTCGCTGTAAGAGTGTTTCAAGGGTATTGGGTGGAGAAAATAGGCTGGCTGTCCACATGGCGGGCTACAGCCATTGGCATCCCTACCCCTCCAAATTTAAGAATCGGTCGAGCTCTAATCACAATATTAAAGTAACTTGATTACTTTCCTTTACTTTTGGATCACTTTAATACCAAATATTCAAATCAAGACAACAAAATTGTGTGCATGTGCAAAAAGGGGTTAAACTTTTAAAACATAACTCCATAGTGGCCCCCCCGAGTATTAAAATAGATACTGCGGTAGACATCAACAGATTGTCCTTGAGATTGTCAGTTTTTTCTAAAAATCCTAAAATACAGGAGCTAAAAGCCCTCTCTCTTCTGATTTCCTCAGATTTTTTCCTCATGCTGGTGTGCTCAGTGGTATCGTGACATGAGGCAATGAATTTGATGAGGCATGGCCTCACTGAAAAACACAATTTCATAACTTATTTCACTGATTTTGATGAAACTGGGTCATATCCGATGGAGAAAATAACTGTGTTTTAAAGAGTTTACTAATGGACAGATATCTTTGCTCATTGCTAAAGCAGCTGCTGTTAGCTGCTCAATAACTGTAGCAGTGCTGCTAGCATCGGTATAAGCTGACTCTGCTCAGACTGGTAGCTCAAAGCACCCAGAGAGTTGTGGTGATTGGAAGAAGTCAAATGAGAAATAGAGGAGGGTCCAGCAGCAGAACTGACCAAAATTATCATTAAAGCTTACCGTCATGTGTCTCTAATTCACAGCAGTATTGCCACCATCATGTAAGGCATATATCCACAAAAACACTATTCTTAGACGGTGATGCAAGCAGGGCAAGAGGGGGGGCTCCATGCTAGGCTAAAAGCTCTAGCCTACCACTACTACCAAGCCTTTTACTAGCTAACGTGCAGTCTCTGGAAAACAGACTGGACGAGCTAAGAGCCAGGATTACAACCCAGGAAGTAAGAGAGTGCTGCGCTCTAATCTACACCGAGACCTCCCTTTCAGACAAAGTCACAGGTGCCATTCAGCTACAGACTCACTCCGTACACCGAGGAGACTGGACTGCAGCCTCCGGTAAGGCCAAGGGGGGAGGTGTGTGTGTTTATCAGCAAGTTTTTACTGCTAAAATGCCATCTCTATCATCTACCGAGGGAATTTACTGCTGTGTTTTTGGTCGCTGTTTACATCACTCATCCTGATGCTGTTTTTATTGCCGCTGGCGACTTTAATCACTGCAATTTATGGACTGTATTTCCTAAATATTATCAACATGTGGATATTCCCACCCGTGATAAGAACACACTGGATCATGTTTACAGTAGCATACACGGTGCCTACAGGGCTGCGCCCTGCCCCCACTTCGGACACTCGGACCACATCTCTTTGTTCCTGTATCCAGCATACAGACGAAGACTGAAACAGACAAACCCTGTTACTAAATAAGTCAAACTCTGGACCCCAGATACTGAGAGCATCCTGCAGGACTGTTTTGCTCGGACAGACTAGGATGTGTTTACAGCTACAGCCAGTCTGGAGGACTCTTCTGTCAGCATACAGGACTATGCTGAGTATGTGACTGGGTATATTAGCACTTGTGTTGACAACACCATGCCCACCATACAAGTCAAGAAGTTTCCCAACCAGAAGCCCTGGATTAACAGTCAGGTACGTCACATGCTGCGTGCTCGCTCTCTTGCATTCAAATCAGGCAATGAGACAGAGTACAGAGCTGTGAAGTATGGACTGGAAAAAGCCATCACAGCGGCCAAAAGGCAGAACAGAGAGAAGCTGGATGGCTTCTATTCTACTGCTGACTCCGGGCTGACGTGGCAAGGCCTACTGCACATCACAGACTACAGGACCACCACCAGCACCATCAGCTCCACAGACAGCCTGCCGGATGACCTCAATATGTTTTACACCTGCTTTGAGACCTCCAGCCACACCACAGAGAGGAGGCACACACACACCAGGACCCCCCACCAACCATCTCATCAGACCAGGTACACAGAGTCCTGAGGAACATCAACCCCCGCAAGGCAGCTGAACCAGACAACATCCCTGGGTGGGCTCTCAGAACATGCACCAACAAGCTGGCTGATGTTCTCACCTCCATCTTCAACCTTTCCCTCAGCCACTGCACCGTTCCTTCCTGCTTCAAGACTGCAACCATTGTCCCCCTCCCCAAGAAGAGCCCACCCACCTGCCTGAATGATTACAGACCAGTAGCACTCACTCCAATCATCATGATGTGTTTTGAGAGAGTGGTGCTGACCCACATTCACAGCAGAATACCAGACACCCTGGACCCCCTGCAGTTAGCCTATTGGCCCAACAGGTCCAACTCTGACACTATCACTGCTGTCCTCCACTATTCCCTCTCCCACTTGGAAAATAAAGACTCCCACATCAGGACGCTCTTTGTCGACTACAGCTCCGCCTTCAATATGGTCATCTTCTACAAATTTACCAACAAACTGTCTACACTTGGTCTAAACCCCACCCTCTGTGACTAACTCCTAGACTTTCTGACTGGCAGGCCCCAGTCTGTCAGGATTGGTTATAGGACTTCAGTCAGCTTTATTACAAGTTACGATACCGCAGTGATAGGATGCATCACTGCTGGGGATGAAGTGGCCTACAGGAGGGAGGTGGCCAATCTGGTGTCATGGTGTGAAGACAACAACCTCACCCTCAACACGGACAAGACAAAGGAGATAATAGTGGACAGGAGGAAGAAGAGGAGACCTCATCGGCCACTGTACATCCGGGAGCTTGAAGTAGAGAGGGTGAGCAGCTTTAAATACCTGGGCATCCACATCAGTAATGACCTCACTTGGTCACTCAACACCACACAGCTGGTAAAGAGGGCCCAGCAGCGGCTGTATTTTCTGAGGAGGCTGAGGAAGTTTGGCATGTCGCCTGAGATCCTCAGCAACTTCTACAGCTGCATTGTTGAGAGCATCTTGACCAGTTGTATCACCGTGTGATACAGCAGCACTACTGCTACGGACCGCAGACGCCTGCAGAGAGTGGTAAAGACTGCTGAGAGGACCACCAGGACTCCACTGCCCTCTCTGCAGAGCATCTACCACCACAGAGTCCACAGGAGAGCTGCCTCCATCCTCAAAGACCCCACCCACCCCCAGCACGGACTGTTCACACTTCTACCCTCAGGACGGAGGTACAGAAGTGTTAAATCCAAGACCACCAGACTAAAGAACTCTTTCTTTCCCACTGCCATCAGACTCCTAAACAGCAGATAGGAGTTTACAATCATGTTCTACCTCAAATAACTGCCCCGACTGTTTACATTTTTGCACATGCATAATTGCACGGCTCAGATTTGCACTGTTCTATTATTATTATTAATAACGTTGTTGCTTTTTTTCTTTCTTCATCACATGTGCCTTGTAAACCAGCTTTATTTTGTATATTTTGGTTTGATACATTTATTTTTTACATTATTGTCATTCTGTGGACAGCAAAGGAAGAATTTCATTATACAGAGAAACATGTTTCCTTACTATGCATATGACATTTAACACTTGGAATCTTGAATCTTGAAAATTACATACACCCTTAAATAGAGGCTAAGAGAACAACACCACCTTGGTTACTGTTAGAGAATAATTATCTTCCTGGTGATATTTAACAAAAACCTGAATAATGCTGGTGTCATTGTGAATGGATAATGTATTGTGAGATTCCCTGTTTTGGCAGAAAATAAATGAAACATGCTTTCAGTAAACATTATTGCTATGTTCAATGTCAACATTTTTGCAACTTGAAAGGTACTTTAATAAATGTTTACTCATTATGTTAATAGAAAATGTAATATTATCAGCATTATAGCAGGTTTCCTTTGAAACGTGACTCATGTTGAAAATAAGTTGTATATGAACATAAGTTCTAGTGCACTGGCACATTGTTTTGCTGTCAGTCAACCAATCTGAAGTGCTCACTTATGATCACTCAAAGGTCAGCCCAATCATTTATATTTAGACATTTACCTTTAGGGGCATTTAGCAGACGCTTTTGTCCAAAGTGACTTACAATAATTCATACATACATTCATACACTGATGGGGGTGCCGACCAGCACATCAGGAGCAATTTGGGGTTCAGTATCTTGCCCAAGGACACTTTGACATGCAGACCAGGGGAATGGAACCAGCGACCCTCTGATCACAAGACGCTGAGCCACAGCCAGCGTGACAATCAGTCACTCCAAACACATCAACAAAAGCAACCTGGTCAGTGGCCCTTTGCTTCTAAGTTTGATGCAGTTGTTCCCCCTCTCTATCATTTCTGGTAGTAGTAGTAGTAGTAGTAGTTTTTGTGCCTAAACCTAACCAAACCCCAACCACTTTATAATATTTATAACAGTCCAAAAGTCACTGGATGTCTAAATATTAGGGGTGTGACACTCAGCTCACGAGACGAGACACAATATTGGGTTCACGAGAACGAGACTAGACAAGATTTTAAGAAAACTACAATGACAAAATATATGACTGGACCAACAGACTTTCATTTAACATGCATTTTGAAATGTTGCGTTTTGAAATGTTTCTACACAGGTGCAGTTGATTTGAGTACTGAGCTGTGGTGGTGCTGTATATAGCCCCTTTTAGATAGAAAAGGTGGCACATTTGCAGCAAGGTAAAGGCTGCAATGTGCCGCCTTGTCTATCTAAAAGGGAGGTGTAATATTCCTCCTTTTCCAAAAAGCCTCCACTTTTCCTCCTCTGGTAGGCGTCAACATGTGACGTGACGTGAAGCACGAAGTTGGGCGTGAAGAGAAGCAGGTCGAATTTGTCTTCAAAATAAGAGCTTTACATTGCACCCCATCGGAGTTTAGAACTGGGTTCTTAGCGGGGGGCTTTTAATTTGAAAGTAGCGACCGCTATTAGCTCGCCGCTACAACAACAAGCGGACAACCAAGACAGCTACAGAGAGCGAGGAGACGCTAGCATCTCCCGGATCTCAGCGGCTTTCCAGCTGCTCATCTTCGTGGATGAAGTGACGAACTGACTGCTGTGATCAGCTGTTTCCTGGTTTTAAAACTCCCGGCTGTGGGTGCGCAGCAGTGCACGTCATCCACACCTCCGCCCATCTCAGCATTTGCCACCACATTGCCGCCTCGGATTTACACAGCAATGGAGGCGTGAATAAGTGTTCCCTCCGAGGCGCAAAATAGGCGGACCAAAACAGACCACCAATTTGCCGCCTTCTGTCTAAATCTGCAGAGCGAGCCACCAAAGGGACGGCAAATTGGTGGCTTACTGCCCAGAATAAAAACGGCTTATGGTCACAAATAGAAGTTTGGATAGCTCACAAATCTCACGAGACAGATTTTCAACGCAACAAGAAATATCGTGGAGTTTTAATCTCGCGAGATCTCGTGGCACGAGATCTCGTCACACCCCTGCTAAATATGTGAAATGTTTTTTACCAAGATTTATCAGAAGTCCAAGAACTGGAACCCAGAACCCTGCACATGCAAAACTGAAAATTTAGTAGAGCTTCATATTTTGAAGCTGCAGTAATTGTCTAGTTGGGAGTGAGAATGCGTTGGCCAAGTGAAAGTTCTAATATACTGTATATCAAGACATATTACTTCAAAACATAAAGCCATTTTTAAAGCATGGAAATCTTCTCACAGTCATGAGACATATTAGTGTTTCAGTAACAAATTTCTGCAGCACTCTGCTTTAATGACCAGACAGAGATAAGACTATTAATGCAGACAGGCATTCAGTTAGCATTCAGTAATCCACTTTAATCATGAGGGCAACACAGTTGCCTTTAAAGCTATACCCATTAGTGACGGTTGCAGAGGTTGCCGTTTTTCTGCTTGGTGGGTAATTTCAGTGTTGTTATGTTTCACAGAACCGTCAATGAATTTGGGGGACGTAGTTTCTGAATGAGCACTAATGGGATGTGTGGGTTTGTTTGACTGCAAATTTAAATAGAATTCCCCAGAATCACTAGCCCCATTCACACTGCTCTTTGAGTGCAGGGATCCTGCTCCAATTCTCCACATCTTCCTCTGTGTCAAGGGCCCCAAGGGGTGAAATTTCGCTGTGGCTCTGATGCTCCTCTGGAGGTATCAGAGGCGCAGCATTGGCGAACCGTACCTGTGTGAATGGATAAGCCAGCGGCGCGGAGCGAGGGCTTGTTGATCTGATGGTGTTCACAGTGTGATAACTAAACAGATCTTTCACTTGACAAAATAAAGAGAAATGTCCCACAAAGCAACGTTACAGGACCAAACAACGTATATGAGGAGAAAAATACCGCAGTCATATGTGGAGAAGTGTCTGTCATCCTGTCTGTCCTCCTGTCTGTCCTACCAACTACCGATACTCACATTTCTGCCTGAAAAACGGTGTCTGTCCCCGGCAAAAAACTTTAATTCACCAAGTTTGTCTCCTTCACTAATGTGTTGCTGTAGTTACTGTCTTGAAAAAAATCACCCGATGGTCAGCCCTCCTGAATGAGACGTCAGTGAACTTTCCCCCAGAAAACAGCCTCCGTCTCCCCGAGTGACAGAGTCAGACAGCGTCCAGTTTACTGATGGTGATCATGTAATTATGTAATTTAGAGCAAAAAACGTAACTTTGTGACTTTCCAGGATGTTTGGTGGGTCAGGATCTCAATCACTACACATTATAACAGCATCCATATGATTATAAACTGTCAGCAGGTACAGGTTTAGATTAACAGGAGGACACCGGGGGAAACATGTTGAATCATCATGACGTGTACCGTCACGCCTCTTTTCTATCTGCAGCGCCGGGAGGCTGTATGAATTGACACTCTGGTGCGTCTTCATGCCGGAGCTGCTTGGTTCTGTGTGAATAAATAATGGCGGAGAATTGGTGAATAAAGCAGAGTCTCTGTGTGAAAAGGGCTAATGACTATGCCTTTAACTGTGGCACTTGTATTTTCTCACTTTGTTTTGATGAAAACACATAATTTAACAGCTTAATCAGTTTGATAATATTTACTGTACTTAACATATTGAAATTGTGAAACCCTAAATCTGGATAGTTTTTAATTACTTTTAAGTAGTTAACTGTTAATAGGGTTGACCATCCCAGTCAGCGGAATAAAATGTTGGCAGTTAACATTTCTGCAAACCTCTGATACATTACAAATCATACATTACATGTTCATGACCTCACTTTTGTACCAGGACCTCGATGGAAGGTCGTGGAATAAGAAAGAAAGCTGCAAAGCAATGCAGTTCAGGATTGCATTTCAACATTTGTAAGTGAGACACCACTGGATATTTTTAAAGGGACCTTAAAGGGATAATAGTCCCTTTCGGCAAGAAGTTGAGACATTTCTAGTGTTTTTGGCAACGAAAACAGGTATTTTAAGCCAAAACATGATCTTTCCCTGACTCTATCCAAATTATTTTCTTGCCTAAACCCAACCAGATCCCTGTCACAAGATAAAACTTAAAATTGAACCGAAAGAAAGCATTTGTAGGAAGATGACACTACATGTTTCCTTTTTTAATTTGGTGTCTAACTCTCCTCTTGTTTTAGATCTCTTCCTGCCCTTGTGTGTTTTCCCGCCGTTGTGACTGTCCGCCCTGCCGAATGTGTTACACCTGTTTCTCCTTATCCCTGTAATAGGTGCTTCTCGTTTCACCTAAATTGTTTCCACATTTCCCTCACTTGCGTCCTTTTCTTGGATCTTGGTCCTGCCCACCGAGGATTCTGGGAGAGATGCCAGGAGGAAGCCACAGGAGGAGAAAGGACCGAGGAAATCTGTACTAAGACCAATGAGAAGTCCTTTCCTCTGCAGCGTCACGTGAAGTGACGTCCGTTTCTGATGACGGCTGCAGCTGACCAAAGCTGGATCAGCTGTCAGTTGGCTTAAACAGCTGTAGGGACGTCAGATGAATGTATGCTGATATATTTAAATAATCTATTTCAGCTGCTGTCTGTGACCTAACCAGTCCTGTCCTTTATACCTGTTTACAGTATTTTTTCAATTGTTTACACACAATTTTGAAAACTGGGTTCTTTTTTTCAAAATATAATCACAATTAAAGCTGCAAGCAGCGATGAACGGGCCCTCGCAGTCCGCGCGTGTCGGCGAACACTGCCGCCGCGGTGTGCAGCAATCGTGGCCTGCTGCAGTCTGCGTGCTGTGTGCTGCTTGCTGTAAAGGCAGAAAAGCTGACAGGGAAGAGGGCTGAAAGAGCTTAAAAAGGTGAACAGTTTCTCTGGCTGCTGCAGCAGTGGCAGAACCGAAGTTGAAAATGTCCCCATCAGAACGAATGGGAAAACGCCTCCCAAACTCCTGCGATTTTTGAAAAAAGTGCATGGGTTATCACCAGAATATTCATACAGTGAGTAACAGCAGACATTGTTGAACTCTGTGATGTCTTTTTTATTTCTGTAGAGTGAAAAATGAGGTCGCCAGAGTGAGAGACAGAACAGGTACCGTCTGCTCTCCTCCAGAAATTTAGGCTCAAAATTAACATGGCGGCTTATGGGGGAGTTGCTGGAGTGCTTGTCGCTCTAGGGCTTCTACAGCCAAAAGTTTGAGTCCCACATCTGAAATAATAACATCAGCTGAAAGCCAACAAGATTTCCTACATTTCTATGTATATATTGTCTATGTGAAGTAAAAGATGTGGGATCCACATCAGGCTGAAGATCATTTTTCCTCGGTTTTTAGCTCCCGCAATACACACTCATTATAAATTCAGACAGTCACAAGAGCGCCACCTAGTGGCGGATCAGTATTGTGTTAATCCGACAAACCAAAGTGGAGATATAAAATATTTCAATTTAAAGAGCGCCACCTAGTGGTCATCGGCCGAAAATTTGCAGAGAGCCTTAGGGCCTGATGGTGAACTACTAACCTGAGTTTCATGTCATTCGGACACACCGATGTGGAGATATGCAACACTTCCTGTTTGGAACGAAATCTGCAGGAAGTTGTTATTTAATAACTTGAGTATTGTTTGTGCTATCAAAATTCTTTTAATAACTTTTTGTCATAAGGGTCCACAGATGCTGTGTGCAAAGTTTGGTGCACATTGGTGAAATTTCCTGGGAGGAGTTCGAAAAAGTAGGTTTGCGACATTTCGTGAATTTGCGAAAAAAAAACGGTAGGCGGAAATGGGCCTATACCACGAGATTCAGCACAATTCAGTGAACGCGTGGATATAAGGTTTTTGAATGTGCGATAAACTATATGGGAGTTATAAGCCAAAACGCACTTTTCTTGACTATAGCGCCACCTAGTGGTGGAACTTCAGGATGACAACAGATAATCACATTTTTCGCCAGGTGTGACTTATATTCCAAGTTTGGTGAGTTTTGGGGTATGTTTAGGCAGTGAACTGTGACCTGCTCGGGCCCTAATTATCCAAACACCACACTCAATTTGCATAATTCCAAGATTGTTTGCAAAATGACACACTTCAGTCAAAACATACACACATATTTGTGAAAATCCTATTAGTTTTCATTTAACCAACACAGTCCTCAATGATCAGACACTATTACAGCCAGTTTCACACTGCTGTGATAAATAAAAAAAACTAAATTTTAGGAAATAGCATGTGCTAGATTTTTGGCCAGACATTGTTATGTAAGGGATCATTTAGATGTAAAAAAAAAAAAAAAAAAATAGTGACAAATCCACAACATTCTTCATGATTAGTTTGAGATATAGGGAGAATGTACACAAATAGGCCTACTATAAACTTACCAAGCACTGCACAACACTGATGCTGCAGACTGAATACTTCAAGTATTTATTTCAATACTTACAGTATTTCTTACCATAATCAGTTACAGTAATCAACCAACAATGAAATCAGTGAAACAAATCAAATCTGTAGACAAATAAAAATGACTGCATGAAGTACATACACTTTGACTCTGAAGAAAAACTACTGTAAAAGCAACAAGAATACCTGAGCGCTGCGTTTTCAAATTAGCACATGTGTGCTTCCTCACCTGGTGGATGTGTTTATCCAATTTGTTCATGAGTGTGGTCACTGGCAATCCGGGGCTTTGTAATGACAAGGAAGTAACCTCACAATCCTTATCTGTGTCTAAGGTGTGAAAATGTGTGTAGAGTTTTACAAATCACTGTGTGTAATGTTTTGCAAAAAGGGTGAAGCAGACATTGGGCCTCATTCATGAAACGTGAGCAGAACGAATTTGTGTGTAAACCGTTCGCAGATGGAAATTTACGTGCATCTCCGCATTCATCAATATTTTAGTAGCTCCGATCTTTTCGTAGCTACTAACAAAATCTCCACATCCTGCTGACCACACGTAGTGCTTGTGTACATTTAAGAACGCATATAAATAATGCTTGTCACTATTGGAAATTACAATTTTAATTCATATTGTCTCTGTTATGTACACAATAGGCAGATGCCTTTGAAACACGTGATATAAACATGACAAACGATTCAAAATATAACACATTTAGTTAAATTAGTTGGCAACTGGCAGGATTAAGATTCAGATTAAGCTCATAATTGTGAATTATCTATGTAAATCCACTCAATAGATTACGCGTTCTTTTCTATGGGAGATAGATCTTTGAGCCGCATCCTGCCTGCAGTTCTTAACGGTATTATTAAACTAATGCCAGAGTATATTAAATGTCTCTATGGTGCACAACGGCAGGTAGAAGTAATGCAGGGATTCAGTGCGATCGCAAACATGCCAGGTGTCATCGGTGCCATAGACTGCACACACGTACCCATCAAGGCTCTATCCGGTGATGCATTTGCTTCCATAAACCGGAAAAACCTTCATTCCGTGAATGTGCAACTGATCTGTGACGCAAAGTGTGTGTTGTTAAACGTTGTGGCACGGTGGCCTGGTGGGACGCATGATGCATTTATCCTGCGTAACTGCGCAGTTGGCATGCGTTTGGAGGATGGAGCTGTGAGAGACGGCTGGCTCATTGGTAAGAATATAGCCTGCATAATTCCATGTGTGTGTTATATATGGACTTACCCTTCTATATCCATAGGGGATAGGGGTTACTGCACTTCTCCCAAAATGACTTCAATCTCCACTTTGGAATAATTCTTTTTTCTTTCTCTTTCTTTCTTTCTTTGCGCCATGACTGACAGGTCGACAGGATGCCTCTACACCTCCTTATATGGTGGTCATTGGCAATTCATGGGCGGGTTTTATGCTAATAGCTGATTCCCGGAGCGCGCTGTCACTTTACGGTGGATTGGCATTCATGATCATACACACGTGATTACGATCAGATCTGAGTTTCCCGCGGCGTTCATGAATCCGGAGTAGGTTTTTAGTAGCGTAGGCTTTTATGTGCAAATCTACGCACAAATTTACTAACGTTTCATGAATGAGGCCCATTGTGTGTAATGTTGTGCAAATCTGTGGAGGTGTTTTGCTCCTTGGAGTAGAATTTCGCAAATTGTGTGGAAATTTTTATTCTAGTGTGTAAACAATTGTAAAAAACTGTAAACATCTCTGAAGCGGGCAGCAAACAGTTATATGGATGATCACTTTATTTTTTCAAAAGCTGATCTCTGGATGAACTCAAACAGCTGGATCTGCATTTGCTTTGCTGTCTGGTTTTGTCGGTTTCTGTGAGTTCAGTTCCTGTTTCATTCTCACAGTTTTATCATTCACTGGACATGTCGGATGTGAAGCTCCTGCTGATATCCTGATTATTCATTTTCATGCAAACAAAGCGTCTGTAAACACATTAAACTTCTTCTGAAATTGTGTTTGTGAAGCCACAACCTTAAAGTTCAAACTGTGTCTGTGATTTTCTGTCTGTTACCTGTTTAACAGGTAACAGGTACCTGTTTAACAAGTAACAGACAGTATAAAAACTGTGTATTTATTCTGTGTACTGTGTATTTATACTATGTACTGTGTATGTACTGTGTACTGTGTATATATACTGTGAACTTTGTATATATACTGTGAACTTTGTATTTATACTGTGTACTGTGTATTTATACTGTGTACTGTGTATACATACTGCAAACTTTGTATTTATACTGTGTACTGTGTATTTATACTGTGTACTGTGTATATACTGTGTACTGTGTATTTATACTGTGTACTGTGTATATACTGTGTACTGTGTATGTACTGTGTACTGTGTATATATACTGTGAACTTTGTATTTATGCTGTGTACTGTGTATGTACTGTGTATTTATACTGTGTACTGTGTATTTATACTGTGTACTGTGTATATATACTGCGAACTTTGTATTTATACTGTGTACTGTGTATTTATACTGTGTACTGTGTATTTATACTGTGTACTGTGTATATACTGTGTACTGTGTATATATATACTGTGAACTTTGTATTTATACTGTGTACTGTGTATGTACTGTGTACTGTGTATTTATACTGTGTACTGTGTATATATACTGCGAACTTTGTATTTATACTGTGTACTGTGTATTTATACTGTGTACTGTGTATATATACTGTGAACTTTGTGTACTGTGTATGTACTGTGCACTGTGTATTTATACTGTGTACTGTGTATATACTGTGTACTGTGTATGTACTGTGTACTGTGTATATATATACTGTGAACTTTGTATTTATACTGTGTACTGTGTATTTATACTGTGTACTGTGTATATACTGTGTACTGTGTATGTACTGTGTACTGTGTATATATATACTGTGAACTTTGTATTTATACTGTGTACTGTGTATGTACTGTGTACTGTGTATTTATACTGTGTACTGTGTATATATACTGCGAACTTTGTATTTATACTGTGTACTGTGTATTTATACTGTGTACTGTGTATATATACTGTGAACTTTGTGTACTGTGTATGTACTGTGTACTGTGTATTGAGACTGCGTACTGTGTATATACTGTGTACTGTGTATGTACTGTGTACTGTGTATATATACTGTGAACTTTGTATTTATACTGTGTACTGTGTATGTACTGTGTACTGTGTATTTATACTGTGTACTGTGTATATATACTGCAAACTTTGTATTTAGACTGTGTACTGTATATTTATACTGTGTACGGTGTATTTATACTGTGTACTGTGTATATATACTGCGAACTTTGTATTTATACTGTGTACTGTATATTTATACTGTGTACTGTGTGTATATACTGCGAACTTTGTATTTATACTGTGTACTGTATATTTATACTGTGTACTGTGTGTATATACTGCGAACTTTGTATTTATACTGTGTACTGTATATTTATACTGTGTACTGTGTATTTATACTGTGTACTGTGTATATATACTGTGAACTTTGTGTACTGTGTATGTACTGTGTACTGTGTATTTAGACTGCGTACTGTGTATATACTGTGTACTGTGTATGTACTTTGTACTTTGTGTATATATACTGTGAACTTTGTATTTATACAGTGTACTGTGTATGTACTGTGTACTGTGTATTTATACTGTGTACTGTGTATATATACTGCGGACTTTGTATTTATACTGTGTACTGTGTATTTATACTGTGTACTGTGTATATATACTGTGAACTTTGTGTACTGTGTATGTACTGTGTACTGTGTATTTAGACTACGTGCTGTGTATATACTGTGTACTGTGTATATACTGTACTGTGTATGTACTGTGCACTGTGTATATATACTGTGAACTTTGTATTTATACTGTGTACCTTGTATTTATACTGTGTACTGTGTATGTACTGTGTACTGTGTATATATACTGTGAACATTGTATTCATACTGTGTACTGTGTATTTATACTGTGTACTGTGTATGTACTGTGTACTGTGTTTATACTGTGTACTGTGTATATATACTGTGAACTTTGTATTTATTCTGTGTACTGTGTATTTATACTGTGTACTGTGTATGTACTGTGTACTGTGTATATACTGTGTACTATGTATATACTGTGTACTGTGTATGTACTGTGTACTGTGTATATACTGTGTACTGTGTATTTATACTGTGTACTGTATATACTGTGAACTTTGTGTACTGTGTATGTACTGTGTACTGTGTATTTATACTGTGTACTGTGTATTCATACTGTGTACTGTGTACTGTGTATTTGTACTGTGTACTGTGTATGTACTGTGTACTGTGTATATATACTGTGAACTTTGTATTTATTCTGTGTACTGTGTATTTATACTGTGTACTGTGTATGTACTGTGTACTGTGTATATACTGTGTACTATGTATATACTGTGTACTGTGTATGTACTGTGTACTGTGTATATACTGTGTACTATGTATATACTGTGTACTGTGTATGTACTGTGTACTGTGTATATACTGTGTACTGTGTATTTATACTGTGTACTGTATATACTGTGAACTTTGTGTACTGTGTATGTACTGTGTACTGTGTATTTATACTGTGTACTGTGTATTTATACTGTGTACTGTGTACTGTGTATTTATACTGTGTACTGTGTATGTACTGTGTACTGTGTATTTATACTGTGTACTGTATATACTGTGAACTTTGTGTACTGTGTATGTACTGTGTACTGTGTATTTATACTGTGTACTGTGTATGTACTGTGTACTGTGTATATACCGTGTACCATGTATATACTGTGTATTGTCTATTTATACATAGATTTCAAGGTCAGGAAAATAGCAGACCATCACTGCTAGAGCTGGTCTTTGTGCCACCATGAAAATAGGGCTCTATGTTCTCTACAAACAAACATGTATTTTCATATTCCATACAGAAAAAAACATCCAGACAAGCTGCTATATGACATTTTTGCATTACTTAGTTTGGCTGTTGAATAAATGATTCTGCATCCTGCACACATGCTAATGTAGTGGCAACAGAGAGAACATAGGATGAGCATGGCCTTCTCTTTGTGCATCAAAGAAAAACGGCAAAAAAAAGAAATAGCCAGCCTGCTTTCACAGCCCTGTCCTTGAGTTTCCCTGCAGTCTCGAGCTGCTATCACACAAGAGCCTCAGCAACAAACACAAAAGAGAGAGGCTCGAGATTAGTCTGGCTGTTTGAAAGGAAATTGAACATTGTGTCACAGCAACCAGACGAGAAGAGTTCTCTCTCTCTGTTTTATTTCTTTTATCCCTCAGGACAGCCAGGTAATCATTGCTTCGTGGACAGTATGAATGCAGATGGGCAGAAGGTCGTTTGAACAGAGGAGCAGCCCACTCAAGGTCAAGACTGGAGAGCTTAGGAAGTCTGCCTTCACAAAGACAAGAATAATCTCGCTTAGTTGCACTCATAATAACAGAGATCTTGAGAAGAAATGATAAATTAAATGTCTCTCTTGTAGCTTGTGATATTTTCGGACAAGAGAGTGGCATTCTGACTGTTTCTTCTTCAGAAAAACGACCATATAGGTCGAATGTGAACTTTCACATTCAGTTGTCTTCTGCTGTATATTTGTGATGAATACCTATCTTCAAGGTGTTGGGGAAGGGGGTTGGCTAGAAGGTCTGTGCTGACCATCACCAACTATGAAAAGCAGATATTTATAACCCTTTTCTGACCATGAAGTCTGTCCATTAAGGCCACAGCTAATGTAACTCACGGTGAAATGACGATTCTAACGTGCAATGTTGTTTTTCAGTCCTTGACATAAACACTGAGATGTAAAGTCACATCCGATGGTAATGTTGCTGTCCCCTTTGACATCAAGACTGCAGACAGTTGTGACTTTGGATAAAATTATTTAGTTAATATTCTTGTCAACTTTTACAGAGGAGCAATAGAAAGCATCCTGACTGGAAACATAAACTGACATGGTTTATGCATGGCCCAGGAATCCAGAGCATCATGCCCATCGGCGGTAAATGAATTTAATAAAGAAAGTTGTCCCTCCCTAAATAAAATGTACTTTAAAGTGTCCCAAAGTAAGGCTTGGAAATGCCAGCTGCTCCAGTGGAGCACCTCAAAAAGCTCTGTGGATGAGAATCTTCCGGTGTACATGTGATGAACTGTATGACTGTATGCAGGGCTGGAAAATCTTTTATACATTTACATTTATGTATAGAACTGGATCCAGTTCAACATACTCCACTCACAAGCAGGATAAAATCCACATTATCCTGAGCAATAGAACATCCACTCACTTTATGGGTCTGCACTTATCTTGTTTTAATATTCACCTCACCTATTGCTGTTTCATTATCACCATAATCCCTACACGCCTGTCAGGAAATTGGTTTTATGCAACATGCTTGAATGAGAGGCAAATAAGAAAGAAATCAGTGCACAGGCTGAAAAAACGTGGAAAAAGAAACGATAACCAAGTAAGGTGAAGGTGTAAATGAAAAATATATTTAGGTGCATTGCAGTGTAGAGCATGTATGAATACAAACAGAAGGGAATTACATACATTCTGTTGCTGGTTTCTCAATGGAAATGGTGCTGCAGAACTGAGCAACATAGTAATGGTATGATAATACCAGGAGTGTTCTCGGAACATTTAAGATGTTACTGTAAGTACAAGGAATATCCAAAGAGAGCCAAGCACTGATAATGGTCTTTCCAATTAGATGTCTGTGTCTCTGCTGGACTAAACATCATTGTACAGATGACCCTTCCAAATGGAGGTCTCATAATGTACATAACTGTTTTGGTTCAGTCAAAGTGCTCTCATAAACCTTGTTTACAGTCACGACAGCCGGCTGTTCTGATTAACCCACTGTACACCACCTGCCCACTAACTTACAGCACATAGACGAAGTTAGTGTGATGGGGAAACCTGTGTTTATTAGGTTGTTGGTTCTTGAACACACCCTTGTGTTCAGGCCAACCCCTCTCAATTTGTTATTGATTTCCTTTGTTGTATATTATGTTACCTGGGACCAACTGGTGTATTTTCAATGGTGTGAAATAATTTCTTTTGTCCCTTTTTTCCAATTTGCAGTGGCATTAGTCGGCTTGTAGTGGAGGCTAGGCACGTTAGGGTGGTTCCCCTCACTTTGTAGTGGTAAAGTTCACCGGGACACAGTTTGCAGTGATGCACCGTTTGCAGTGATTTGCTGATTGTCATGAACACGCGTGGTGGGTAAGTTGGTGCACTCCTGGAACACACCCTTAGGTAGGCTGCCTCCCTTTAGCTGACTTCTGTCCACTCTTTTTGTTAATTTTGGACTAAGTATTTTAAAAAGACATCATCTTATTGTTTTATAAAATCTTTCAATAAAATTGCTACATTTTCATAATTCAATTCACTTTCCCTGTGTTAACCCCCTGTCTCACAAGTTGCTTCCATTTATAAATTATTTCAATTGAAATGAATAAATTGGCTTTATTTTTGGAACCTCGTGTCTGTCTTGTCTCAGTTGAACGAACTTGTGTTGTCTGCCAAGTAATCGAGGTCTCAGAGTTTTGTAAGATATTTCCTGGGGTGAAATTCCCCAAGTGGCGTTGTCAGGTTCTAGTGGCTTCCACGCACTCACCTCGCCACATTCTGGCGTTGTCGGCAGGATTTCTGTAAAAGCAGAGATGTGTGTTTTTTTTGTTTTGTTTTTTTTGTTTCACCAGTTGGTTCATTTTATGTGTAGCCCTCATATGAATGTTTTTAGTATTTGCATAGTATATTGTAGTGGTTGGCATGTGACAGGCAAAACAGCAGCTGATTCTTGTTCTAGAATAGAACTTCAAACAACAGGCCTTGGCTAACCTCTCTTGCTCTCCTTCATCATGGATGAGCTGAAACAGCTAAAAGACTTGGTGGCCCAACTGCAGGCTGAGAACCGGTTGCTGCGAGAGCAGGATGCAGCACCTGGTACCAGTGCTGCATCAAGTGACTCTGCTGCGCCTCCCCCATCCTCCAGTGCTCCAGTAGTTGAATGACTGTTTTGTGTTCTCAGAGACAGGAAATGTCCAATGTTTAGAGAAAGGACTGGTTTAAGCCTTAATGAGTGGGTAGAGGAAGTTCAAGCATGTATGCATGCCCGCCACCTGTCTAGAGGTGATCAAGCACTATATTTATGACCATTTGGAAAGTGAGGCGAGAGGAGATAAAATATCGCTCTAGGGAAGAAAGGGGAGACCCAGATCAAATTCTTGCTATCTTGCAGGAGTTGTATGGATGTTCTAAATCCTATATTTCATTGCAGGAGGAGTTCTTCTCCAGGAAGCAACGAGATGATGAGACTTTGCAGGAGTTTTCCCATGCTTTGATGTGTTTGATGGACAAAGTTGTGACAAATGCTCCTAATGGCTTGCCCAATTCCCATGTGTTATTGTGTGACCAATTTGTTGAACATGTGTGATTGTGCCCTACGTAGGGAATTAAAGCAGTTTGTCCGAGGCCTTCCTGATGCCGCCCTACTTGAGGTTCGTAGTGAGGCCATTAGGTGGGAGCGAGAGGGGATGCCAGGGGGTTTCAGGGGTAGGAGCCACTCTGTCCCATCTGCTGTAGGTTTTCAATTTGCAGTGGCAAGAGGTCCCCATTCAGAGTTAAGTAACCTAGATACAAGGTCTGAGTTGGCAGAGTTAAAGCAGATGTTAAAGCAGCAACAGGAACAGCTAAATCAACTCAGTAGTAGTCTCCTTGTACTCCAGAATACTCCCAAGCCGACTTTTCGCCCTGTTAAACAGTCTGTCATTTGTAGAAGGTGCCAGAAACCTGGTCACTTTGCAAGGGAGTGTGATGGTGAGAGAGTTCAGGCAGTAGCTCAGCCATCTTCTCATGCAGGCACAACTCGTAGTGATAGACCATACTCCCACAGTCAGCAGTCGGGAAACTTTTACCCCCTGAACTGCTGAGCCAAAGTTCATGTGGGGGCCCAGATGGCTCAGAGCAGGATACAGAGAACCCAGATGTTGAATTGATGGCAGCTTGTCCATACCTAACCATATCAATGGGGGGTGATGCAGTTCCATGTTTGGTTGACACAGGGTCCATAGTATCCACCATAATGGAGAGCTTTTTCATCCAAAACTTTGAGCCCTGGGGTGAAGAGAAGTTACGGTCATGTCATTGGTTACAACTTAAGGCTGCTAATGGGTTGGACATACCTTATGTCGGTTACCTTGAGCTTGATGTTGAACTTGATAAGGTAATTACAAAGCGTGGTGTACCGGTGGCCCTTCGCTGCCCCAGGTGTTCTAGGCATGAATATTATCAAAACATGCTATAGAGAGTTGTTTGCACATCATGATTCTGCTCTTTTTGATTTGCCCTCTGTGTCACAGGCCCCCAGCAAACTCTAAACAGCCCTGCAACAGTGTCACCAGGCCCAAGCCGATGCACCGCCTGACCACTTGAGTCGAGTAAAGGGTAGGGGTAGGAGGGTTTTTAGAGTCCCTGGTGGCACCATGAAGCTGGTGGCAGCAACCTGCTCCCAGCATTACTCTGGTAGTGATGTCTTGTTTGAACCCCTGAGTACTGGGTTGCCTGCTGGCTTACTGGTGTCCCCAGCTCTGGTCCAACTAACAAGAGGTACAGTTTGTATTCCTATTGTTAATGTGGGGGTTAATGATGCTGTACTTTACCCACATACTGTGGTAGGTACTGTGAGCCATGCCTATGTAGTAAGTCTGCCCACAGGGGTTACCGAATGCAAGGGACAAGTCTTGCCACAGGGTCATTACAGACAGTTACCAACTCCATTCAAGAGAAGATTAATGCTGTCGATCTGGGTGCCCTGTCAGAAAGAGATCAGTGCCAGGTTAGGTCCTTATTACAGAAGCAAAGTGATGTATTTTCAGTTCATGAGGGAGATTTGGGGTAATTTCACATGATATACCTCTGCTTGATGAGACACCAGTACGACAGAGGTATAGACGTATTCCTCCCTCAGAGTACGATGCAGTGAAAGCCCACATCCACCTCAAGGCCAAGTTGGAGAAAGGCTGCTTTTTCAAAGAAGAGGTTGGTTATTTGGGACATGTTATTTCCAAAAAAGGTGTGGCTACTGACCCTCATAAGATTGATGATGTTGCAAAGTGGCAACGCCCAACCAACGTAACAGAGTTGCAGTCTTTTCTCAGCTTTGCCAGCTACTATCGCCGATTTGTGGACGGCTTTGCTAAGGTGGCAACCCCCCTGCACAGACTGGCTGCTGAATTGAGGAACACCAAGACCCGGAGGCAGGTGGCACAGAGGTTAAGTGCGGCATGGACTGAGGAATATGAACAGTGCTTTGAAGGCCTCAAACGCAAGCTTGTGGAAGTACCAGTGTTTGTCTATGCCAATTTCTCCTCTCCCTTCATTCTCGAAGTGGATGCCAGCCACAGCGGGCTGGGAGTGGTCCTTTCTCAGGAGCAAGAGGGCAAGGTGAGACCTATAGCCTATGCTAGTCATGGCCTTAAGCCTGCAGAACGCAATATGAACAACTACAGTTCCATGAAGTTAGAGTTCTTGGCCCTTAAATGGGCCATGACTGAAAAATTTAGGGAATACCTGTTGGGGCAGAAATGTGTAGTATATACAGATAATGATCCTCTCAGTTACCTTTCAACAGCAAAGTTGGCTGCTGTGGAGCAGCGCTGGGCCTCAGAACTGGCTAACTTCGACTATGTCATAATGTACAGGCCTGGCAAGCATAACGGCAATGCCGATGCCCTCTCTCAGCAGTACTTACCCAGCGCATCTACCACCGATCATCTGGTTTGCGGCACTCCACTTCCTGAGTCCATGCAGCAAGCCTGTAAAGCAAAATGCCATTTCTGCCTTCCCATGTCACTCCCCCCTCTAACCTACGTGCCCTACAGGAAGCAGATGTCACCATACACAACTTCCTGGTGTTCTGGATCAGAAGGAAGGGAGCGGATGCAGATGAACATCACCAAATGTCCAAGGAAGCCCTTGCACTGGTCAAACAGTGGGATTGAATTGTCTAACAAGATGGTGTGCTTCATCGCAAGGTCTTCTCCCCCGATGGTGAGGAGACTCTCCAACTGGTCTTGCCCTCGTCCATGAAGAGACAGGTTTTGCATCAGCTGCACCATGAGCATGGCCACCAGGGTGTGGAACAGACTGTAAGCTTGGTGTGGCAGAGATGTTACTGGCCTGGTATGCACCAAGATGTTAAGTGCTGGTGCCAAGTGTGAAAGGTGCCAGGTAGCCAAGGACACCCAGCCATCTACCCGTACTTATATGGGCCATCTCTTTGCTGCACGACCAAACCAACTTCTGGCAGTGGACTTTACTGTATTGGAGCCATCCAGGAATGGGATGGAGAATGTGCTTGTGATGACTGATGTCTTCTCCAAATACACCCAGGCTGTCCCCACAGGCATGATCAACAGGCATCAACTGTTGCTAAAGTACTGGTAAATGAGTGGTTTTGCAGGTTTGGCGTTCCCAGTCGTATCCATTCTAACCAAGGAAGGAACTTTGAGAGTGCATTGGTCCAACAGTTATGTAGATTGTATGGTATTGAAAAGTCCCATACTACCCCTTACCACCCTGCGGGGAATGGCTAATGTGAAAGATTTAATCGCACCCTGCATGACCATCTACGTACCTTTCCTACAACTAAAAAAAGGGCTTGGTCATCCTACCTGCTTCAAGTAGTCTTTTATACAACACCACAGTGCATCAATCTATGGGTGAGTCTCCTTTCCTTTTGATGTTTGGACAGGATCCTCTTTTACCTGTTGACTTTCTTTTAGGGAGGAATCCTGTCCCAGCCACAGGCGGTACTCACAATTGGATCCTGGAGCATCAGACCAGACTCCAAGTGGCATTTGAAGGGGCCACCAAACACCTACAAGCTGCTGCCAACCGACTAAAGGCACGTCACGATCAAAACGTAAAAGATGTTCCCCTACAGGAGGGAAAGCTGGTGTACCTCAGGGATGTGGGGCTGAGGGGCTGCCACAAAATTCAAGATGTTTGGAGCCCCGTTGTGTACAGGGTCATTAGGGCCCCCAGAGATGGAGGATCTGTGTACACCATTGCTCCAATAGATGATCCCAGTGAGGCAAGGAACATTCATCGCTCTCTGTTGAAAGACCATCCTGGACCTGCAGGTGCTGATGAAACCCCTATGGCCTGTCCCCCAGATGATGTGGAACCCCCTGTCGGAGAGGAAGACTCATTCGATAGTGACTTGTGTGTGGTAAGGCCTGAGATCACCACAACTCCTGCACCTGTGAATTTATGTTCCCAGGCAGACACTTCACCCTCAGTTTGACCCGGGATTGCCCCTACAACCTCTACAACCTCAGAGGAACAGTCACTGGCTAAACACCCACCTCGTCGACCAGAGAATCAATCAATCACTGATGCCGGTGCAGTAAGGAGGACCACCCGTTGCACAGCTGGGAAACACACAAACATCTATCGTCTCCCACAGATAGTGGACAGCAGGGCGACGAGGGCTACTGCCTCCCATGTAGCTGATGCAGCCATCTTTAGACCCTGGCAATAATGTAATCGTTGGGCCAATGATTGAAAAAATGGGGGTGGATTGTGATGGGGAAACCTGTGTTTATTAGGTTGTTGGTTCATGGACACACCCTTGTGTTCAGGCCAATTCCTCTGCCCATCCCCTTTCTAATTAATCTGAGGGCATTTAAGGCTCATTTCATTCAAGGGCCTCATGGCTGTCTCTTGTCTCTTCCTGGATGTAATGTGGGCTCCTATCTGACTGAGCTCTTCTCTCCCTCTGTTGCCTGGTCGTATTGGTGTCTGCATCTACAAGCTGATGAAGGTATGGTGGAAACTGATGTGCATGTGAAGTGGTTTTAACAAACTTGAATTTTTGCTCTTTTATAGTTCATCTCCAATGTTGTGGGTGCTCATCATGAATTCTGGTTAGCCTGTACACCTTTTTATAAAGGTCATTGTCAGCTGCTCTTTTGTCATTACTTTAGTTTTGCCTTTTATCAATTTCCTTTGTTGTATATTATGTTAGTTGGGACCAACTGGTGTGTTTTTAATGGTGTGAAATAATTTCTCTTGTCCCTTTTTTCCAATTTGCAGTGGCATTAGTCGGCTTGTAGTGGAGGCTAGGCACGTGAAGGTCGTTCCCCTCACTGTTTGTAGTGGCAAAGTTCACCGGGACACAGTTTGCAGTGATTTGCCAATTGTCGTGAGCACACGTGGTGGGTAAGTTGGTGCACTCCTGGAACACACCCTTAGGTAGGCTGCTTCCCTTTAGCTGGCTTCTGTCCGCTCTTTTTGTTAATTTTGGACTAAGTATTTAAAAAAAAAAAATCATCTTGTTTTATAAAATCTTTTCACAATTCAATTCACTTTCCCTGTGTTAACCCCCTGTCTCACAGCTGCTTCCATTTAAAAATTATTTCAATTGAAATGAATAAATGGGCTTAATTTTTGGAACCATGTCTCTGTCTTGTCTCAGTAGAACAAACTTGCGTTGTCTGTCAAATAATTGAGGTCTCAGAGTTTCGTAAGATATTTCCTGGGGTGAAATTCCCCAGGTGGCGTTGTCAGGTTCTAGTGGCTTCCACACACTCACCCCGCCACATTTGCAACTCTTTAATGTTGTGGAGTATTGATCTGCTAAAGAGAAGTGCTCTATCGTAGGAAACTGGACGTGTTTCAGTTTCAGTTTTTTTTCTCTCATCCTAGAGGCTTCTTCAGTTCTAACTACTAGTCTGGTAGGAAGGGGGGGTCACCTGCACCCGAAAGATATATTTTTTTAACCTAGCTTTTTGTAATCCTTAAGGTGTCTAGTAAAGGAATTTTGATGTTCCCCGCGCATATTATTGTCCCATATATGATTTTTTATACCATCTTTTGTGTCCGTGCTTGATTTTCGGACGTGAAAAATGAAAACTTTAAATCTACATAGAATCTGAACAATACATCCTACAGACACAATCCACCCCATTTCCTCTTCGTCTTTGCATGAGGAATTGATAGATATGATGATTGTCATGATTGGATGATGTTTGGTGCATAAAAACTCAAATAAACACCAAAAAATGCAAAAAATCGGTGACATTGGATCACTGGAACTCCTCCCCTATGGACCCTATTGATATATTTTTTATAACTTTTGTATTTTTACAATCTTTAAGATGTCTACTAAACAAATGTTGATGATCCCCACCTGAAATATTGTCACATGTATGTCTTTTCTGGCTATATTGGTTGCCACCCTGGATTTCCAAAAAAGCAGATCCATTATGCTTATAGGGTTCCATTCCTTGCAGTATTTGTTAATGTTGCTATGGAAACGAACATAAGCTGTTAACTGATTTTAACAAGCTCCGTACTTTCTGAAAGTTACATTTATTACTTAAAATATATTGTGATCTCTTGAGAAGTACAGCCTGTAAGTTTACCTTTAATAGCTCTTAATATACTGATCAGTGGGGTGCACAGACCTTTTGAAGGGCAGGGACTAAAAGAAAAAAAGGGGCACATACAGCGCGTTCTCGCCACTGAAGAGGGCGTTCTCGAGGGCACTTTAGACATGTTTATATGTTGTACAAATGGCACATTATATAGACTAACTAGACAGACTACTCAAATTAGTTTGTAGTTAGGATCAGCATCCACGAGAACAGTGTGGATTCAACGTTGGACTGTGAAGAACACACAGAGACATGAATGTATGAACGAAATAAAACCCTGGGGGGTCTGGGGGTCCTCCCCCAGAACTTTTTCAATTAAGTCGATGCCATTTCCTGTATTCTAGTTAGGGGTGTCACGATTCTCCAAATCCTCGATTCGATTACATTTTCGATTCTAAGGTCACGGTTCGATTCGATTCTCGATTTTTACATGGATTTTTTTAAAGCACAGGTTGCTATGCCATTTTAGACTAGACTTTTATGCAATATAATATCTGACCTTTGTTCGCAATGAACCACACTACATTGTGAAATTTAAAACATTTATTAATAATATAATGTAACAATAACTTATATCTTCAGTCAATTGGAAATTTAAACAAAATAATCTGCCATCTAGTTTCTTTTGTAACTGCAGTCTTCTTCACAGAAGATGACATTCAAGTTCACAACAAAACAAACAAAAAAATAAATCAGCCATGTCCATAGTCTTCTCTGAACAATTAAGTGTCTTAACAAACTATTTCCTAACAGTTGAACATTTACCACACAGATAATTGTTGTAAGAATGGCGTAGCCCCTTTCAGGAACAGTGCGGTGCGTCAGGTGTATGTGTAAAATGCGTAAGGTGTGAGTGGGCGAGCGAGAGTGAGGGAGCGTGTGTATGTGCGGACAGTGAATGAATGATAGAGGAAGGAGAAGAGAAAGGAGTCGCAGTAGTAGCGACAGCAATAAAGTGTACAATATAGGCTGCAGTTTGGCTGTGAATAAAGGCGACGGCTCCTCAAGATACAGCAAAGCTCCCTGGTCTTATTTCCCGACCAGCTCAACACGTGAAAGGAGGTTCACCCCGAAGGGAAACAGAAACTTCGGCCCTGGAGGAAATCATCTCCCCTGTGCTTCCCAACCACGGTCCGGGAGCTGAACAGGAATGGTGTAACACCATGCTATCGTTACACTGGCTGTAGCTAACAGCTACTGGCTTAGCTAGTAGCAAAGTTAGAGGAGGTTGACTCGCAGCACTTCAACACGTGTGTTTTTTTTCCCGTCTGACAAGCCGACTTGATGTGACAGCATCGACGATTCCTTTTTTTAATTCGAAGTTCGAGATTGTGACTTAATTTCGGACGATTCCGATTAAAAATCGCCTTTAAGATCACCCTTAATTCTAGTGCATTTTAACACCATATTAGCACCAGATAATCCAAACTGGTTCTGTGAGATATAGTTCTGGTTCAATATAGATCAAAAAAGTGCCCAACATAAAAGTCATAGCAACAGCAATGTTTCATAGTATTTCTTGGTCTTAATAGTCTTCTAGAGTTTAGTGTGTTTTCTTCACCCAAGAGAGCAGTTTTGTTTTATCAACCAGAAGGGCACTTAAGCACACGTTTTTTCCAACCAAGAGGGCAGTTTAGTGTGTTTTGCCAACCAAGATGGCACTTTAGCACGCATTTTGGCTGCCAAGAGGGCACTTTATCATGTTTTAACCAGCCAAGGGGGCAGTTTAGTGTGTTTTTTCCACCCTAGAGGGCAGTTTAGTGTGTTTTCCCAACCAAGAGGGTACTTTAGCACGCGTTTTGGCTCCCAAGAGGGCACCTTAGCACGCGTTTTTGCCACCCAAGAGGGCACTTTAGCACGCGTTTTGGCTCTATACCTGCAGGGGAGTTGCAGGCTTTTAAACTCTGTGTGGGAGTGTCTGTACAGAGTCATTAAGGACATGTGTGAGCTCTGAGTTTCAGAGTCGTTAGGGCCACTTGTGGGTTGTTTATCTAACCAGCCTTTATGTGGGTTGCTAGGGCTAGGTGAGCCCAGGTGTGAGTGGTTGAGACAGATCTTTTCTCAGAAGCTTGTAATGACCAAAAATAGAGTCAAAGGGAGAGCCTGTATACTCTAGTTACTTTATTTAATTAGTTTGCTTTCATTTTTGAGAAGTCTCCTATCTCTGCTTGTGAAATCTCAGTCAACCTAATTTCCCCTCAGAGATTAATTAAGTTATTTATCTATCTAAACCCTCAGGGGCTACTTGATATTTTGGTAGAATGACACTTCACTACAGAAGTGATTGGAAAGAGAGGGGAAGAAGTGAGGGATTATGCAATATGATACAACACTTAATTTAAGGTGGCCCAAAAGTACTAACTAATGTCAGTAATTATAAATTATTTTCTTGTTTTCTTTTTTGGCTAATAAGCAGTTGTCAGACTTCTTTGCCAATCAGGAGTAAGTCATTAAATTCCACCAATGTTGCACATTAAAGTGTGTTTACAGGTCTTGGGGAATACTACTACATATGTGAAAAAAAGTAGGATAAAGCCTTTTGTGGCTCCAGAGGAAGGTGTTCGTAATCAGAAAAATTATCCCCAGTAATTTCACTCAATGGTTAAGGTGCATTGTGGGTAATGAAAAGTAGTCCACTGGTCTACCATTGCACTCATAAAACATGTGTTTAAGAACAAATCAATGTTTTTTATTCTGCACATTCATCTTCCTTTTCAAGACCTGCTGCCTACATTACCCATAATGCTGTTTAGCCACTGGGTGACATCACTGAAAATTTGTCAGATTACAGATCTGACAGATCTTACTGATCCATCTAGTTTACAGTGTATATAGCAGCTCTACTTGATTTTAATGTATCTATTTCATTCAATATTTAATTCTGTATTATATTGGTTGCAAATAGTTTCACTGTGCCTAATTGAAATTCTCCTACAGGGATCAACAAAGGTACACCTTATCTTATTTTATCTTTAAAGTCGGTTCACATGTCAGTTTTGAATTATCCAATATAAAATCCTCAGTTTCATACGACCGTCTTTTAATTGATGTATCATTGACATGAGTAGATGCTTTCTGAAGCAGGTTACATCCAAATGTAATTTGTGGAGTAAATGTATTTTTCTTTTCTTTGCCTCAAACTCATACCCTTTCATCCCAGGGTCATAATTTCACTCAAACTGTAACACACATACAGACATCAACACTACTCATTCTTCACAGTGACAAAGTGAAATTTTAATGACATGAGTCTTGCTTGTAGTTGGCACCCACATCAGTTAGCCAAATCAGGAAAACCACTGACAGGTAAAGTGAATAACATTCAAAGTATTATCTTGACACAATTCAATTTCCTGCTGGAATTCTTTGGGTGCTGGATCTCATGTGGATGCCACTTGTCACGCACCACCCACTCAAACACCACTGCAGTTCTAAGCACAGCCCCCCTTGGCAAAGGCTCTACCCAGTGGTCCATGCATCCCATGCATGCTTGATTAGATTGAGATCTGTGGAAGTTGGAGGTCAATTTGATGCCTTGAACTTCATGTGTCGTTCATTGGGCCAATTGTAAGCAGTAGGACACACTGTCATGCTGGGAGTCACTGCCATTGAGGAATGCTGTTACCATGAGGGGTTGTACTTGATCAGCAATGGTGTTTGGGTGGGTGATGCATCCCAGAGTGGCATCCACATGAATTCTAGGACTTGAGGTTGTTCACATCACCTGTGAGTAGTTGTAATGTTATGGCTGATAGGTGTACATTACATCTGAGAAATTGTTACAGACCTGGGATTTGTATTCATGGCAGTGGTGTTGAACTCAGCAACTGTGGGGGCTGTCAAATTGCACATAATGGCATTTTGTAAATGTAAAATGATATGAGGATCTGAAAATGTAGGCTATGGTAAGTAAATGAAACATTAAAGCTTAAATGGAAAAGCTGAGACTGAAATGGAAATGTGTTAATACAGTATTTCACCAATTAATAGCCCGGGCGTTTAATACGCACAATCAACTTTGACCCCAGGCATTTAAAAGAACCAGGCGGCTATTCGCTGCAGGCCTTTATTTATTTTCACACAGACCTGCACCAGGCCATTATTGTGATGACAGTTGTATTTCACATCTCCAAGCTTAAACATAGCATCATACTTTTTATTTTTCTTCCTTCTTACATTATCATTTATGTCCATTTGCTGTCCATTCTCCTCCGTGTTGACCTGTCCTCCGCTGTGTGAAGGTGGGGCATTAAACTTGCGCGCTGCAAGTCGTTCTCTCTGACACTTCCGTTTTTTGTCAAAATAAGAGTTAGTCGGTCATCTAAGATTACGGTACACCCTTTTCTAACGTTAGCTACTTCTCTTATTTTGACAGAAAACAGAAGTGCCAACTGTTTACTTCTGCAAAAATAATGCAAATAATCGCCCCGGCGGTTATTCAGGTGGGCGTTTAATACGCAAAAAGGGTGCTGACCCCAGGCGTTTAAAAGAACCCGGTGGCTATTTGCGGCCCAGCGATTAATTGGTGAAATACGGTAATTCAATCAAGGGGAACTTAAAATGATGGACTGAAGTTGGGGATTGTGTGAAAGGTCATGAAGAATGGAAGTATTGTTAACTCAAAATACCTTTATTTTCACCTGGTCCTTAAATATTGTTATTTAGTATTTTCTGTCACATCCACAATTCATACATATATGCAGTGTTGGGGAGTAACGAATTACATGTAACGGCGTTACGTAATTTAATTACAAAATTTACCTAACTGTAATCCGTTACATTACTGAGGGAAACTGTGTAATTAAATTACAGTTGCTTTTGGAAATTTCCATGATTACAATTTTAGTTACATTTGAAAAATTGCCGCAAAAGCTCGGGTTTATCAAATCGTTTTCAACTTCCTCCTTCTAAAGCTGCAAGTTAGCAGAATCATACCGACGCTTGTGATTGGCTCTCTCTGGTCATGTGCCATTCTGCTGCTAGACTCAACTGACTTGCTAAAAAACACTTTGAGCAGACAGCAGATAAGGGCCCAAACATTGTGGTAAAATGCAAAGAGTGTTTTCCGGCAGTGAAGGTGCTGTCGACATCGAAACTGTCGATGTCGAACCTGAAGACACATCTAAAGGTACGTATGTAACTGCAAGCACTCACATACAATAAAATGGGGAAGAAGTGCCAACCTTCCGTTTGTCATCATCACTTAATCTGCTAGGCATGAAAAGACAAAGTCAGCTTTAGTTTCATATCATTTCTGATGCAAGAACAGTGTTATGAAGTAAGATGTAGCCTTAACATTAGTCTCAAACATGACAAAGTTTTTCCAAATATTACCTCGAAGCGCCATCTTGTGGTGCAATCTTTATTAGTTTATCTGAGATTTTAAAAAGGTTAGACCAGGTTAGACTCATAATGCATGGTTAAACTTTTGAACACATACTACAATAAAAGAACATTGACTTTTGAACAGTTTCATCATCATAATTTTGGTCTATTTTATGGAACATTAATGCCATCACTTATCTGGGTTGTCATATGAAGCGCTATTGTCTAAAATTGTGCACATTTGTCATTAGGTCAACATGGTATCCTATTTTTCACATGCTGTACACATATAATGCAACAAACACATTTTTTATTATTTATTTACATTTCATCATGTTTTGTTATCAGTTTATTATTTGCGTAAAGAATAAATATGTGCTTAATTCCAAAATAATGGTCTATGGTTTTAATTCACTTTTTTAGAGGAAACATCCAAGGGTCCTGTTGATGCAAGACACATCCAATCCGCCTAATGAGATTGAAGATGAATCGGCAAGCACTTCTTCTCAAGCGGCTCCTCAACCTGCTTTAAAGCAAGCCAGGCTAGCAGCAGGGTTCAGCATGTCACAGGAAGGTGTGAACAAACTGGTATTTGATTTTGTTATTGATGACGTTCAGTGCTTCTCACTGGTGGAACAGAAGTCATTTCGAAAGTTGATAGAGGGAATAAGTGGCAGGAGGAAACCTATGTGCAGAAAAACCTTGATGCAGCGCATTGAAAGAGAGTTTGCATCTATGAGACAATCTATAACCTCAAAGCTGATGGATGTGGACAGTGTCTGCACAACAGCAGACATTTGGTCGGCACAAAACCGCAGTTTCTTTGGGGTGACATGTCACTGGATTGACAAAAGCACACTTGAGAGACATTCTGCAGCTTTGGCAAGTGCACGCCTTAAAGGACGACACACCTTTGATGTAGTGGCAGCAAAACTGAATGAAATCCATGCTGAATATAAAATTCAAAGCAAAGTCAGGTCCACTGTACACTTTTGTGAAGGTGTTTCGTGAGTTTGGTGCAAGTGCAACTGAGGAGGAGTAAGATGACCACAATGATGGAGTGGAATTTTTGGATGTCGGTGGTCTCTTTCAGGAAGAGGGAGATGAGGAGCAGTTTTTCCTCCCACAACACCAGCGCTGCTCTGTTCATACCTTGAATCTAATTGCTACCAATGAGGTTCATAAAGCAGGATCGAATGGGCCATCGCGTAAGCTGTATAGAAGTACCATGGCTAAGTGTTCATCTATCTGGAACAAAGCACATAGATCTCCGTTAGCCACAGATATGATTCAGGAGATTGCCAACATGCAGTTCATCGTCCCATCAGTCACAAGGTGGAGCTCTGAGTTCAGGGCCATCAAAAAATTTCTAGGGGTACCAGAAGACCAGCTGAGGAACATCTGTGACAAGCTTGGTGTCTGCATTCCTGAAAGAGTACACTGAGGCTCTGCAGCCTCTAGCTGTTGCCATTGACATTCTCCAGGGGGAGAACAAATGTTACTTAGGATTTGTGATCCCAACTCTGCTGAGCCTCAAGGCTAAGCTGTCTGAAAAGCTACCTCAAGTGATTTATACAGCACAGATCATCACAACTATCATTGAGGCCATAGAGCAGCGCTTTGGATCGGTGTTGGATAGTCATGAAGCAAAGATGGCAACTGCAACCCTGCCAAAGTTCCGTTTATGCTGGCTAAGCCCTGAGAAGAGAGATGATATGAGAAGAACCCTCCTGAGGGAAGCAGTCGCTATCGAACAACAACATCTGAGTCCTGTTGCCTGTTGTAAGTCTGATGAAAGTCTGATGACGACTCAGATGAAAGCTTTTTTGTCTTTGATAATGCCAAACCCTCATCTCACAGCACAGCTCAAGATGAAGTCAGGAAGTACCTAGAAGATTCAGATATCAATCTGAAATCTCTTCAGGCATTTCCCATTGTGAAGAAGCTTTTTCTGAATTACAACACCACATTGCCCTCCAGTGCTCCAGTTGAGCGTCTGTTTAGTCATGGAGGCAATCTTTTGACGGCGTCTCGAAACAGAATGAGGGATGACCACATGGAACAGGTCCTGCTGCTCCGTTACAATAACCATCACTATCCCACTGATCCTATCCACGATGACTGATGTATAGTGTGTGGACATCACATATGTTCACTTTATGTATCATTCTGTTGGCCAATTTGATTTTTGAATGATACAGAGCATGTGCCGGCTCTAAATTTGCATTACATTGCAAGTGTTGTTAAAAGTGTTGACTGTGAAAGTATGTTGAATATGTAAAGATGTTCTAACAGTAAAGAAAAGTTACTGAAGTTCAGTCTTGTGGAGTCTTTTATTATATGTCTTTATGTAGTCTGAAGTACTGCTGAAAGGTTAACACTATCAGGTCTTAAAACGTGAAAATGGTTAACAGTTGAGAGCATTCATTTAAAATTAAGAAAAGTAATTAAAATGTAATCAAATGTAATTAGTTACATTACTTTAAAAAAGTAATTGAAGTAGTTACACTACTATTACATTTTCAACAGGGTGACTTGTAATTGTAACCAATTACATTTCCAAAGTAATATTCCCAACACTGCATATATGTAAATTATAAACGACAATAGGATATGCAGATAGACAGTCAGTTTCAGGTGAACAATTTCCAGTTTATATCCTGCCCACCACCTGTATTGTAAAAAGCAATATAGATATGAATATATTTATTTTTACTATGGGCAATATTACTGAGACTAGTTTGCCTAATATTCCAACTAAGTATTAGTTAGCAGTTATTTCCCAAACAATTCTATATGATTCATGGATGTGAGTCCAGTTCAGTGAGTTTGCTCCAAACTACACATCATGTGCAGTGTATTTGAGTTCTCCAAATTCATTCACATCTATTCAATCATTTCCAAAACAGTGCCTGAGCTGTTGAAGGAACTTTCATTTGTTCTGCTGTTTTCCCATTCTCCTCAGTGTTTGTGTGAGGTTAGCAGAGCTGCCATATCCTCCTCACTGTGTCAATAAGATGTTAACACAAGACCAGCTTTAATCGATTGAACAACTCGGAGCAGAGAGGAGCCTGCAGGTAGCTTTACTGAGATTGTGGTTTTGGTTCAGTCCTGTTGTCATCTTTGTAGCTCTTAACTGAACTCTGTTTCTCTTTGGTTCTATTCAGGAATATCTTTCCCTGTGGCATTAATTATCATCATTCTTTCACTAAGACAGAAAGAAAAACAGAATTCAGTTTTTGTTTGTATTTATATGTATAAAGGCTCCTGTCTCTACACTAAAGCAAGCTTGTGTTGAGAGGAGGCTGGCGTTTCCAAAAAGCCAAGTGAAAAGTCAAGGGCAAGAACAAGGAGACTGTGTATAAAGGCGTGCGTACCTGCACTGTGCTCTGTGAGGTGTACATGTTTATATGCATGTGTGCAAGTGTGTGTGTGTGTGTGTGTGTCTTTGAGTAGTGAATCAAAGGCCTTGTGTGCAGGGCTGCACAGAGCTGATAGCTGACCCATCAAGCGTGGCCCACCTAAAGCAGAATAAAAAACACCCACATCAGAAAAAGCCCCAGCAGAGAGAATTTCTAAAGTGCTGTGCTGTACTGTGCACATCTAAAAGGCCTACCTCAGCCACAAAACACACCTCAAATCCTCAGCCAACAATAGGTGCTTACAAAAGGCGGAGCTGAGGGCAAAGAGACCGGGGAGCAAGAGAGATGTGAAACAGACTTATGTCCCTCACTCTTCAATCTGCAGCCTTTCATGTTTGAGCTGTTTGCTTCCTGTCAGCAACACATTTGTGCTCTGTTTTCTGGAGTAGAGGCCAAAGTCCCCTCTACCCTGTCTGCAAAGATCAGACTGATACAGTACAGTCAGTTTATGGTACAAAGGTTTAGCTCTACCAGAGGTGGATTCCTTTGACCTGGTCTGGGGTCTGATTATACTCACCAAACACTATGTGTTATGTAGTAATGATTTTATGATAGCCCTTGCTTTGTTTTTTATTCACATGTATGAGGATGCAAATGCAAGTGAGACACAAGTTACACAGTGACAGTTTCACGCTCTGGCATCGACTTGGGTTAAACAGTGGTGAACTTGAGATATAGGTCATATTTGATCACTTCATGTTGAGAGGAGACTGTCTGTGCTCCAACTGAGTGAGCCCTAAGTCAGTTTTCTCCTATTTTTGGTTCACCTGGACTTTTTAGAAAATGATGTGATGTCACATGAATGTGACCATAAATAAAAAGAAAAAAACAAGCGTTTTTTGGCTATTGATACTTGTTCTCCATTGATGGTTTCACTCTTACAGAATTGAAACATCACATCAACATCATCATCTCCAGGCTGTGGTATATGCACTGGGACATGCAGATCTTCCATTTTTGGGTCTCAGAAGTGGTCCTCACTTATTTCACTGCCAGTCAAGCATATTATCTCTGACCACAGCCAGCATCACTGATGGGTGTGGTTGGGTGTAGTCTGAAGTGGGCTTTGTTTCACCTATAAAAAGCTAGGTGAAGAGTTAAACCACTGAAAGTCAGCAAAAAAAAGATTTTTAAGGGGTGTTAAGCTACCCCGTAAAACTGCTTTAAATTTTTTTTTGAAGCACTGAAGCAAGCTGCGAATACAAAATTGGCATATCATCACCTTTTAAGACGATATGGTAAACTTGATAGCAAAAAGTTGCATTATCATTAATTTGGAGTTATGTTGGCCCTCTAGTAAACATTCTAGTTTATTTCTTAGTTTCTCCAAACTCCCATGGGAAATATCTGGCTGTGTAGCAGCTAAATGCTAACCTGACTCTCGGCAGATGCATTTCGTTCCGCCTAGCTCCACTCACATACATCTGGGATCGCTCCCGTTGGGAGGGATTTCGGCACCAGATTTTATGGTAGAGCCAATCAGGACCACCGGGCAGGAGTTTCATAGATGCGACGTAGCGGAGAAGCGACTGTTTTGATTCAGACAACAATGGCGGCTCGCATTGAGGAAGCAAGCGTCAACATTGATGCTGCTGTTTCATCCGTGTTGTCCAATCTACCCAATATTTTTTCAGTAAAAGAACATCGCTCTCATCAACGCCACAGGTTGGTTTCGATGTGAGTGGTTGAAATAGCACGTCAATAAAGATGACAGACAAGTGGTTTATCCAATCATATGCAAGGATTTTTGATAAGGCCCAGGCTTCTGAAACACATCTCCAATGGAGCGATCCCAGATGGATGAGTGGAGCTAGGCGGAACGAAATTCATCTGGTGAGAGTCAGGTTAGCTAAATGCCCCACTAGAGCAAATCTACTATACTTAGGGAGTACATCTGTCACTCAAGAGACTGCAGCAGAGGGATTCTATTTTTACTTATTTCCTTGCAGTCTTTAATGGTTGCGGTCCTTCGGTTGTGCTCAGTTTGCTCTGAACACTTAGTGGCCTTTAGTTTACTCACATATGTCAAAAGTGGAAGCAAGTGTGAAAGAAGAGCAGGAGGCTTGATGATCCAACGTGGGATGACAGTCAAACTGATGTGAAAACAGCCTCAATATTTTGTCTCATGTAATGAATTTGTTGCTAGAAATAGATTAATAAAGATATTTAAACAAAGAAAAGGGTCATTTGTGTCATTGCATCTACACTGAAATATAGTTGCATCCATATAACAAGCAACTTAATTCATTAATTGGTATACGGCTTACCAACACTCTTTTCTTTTAACATCGTACTGATAAAAATACAGCACTGTTACCTCACTCAGCTTTTGCCCCACTTGCTTTTTGTGGAGAGTAGCAAATTCAGAGCAGAGAACAACCCCAATCAGTGTCGCTGCATGTTTTTCACACCATCGCCCAGGTTGACAGTGGCAGGAACAATCAAGCCCGATGATTTTGCCACGACTCCCTCGCTGCCAAATTAAGTGCAGCTCCGTGTTTCTCTGCTCCCCCAGAGTGATGTTAAGTGAGGCTCCACATGAAAATCCTATAATTGAACCTCTCACAGGTCTTTGCTGGTTTTTCTGAGGACTACGACTCAGCCAAACAGGAGAGAAAGACAGAAACACACATGTCAATTATCTGGTTTCTCCCTCCACAGGTTCAGAGTTATATCATATTTAATTATTTTGCAATCTAAATCCGTAATCAAAGGCAACAACGACAACAGCATTATCATTTAACAGCAACAGACAACACTGGTCTAAAAAAATCTGTCAGACAAAAGGCAGTTGTAAAGGATCATGTAAATTCTCTGGATATAAAATACCACAGGATAAGAATTTTAAAGCCAATATTTGTATAATGTTAATGCGACTGTAGTTCATATGATTCTGTTGCCATATGTTTGTAAGTTTATAGTACCTTTCTTGTGACATCATATTGTACAAAATTTAGTTTTTATCATTGTTACAAAATGTACCACATTTCCTTCATCACATTATAATACAATAGGTAAACTCAATTTGACATCTTTGTTTCTTATGAAATCATTTGATCTACTACATTCTGCTAAATCATTGTGAACTGCAATTAGTTTATGTGACATTGTGACATAATATTGAAACATTAATGTGTTTTACATTTAGTTAAGTTATTGGGACATATATTGTACAACATGTTGTCTATTATTGTCTTACAATTGCATATACATTATATATACATATTATATAAGATCTTGTTTATTTTTTGGGACATCACTTTTTACAGCATGTTTATGCATGTTGTGCATTCTTTGGGGAGAAGAGCAACAACACCAACAAAATTTGTATTCAACAATTTTTGTAAAAGTTCATCTCACAACAAGACTGAAATAGAGTGTCGGGGGCTTTTCCAGCCTGACAGAAATACACTTCTAAGGACTTACTTTGGATTCCTAGACACACATTGATGGGACGAATCTTATGTTTAAATAACTACAAGAGTTGAAATTAATTGAAATGAAATCATCACTTCTTTTATTCATGTTGATTTTTTTTTTATAAATGTTCCTAGCAGTTGTTGTTGTTGTCAAGTAGCTGTTTTGATTTTAAATACTACACTCCATTGGCAATACAGGTTAATTCCAGATTTTATTTGAGATGCTGGTAAAGCTTATCTAAATTGAAATGATGACAAAAGAAAGAAATATGAAAGTTTAAATGAGTAAATGATTGTGCATGTGAGAGAGAGAGAGAGAGAGAGAGAGAGAGAGAGAGAGAGAGAGAGAGAGAGAGAGAGAGAGATGAGCCTGCTACTACAGTAGCCTTGTTCCAGGGTGATGGCAGAGGAGTGCAGAGGTTGTTGTATTGAATGCTGCTGTCTATAGAGCTGTTTGACTGCTGTTCATTGAGCTGCTCACTGCCTCAGTGTAAACACTAAAGTCATAAGGGAGAGGCAGAGGCAGAGGCAGCTTTTCTACAGATGAAAGGGAGATTGGCCTGGTTTTACGTGGCTGTGCATCATGGGAGTTTGAACAGGTACAGTATTCTGCTGCAGCGCCTTTCAAACCAGGGGCTAGGAAACCACCAAGGCTCTCTGTAGCAACGGTGATGCCATAAATTCCAGATGCTCTAATATGGTAGCTGGTCAAAATGAGTGATGTCATCCTTTGGTGTCTGTAGCCTTGTACTTGACATCTCAGCTGCCGCCAACAATCCTGATTGGATCTAACTGAGATCACAAGAACACGCTGTAGTTGCGACTTGTCAATGACAGTAGCTACATCCTATAGCATACCGTGTTGTACTGGAGAAAACTTGAAAGTACTGATTTAGACCATAAACTCACTAGGAAACTGCTTACGTGTTTTAATAATGGCAGTATCTACCAAGTGGCTAAACAGGACGACAGAAGTTGTCATAGGCATTAAATGCCAAACACAGAGACTCCTCTACTCACTAGTCCCTCTTTACGGGCCGACTTCAGTTGGAAATTATTCTAACTCTAACTCTACAATTTGTAGATTGATCAATTTATAGAAAATGTGTATAGTTATTCTGTAGTGAGATGCTTAATGGTGGTGACGTTTAAGCCATGCAACCGCAATGTGGTCTGTTTATAGGCTAACGTTAGCTTTTTACTTCTAGCAATTTCATTTAAGTTAAACCTAATAATAAATGACTGTTTTGATGTTTTCTCATCAGGATTTCGACCACATCACAGCACTGAGACCGCTCTTGTCAAGGTCTACAATGACATTCATTTAAATACAGACAGTGGAAAAATTTCAGTCTTAGAATGACTGGATCTCATTGCTGCGTTTGACACAGTTGACCATAATATACTACTAGACCGACTGGAAAACTGGGTCGGACTCTCTGGTACAGCACTAAATTGGTTTAAATCCTATCTAAATGATAGAGACTACTTTGTGTCTATTGGTAATTACACATCTGAGCGGATGAAAATGACAAGCGGAGTACCCCAGGGCTCCATTCTGGGGCCCCTACTATTCAACATTTACATGCTTCCTCTAGCTCAGATAATGGAAAACAACAAAATATGTTACCATAGTTATGCAGATGACACACAAATGTATATAACCATATCACCAGGGGACTATAATCCCATACAAACGCTGAGTAGATGCATTGAACAAATCAACGATTGGATGTGTCTTGGATAAGTTTTCTTCAGTTAAACAAAGACAAGACTGACATAATTGTTTTTGGAGCCTAGGAAGAACGACCAACAGTTTCTGCTCAGCTTCAATCTACAATGCTGAAAATTACAAACCAAGCCAGAAATGTAAGTGTAATCATGGACTCAGACCTGAATTTCAGCAGCCATCACTAGGATGATTACAAAGTCAGCCTACTATCACCTTAAGAATATATCCAGGATAAAATGATTTATGTCTCAGCAGGATTTGGAAAAACTTGTCCATGCATTTATCTTCAGCAGACTCAACAACTGTAACGGTGTCTTCACAGGACTGTCTAAAAAATCCATCAGACAGCTACAGCTGATTCAGAACGCTGTTGCTCGTGTCCTAAAGGCCCCCACACACCGCCCAAGGCCGACTTCCTTATCCGACTTCCTTATCCGACCACCACTGAAACACACCGTCCCGGCTACACAGCAGCGTATACGTTCTGCGCCTGCGCGAAATGCAATAAGTCTCCTAAACATCGGGTGGCGCTCGTGCCAGTCACCCAAAACATTAAAACAGGAAATGACAGAACGGAGTGCGGACCGTAGCTTATCAAAACAAAGCACACACAGTGTTGGCTCGGCACTACTTGTGTGATGTCGTATTACGGTATTACAGCTGCTCCTCAAAGTCCTCCTCCACACAGCCATGGCTTTCAAAAATACGTTGGTTTATCCCCAAAATAACGAACGGAGAAGTGTTGTTTGTAACTCTGTGCCGTCTCTGTTTATGTGGTTTGTTACCATTGTTACTTCCGCCGCCCCTCCCACACGCCGCGCTGATTCGCTGGCACACCGCCAATCAGAATGGTCACTGAACAGCTAGCTAACAACCAATCAGAGTATCCGACGGCGTCCAACCTCAGACGGCCGACTTCGCATGTTCAGTTGGATCAGACGCCGTCCGCGTGCTTCCGACACAGCTGAACACACCGAACAGAGCAGCTCCCGAACTCGTCCGACTCTCTCCTAACGCTTCAGATGTCCAATGTTTTAGCTGGTGTGTGCCGGCCTTAACAAGAACCAAAAAGGTAGATCACATCACATCACTCCAATTCTTAGATCTTTACACTGAATTTTATTAGATAGATAGATTTCAAAATCCTGCTATTGGTTTATAAAGCACTGAATGGTTTCGGGCCAAGATATATTTCTAATCTGCTGCCAAGTTATGAACCATCCAGACCTCTGAGATCTTCAGGTGATCTGCTTTCAGTCCCTAGTGGCAGAACTAAACATGGAGAAGCAGCGTTCAGTTACTATGCGCTACACATCTGGAACAAACTCCCTGAAAACCTCAGGTCTGCTCCAACTCTCACCTCTTTTAAAGCAAGACTGAAGACCTTTCTGTTTGCCGCTGCTTTTCACTGAAGCAATTTTAAAGCTTTTAACTGCACTGTGATTTTTATTTTCTAGCCTTGTCTCTTTTAGACCTTTTCTATTTTAGCCTACTTCCCTTTTTCTTAACTTGTTTTAATGTTTTGTTTCTTGACGTCTTCTTACTGGTTTTTAAATGTATTTTAAATGCAATTCTTAATTTATTTTAATATTATTTGTATGCTCTTGTAAAGCACTTTGAGTTGCTCTGTGTCTGAATTGTGCTATAAAAATAAACTTGCCTTGCCTGAAGCTTTGAAAATCACAAAAGTGGTGTTCATCTATGAAGATTATATTGCTGAACAATAAGTTTAATTATCATATGCTTGTGTTTTGTTTAAATTAGGAATGAGTCGGGTTTTTATTACATTAATAAGTTACATTCACATATTTCTTTTTTTTTAAATTACATAACAAATTCCCATTTAAGCTTAACTCTTCTTCATTTTAAGTTTCACATTTCATGTTACCTTTGTCATATTTCCATTGCCATTTACAATTTCAACATTACAAAACTTTTCAGTTTGAGCTTTTCCAAGAGCAAGCATTTCAATTTCAATCTTCTTTTAAAATTGACTTACCTTACTGTACAGTTCCAGATCCTTGTATCATTTTACATTTCAGAGCATGTATAGAGTACAAATAATGTAGAGTACACGTCATATCAATGTTATGTCTTGAAAACTTGTATGTTGCAGTAAACATGTATGTAACGCTGTGATACTGCCCTCTCACTGAAGTTTCTTGCAAAAACAAGTGATAGGGGCCCAGGTGGCTGAGACAGAGACACCATTCACCCCTTTACAAGACTGTGTGCCATCAAAATGATTTTGAAGCTGTTATTGGTAAAAAACAAAACAAGACTTCCGGTTGCGCCACTGAGAGGATGACAGCCTAAATTTCTAGCTCCCCGAAGGTTGTACCAATTAACCCCCAAAAACTTGATTTTGTCAATCCTGCTGGGCATTTTATAAAAGAATGAGGAAAGGGGTTACTACTAGAAGAGGATTAAGCATGAGTTCGACAGAAAACGACCCAGACTCGAGGCACGGCCGAAGTGGCTCTCCGGACTTACATCCATGTGAGGAAGATAGCCCTGACGTTAGCCTGAAAAGTATTCTCAACGAAATTCGTGAATTTAGAAGAGACAACAGGGCGCAACTCTCTGACATTAAACAAGAGTTAAAGAGAGCAAACGACAGACTGGATGAAGTAGAGGGGAGAATAGACGAAACGGAGACCGTGCTGCAAGCAACATCAACGTTAGTCAAACGGCTAACACAGCGCCAGGCTAGCCTGGAAGCGAGGCTAATTGACCAGGAGGCTCGAGCGCGGAGGGACAACCTGCGGATTTACGGGATACCCGAAGACAAAGAGGGCACCGACATGGTTGGCTTCCTGGACAATATGTTGAAAAGTTCACTCGACTTTCCTCGTGACGGAGACCTCAAAATTGAACGGGCACATCGAGCCCTGGCACCGAAGCCCACCGGCCCACAGGCAAAACCTCGCTCCATAGTGGTCAAGTTTGGTAGCTGGCGGACCAAAGAAGAGGTGATAAAAAGAGCCTGGCAGAAAAAGAAGGTGTTTTATGACAACGTTCGTTTCTATGTTGACCATGACGTCCCCCCTGAAGTGGCAAAGAAACGCAGCGAATACGCCGAGGCTAAAAAGGTGCTGAAGGAAAGACAAATTAAGTTCCAGACGCCATATCCTGCAAAGATGCGGATCTTTTATGATGACGGCACCCGGCTATTCCAGAATGCTGCGGAGGCTACGCGGGACATGTCGGCGCGAGGATTTCCAGTTGCTGTGGTGAAGACCCCCGCCACACCGGACCAAGAGGAGCTCCAGCTTCTATCTGCCTGGCAGGTGGTGGGGAGAAGGGGAAATCAGGAGCCTGTCGCTGCGGGCGGCAGCGCACAGTCGAAACATCCACACTCTCATTTTAAAGACAAACTTAAGGAGTTTCGAAGGCAGACCTCCAAAGACACTAACTGATCACTGATGGATTATATCTTCGTGCTCTACAGATAAGTCATATTCGATTTTATAATGAAACATGTAGCCTTCATTTAGTTTTGTTCCGGCTGTGCGTGCCTCAGACCGCCACACAGTTTTGCTTTACCTGGCCTAGACTGATGTCTGATAATAGACTGCACTTCTATTTTCTTTCTTCAATTACATGAAACGGGACTTGTTAGGCGAGCCATCCTCGATTTGTTTATTTTATTTTATTATTTCTTTTATTTGGACTCTGGCTGAAACGCGGCCACATCTCAGGGCCCCACTACTGCGACGTGGGACGTTCCCTTACGAGGGCCTTGACTTTGCAAAGCCCCGCAAGGCTCTTTTGAAACGAGCCTCAGCATCGGAAGCATCTGTTCTGAACTGCTCCAATGATGTTCTGTTCCAGACTGTTCTGTATTGTTCTCGTTCGTGTTTCTCGGGAAAGATAGATTTAGTGTACGTACTTCCAGTGACACCAGGAGAGTTTTTTGGGTGCGTGACAATCACTGTAGACCACAGTAGTGGACAATGAATAGACAAACCCTTAAAGTGATTTCCTTTAATGTGAATGGGATTTTAAGCCCAGCTAAGAGGAGGCAGATACTGACGAAAATGAAAAGGGAGAATGCGCAGATTGTGCTCTTGCAAGAGACACATCTCACCCCACTGGAACATGAAAAACTTAAAAGAATGGGCTTCTCAAGGGTATACTATTCATCCTACAAATCAGGCCACAGGAGAGGTGTAGCAACTTTGATTTCACAACAAATACCATTTGAACAGGTTTCAGAGACATCTGATAAGGAAGGTAGATATATAGTAGTCTCAGGGAGAATACATGATGTTGCTATAACAATTTGTAATATTTATGCTCCCCCTGGAAGTGATTTTGCTTTTTATAGAAACATATTTGATCTGATGATAGAGGGCACAGGGGTCATCATATGTGGTGGAGATTTTAACATCCGTCTCAACCCAAAACAGGATTCATCTAAAAACTCAGTTACTACGCGACTACATAGGAAAATTAATGCCTTAATGATAGAGCTGGGTATACTAGATTTATGGAGGGATTTCTATCCATCAGGCCGTGATTATACTTTTTATTCATATCCACATGATGTTTACTCAAGGATAGATTATTTTTTTGTATTAAAGAGAGATCGTCATAGAATACGTGATTGTGATATTGGATGTATTGATCTATCTGACCATGCCCCCCTCTCCTGCACTGTAGATATTATTGATAACCCGGGTAGAACTTTGTGGAGGTTGAACACAAATATCCTAAATAACCCAAGATTCAAAACCCAGATGAGAGAGGACATAAAAAGGTTTTTAGAGGAAAATGATAATGGGGAGGTTGACTCAGCTACAGTATGGGATACATTAAAGGCTGTCATTAGAGGGAGAATAATATCATTCTGTGCCTATGAAAAGAAACAAAAACAATTAAGGTTGATAGACCTCAATAAAGAATTAAAAGATCTTGAGACACAGCATAAAAGAGAACAAAAACCAGAAATACTAACTAGAATAAAAGCAATTAGAAACGAAATAAATACAGTATATACACAGGAAATTGAAAAAAAGATGATATTCACAAGACAAACTTACTATGAGTCAGGAGCAAAATCATTAAAAATTTTGGCGAGAAAACTACAAAAGCAGCGAGCAGACAGCACAATATACAAAATAAGAGATCCAGACTCTAAAACTATACAGTATAAACAAGAAGAAATACAAAGAACATTCAGAAAATACTACAAGTACCTGTATACACAACCACAATTAGAAGGTGACCAGCAAATTAATGATTTCTTGAAATCTCTTAATTTACCTGCTGTATCAAAAGAACAAAATGAAAGATTAACAGCCCCCATAACTGAGATAGAGCTAAATAAGGCCATCTCTACCCTGAAAGCAAACAAATCGCCTGGCCCGGATGGCTTCTCCTCAGAGTGGTATAAGGCATTTAAAGCCGAGTTAGTCCCAATCCTTCTCCAAGCTTGTAATACAACATTGACAGATGCTAAAATGCCCCCATCTTGGAATGAAGCGGTGATTTCCGTTATTCCCAAGGAGGGGAAGAGTAAATTAGAGTGTAGTTCATACAGACCTATCTCGGTGCTGAATGTTGACTACAAACTTTATACAACCATCCTCGCCAGAAGATTGGACAAAGTTCTTCCTCAACTTATACACAACGATCAGACTGGATTTATTTCACAAAGACAGACTCATGACAACATAAGACGGTCATTACACATATTACATCATGTCCAAAAGAATAATATTGAAGCTTGTTTAGTTAGTCTAGATGCCGAAAAGGCTTTTGACTCGGTAAGTTGGCCTTTCCTTTACAAAGTTTTAGAAAGATTTGGCATGGACGACATTTTTATCAGAGGGATCCGTACACTATACAACAAACCATCGGCCCGGATAAAAATAAATGGACACCTCTCAGATACCATTATACTGGAACGTGGCTCAAGACAGGGATGCCCGATTTCGCCCCTGCTATTTGCACTCTATATAGAGCCCCTAGCTCAGTGGATAAGACAGACTCAGAATATTAAAGGCATTTCCATTAATGGAGAAGACCACAAGGTGGCGCTATACGCTGACGACGTCTTGGTTTATTTAAGTAACCCTCCTAATTCACTTCCCAAATTAATGTCCACTCTAGAAACATTTGGTACTTATTCAGGATACAAATTAAATATACAAAAGACCCAAATTTTGACTATTAACTACCAACCCACAAAGCAACTTAGGGAGAAATTCCATATTAATTGGGATCAAAATTCATTAAAATATCTAGGAATAAACTTACCGAAAAGAATTCAAATACTGGCAGAGATAAATTATGGCCCCCTCTTGACGAAAATTAAGGACGACATACACAGATGGAACTCGATTTCTTTTCTTAGTCTTAGCCACAGAATTGATTCTGTAAGAATGAATATTCTCCCACGATATCTCTTTTTATTCCAGGCACTCCCTGTAGAAATTTCCTCAAAACAATTCTCCGAATTGGACAAGATTATTTCCAGATTTATTTGGCAGGGTAAAAAACCCAGGGTTAGATTTAAAACTCTACAACTTCCAAAGGAGCAGGGGGAATGGCACTACCTAATTTTAAAGATTATTTTTATGCAGCCCAGATTAGACCCTTGATTAATTTGTGTAACCCATCCTTTCAAGCCAGATGGAAGGATATCGAACTCTCTACTCTGGTTGATCCCCCAATACAAGCAGTACTACCTTACAAACATTCAGGTAGATTTATAGACAAGGTACAGAACCCGTGGATCAAAGTGCAGTTAAAAATCTGGAATATGATCAGAGACGAGTATAAATTAAGTAATAAATTACAGATAATCCAGTGGTGCGCCTATGATCCGGAATTTAAGCCCAACAAAATAGATAAGGGATTTAAATCATGGATTTTGAAAGGAATAACAACATACTTTTCATTTACAGAAAAGGGACAATTTAAAAACTTTGAAAAGTTGAAAGAAGACTGCGACCTTGAGAGAACTGATTTTTTCAGATTCCTCCAAGTACGTAATCGTTTTGAACATATCAGAAAAGAAACAGACCTTAATGACCCAATATTGATAGTTTTTATTGACGCTTACCAAAGTAAATTGAATAAGGGTGTAATTTCTAGAATTTACAAAGGCCTATTGTCTAAAAAGTCTCATAGTACAGGATATGTTAAGGAAAAATGGGAGAGAGAGGGTAATCTTTTAATATCTGAGGAGAATTGGCTTGACATTTGTCAGTCCCAGTGGAAATGCACCAGCTCCCATGTATGGCGGGAGTTTGGATGGAAGTGTATGGTCCGTTTCTTTATTACACCAAAACAAAAGGCACATTTTACTGGAGGGGAAGCTACGTGCTGGAGACAATGTGGACACCGGGAAGCCAATCACTGGCATATCTTCTGGGAGTGCCCAATGGTTAAATCCTTCTGGATAGAGCTTCATAAAGTATTAAGTGGCATATTTAACACTAACCTACCCATGCAGTTTTCCATATTATTTTTAGGAAATCTAGATTTACAGGTCAGGCAAGCTGATGAATATTTATTTGGTATTTTGATAACCGCTGGTAAAAAAGCACTTACAAGGCATTGGTTGCTCCCTGATCCACCTACAATGCAGGAGTGGATAGGTATAGTAAATGATATTTATCTTATGGAGAGGATTACCTTCTCCCTTCGCCTTCAGAAAGATACATTTATTAAACTGTGGGCCAAGTGGGTTAAATATGTTAATCTGGAACAGACAGTACTGTATGGATGACCCTGTAATGCTGTCTCTGTACTTTATTATTTAATGTCTTATTGGGCCTAATGATTAGCTTGTCTTATTTATATTTTATTTCGAAACTCCCTGGTGGATATTTTTTCTTTCTTTACTTGCTCTTTTATATATGCCTACCTTTCCCAGTTGGTTCAAAATTTTCAGATATAGTACATTTAACTTTCTGTATCTTGTTTCTTGTTTTGTAAACAAAACAAAAAAAGAAAAAACTTGATTGTGAACGGCAGAAATGCTATTGTATATTGTCTGAAAGTAAGCACTGTATTATAATGCTCTCACAAAATAAAAATAAAAAATGTAAAATAAAAAACAAAACAAAACAAAACAAAAAAAAAACATAATGTTGCTTTAAGTTTACTTTTTTAAAGTTTATTTATGACCTGATGATTTCCAGTTGTGTATAAAAATAATAATCTTCCTGTAGAAAATGCCTTTCCTGCTGAAAATGCAGTGTGAATGATGAATTGCCCATTGTTAGAAATGCAGAAATTTCCTCACACGCCTTTAAAGCCATAGTTTGAGCTAGTAATGTTAGAGTCCTGTGCATTGACATGAGCTTAATGCTCTAACCTCTAGACAACTGAGCTGGACAGTAGTGTGTGTGTCTTTCAGTCCGTGTGTATGAAAGTTGAATAAAAATCTCAAAATATGAACAATATTGAATATTTGTTAATTATTGTTTTGTTTTTATTGTGATAGGACAAGAAAGAGAGAGAGAGAGCCGGGATGACATGCAGCAAAAGAGCCACAGGGTGATGTGAATCCTTGGCCACTGTGGCAAGAAAACAGCCTCTGTATGTGGGGCACACACACTACCAAATGAGCTACTGGGGCACTACTGGGTTCTGGAATATGTTACCATGTACTTCCTGTTGTAGGTTTTCCAACAGTTAACAGTGATCTGTACTCTAACTACTCGACAAGGAGCAATCCTGGCACAACTGAAGGCATTAACATTTCTAAAGGACAGAGGTTTTCTTTGTTCTGCATATTTCCTTAAAAAACATTCAGACACTGCTACAGGTGTAAGCAATCATCAAATCAACCACATTTATGTATGAAGTTTGGAAATAAGTTGGAACATTTTCTTGCCGTCAGGAAATGAAGAATCAAACCCCTGAGTAGGATCCAGAAGCCATGTGCTTTTACAATCCTTTACAGAAGAGCAGTAGTAGCAGTTGTAGTAGTACAATTACAAATAGTAGTAGTATAAGGCTGTAGTATTAGTGGTAGTTTTGAGCCCCTTTAACATATCCAGATTTTACCTGGAATGTGTGTGTGAACACAAATGTCTGCATTATTTCCCCCGGACTATACTCTGCCAGCTCCCTCGTCCTAGGTCTGGGTGAGCCACATGTGGAAATGGACTTGCATATCTATTGCGCTTTTCTAGTCTACTGACCGCTCAAAGGGCTTTACAACCCTTGTCAAATTCACACATTCATACACTGATGGCGGAGGCTGCCATGCATGGTGCTAATCATGAAATCAATCTAGGGTTGAGTATTTTGCTCAAGGATACTTGGACATGCAGCTGGGGGAGCCAGGGACCATTGCTATCCTCAGCTACAGCCTTCTCTGCTTCCCTGTACAGTACATTACTTTCCGCTCTGTTGTTGATATGGCAGATACGTCCAAACACATGTAGTAGGCATGTCAACGCAAAAACAATCATAATTGCAGAGCAGTCCATAGCCGTCTACCCTCAGCCGAACTATACAAAATATTTCCAAAATGTGTGACATGCAGAACTCATGTTGTGTGCTGCATGTATGAACAAGCAAATGTGGACAATATCCTGATCTGATTATGTAGAGTTCATAGTATGTGAAAGGGGCTATAGTAAAGGATGCAGTTGTAGCAGGATTTGAACTGAAAACATTGTGATCATGTGCCTCTCATTCATTCTCCATGTCAAATTTTTATTGAAAAAACATTCATATTTCAAAAAGGACCAGAGGCATGGAACCAGTTAGCACAATGTCTGACTGAATAATGAACACACTATATCAATACCAAAATGATCAGCGGACTTTTAATCATTAAGCAATGTTTGTATATTTAATTTGGTAATCACATTCGAGGCGGATGAGGATGAGAGATTTCTCCGCCTGTATGTAAGTGAAACACCTTCACTAGATCTTGGAAAAGATTTCTTGTGTTTCCACTCGCATATGCAGAAGACGTGTTGCAACAACGCATTGTGCACATTGGCAAGTTATGTTTTTGGGCTCTCTTAACCTGTCCATGTTAGGTACAGGTGTTTGTGAGCACGCTGGCCCCTATTTAAACAAACTATGGCACGTGGTCCAAAGGACATGGTGCAAGTGCGTTTATGTTGTCAGTTTTGCTAGTTAAATGGCTGATAATCTGGGTGAAAGTAAGGCACGTCCTGCAAAGTGGCTATATTTAGACTTAATTAGTCATGAGTGTATTTTGAACAAAAATGAAACTAATCACAGTGTCATATCCCATTCCCTTAAAGAACCAGGACCTTGCCAAACATTGCTATTAAACAGCAGCACTTGTCTACACCGATAGACAGTTATATGGTCCTCCGATACTGCACCCTGCCGTTTCACAATCATCTGTCCCATCAACTGTTTGACCACATATAACAAAATACACTGATATTTCACTAAGGAGGAAGAGCACTGCTGGTTATCCTTCTGTGTGCAGTAATGCACAATATCATAATATCACAATATCAATCCATGGATCAGGCGGGACTTAAAAATGATCATTCTGATCAATAGTGGGTGGGATGCAGATGGGTGAAATTCGTCTATGATTGACATTACCTGCAGTGATCCTCCAGCAGCACAAATGATACATGTGTATCTCCACATTAACATTATGCACATTTGCACACAAGGAACAGTCTACATACACTACACACCTACACAAACTTCACTGATTATTTAAACTTCTGACAGGACCGGTGAGTATTTCATGTTAATTAATGTTCTGTCTTTTCTATACATCAAAAGGTCACACAGTCTAGATTCATACAGTAGAACAGTTTGGAGTAAAGCAGCCGTCTCCCTGATAAATCCTGAGATCCCGTCTAAGATTATTACAGAAGCTCGAAGTTGAATTCTGTTTCCTCTGGAGCAGGGGTCTGCAGCCTGCAGCTCTGGAGCCGCATGCAGCTCTTTTGCCCCTCTGTAGTGGCTCCCTGTGGCTTTGACATTTTACATGGAAATGATTTTTTTTTTTTCTACCATCATCACTGGTTTAGGCCTACAGTGATTCTAACATTCTCTGACAGTAAAAATATGCAGCCTACACACAGAATGATATCTGTTCTATCAAGTTGTGATTAATTGAATGATCCTGATCTAATAGCGTTATGTTTTATGCTCAACCTGAGGGTTGATCACTGCATGTGGCTGAGGATAAAAAAAGGTATTAACTCACACTAAACTGTCCTGTGTTTTAATCGTTTACTGTTACTGTTTTTAAATCTAGGCTGCTGCTATGTGTTTTATTTGTTATATAAATGAGGCTACCTTTTGTACATTTTCACAAACACAGGGAGTAGGTCTGCATAATAGTTCTGTATTGCTACTCTACTTCTATTAATTGTTGGCTAGTTCTTTTTGTTTCATAAATGCACCAAAACATGGCATCATTGAGATGTACTCATACTGTAAGCATAAGTAGACCACAGCAGAGTTGCCACATGATGTGAAAATATAAATGAATGCTCATTTAAGCGTATTAATAATCTTGATAGGCTTATTTAGATTTTTTAGGCTGCATGATCTTCATTAAGACACAAATATGTTTTGCAGCTCCAGACAGATTTTTTTGGCAAGGGACAGGGGAAAAAATGGCCCTTTTGATAGTAAAGGTTGCTTTGGAGGGTTTACTCCTTATGTTTTAGTTATACTTATCAAATGTGCCACGATATTTTCTGAAGTGACATTACTGTGTGCAAGGGATTGTTATAAAGAAATAAATACATTTTAATTAAAAAAACAATATATCTACACAAATATATAAACATAGAAACACATTCTGAACTATGGATTATATATCAGATAAAAGTAAATTTGATACAGTGTGCACATGCACAATTCCACAGTTTTTCCTTTATACAATTTTTTTTTAACTGAATCTTAATATCTTGTTTATGAGCCTCGTAATGAGATCATGTTTTTGTTTCATCTGTGCAATTCATATGAATTTCTGTTGGAATGCAGAATAACACTCTGCAGCAAACACACACACATACACACACACACACAGCAAGAGAGAGAGAGAGAGAGAGAGAGAGAGAGAGAGAGAGAGAGAGAGAGAGAAACCATCAGTGGAAAAGGAAATGTAGATATTCATGCCTATGCGGGGATATGGTGCCTAACACCGTATCCTGGTCAATGAGATCTTGACAGGCTGCTGCTATCTAATCAACCCCTCCACCGTTTTAATCCTCTGGCCCAATCTATTGCCTTCCCCAATTTCCTCCTCTCTGAAAGGCAATCACAGAGTGTAGGGCATTTTAATAGCTATTTGGCGGGATGCACTTGAAGGCACCATGAGCTCAGTACAAGGATCTTTCATTAGATTGTCATCTTTGAGTGATGTGAAGCACTCTGGATGGCACAAGAACAGGGGCGGGGGTGTGGGGGTGTGGGGGGTGCAGTGGAGTGGAGGGTAGAACTGTGACCTTGCTCACATGATATCTCTGCAGATGGATAATACAACAAGTGCATCTATCTACCTAACTCATTCTGACTGTAATATGACACATAACAAGAGTGTCCTTTGTGATTAATTCTGGCTGTTGGTCCCTAATAGACTCATTCAGGATTATTGTCACCATTTCTGACAAGCCAAACAAGCTAAGGTCCAAACCATGCTGTAGACACATTCTCATTTCATATTGTAGCAGTGTCCTTGTGTTCAAAACAGTAGCTTTAAATTGTAACTTAGTGTCAGTTGACTGACATGTACTATATGGCATATAGCTGCTGCTTCTTTGCAGTTAAAAAAAAGCTTTTTCAACATTCACCCCCTTTATCCATCTTTATCTTTACATTTGAAAGCTTTTGGACAGCACATCCTCATACCTAAACGACTGAATATGTTCACTGACATTCATTCATTGTCTACCGCTTATCCGGAGTCGGGTCACGGGGGCAGCAGCTTCAGCAGCGAGCCCCAGACTTCCCTTTCCACGGCCACGTTGGCTAACTCTGACTGGGGAATCCCCAGGCGCCCCCAGGCCAGAGAGGAGACATAATCCCTCCACCTGGTCCTGGGTCTACCCATAGGTCTCCTCCCAGTTGGACATGCCAGGAACACCTCCCTACCTCAACTGGCTCCTTTCCACGCAAAGGAATAGCGGCTCTACTCCCTCCCGGATGGCTGAGCTTCTCACCCTATCTCTAAGGGAGACCAAGCCACCCTGCGGAGAAAACCCATTTTGGCCACTTGAACTCGCAATCTCGTTCTTTCTGTCATGACCCATCACTCATGACCATAGGTGAGGGTAGGGACGAGATTGACCGGTAGATCGAGAGCTTTGCCTTCTGGATCAGCTCCCTTTTCGTCACAACCATTTGGTGAAGCACATGCAACACCCGCTGCTCCATCTCTCAGCTGCAGCTTCAACAATGGAAGACATTCAGGCTCCATATCCCCAGCCTCCACAGGGATGCTAGAGAAGCTCCTAGGACCTCCAAGAAGGCTGCATACTCTAAACTGCCGTTCGGTACATATGCACAAACAACAGTCAGAGTTTCACCCCAGCCCTTAGGCGTAGGGAGGCGACCCTTTCGTCCACTGGGGTAAACTCCAACATGGCGGCACTCAGCCGGGGACTTGTGATTATCCCCACACCCGTCCAGTGCCTCACACCTTTGGCAACTCTGGAGAAGAATAGTGTCCCACCCCTGTCCAGGAGTTTGGATCCAGAGCCAATGCTGTGCGTGGAGGCAAGCCCCACCAGATCCAACTTGTAATGGTCAACCTCCCGCACCAACTCCAGCTCCTTCCCCCCCAGAGAGGTGACGTTCCACGTCCCCAGAGTCAGCCTCTGCTGCACAGGTCTGGGTCGCCGAGGCCCGTCACCACCACTGCCACCCATGTGGCAGAGCACCCAACCCCAGCGGTTTCTCCTGCAGATGATGGGTCCACAGGATGGGATGTTGATTGACAGTGACTCCAAAAACATATACATATATCACTGTACCTAACGCAACATGACCATTGCAGCGTACCATTGACAGGAGTATTGGACCTTCATTTTACAGTTGAGGGTTTATAACTATTTGGTATGGAAGTATGGAAACATTGTGACTTGGGTTAAAAAAAAAAAAAACTGTTACCATGAACAGTACATAAGTAACTTTCATTATGTACATGATGACATTAATGTTGATTGTTGATTTTGACAGTAAATCGCAAAACATCTCTCTCAAGGTCTGAATTGTGGGCGGATATTAGGCTAATGCGACAACAATCATTAACCACGTAAGCTGTGTTCACCTGAAGCTAACATCTGCTGAGTGAGAGAAGTGTGTGTGGCAGAGTCATTTTTAAGATGTTGCCACATTCAGTAAGTGCGCTGTCTTTGAGCTGCTATGTGAAAATAATTGAGATAACATCCCATAAATCTTGCAGACAGATTTATGTCTTGTTTATTTTTTCTTTATGTACTGAGGTGGGTTACACAGACGCTGGTTTTGAAGAGATGCGGTTTTTAGACTGTAAACTGTTGTAGTCTAAGTATTGAAAAGACTTTCTAAATAAAAAGGGAATTTAAATGGTGACAATGAGAAAAAGTAGCTGTGTGCAGTAATAGAGAAAATTGATGATGGCATACACCGAGATGCATCAAGATACATCGAAAATTGTTGCACATCTGAATTGTTGGCAGGTGAATTGTAATCGAATCACATCACTAGACCAGTGAAGATTCACACTTCTAGTCAGTAAGTTATGAGAACATCGTTGGTAACTTCTGGTTCCCCACTGCATGAATAGTGGTCTCCTGGATGAAAGTCCTGTGCTTGTTTTATACTACTTGACTTCCTCCTTTGCTGCTGTTAAATTTACTATGGCCACTAGAGGACACTGCTTATCAAGAAACATAAACATAGGTCATAATAAGCTGATTTCACAGTGGACTTTTGTGGTTGTTTTTTAATGAGGACGAAATGATTGTGGATGGATCTCAGCTTTGTTGCATACAATTTCTTGCTAATTAAACTTGACATATTGACCCTGTCTCAGTCTCACAGACCCTTAGGCTGTAAGACTCCTGTTTTCATCCTCAGCACTCCACTGTTAAACATGGTTTTAATTGTATTACTTATTCAACCCATATTGGTCATAATGAGACAAGTGACAGGAATCACTATAAAAAGGGTTAGGGTTATATTAGGAGATAGCCAATCCTCTCACTGATGGTCTTGTTTGCTTATATAAATAAATACATAAGCACATACAGAGGCATCAGTATTCAATCATGGGAAAAAAATGGCAAAGTTATGCTACAGGTCTGTGACAAGACACCATCTCCATTCTGCTGCATTAAAGTGTGACGTAATAGATGCCGTCTGCTACCCCGACCTCTACACCCATTTTTTCAACATTGCTACATAAAGAGTGCACTACTTCTTGTGATTATAGTGTGCTTCAGATGAGGTACTGTAACTTAGCCACTGGGTTAAGGTCATGGAAAATAGGTGTTCATAAAATGACAGAACTGACTTTGAGACATAATGCTGATTAAGGCAAATGCTTTGTACTTCCTCCTCCCCAACCTCCACCCCTTCATTTACACTGCACTGTATGAAGGTCACACTGATCTCTGCCACTGAGCATTGCCATTTAATGTAAAACTCTAATGCAGAAAACTGCATATGAATGTAATTTGTAGAAGAATGGGTTTACATTTTTGGGGAAAAGGAACAGGAGAAACAAGAACTGGCAAGGCACTAACAGCTTTCAATGACTTAACAGCTTTCCTTTTCACAACTGGATGCTCTGCTGTACACACACAGCAACAGAATGAATGAGGAAATAAAGTGTGCCCTTTACTGTATTGCAAACAAAGTTTAGCCCATGGCTACAGTCTTGTGAATTCATTCTATTCTATTTTTTCAAGGTTTAACCAATACAATTAACTCTTCGAAGGAAACCCAAGTCAACCTCTCCCTCTCTGACAGTGCAAAAAGAATGAACGAGCCAAAGGGGAAAGATATGCATGTTTATGGTAATGAAGCTCATGCATGGTGTAGCATTGGCGTTCAGCTTTGTTTGAATTGATTATCCTCTACTTCAGGTATCCTTCCTAAGCATGTCATTTCTCAGCTTCTCAGTCATTTAGTGTGCATGGGATTATTAGTCTTGTTGACATCAGAAATAAACCTACAGGCTGCTGCATGCAAACATGGTCTAGTAGTTTTATAGCAACAACACACAAGTTCAACCACTCATAATACATTGTGGAGACTCATTATTACAAGCTAACAGCTAAGTAGAGAAATTTAAACTGGGAGAAACCTGCACATATTGCAAATGAGCAGAAACATACCTCAAATTGATGGGGCAGCTGCTACCACAGGATGTGACTGTTACCTATTCTTCTTGGAAACTGTCTTAGCATTGACAGATCTCCTAATCAATCTCTGCCATCAGTGCAGACAGGGACTGAAGATAGAACTCTGCTTTATTGAACTGAGGTGGAGTCTGGCTCAGCTAAAGCAGTTGAGGGTATTGATCCATCAGTCGATACCCTGCACTATTCGTGGCCAAACCTCTGCTGACTGTTGTTTGTATCTGTATCAAGCACTCTTCAGGGAGATTGCTGTTTGGCCTTGGCTCTCATCTTTATATGGTCAGCTGGGATTCATGCTCAGACTGCATGCACCGGGAAGGCTCTCATTAAGCTAGAAAACTGTCAGAGTAATCACAACACAGTGTCACAGCTCAGAGCAGCATCAATAGTTAAGCCAATTTACTTATAGAGCACATTTACAAACCACACATGTTGACCAAAGTGCTTCATAGGGACGATCTCAAATAAAATAGATTTTAACCAAATATACAGAAACATCAAAAATAAGAGTACTGTATTCACAGCACACAACGTACCTAACAATTAGACTGAATTGCCCTTTTGTTAATTTCAATCATCCAGCTAGCCTGGCTCTGTCAAAGGGGAGCAACATCCATCTACCAGCACCCTCTGAACATGATGTGTCTCATTTATCAAATCTGTATTTTTATCTTTTACTGGGAGGTAAAACCTGCTGCCATGCAGCCAGTAGAGGTGTAAAGGTAAAGGTGTTTATTATTGAGGTTTCTGAGAACTTGTAGCAGGTAGATTGTATTACCTGTACAGAGCTGCACTAGTCTGTATGCTACACTAGGCAGCAGCTTCATATTTAGCTACTGATATGACAATCATATCAGTCTTCCAAATATGTAAGTATTCAGGTAGCACACCTAAACACTGTGTTACATAGACTAAGAAAAATGAAATTATCAATCAGAAACCAGGAAACCCTGAAGTATTGCAGCCTTTTCCTCCAGAAAATACATTTCTATACACCTGATTTGCAGCATTTGGAGGGAACTGCCAAAACAGGTTACCATTAACATAATGATCCCACAACGGATTCATTCAAAATACTCCTCCTCACTCACAAAGACCTCCACAACCAGGAACCCCCCTACCTCACCGATCTGCTCCACCGCCACAACCTGTCCCGTAGCCTCCGTTCCTCCGACGCAAACTTACTCACTCCACCACATAGACCCAAGCACTGAACCTGGGGCGACAGAGCCTTCTCAGTAGCTGCCCCCTCCCTCTGCAACTCCCTCCCCAAACACATCAGAAACTGTACAGACCTCAATACCTTCAAAACACTCACCACAACTCACCTTTTTAAAATTGCTTTCAATGCTGTCTCTTTCTTTATATTGTTAGTGTGTTGTTTTTATACTCCTGTTTTTTAAACTGTAAAGTGTCTTTGTGTACCCTGAATAGCTATAAAAATAAAAATAAATGTATTATTATTAGGTCAGGTGGTAATGCATTAGTTACCTCCTCCGCTAAGGATGATGTTTTTCACCCATGCCTGTTTCCCCAAAGCTTGGATGGAGGATGGGTCCTGGCCCAAGGTAGACCCCACTACCTTTTGTTGCAGAATCAGATGAAGGGAGGGATTGACACATTTCTTTTCACTTTCTTTAACATTGAGAGATGTATTTTTTAGACATTTTCATAAATTTCTCAGGGAATAATTTGTGGATCTTGACGAAGAAAAAAAAAAAAGCCATATATGGGCAGCTGGTGTGTATGAGTGAGTACAATTTGTTGCAGACCCAAATAAAAAATCTGGATTTAGCAGATTGAAATATATTTTATTTGATATTGGATTAGGCTTGATTGAATTAAAGGGGATTTTTTGGCCTTGGTGGAGGTATGCGCTCTACTTGATGTGAAAACTGGACGCCCTGAAATTTCCCCAGCCATCATTGCTTTATATTATGATAAATATTTTATCCTATACTTTTAACATCGGCACCATGTCATGTCACAGATTGTAATCACTTCCATTTACAGTATTTTTCTCTAAGTAAACTTTTTATACATATCTTTAATAACACAGATTGAATTTCAGAATTTCACTGCCAGTGACTGCTTCTATGCAATTGTTGTGTAAATGACAATGAAACAACTTGAGACAAGAGGTCTGAAAATCATGATGTTAAAAAAATAATTAACCAAACAAGTGAAACAGGATGAGTAAATAAACTCAAATTTTTTTGGAGTCGCACATCTTTTGGCTGCCTCCCCCCTAGTTCTATAGTAATAGAAAGACTCTGAGATGCATCCAGCTGATTTCAGAATATAGGAGACTACACTATTTGTGTCCTGAAATACAGCTACATTTCTCTGCTACATCTGAATAATAATCGTTTTGACAACCTATCTGATCATCTGCGTGCTCATGTTAATACCTCATTGAACTTTATTGAAGCTATGTTGCCATGTCCCCAGGTCTAATTAACTTTGGTTGGTCTGATGTTATCATAACCAATAGAAAGGATGGATAAAACAACCAAAGTAAGAAACTGCAATTATCCACACCCTTAAAAGTGACGCCAAAGAAGCAAGAGAAGGTAAAGAGCACTATATGTACAAATGCAAAAATAATTAACAGACTTATTAACCTAAGCAAGGTGGAAAACTACAGCTGTGGTCACAGCTGACTTTGCCCCTGAATAGGCTCCATTAATAACTCACCATCTAGTGTCATAATTATCATTGGAAATTATTAATAGGTTGCTGCTATGACAACCACCACCATCTCATGATTCTGAGTGAACATCATCCTTATAATAAGAGATTGTATATCTGTACTTGCAGACATTTTCATTATCTAGAAGTGAAAAAGCATCTGTTTGAAATGGTGTTCTGTCACAGTCCTAGTGCATGTCTCAGCTATCAGATGTTATGCAGATTCCATGTTGCACAGGTCTTATTATGTCCTGAGATAAGAACTGCGACACCTGGGCTCCTTCGCATTTCTGGAAAGCGTGGCCAGGTGAGGAAGAGGAGATTGAACAAAGCTCACCCCAGGGCTGCCTCGCTGGGGTGATGAACTCTCTATTCTCCTTTGCTGGAAGCAATTTTTACATATTCTGTGTGCAGATTTTACACAGACAGTTCAGCACTTCAGACCCTCAGGACTGAGAAGTTACGAAGATATTTGAATTCACTGGAATTAGAAACTACCTAACTAATTAACATACTGATAAATACAATTCACCAGACAGTCTGAACACATCTGCAGTCTACCACAGGACTGACACAGACAAAAGCACATGCATTTCTTTGGACAGTCAGGAGCAACTAACCGTTAAAAAGAAAAACATTCATCCACTGTGCTACGTTGCTCAGTAATAATTAGTTGTTGTGATATCTCTAGCAACACATGCAAGTAATTGATATAGCACCAGTTCACAACGAAATTTATCTCATTACACTTTTGAAGAGCAGACCTAGTCTGTACCCTTATTGACTAGATCTCACACTAGACAGTCCATCATATCTGGCTATAAAGTTAAATAAAGAGACATTAAGGTCTCCTAAGCTCCAACACTGTAATATAATTTCTTTGAGACTTTCCTCAAGAAAAAAAGACTGCCGGTTTGTTAAAAGACTCATTAGGCCTACATCTATGTTCCACTGACAAGGACCTCCATGTTAGTTATAACTCATATCTGTTGCTCTGTCATGTGCTCTCAAAAAGCTCAAAAGTAGTTTGAGGAGGTAAAAGGAGGTCGAGGTGGGAGTGATGGGATAACAAATGGGGCTTTTCCACTGTCACCTTCTGCTTTTCCATTACCAGTTTAAGTGTCAATGTTGAGCGGCTTTTGTTGTGTTATTTGAAGTGAAACCGACGATGTCAGATTCCACAATCACCTGTATCTGAGTTAATACTGAATTTAGTTTTGATGTAACTTAAATCAAAAAAGAAAACTAGGTTGTTCTGAGTAACAATTGTTGTTCAGTCTTATGGACTGGAATAGATGAAATCCTGTCCCTCACTTACAGTTGGTTTTGGAGTTCTTACCTGATAAATGGATCCAAACTCTAAATCAAAGTCCTGCATCAGGGTAAAATCTGGCTTATCTTGTACAAAAAGACAATTAAATTAGGCCGCTGTGATCCTCCAGGACTAATAAAGACCCCTAAAGTAGATTAATGAGTGTGATTTCTTGATAAAACAAATTAAGAGCCCACCTTTTAGTGTATTAAAAGATCTGATTGACCTCCCAGGTCCACCTGACAACTTTGATGTGCATCCAACATGATTTGAATTCCACTTTTGAGTCTGTCTACCCAGGAAGGGAACCCTTTCAATTTAGTTAAGAGGAGCTGATAAGACATTTTAGCCGAGGCACATTTAAAGAGGTCCGTAAACAAACAAAAGGAGAGAACAGATAATCCATGAGCAATTAATTAACTACTGCCGCTCAGCACATCCGGGCACTGGAGTTGTTTTTAATAATGAAAGTAAAATGAGGATGAGAGAGGACTGAATTTATTTTATCTCAGGTGTTAGTCTGCTTATCACCTCCTCTTCTTCTCTTCTCCTCTGCTTTCCTTATCTTTCCTTCTGCACTCTGTCCTCCAGTCATCTTTCTGCTCTCTCTCTCCTCCTCACCTGCTCCTACCTTGCTTACAATTACACTGTTCCCAGTCTAAAATATTATGTATATAATGTATATTAGTCTATTTCTATTCCTTACCTTTTTATTATATCGTTTATTTTTACTATTATGATTGTTTATTTTTACTTTTATTAATGTTTATTGCAATATTACTGTCCTTTGGCTGCTGTGATGAAGAAATTTCCCCATTTGCGGGGCAAATAAAGGGAATTCTGATTCTGATCCTGATTCTGATTCTGATTCTGACCACTCTGCCCTTTTTTTCCCACCTATTCTTAATTTCCTTACATTTCTCTGATGGCCTTTCTTTTCACTCACCTTCTGCAATCTTCTATAACCCCCCTTTTCTTTCTACCTTTTCTATTCTATTTAATTCTTCTTTTACCCCTTCTTATCCATCCAGTTAAATTCCCACCAACACAGAAGATGTGTTTAATAGTTGCTCAGCTATATCAAGAGTTCCAGAGACGCAACCCAAGATTATGTTCTTTGCATCCAAGGACAACCTTTAAAAAACTCTATCTTTCTACAACATAAACATTGTAATTACATTGTCACATTTGTCCTATTGATTGGTTGCCGAATGTCAAAAAGGTTTAGTCTGATATTATATGAACCTGTCAAAGAGAATACACCAGAGGGTGAAGAAAAGAGAGTGAGAAGGAAGGCGACAAACGTAAGTTAATTTAACATGCTGCAGGTAGTATGGAGCTCATATATCGTCATGCCTAAATGACTGAATAGATTGATTGTAAGCATCTCCCATAATGACATATATCACCATTCCCAAAACCATTGCTGTGTGACAGCCACATACACTGGACCTTCGTCATACAGTGTGACGACCCTCCCTGTTCTCTCTCCCTCTTCTGACATCAGCAGGGTCGTCAGGAGGAGTGGCATCACCTGGGCGGTGAGAGTCTGGGTGCTTGTAACACTCTCCTGGAGCTCAGTAGCTGTGGGACTCTCCTCCTAGAGAAACCTTTTTTGGCTTTTGTTTGGCATTTGGGTTGCTGTACTCCTTTTTTACAACACTACACACATACTTCTCCACTCATGCATTCACCTACACCACTGATTCCACTGACTACACACGCCATGATTAGTTTAGGTTACTCTTTTAGGTTATTTTTCCTTTAATAAACATTTAGTTGATTGTATTCTGTGTGCATCTCCTTCCTTTGTCATGGCCATGCGGCCCGGTTTGTGACAAGTGGGGGCTCGTCCTGTTCTATTTTGCTTTGTTGGAGGCCGGTGATGGTGGCCCTCTGAGGTAGGGTTTTGTTTGGTTTTTGTTTTTGAGTTTGGGAGTTGCATTTTTGAGATAGCTGATTTGGTTGGGTGGGTTTGGTTTGATTGTTTTTTCAGTTTGGGGAGTCTTTTTGTCCTGGCAGCCTCATGTGTTGGCCTGAGTGTGCAGGTGTGAACTGTCAGCGGTGATTGCATGGTCTTCTATGGTAATTAAGTCTTGGTTTTTGTGGAGTTTCCCTGGTTAGGTCGAGCAATGTGGTCCATTTGGGCTCATTGGTTTTTTTTTGTTTTAGTTTGTTATTTTTGTGTGGTGTGCGGTTGGAGCAGTGGTCTCGGGGACACATCCACAACCAGTAGGTGAGTAACCAGCGTGCTGGGGGCTTAGCTGGGTTGTTGGTTTGAGTGTTTAAATAACCTGCCGCTAATCTGCATGAAGACTAGGCAAAGTGAGTTAGATTAGTTTTGGGATAGGCAGTTTAGTTAGAGGGGGACTTCACATTAGTGTCGGGGACATTTTTTAATGTCATTTTGTTACATTGGATGACCTTGGTATCACTGTGTGGTGGTTCTGTTTTCTACTGCCAGTTGCATTGTTTCATCTTCTGGGCCTGGTGTATTTGTAGCTCACTATGGCAGGTATAGAGGATTTTGTTGCTTCGCCGTGTGAGGAGCTTTTGGACGGTTGTAGTAAGGACCAGCTGTTGAAGGTTGCTGAGAAGTATGACATTGATTTGAGTGGCCTTAGTGATAAACGTAAGGTTAATGTGAAGGCTCTGGTAAAGATGCAGTTGATTGGTAAAGGGGTGCTGGTGGTTAAACAGGGAGGGTCTGGTGAGCCACAGGCAGCACAGTCCTTTAGCCTTCCATCAGGTAATTTAACTTTCGAGCAGCAAAAAGAATTGCTGTTGTTACAGCTAGCTCATGAGAGGGACAAACAGCAGTGGGAGGTAGAAAGGCAAAAGATCGAGATGGAAAAGCAAAGGATGGAGTTTGAGAAGCAAGTTGCAATTGAACGCTTGCGGTGTGAGACAGAGCAGGCAAAGATAGACTTGCACACTACTAGGCTGGGGTTAGTCAGAGAGGGGAAGCTGTCTGGAGAGGTTTGGCAAGGGGAGGATGGTTTATTTCCACCATCAAAGTCCCCTGACATAGTGAGTAGTCTGCGCCTCTTGCCTAAATTCAATGAAAGAGATCCGGATGTGTTTTTTTCTTTGTTTGAGCGGCTGGCAGAGGCAAGAAGCTGGTCAGATTCTGACCGAACATTGCTGCTGCAGTGTGTATTGACCGGGAAAGCACAGGAGGCGTATGCGTCTTTGGGCGGTGACCTCACATATGAATCAGTCAAGGCTGCTGTACTGAAGGCCTATGAGTTGGTCCCAGAGGCGTATCGCCAGCGCTGTAGGACATGGGAAAAGGGGGCTAGTCAGTCACATATGGAGTTTGTAAGGGAGCTGACTAATCACTTCAATCGTTGGTGTGTAGCCTCAAGTGTTGATAACTTTGAGGGTTTGTGCAATTTGGTCATCCTGGAGCAATTTAAAGACACTCTGCCCAGTCGGGTTGCCACATATCTTAATGAGCGCAAGGTTACAACTGCTGCTGAGGGGGCCGGGCTGGCTGATGAGTATGTGCTCGTTCATAAGTGCTGGCCTGGTGAGCCTGGAAGGGAGCCTGTTGGACAAAAGGGGGGTGGTAGATCACCTGCGAGTTTTGGTGTTTCCTCTGGTAACTGGTTCCGGGCAGCACCTCGGAAGGGAGAGGATGTGTGTAACTATTGCCGTGAGGCAGGCCATTGGAAGTCGGACTGCCCAATGCTAAAAGATAAAAAGCAGCATGCTGGAGGCGGGCGTGTAAAACCTGCTGCCCTGGCTGCGAGTGTTTCAGGCCCTGTGGATGTGGGGGCGTGGCAACGTGAGTGGAGGGAATCTGGCATGATTGGTGCCATTGATGAATCCTATCTGCCGTTTATCTCAGATGGGTTTGTATCACAGGTTGGTAGTGACAGTCAAGTGCCTGTTAAAATATTGAGAGATACAGGTGCTTTTGATTCTTATGTTTTGGAATCTGTTTTGTCTTTCTCTGAGATGACAGATACTGGGGACAAAATCCTTATGCGGGGAATGGGCTTGGGGGTAGTGCCTGTCCCAATGCATAAGATGAACTTGGACTGTGAATTGGTGCAGCGTGAGGTTACGATGGGTGTGAGACCAGCGTTGCCAATAGAGGGGGTTGATATCATTCTGGGCAACGATCTGGCAGGCAGTCATGTTTGGGCTAAGTGTTCACCACCTCCAGTAGTCTCCCTCTCTCCCTTAGGGACAGAACATCCTGATGAAAGTGCAGTGTGCTTTCCTCAAGCTTTTCCTGCATGTGTAGTTACGCGGGCAATGAGTCGTGCTGAGTTCAAGGGGACAGATGGGGAGATTGACACTGTTTTGCCATGTTTGCCTGATTTTCCTTTGTCTGTATCCCACAGTGAACTGCAGAGGGAACAGAGAGCTGACCGATCTTTGGATGAGCTGTTTGGGTCTGTGCTGACACCCCGTGAGGTGAAAAGTGCTGCCAGTGGTTATTTTCTCCAGGATGGTATCTTAATGAGAAAGTGGGTGCCCCATGGGGAGGATTTTGTTGGGGATTCCATCTTTCAAGTGTTAATTCCATCCAAATTTCGTGGTTATGTGTTGAAGTTGGCCCATGATGGGTCAGGGCATCTGGGTGTCCATAAAACCTATGACAGGATTTTGCGCCATTTCTTCTGGCCACGACTTAAAAAGGATGTTTCTCTTCACATTAAAAACTGTAGTATTTGTCAGCTAACTGGGAAGCCAAACCAGGTCATTAAACCAGCTCCACTGCAGCCGATTCCAGCTATCAGTCAGCCATTTGAGTACTTGCTCATTGATTGTGTGGGGCCGCTGCCCAAGGCCCGGTCTGGTTGTACGTATTTGCTGTCGGTTATGTGTCAGAGCACCAGGTACCCAGCAGCTTATCCTTTGCGTACTATCACAGCAAGAGCTGTGGTTAGGGCCCTGACACAGTTTGTTTCTGTTTTTGGCATCCCTCGAGTGATCCAAAGTGACCAGGGATCTAATTTTTCCTCGCACCTGATGGGCCAAGTGTTAAAACTCCTGGGAATTAAACACGACCAGTCTTCAGCTTACCACGCTCAGAGTCAAGGCGCTCTGGAGCGCTTCCATCAAACACTTAAGTCACTTTTGCGGGCGTACTGTACTGAGCTTGATGGGGACTGGGAGGATGGGCTCCCCTGGTTGCTTTTAGCTGCACGGGAGGCAGTGCAAGAAAGCACAGGGTTTAGCCCAAATGATTTGGTGTTTGGTCATACTGTACGGGGTCCACTGTCTATGTTTAAGGATGGATGGAAGGGGTCAGATCCACCCACTAACTTAATTGACTATGTCAATGGGTTTAGGCGTAGGCTATACACTGCTGGAGAGCTGGCAAAGCAAATGTTGGCTACATCACAGGCTAAAATGAAGAAGAGGTATGATCGCAGAGCTGAGCTGCGTGAGTTTAGTGAGGGCGATCGAGTTTTGGCTCTGTGTCCATTGGTGAGTTCACCCTTCCAGGCCAAGTTTATGGGTCCTTATACAGTGGTTAAACAGGTTTCAGACCAAAACTATTTAATCTCAACTCCTGGTTGGAGGAAGTCAGTTAAACTGTTTCATGTGAATCTGCTTAAACCCTACTATGCTCACTCTTCCGGTGCTGACCAGCAGGGGTCAGTGGCAGTGAGTCCTGCCTTAGTAGTTGGTACAATGGGAGTGGTTTCAGGTGAGTGTCTGGATGATGTTCTTGAGCCTAATGAGGGGGTGTTGATGCAGGCAGATGAGCAGGGAGTTGACAGACCAGTCAGTTTCTTTTCTAAAAAGTTTAACAGACACCAAGTTAACTACTCCGTGGTTGAGAAGGAGGCCCTTGCTTTGGTCTGGGCCCTGCAGCACTTTGCGGTTTATGTGGAGTCTGGTGTGGCACCTGTTGTGGTCTACACAGACCACAATCCACTAACCTTCTTACATTCTTTGCGGTGCCCCGACCAGAGACTGATTAGGTGGTCGCTGTTCCTGCAGTCTTGTAATCTGGACATCCGACACATTAAAGGCCGTGATAATGTGGTGGCAGATGCACTGTCTCGGGCTCCAGTGTTGGATTAGGAGCCTGTTCACCTTCTGTTCTCCCTTTCCCTCTATATTCATAGATTCATTCATGGCCCTTATAGGTTGGGATGTTGCTGTTTTGGGGAATGGATGTTGGAGCTGGCAGATTGTAAGTATACTGTAATAATTGTAGTATTTCGTTGATTATGTAGTTCACATTTTGGTTGTTTTTTTTTTGTTGTGACGGAGATCCTGTGTGGACCCCTGTCTTATAGGGGGGGGTGTGACGACCCTCCCTGTTCTCTCTCCCTCTTCTGACATCAGCAGGGTCGTCAGGAGGAGTGGCATCACCTGGGCTGTGAGAGTCTGGGTGCTTGTAACACTCTCCTGGAGCTCAGTAGCTGTGGGACTCTCCTCCTAGAGAAACCTTTTTTGGCTTTTGTTTGGCATTTGGGTTGCTGTACTCCTTTTTTACAACACTACACACATACTTCTCCACTCATGCATTCACCTACACCACTGATTCCACTGACTACACACGCCATGATTAGTTTAGGTTACTCTTTTAGGTTATTTTTCCTTTAATAAACATTTAGTTGATTGTATTCTGTGTGCATCTCCTTCCTTTGTCATGGCCGTGCGGCCCAGTTTGTGACATAAAGTTTGGTTGGATTAAGGCAAGAAAACTACTTGATTAAGTTCAGGCCAACTTCGTGGTTTGGGTTGAAATCACTGTTATTTCTATAACTTCTGTTCCAAACATACCCATGATACTTAAGTAACTTAACGATGTAACTTCACTACGCTAGAAAGCTAAAAGAACTCAACTTCTGGTGTCACACTGGACATAAACAGCGGTCTCCTGAATGAAAGTCCTGTGCTTGTTTAACCATTGGTCCACCCCCCCTCCCCCTATACAGACTTTTCAGTCTATATACTACTTCTCCTTACTTCTTTCTTTCAAAGTGTAATAATGACTACAACTGATAGAAGTCACCACCCAACAACAAATGTAAATATGTGCTGTAAGAAACTGCTTGCATTTTCAACCAATATGGTTGTTTTTCTGATGAGGACAGGCTTGTAGAACTCTGAAGTACAGTATGATGAATGATTACCCTCCTTCCCAAAGTTTTTGGTGTAGTTTCTGTCATGATCCTTCAGTGCATGGTATTGGGAAGGAAAAGAAGATGAGGGCCCTGCTCTCACCATGCAGCAAGTGAGTCAAACTCAAAGGGTTCAGGTAGACCGGCATCCTTTCTTGGTGACAACCATGGCATTCAATATATGCTATGTTGTGACTTGAATAGACAGGCATAATATTAATTGGTCACCTCAGACATAAAAACAAAACATTTCTCCATTACTACTGTTAGTAGTAGTAGTTAGTTAGTACTGTGACAGCAAATAAAGTTAGCAAACTCCAGTCTCCTGCATATCCAACATGCACATCCAAAACTACGACTACCATACCTTTACTTTCTGCCTAGCTTCTTTAATAGAACACAACTTCCTGAATCGCATTGAACTTAAATATTGGATATGATCAATGTGCTGAAGAATTGTCTAATATTAATTTAATTTCCAGGTAGATTGGGCTGCCTTGCAGGACATCACATTTTTCAGCAATTTCAGCAAGAAAATGTTGATATAAGAGTAATTTTTTTTTGTAAAACAACTCTTATATCTAATTTATTACCTGTTACAACCTGTACCTGTTTTTGTTGATGTAGACCAATAGCTAGCTATGTGAGAATATGATGTATCCATTCCTAATCTCAGCACAGGACCTGAATCAATGAACAAATCTGACAGATGATTCAGAGATTGGTAACAAAACTACTTGTTTGGGTTTATGAAAGCATTATGGTTTGGCTTAAAATCTTTAGAAAAAATAAATTAAAAGTAACAAATGTACTTATGTTACATAAGAAACCTAAGTACATTTGTAAGTTAAAACAATTCCCCAGCGACTTTCACTTCCACACTGGACACAAACAGCAGCTCCCTGAATTAAATTCCCATGCTTGTTTGACCCAACGGCCCATCCCCGCCCTCCTCCCTATACAGACTTTTTGCTCTTTGTTCTACTTCTCCTCATTTGCTTGTGATTTTGATTTTGGGAAATATATTTAAAACTGTTTTGAATTGACAGGCTGAACCTTTTAGATATTCATGTATTTGCCATGTCTTTCCTTTATTTATTGACTGAAGAAGCTGCCCATGTCTGAGAGTAGATCTCTACACCGTTGCTCTCATCATGTCGTTTTATGTTTTCTTAAACATCTTTTCTTTCTTCGCTTTCTCTCTGCATCAGCGACAGGAAGCAGCTGGGAGACATCATTGACAATGATTTGCAACCACATATTCATTTTTTATCCTAAATATATTAGACCAGGCATCTGGAAGGTCAGCTGCGTAATGGCCATTGTATATTTTATGAAGCAGCAGGAAGCAAAGCTCTTGGAGTTAATCATGTGGATGAGGGGGTTTTCAGGTAGAGACAAGGCCGCTACTTAAATCATCACATAAGCCTCCCCAAAAAGGTCAGATGCTTCAAAATGACACTGAATGCCCTAGAGTGGATAGAGTGGCTGTAATCATTTGGCGCTCCTGTCATTGTCTACAGGCCAAACACATTTGTGGAGGTGACATTGGACATCTACAGAATATTTCCATGGCCACTGTGTGCTAGTATGTGGCATTTCGGCATTACGAGCCAACAGTAAACATGTTGTGTTCTATCCAGTACAACCTCCATGTGTCATATATTGCCAGATGGCAATGATTTCTGTCAATACTGTAAAAAAAGAATCCTCACCAGTGTCCAGAACATTTTTGGTATGATTAAAGGATGAATCAATTGACAACTGATGACTTAAGCGTTGGACACATAGTTTTAATTGTATGAATGATCATATTTGGACCAAGTTACAGGCATCAAGAATAAATATTATAATTTTTTCAGAAATAGCCTACTTATGATCGTGTTTGCTTATATTGATGCTGTTTCATGACCAGTTAAAAGTTAAGAATTTCCCTGGTTACCCATGTGAGGTAGTTGCCTACATTCGCTACATTGGCTAGTTTAAGCCACATCTTAGTATGTGATTTGTCTGCATATCATCTGTGATTAACATCTCTTTAATTTAAAAATGTCAGTGTATGTATACAGAAGGTTCAAAGTTTTCACATCACACTTTAAGTAACATATTGGTTCATTATGATGAAAACACATTTTGCTGGACATAATAAGTTCAGCCATATAATTATACTCTAAACTTAAGCTCATTCCCATGTTAGCACAGTGCTCATTTGATCTGCCGTCATGATGAATGAACCACCAATAGTATCAGGCAGAGAGAGACTGGAATGAATAGACAGAGTGCTGGAATGGGCAAGATGGAGAGAGAAAGTGTACATATCAGTGTGTGGTGGAGAGAGAGACAGACAGAGAGAGAGAGAGAGAGGGAGCGAGAGCTAGAACAGAATTAAGACTGGAGGACAAACTCAAGATTCTGCAGCCCAAAAAAGCATGCGGGTCTGATGGCATCTTAAATGAGATGTTGAAATATACTACCAGAAAATGTAAATTGGCTATACTAAAGATATTCACCTTGGTACTATGTGTGGGTCATTTCCCTGAACGCTGGAGTGAAGGGCTGATCACACCCGTCTTTAAGACTGGAGACAAAGTCAATCCCAACAACTACAGAGGCATCTGTGAATAGTAACCTGGAGAAGTTATTTGGCAGTATTCTAAATTCAAGAATTATAGACTTCTTCACCGAGCACAGCATCTTAAGCAAAAGTCAGATTGATTCCTTCCAAACTATAGAACAGCTGACCACATTTTCACCCTACGCACACTAATTGATAAATATGTAAATAAAAATAATGAGACAATTCATGCATGCTTTGTTGATTTTCAAAAAGCTTTTGATTCAGTCTGGCATGAGGGATTACTTTTTAAACTAATAGAAAGTGGTATAGGGGGGAAGTCTTTTGACATAATTAAATCAATATATGACAAAAAACAAATTGGCTGTCAAAATTGGAGATAAACACACAGACTTCTTCCAACAGGGTAGAGGGGTGAAGCAAGGCTGCAACCTCAGCCCCACCCTCTTCAACATTTATATTAATGAACTGGCATTGTTATTAGAACAATCACCAGCACCCGGTCTCACTCTTCAAGACACAGAAATCAAGTGTCTGTTTTATGCAGATGACCTGGTCATACTGTCTCCTACTAAAGAAGGTCTTCAGCAGAACCTGGACCTTCTCCATCAGTACTGTCAGAACTGGACCCTGACAGTTAACATGAAGAAGACCAAAATTATCACCTTCCAAAACAGATCAAGGTTACAGAGAAACGACCCAACATTTAAAATAGGTGGGACCCCCATAGAACAAACTACTGTAACAGCTATACTTACCTGGGCTTACAAATAAGTTCCACAGGAAACCTCTGCTCTGCCGTGAAGGAACTCAGAGAGGAGGCAAAAAGGGCTTTCTATGCCATCAAGCTTTCAGTTCAAATCCAAAATTGCAATTAGGACATGGCTTAAAATATTTAAATCAGTAATAGAATCGATTGCATTGTTTGGCAGTAAGTTATGGGGCTCCTCAGTACAAAATGATTGGGCAAATGGGACAAACATCCAATTGAAACCCTGCATGCAGAGTTCTGCAAAAGTATCCTCCGGGTACAAAGAAAAAACCCGAACTCTGCATGCAGGGCTGAATTAGGCCAATATCCTTTACTTCTAAGTATACAAAAAAGATCTGTTAAGTTCTGGAGCCATATTAAAACGAGCGACCCTGCCTGTTACCATTACAAAGCCCTTGTCTACCAAGAGATGAACATAGAAAGGAGTCCCCTCAGCCAACTGGTCCTGAGGCTGGCTGACCTCTCACCTTCTGACATCACAAACCCTGGTCAGCCTCAGAGCAGTTACACTATCACTCAGAAGATTAAACCTGACCAAATTATAACTGAAGAAAAATAAAAATACATAGCTTACTGGAACTGATCCGAACCTGAGAAAGAAACTGACGATGTACAGACTGAGTGACCACAGTTCCTGATCAGAACCAGAGAAAGACACTGACGATGTACAGACTGAGAGACCACAGTTCCTAATCAGAACCTGAGAAAGACACTGACGATGTACAGACTGAGTGACGGCAATTAACTGATCAGAACCAGAGAAAGACACTACGATGTACAGACTGAGTGACCGCAGAACCTGATCAGAACCTGAGAAAGACACTGACGATGTACAGACTGAGTGACCGCAGAACCTGATCAGAACCTGAGAAAGACACTGATGATGTACAGACTGAGTGACCGCAGTACCTGATCAGAACCAGAGAAAGACACTGACGATGTACAGACTGAGTGACCGCAGTACCTGATCAGAACCTGAGAAAGACACTGACGATGTACAGACTGAGTGACCGCAGTACCTGATCAGAACCTGAGAAAGACACTGACGATGTACAGACTGAGTGACCGCAGTACCTGATCAGAACCTGAGAAAGACACTGACGATGTACAGACTGAGTGACCGCAGTTCCTGATCAGAACCTGAGAAAGACACTGACGATGTACAGACTGAGTGACCGCAGTACCTGATCAGAACCTGAGAAAGACACTGACGATGTACAGACTGAGTGACCGCAGTACCTGATCAGAACCTGAGAAAGACACTGACGATGTACAGACTGAGTGACCGCAGTACCTGATCAGAACCTGAGAAAGACACTGATGATGTACAGACTGAGTGACCACAGTTCCTGATCAGAACCTGAGAAAGACACTGACGATGTACAGATAGATAGATAGATAGATAGATAGATAGATAGATAGATAGATAGATAGATAGATAGATAGATAGATAGATAGGCTTTTATTTCAGACTCAAGGTCCATACAGAAAAAAATAAGTAAACAAATGAAATAAAATAAAAACTAGACAGACATTACAAAAGGATTAAATAACACACAATGAAAAAGTAGTCTAATGACTCATTTTAAAAAGACACTTATACCAGTGCCCCCAAAACTGAGACGTGCAGCGTGTGTCACTGTACATAATGTTCGCCATTGCCACAACATTTTGATTCTCAGAATCCTTTAACCGGCAGATGAACCTGTACATTACATTTCTCAGAGCCGCTTGCAGTGTGTTCACTCCAGCACTCACAAACAGCTCACTTGCACTAGTCCATGTAGGCCTTTTTAAGAGTATCCTCAAAGTGTCATTGTATGCCACTTGCAGTCTCTGAAGGCTGGCTTTTTTATATTTCAACCACAGATGTGCAGTGTACATAGGTGAACAGTACGCTTTGAACAGAGTCAGCTTCACACCAACAGTGCACCAGCCGAATTTACGTGACAATACATTTGCTTGCACATACAACATACGACACTGACGATAAATGTCCTCATCATCTGTCAGTTGGTCTGTGATCACATGACCAAGATATTTCACTTCACTGCAGATATTTAGAACTTTACCTGAGAGTTTAACGTCAGGAAAAGTCATATGTCTATTTTCCATGGTTCTGCAAATCATTATCACACTTTTTGACTCGTTGTACTTTATATCTTGTTGTTACCCATACACAGAACACACATTAAGGAGCTGCTGCTTACCAGCTGAGCTAGGACTAAAAATCACACAATCATCAGCGTACATAAGATGGTTCATCACTGTACTGCCGACCATACATCCAGTTTTACATGAGCTTAGATTATTTGACAGATCATTCATGTAGAAATTAAATAAAATAGGAGATAAGATGCTCCCTTGTCTTACTCCGTTACTAATATGAAAAGGAGCAGACAAGCAGTTGTCCCATTTAACCTGCATGGTCTGTTGTGCATACCAGTAGGCCAGGATTCTGACTATATACTTAGGAACACCTGCTGCACCCAATTTTCTAAATAATTCCCCATGATTCACCCTATCAAATGCCTTAGAGGCGTCTAAAAACAAATAAAAACAGATGAGTTTTTTCTCTTATAGTTACTCAGCAGTTCCTTTAACACATATATACACATATCTGTGCCGTGTCTCGGTTTAAACCCAAATTGATTATCTGTAGAGATGATTAGTTCATTGATCCTCTCCAGGAGAATTTGTTCAACAACTTTGGATAATATATTAGCTAGAGCGATGGGTCTATAGTTTTCTGAGGAACCCACTTTTCCTGCTTTATCCTTAACCAAAGGAACCAGCTGCACAGTCATCATAGAGTCTAGAAGAAAGCCACGGACTATGAGCGCATTGAAGCATAAGGCTAGGAGTGTACATAACCTTGAGCTAGCAAATTTAAGATGTTCAGTGGAGATATGATCCATACCTGTCGCTTTGTTAACTGATACGTTTTTAATCGCTTGCGAAACCTCATGAGTTGTGATCATATATATATTTTCAACATTTGCTACTTGATAGCCATTAGTCTGAACACAGTTAAACAATTTACTATAATGCCTTCGCCAGAGCTCAGCAATAGCACTAGCACCAGAGACTCCATCTACTGTATATGGTAAGGAGGGTTTGCAGTTATTAATGTGTTTCACTTCTTTCTAGAAATCTTTATTAGTATTATTTAAAAGTTTCTTGGCCATAGAGTCTGCCCTCAACGATTGCTCGTTTTTACTAATGAAACGTATTGCATATTTATATTTTGAGTTTGTACTCTTCTTATATTCAAAAATGGGCCCCTGTCTTGGTTTACCAGCCATTGCCCAGGATTTAGTAGCTTCACGAGCCTCAGCATAGAATTCAGCCACATAAATATTCCAACCAGGCCGAGCTTTTCCTCTCTTTATGCGCTTAAGGTGAGGCTTACTAGCTTCAAGTAAAGCTGAGACAATATCAGTATACATTGCAGAAATATCTGTATTATGTTTGGTGTTTGTACAGTTACTGTTTTTACATATGAGTGCCTCTCTAGGGAGATATATATTGCTCAATAACTGATCAGTATATTTACAGTAGGAAGCAATGTCTTCACATGAAAGAGAGGACCAGTCCAATTTACCAAGATTAGCATTATTTGCACATTTTACAGTTGCAGGTATGTACTCAGATCTGATAACCATCTTTACAGGAATATGATCAGAGGTGGATACATTGTATAAGAATTCCATTTTTTGTGTTTCGGAAATCTATGACATATTTCTGGTGCAACCCTCTTATGAAAAACCAAACATATTGTTGAAAGAAGAGAGTACATAATGGAACCATAATTTTAAAAACAGTGAATTGATCTGCCATATAAGCTGTAGTATATCTCTCTATTGCTGGCCCAGACACATCTGGTGATATATGTATCGATGAAAATGTTTAATTCTAATTGAAGCATCTGTCTGGACATGCCACCATGCTCAGGGTCTTAAATGGGACACTGGTTTGGACAACTGGACAATGTCAGAATGGTTTCATAGCCATTACATGCACAGAGACAACACAGTGTCTGTCTAAACCCAAAACTAAGCCTGGCAGAGGTCACACACACACACACACACACACACACACACACACACACACACACACACACACACACCCTGATTAGCACGTCACCTTGCTAGAACGTAAAATCAATTTAAATGTCTAAACAATATGTCCACAGTCAGTTAGTCACTGACATCACATGGACATCACACTTTCAGTCAGAAAATCCAACTGAACTACTGATCTACTGGTTCACATTTGTCCGTGTCTACGTACCATAGTGATATTTCAACACCATTTCACGTTCACATAATATACAGTATAACATAATCATTTTTAACATTGTATGATTCAGATTCAGTGCCATGTAAAATACTGTATCTCCTGAATGCTGAATGAAAAAGTCCCACTCCAGTCAGTGTTTCGAACTGTCTAATGATTAACAATCTTTCTCAAACCGAGAATGGGCTGTGGTTAATATTCAGATGTCATATCTTAAAATACCCCCTTCTTTTAAAGTTTAGAATGTCCATTTATTCATTGATTCACTCATCTACCAAAATACATTTGCACTGAAATATTTTTGAATGCTTAAATGATTAATGAGTCACTAATAAGCTTGTAAATAATTAAAAAATCACCTGACAGCCCTTAGATAGATAGATAGATAGATAGATAGATAGATAGATAGATAGATAGATAGATATATAGATAGATAGATAGATAGATAGATAGATAGATAGATAGATAGATAGATAGATATGATTTCCAAGTTTTGTCTTTGTACAGTCGTGGAAACGGCTCTGAATTCTCACAAATTAGAAAATAATTTGTTGTTTGGTGGAAGACATTGTGATTTAACAAGCAGTAACACTGCTGTTGTGTTGGAGGTATTTACTTCCCATCAACAACTAAGGTATCTCTCTTGACTGCACATAGCGCTGTAGAAATCCCATCCACACAGTGAAACCACTTGCTAAACACATTCTCCAACTCTGAACTAAAACAGCTTATCTTATTTCTTAATGTAGGCCAAAAACACACAACATGTAACAACACTGCTGGGATACACTTGGAAGCTAGCTGCCTTCCCATTACTGCATCCTATACAGTGCACTTTGAAAACCATTTTCTTATTTTTTATTTAATATGACACATCTGACTATTTTTTTTAAATATTGATACAATGAATTTCAACAATAACTGAAATTATATCACACCTCTGTAGCTGGCGTCGGGACACATTTTTTAGCTACTAGGTTGGTTTAGTTATTTTAAAGGTGCACTATGTAGTTTTGTGGAATAAATTGTAATCAGAAGAGAAAGATCTTCATTGACTGATCTTTCGTGCCCAAACAAACTAAATATACTATTTTACTTTGTTTATATGTGGCGGACCCTGACACCTTTCTAACCGCATTTAAAACATCTTGTTTATTCAGTTATGGAACAAAATAATATTTATGAGCCTGTATTATTACATCATTACTATTGTAAATATATAAAGTCTGAGTATTAATTTCTTCTCCAAAATTACATAATGACCCTTTAAATAAACCATTAGACAGACAGGTAGATGGGCGGATGGACAGATAGATGCTAGTCTGGCTCTTACCTGGACCTCCACTCCATAGCCCATATAGACAGTGATGAGGTAACTGCAGTCCGTGGTGGAGTGAAAAGCAGAGCTTGACTGAGGAGGAGCCTCTATGTATCCTTCTGTCCCGGTCAGATTTAGATGGCAGGGAACTGCAGGGACAAACAGCAGGAAACTTACACAAACATTGGTATTCCAGGTTCACAAACAGTTTACTGTTGCATTTTGCATGAATGTACTAGTCGATGCAAGCTCACGTTGCCAATGGCAATTTTTTAGTAATGGCAATAATGAAAGTATCCTGAAACAGCACTGAGACCAGAGGACAGCAGGAACTCTCACCACTAAGTTTAAGGAAAAATCTTTCCCTAATTCAACCAGATGATTTTAGCTGTTGCAATGGTCAGAGGTATCATTTTGGCAGGAACTGACAAACATTCTTATCAATACAGCTTGTTTGTCTGTACTCAAGCCAAAATGTCAACTTTGTACACAAAGTAGCTGATCCAATGATTCAGCTTGAGATGAGAGGAGAGAGGAGGCTCAACAGAGGAGCTATGAGCGAGGATGCAAAGGTGTATCCACACCATGACATAAAAGAGGCGTGGCACTGGAATCTATAAACCATGGTGGGAGCTGTGTATTGACAAGTTGTATTAGTTATTTAAGATCCATTGTGTAGTGCCTCATAAGGAGCTGTTCTAACCACATCCCTCAGTCACATTTTACCTTCATATCATTTATGTCACATTATGCCACATTGTGAACTGAATTAAGTTGTAATGGACACTGTTATGCCCATCTGACAGATCATAAAATACAGCACTAAGCTACAACAAAACAATGCGGCTGTGCCCCATGTCATATTTAAATGGTAGTCACACCTCCTCTATGTTAGTGCTCAACACCAGAGCCCCCCAGAGCTGTGTGCTCAGCCCCTGACTGGAGACTTCACACACTGCCATGGTTCAGGCACGGCCCAGGACAGAAAGGCTCTGCAGCGGGTGATTAAAATTACCCAGAACATCACTGGTACCATCTACAGAGCATAGACTATGGAGCAGTTTCATTCTCCCGGCTGTGAGACTCCTCAGTTCATTATCAAGACTTCATTTTCCAAAATAGATGTAGCACAAAGGACTCATACATTACAATTACGTTAGAGTTTTTAAACCCCTGTGATTTGAAAAATGACTTGACTTGTACCTTGTAACTGGCTTTACTTTGACTCCTCTCTCCTCATGTCTCTTCCTTGCCTCCTCTGCCTCTGCTCATATCTCAGGTGGAAGGATCTAAGACATGAGGAGAGGAGGCAAGGAAAGGAGTCTCACCAACTGAGAAATAAGAAGAGTGGTTATTTTTTTCCTTTGCAGAGGAAGGTCTGGTCTGTATTTTTCAGCAAGAGGTGGAGCAAGAGGTGGAGTCAGATGATCTGTACCCTGTTGGCTGGATTTTTGTTTTGAACGATGTGGTGACCCTGTACAGATGTTATACGTTACTGAGATTCGATAGCAATGTAAGCCAGACCACCTCTAAATGTGGTCCAGCCAATCTGATGGCATTCTGACTGCTGTTTGTTCTGCATGTTTTGCATTTACACTTGCATGAGGATAAGTTTTCTCTCCACACAGCAATCATATTTCATGTGCCAGATGCGAATGGGCTATTGGAAAAGCCAAGATGAGCAAACCTGCATACATCAGTTTAACTTTATTGTACATTCTGCACAAGTACGGACAGTGCTATGAACACACATATACACTATCTGACTTTGTTTCAAGGTTTCTGCCTCTCCCGCTTCCTTTGTGAATAGCTCAGCTCTGTGATGACAGAATATTTCCTGGTGGCCTTCTGGGGTTTCTGCTCCACCACCTTCATCCCTCCCTGTCTCTGAGCTAAAAAGTAAACTTTCTCTCAAGTGCTTCCTTATGAAGAAGAACATCCTCTCTGTGTCACTCAGCACTTCACCTTAGGAAGTGTCCACTCCAACATTATTACTGCACTACAGTGTTGTCATTCACCCTGTGCCTGGATATGCGTGCCACACTGGGATTTTGTGTACAGTACTGGCTGTCTTTGCTTTGACCTGCACCTGCCGTGCACACAGATGAGCAGATTAATCTAGCTGCTTCAATCTTACGCTTCCTGACCTGCAGATTCCACCAAGAAATCACACCCCTGATGTGTATTTTCTCCATCCACTCTCTTCATGACCGACAATCTCAGGGTGCTGTGGTCCTTGTTTGGACCATCTGATTAAGAGTTAGTGATGCACTGACGCTGCTGTAATTTATTTCAGCCCCATGGCTGTGTGATCATGAGATGCAAATACAGAGGATATTAGCTGAGGGTGGGAGGACAGTATGGGTGCATTTTAAAGTAAAAAAAAAAACATCCTTTGGTTAAGTCTCAAAAGAGAGAGGACTGCTGTGGTGTAAGTAAGTCAGAAAAATGTTCAAATGTATCTCTGTTTTGAAGGATTCTAATTGATTAATGTTTAGAAAATTAAATTGTATTTTATGAGTAACATTAGTTTCAAATAAAATAATTCATATACGATTTTCAAATATGATTTGTTCTTTAGAAATGTAATCATTTTGTTAATTTGCTATGGTTCAATGTTACTAACAATATACCTGGTGTGCATGCAAGCTCATGCATTTATTGTTTGTTGTCTCATGCAAAGAGCTGATATCATGTATTTATGTCATATTGTGAACTGAATTAAGTTGTAATGGACACTATTATTCCTGTCTGAAAGATCATAAAATACAGCAGTAGACAAAACAGTTTCAGTTTAATGGTTTCCTGTTTTTTTTCTTTGTAGTTTTTATCCTCATGTGTCATGTTTTTCTTTTATATATTGAATGATTTCCCTCTTTTTCTGATTGCACTACTTAGCTTCAGCTGTCCTCTATGAGTCTTCCCTTGCGTTTGAACTTGCCTACTTATATTACTGTTGCATGCTATTCACACTAAGTAGAACGTCAAGTTGAGTAAGTTGTGTGTTTCAACTGGAAATGTATTTAAATTTTCATTTTTGTTTTATCACCAACTTCACTTCTGAGAATATTTTATGTGAGAAATCAACTGTGAAAGTTTCAAGCATGAGCAATTTTACAAAAGTAAAACGCACAAGGTTTTATTCTGTTTTTATCCTTGATGATTTTAATATGCATAATTGCTGCAGGTGGTAGTCTGTATTTATTGATGCTGAATTGAAAATATATGCCAACATTTTCGGACTTGAGTTGCTCCACAAGTCCCTGCAAGGGTAGCTAGCTAGCCATACAGCTACCTGCCTCGCTGGACGGTTTACAGACCCCTCTTTCCCCGCTGTGTTGTCACTGAGGTGGGGGTTGATTGCAGTGGCGACCAGGAGGACCTGATTGTGGTTATTGGGATAGATGAGGAGCACCTGGGCTCAGTGCTCCATAGGATGCAAAAGGCCCAGCTTCCTCCCTGCGACTCTCTCTCAGACCCTGACCACGCTTGCACCTTTTTGGCTTTGTTTGACTTTGGCTTGCTTTGCTGCACAACCTCCATTGCAACACCACACCCATGCAACCACATGAACACTACTGATAATACTGATTGAAACACATCCCATTTGTTATTAATTATTCTTGATTTACAATAAAACATGGACTAGCCAGCCTTTTGTTGTCCTTTTCCCGTTTGTTTGTCATGGCCTAGAGCCGGTTTTGTGACAAAATTGGGGCTCGTCCGTTTTTTTTGTTTGGTTGAAATATTAGTAGGTTTGTTTTTTTGTTTGGTTGTTGCCTTTTGCTTTGGTGCACACATGCGTAAAAGTTGTGTGGAGGCGTTTTGCACACTTGGATCCTTTGTTCTTTGTTTATTTTGTCCATAGATATTGTTGGTTTGTTTATGAGTATGTTTTTTGGACTGAAGGAAAGGGCTTAGTACTTGTTGGCTGGCGGAATAGTGGACCTATGTGGAGTTTGGGGCATGGTTTTGGTTTGAAATGTGTTTGGAGTTTGCTTTGTTACCTTGGGCTTGATGGGGCAGAGTTTTGGTGCTGGTAACTGGTGATGCAGGTGACTGGCGTTGGTTCTGGTGCGCACTGCGTTATATGATGGTGCAGAGTTTTGCCTGGTAGGTTGCAGTGGCGTTCCCCTTTGGGTTCATTGGGCTATCCTGATAGTGTTGTGGCCAATGTGGGTGAAGCATTGCTTGGGAATATATCCGTGGTTTCGGGAGGGTTACTAGCTTGCTAGTCGCCCCACTGATCCATCGGGCTTTAGTACATAAATACCCACCCACCAAATAGCCGCATGAAGACTAGGGGGAAGCTTAGTTAGGGTAACTGGGTCATTAGATAGCGGGGAAACTCCAAACTGATGGTGGAATAGTCCTCCGGGTGCACACCAAAAAACTTTGCTGTGTCTTGCTGGGCCTGTTTTGGTATTACGCGTGTTGGATCAGCTGGCTGAATGTGAGGCGTTTATTATGGCTCCATCAGAGGAAGACTTGGAGAGGAAGGAGCAGAGGAGCAGTTACTTAAAGTTGTGGAGCATTATTCAGTGGTTGTAGGGGATAAGTGTCTCAAGGAAAATATAAAAACTACTTTGAAGGTAAAACTAGTCAAAATGGGGGTTATGACAACAAATTCAGGTGAGTTTCATCCAGTGACATCTGTTTTACCTGTCCAGGCGCAGGGATTAACATTTGAACAGCAAAAGGAACTCCTCTTATTGCAAATGGAGCATGATGAACGGAAACATGAGTTGGATATTAAGAAACAAATTAAAAGGCTGTAATTCACCACCAGACAGTAAAAGCTAGGCTGGAGTTTGGGTATCTCAGGGGAAAGGATCTAGTGAAGCTCAGGGCGGACAAGGGCCTGGATCTGGAGTGCGTCCGTTAGACATTAATAATTTGCGATTAGTGCCACACTTTAATGAGAAAGAGCTAGATGTTTTTTTTGTATTGATTGAGCGTGTTGCCAAGGCGATGCTGACTGCGCTCTAATGCTCCAGTGTGTCCTTACAGGAAAAGCGTAGGAGGTGTATTCATCCTTGAGTCTGGAGAATAGCGCTAGCTATGAAAAAATTCAATCTGCAGTACTTAAGGCTTATGAATTGGTGCCAGAGGCTTATCGACAGCGTTTTAGGTCATGGGAAAAGAGGACTGGACAAACGTATGTTGAATTTTCTAGAGACATAACCAACCATTTCAAACGCTGGTTAACTGCGCTGGAGGTTACCACTTTTGATAAGTTGCACGACTTGGTCATTTTGGAGCAGTTTAAGAATACGCTCCCGGGTCAAATTGCGACGTACATTACCAAGAGGCAAGTCACTACAGCTGCCGATGCTGCTGTGACAGCAGACGAGTATGTGTTACTCCACAAGAATAGTTTTAGGGAGATCGCGGCTGTGCGTAATGATTTTGGATGGAGAGGGAACAATTCTGGTACGGCTTCACTTGACCAGATGTGGACAGGGAAAGCTGCTTCTAAGTTTGACCTTAAAGCACAAGGTAACTATGATAAAGGTAGAAGCTGCAACTACTGCCATGAGACAGGCCATTGGAAGGCCGAGTGTCCTATGTTGCAGGCTAGAAATAGGGGAACGAAAAATATAACGTTAAGCCTGTTGCGGCTGCTGCGCCGGTCAGGACTGCTGGTGCCTCTGAGGTGCTTTCCCTTATTTCTCTCGTTTCTTGTGAGCCTGGTGTTTTGAGGTGCCTGGATGGTTTTGTTTCACGGGTTGGCAGTGATGTTAAAGTCCCGATAAAAATCCTGAGGGATACAGGGGCCTATGACTCTTATATTGTGGACTCTGTGTTGCCTTTGTCAGAAGGGACAGACACTGGTGATTGGATTCTGAGTCGAGGGATAGGCTTAACCATCTTGTCTATTCTTTGCACAAAATGATCCTGAGCTGTGAGCTTGTGCAGGGTGAAGTTTCTGTCGGGGTGCGGTCGGCGCTGCCTATTGAAGGGGTGCATTTTTGGGCAATGGCTTGGCTGGTAGTCGGGTCTGGGCTGACACTCCTCACTCACCTGCAGTTGCACTCCGTCCGGTTGACGTTCAATCTAACGGAGGCTCTGGTGGGTTAGAGGGCCGGTGGCACTGGCAGATGTGGAATCTGATAAAACTGATGTGGTTTTGTCCCTGCCTGATTTTCCACTGTCGGTGTCACATAGTGAGCTGGTGCAGGAGCAGCAGAGTGACTCCTCACTAAAAGAAATGTATGACCATGTGTTATCTGCTTCTGTAGTGAACAGTGCTGCCAGTGGCTACTTTTTGCAGAATGGGTTATTGTTGAGGAAATGGGTCGCTCTAGGTTGTGACTATGTAGGAGAAGCTGTTTTCCAATTAGTGGTGCCTGTTAAATTTCGCCCACTGGTTTTAAAAGTGGCACATGATGACAGTGGACACTTTGGCATTAGAAAAAACTATCTGAATGTCTTACAGCATTTTTTTTGGACATGCGTAAAAAGGGACGTTGCTATGTATATTAAAACATGTCATGTATGTCAACTAACAGGGAAACCGAACCAGTGCATCAAGCCTGCTCCACTTCAGCCTATTCCTGCTGTAAGTGAACCGTTTGAGCGTCTCATTGTGGACTGTGTGGGGCCGCTGCCGTGCACAAAGTCTGGCTGTAAGTATCTGCTCACGGTTATGTGCCAAAGCACCAGGTATCCTGCTGCGTACCCGCTAAGGTCCATAACAATAAAAGCGATGGTAAAGGCGTTAACCCAGTTTATTTCAGTGTTTGGCATCCCGAAGAGTATTCAGAGTGACCGGGGCTCAAATTTTTCTTCACATATGTTTTGGCAGGTGTTGAAACTTTTACGCATAGGACATAACCAGACATCAGCTTACCATGCGCAAAGCCAAGGCGCTTTGGAAAGGTTCCATCAGACTCTGAAGCCTCTCCTGTGCGTATATTGCGTCGAGTTGGATAAAGACTGGGAAGAGGGTCTGCCAGTTCTACTGCATATTCAAGTGTGATATATTTGTAATCAAATTTTATCTCTTCAAGTGATTTCCTTATTTCACGTAGAGAATCCACGTATTAAGCCATGGTGAAATTCTGGGAAAGGTTTTCAGCACGATCTTGAAACATTAAAACTATAGTTTTGTTAAATTAAGTTTCGTGAGTTTAGACTTATAATGTGGTCTAAGAGGTGAACCCTGTCACCCCACCCCTCCAGGGAGCCTAATAAAACAGAGACATGCTCTCTCTCGCTCTCACTTTCTTACTCTCTGCTCTTCTTTTATGTCCTCTTCTCTTTTCTTCTCTTTTTAAGTTTTTACCTTTTATTTTATTTTTACTTTGCGACACAGCGATCTCTGCAGAACGTGTTGATTTTTCTCAATTCTTTTAAGTACTTCTACTCTTTACAACTCTAGCAGAACGAAGTTCTGTTTGTTTTTGATTTTGTTTAATATATATCGTTAAGTATCACCGCCTGATTCAGAGGAAGTGAATTGAATTTAATTCATCCTCTATTGAGTAACGCTACAGAGAAGATCTGCCAGGCCAGCGTTTCATCCTCCAGTTTTTCTTAGTCAAGCAAGTTGACTTAGGTTCGAATCAGAGCTTAAGAACCACCACTCGAAGCAACAAAGAAGAATCTTTATTAGCATCATCATTGATGAAGACCTGCAGTAATTGACTGCTTCAGAAGCAAACGATTTCCAACGAAAGAGACATTGGTGCCAAGCAGAGACCTGTCCCCAGGCTCTGTCCCCAACGCTCTCAAGCGGACATCCCGCTGGGCCGTGGACCAAGAGTGTCATCAGCTGAGTACCGGACGAGCAGCGACTTCCCTCGGGTTACTGGACCGACACTGCAGACCGCAGTCAAGCTAAGAGCACCCGAGGAGACCAAGGCCCAGACGTCCTGACTCCCAGGCTGAACATCTCCATACAGCTGGATTCACACACGTGAGACATGAGTTGGTGTCTCAGGTTCTGATTATATCTTTTGATCTTAAGAGAAATTCCGTTAGGGTCTCGTTAGTATTAAAATTACTCTCGTAATATTTAAAGGCTTTCACCGACCCGCAATTTCACCATCTGCACATTAGTCACATTTTCTTCTTTTCTTATTTACCCTGAACTATTAGTTAATAAACATATATAATATGTCGTTGTCTGTGCAAGTTTAATTTTAAGGTGGAGAACCATGGAACTGTGAAAAAGAACTTACTGCTTTAGAATATGAGATTGAATTATGAAATATGAAATTGAATATGTCAATTTAAATTGATTAGGACTGTTATAAGCTAAACTTATTTAGTCTAGATTTGATTAATTTCCTCCGGATTATTCAAATAGATCAAACATTGGAGGTGGTGCCCCATTTATGAGTGTATAATTGATCCCAGTGATTAATTACGTTTATTAAAGTAGTGTATCTCCTACAAAAGGTAAATGTGGTCACAAAATCAGACTCATTTCCATTGCCAAGAATGGACGATTGTATTGATCAGGTGGGGTCAGCCAAGTTTGTGAGCAAGTTTGACCTGCTCAAGGGATAGGCAGGTAGGCAGGTGCCGTTGTCTGTGCGTGCACAGGAGATTGCTGCGTTTGTTATTCCATCAGGTCTGTATTCCTACACTGTGATGCCATTTGGTTTAAGAAATGCTCCAGCGACATTCCAGCGCCTGATGAATTGGGTTGTGGCAGGGTTGGAGGGCTGTGCAGTTTATCTGGACGATTTGGTCATTCATAGCGACACATGGCACTCTCACTTTGAGCGCAGTTTGAGCGGCTGGCTGAGGCGCGGCTTACCATCAACAGTCAAGGCAACAGTCACTTATTTGGGTCGTGTAGTGGGGCAGAGCTGTGTGGCTCCAGTCCAGGCCAAGGTTTTGGCAGTCGCCAATTATCCACAACCTACAACAAAAAAGAGCTCCAGCGGTTTTTGGGCCTAGTTGTGTATTATAGGAGCTTCTGTAGAAACTTTTCCACTGTCGTGTTCCCTCTGACCGAGTTGCTAAAGGCCAAAGCAAAATTTGTGTGGACTTCTGAATGTATGCAAGCCTTTGAAAATGTGACACGTCTACTGTGCTCTTCCCCTGTTTTGGCAGCTCCATGTTTTGATCTGGCATTTTTGCTCCAGGTAGATGCCAGCCAGGTGGGAGCAGGTGCGGTCTTGCTGCAGGAGGATGACGCGGGGGTGGTGAGACCAGTTAGCTTCTTTTCGAAGAAGTTTAATGGCTATCAGGCTAACTATTCTGTTATAGAGGAGGCATTGGCACTCGTTTGGGCTCTGCAGCATTTTGAGGTTTATGTGGGAGGAGCGCCTCTTGTGGTTTATACGGATTACAACCCCCTGATGTTCTTACAGTCTATGCGATGTCCGAATCAGAGGCTTATGAGATGGTCTTTGTTTCTGCAGGCCTATGACCTTGATATCAGGCATATTAAAGGAAAAGACAACGTCACGGCAGATGCATTGTCACGTGCTCCTTTGCTGTGAATTTCATTTTTTTTTTTATGCCTAACTGTATACTACCATTTCATACTGACTTCTGACTTGCTCTTGCTCTGCCTCTTTTTTTAATATTGCTTCTCAGGTACCAGGGTTGCTGAGGATGGGTGGGAGTGAGCAGTAGGCCAAGGACAGGAGGAAGGGTATGTGTACAGGTGTATATATATAATTTTTTTTTTCTTTTTTCATTAGTCTCAATTACTGGAAGTAATTTAAAGTGTTAGATTTTGTTTTGTGGATCATAGAATGCCGGTGGTTCCCTTTGGGCACACTGACTTTATGGTGTGTCCAAAAGGCAGTATATACTGATTGAGTATGTAGTATGCACTAACTTTTGATTTTCTGCCTGTTCTTCTGGATTTGTTTGCATCGTTTTGACTTCTTTCCTGGTTTTGACCTCTGCTTGCTTCTACCTGCATATAATCCTTTTCCCTATTTATTCTTGTTTGAATTACATCTCTGAACTGCCTTCATGCTGCCCCCCGTGCATCTTGGTCCTGTTCAACATGCTCCTTGTTTCCACACAACCATGACAGGACAAACCAACCATTTTGGACCTAGCAGACACAACATCTGATTAACTTTTTGACCAAATTGATGACCTCCTGAGAATAAAAGACTTTTGAGGGAAGCCTTCATGTGGGGAACACAGAGAGGCCACTCTGTTTTTGGCTTGAAAGAAAGTCAATATTCATATATTCATTTAACATTCATAAACCGATGTGAACTAGTTACTGGGAGTATAATTCATATTAGAAATTAATCAGTCCAATACAATCAAACTTTATTATCTAATTTCACTGACTCCAGTCACAACACATCCCAACTGTCACACCCCTCAACCCAAACACACTACCACACACACACAAACACAAAAGCACTGACAAAAGCAGATACATAGTATGTTTCCTAAATATTTTCAAATTATCAGAAGGAATATAATAATCATGCTATGTGGTTTATCAAAAAAAAGCATAGTCTTTGTTCACCTGGACTCTGCATTGTGGTGATGATGGTGGTGGTGGTGGTGACGGTGGTGGTTGTCTCCTCTTCATCGCTGCTGGGCGCCACATTCTGCTCGAGGACAAGCTGATCTGGCCTCGCTTCATCTTTCTCCCTCAGAGTGGAAGCAGCAGTGGGGATGATGGCGGCATGTTCTGGATCTTTTAACACCGCACCGGTGACTAGAACGGGGGTTTTAGAAAGAGAAGTGGCAGCTAATGCATGCATTAAAAGGGTTGTTTGCATGTTGGAGCTTTCAGCGCTCTCATCTGAAGCCCTTTTATCACCGTTATCCAGTGGAGTCCTGGTTGGTGAGGTGGGGAATGTGGGCTGAGCGCTGGGGTGGGAGCTGGATCTCCCACCGTCTTCGAAGTATTTCGGCTGACTGGGAGGCCCGAGCATGGCTGGGTGTTGGAGGGGATTCCTGTAGAGGGGGTGGTGGTTTGGGACGTGGACAGGTGGGGCGGTGGTGACCATGGGGAGCCTCCTGCCTGTGTCCTGGGTGGTGGGGTACAGACTGGCCCTGCTCTCCAGAGGGCCCACTGGGGTGATAGAAAGATCATCCTCAGAGTCAGAGGCTGAAAGAGAATGAAAGAGAATAATAGATGTGGTTGGATGGAACACTGATTCATACCAGAGACTCAATCATCGCTTGGCCGTGCAGGTGTAGAGGTTTCTGGCTTCACTTCTCTGCTCTGGCTCCATCACAGTCATTTAACACACTGCCAATCCCATTTTCAATTGGTTCATGATGGAGCGTGGTGCTACAGCAAGCAACCAGCCAGTGTTATAACACATCCCGCCAACACAGGCCAAGATGCCTTCAAGCCAAAAAACATCAAGAGTACAAGCAGCCTTATTCTACCAGTAACTCACAGATTTCCTAATGCCACTTTTTTACTCGACAATCGAAATTGATTCAAGAATGCTACTTTTTATAGAAAACTATGTTACACACATTATTATATGTGTCAAGTGTCATAATATTATTAACACATATTAATGTCAAAATAAAAATGTCAAAAATCAAATGGTGAATATTCACCTTCCCATCTACTGTTTTGTGTTACAGGATATTTCAGTTTCAATTCCTTCCGGTGATGGAACACACACGATTTTTCACATTTTTCTATGAAGGGCAGTGTTTGGCTTTTTCCTATAACAGGAAACATTTTCCAACATGACCAATGAATTTGCTTGTTGTATGATCAAGGTCCACACTGGAAATGATACATGAGGCTTTTCCTTCATGATTTTGATATGTATAACTGCTGCAGGTGGCACAGAGTTATACTGCATTTTTTACCATCAAATTTCTGAAGTAGTCAGGGCCAGTTAAAGGTTTAAACAAACAAGTGCATGTCTAGGCCCAAGAGACCATCCTTTTCACCCACTGTGTATTGTATGGACGCATCCCATTACCGTTACAGGGAAAACCTGATATTTTTAAACCCTGGCTCTATATCCAAATGTTTTGGTGCAGGCCCGTGGACATATATACCCTAACAAGAGCTTGAGCCCTGACACCTTCTTCCATAGACGTCTGGTTGGTGTTAATTGTCTTATTGCTGTTATATTTTTTACTAATATCATGATTGAAAGATACACATCAGCAAAAAAAATACAAAAATGTTCGAGACTCTGCTACTCCTTGCAACGTTCATTTGTCATTAACTGAGCTTTGGGAAGTTTCCATTCGTTTGGGATTTTGTGAGTGGACTGCCTGAACTTACCAGCACCAGGTAAAGTGGCTCAGCTGGGTGTGTTTGTCATACATATCGGTATGCAATTTAATACCACTCTGCTATTAAATATCGCTGTGGCTTTTGCCGAAAGGAGGTCTTCCAGAGTAAGTAATGTACGCTTTGGTGATGTACGCTGTGCCTCCTGGCATTGATGGTTGGGCCCTGGCACACACCTCTCCAAAATCACATGAATGCCTTTTTGAATGCTATAAGTGCTTATTTCACACAGATACTTTAGGCTCCAGACAGTAGAACTATCAAAAATAGCCCAATCAAAGATCTCCAAAATCATTTGAATTTGAGTGTGTACTGGGTTACATTAAGGACATCCAGTATCTGCCTATATGGCAGCCATCTGAAAGCAACAGGGGCAGTGTGTTGTTCTCTTTTGAGGAAATGGTGCACATATTCAAAGCAATGCACAGTTATGCACACGTTATCCAGAGTGGATAATTCAATCATATGCCATGAGCACCAGGCTCTTGCAGGAGGACAAAGTCTTCTTTAGTTTTGTCCTGGTCTTATGTGCTACGTCCTTTATCTACTGTTGTACTGAGTTATAATACATTTTCAGTCAAAATCATCATGAACAGCTTAAAATCCTGTTATTGCTGTTACTGCTCAATTGTTGCTTCATTGCAAACATCTAAATGTAGTTTTGACTAACTGAATGGTATATAGTTGAGATCCATGAATTCATTAATTTAATCAAACTTTTCAAGGGAAATAAATTAGCTTAACACTGTAATTATATGAATGACTTTCTAAAACAAAAACATTTTGATGATCCAACTTTCACCATCATAGATGTAGATTCAACCCAGAAAGAAACCAAGCCAAGCCACACGTTACAGAGATATATAGATGAAAAGAAATAAGATCATGGTGCTGGTAATTTGGTCCAGTTAGACTTTTTCATTTGTCAATCGACAAAGAGACCAAAATAAATTACATTAACAATTGGAAAAATTTAATTAAAACCATCAACAAATTGGAATGTTATCACACACTGGATAAAGAATACTCTCCAGCACAATATCTAATAAGCATACAAAATCCCAAACAAAAATATGAGGGGCCGTACAAGACATATTTCACTTTTTTACACACATATATTCTCCTTTCACATGCATACATTTTCCTTTCACGCACATACATTCTCCTTTCACACACATTTATTTTTACTCATTCATGTAAAAAGAAAATATATGTATGTCTGAATAAAATATATGAATGTGAAAGAAGGATATATGGATGTAAGAGAAGAATATATGTGTGTGAGAGGAGAATGTGTGCGTGCGAGAGAAGAATATATGTGTGTGAGAGGAGAATGTGTGCGTGCGAGAGAAGAATGTATGTGTGTGAGAGGAGAATATAGGTATGTGTGAGAGAAAGTATAGTGGAAAAGGAAGTAGTATAGTGGAAAAGGAAGGCAACTCATTTATTTGTGCTGTGATTGGCTGTTCAGGTGGGACTGGGTGGGACTACTTTTGTGAAAGGACGCCATTTTTTCTCTTGCACGCGATGGCCTTACTAGCATTGTGTAGAAGCTAAGAGCTAATCACTGAAACTCTTTTGTCGGCTGAATAGCCCCCCGCCTCAGAGGACAGGGGAGCTGAGTGTATTCACTTCATTTTAAATGGAAATAACCCCACAACAACTGGAAAACTCTGACATGTGTGTGAAAACTACTGCAGACTGCTTTCCTGTGGCAGTTCAAAGAAGGTTTAATGAAGATCAAGGATTAATTGATGCTCACTTCAGACTTGGAAGCTGTAAGTTTTGCCCTTTCTTACGTTGCTTTACTGTTTATTTTTCATGTTAGGCTGGCATCAGCGCTGACTACGGCTAACCTGACTAATTTAGCATTGCTGGACGGAAGACATATTTAAAAAGTTACTGAGGGAGAGCTAAAGGAGGATGAGGTGGTGTGTAAAATGTCCGTATGTGTTTTAAGTTACATGAACATGATATGAGTGGTAAAGCTATATAATGTTAAGTTATATAATTTAGTGCTAGAGCTAACGTAAGTTACTATGCATAGCATGGCAGACAGCTAAACCGTTAGCCCATGGATGTAACTGGCACAACACACTAAACCAGCCTCCTGTAAGTTAGTCAAAAGGTTTTCTATTTTATCAGTCTGTTAGTTTTACAGTGATAGCACCTGATGCACGTTTTATGAGGAATGCAGGACTTGAAACCATCATTAGTATGGCATTTGACTACCATGAATGTCGACGTGAACGCTTCGATGATGTCACTCTGCATAATAATTAGCCATGTGCTTCTGTTTGTTTGAACAATGGACAGATAAAGAAATAGGGCTGGGCAATATGGAGTCATATCTCGATATTTTTTAGCTGAATGGCGATATATATTGATATTTTTTCAGTGCCATAATTGGGGTTTCCCCCAAAGCATTATAGCATTTTAGATTCCTTTTTTTTTCCACTGGCAAACCCTTTCAAAAACAGTCAGTTATAAGTTTAAGCCACATGCCAAATCACACAGGCTCATTTATTAACAGAGGTCACTCTGCACGATATCAAAATGTATAAAACAAACTGAACAAAAAACTGTCTAATATATGAAATAAAAATACAATTCTGAGTTAGAGATCAGAAATTCCGACATTCGTGTAGAACTTGAACTTGTTAGACTCCGTTAGCTCAGCCCATCCAGACCAGAGACCAGCCCCCACCGACCCCCCGACCATCTGCAATCGCTGAGGGGGCCAGTTCGGGGGCCAGGCCACCGGGAACGACATTCTGTACAGAAAACATTTTGCGCGCACTCCGTCTCCGTGTTGTCGCTGAGTGTAGTGAGAGCGGAGGTGGAGGGGGACGGCTTGTGGTGGAAGAGTGAGGGAGGCGGAGCAGAAAGGAGTGTAGGGACAGAGAAAGAGGAGAAATACGTGCAAACTTGCAACCAATGTATTGTAATTTTAACTCTTTAACTCAAAATAAACTATATCGACACAAGCGATATTGTCCCGTGTTGTATCTCCTTTAGAAATATATCAATATAAATCAAAATATCAAGATATCGCCCAGCCCCATAAAGAAAGATACATTTGCCTCATGTTGTGTATAATATTCCGTCATTTGTGTGTTTGTATCAGTTGCCTGTTTATTCACTTAAAAGAATGCAGTCGAATTCAGTGTTGGAATTCTCGCTCTCTGATGTGGTTTTCAGGCTAAGTGTCAGTCAGTCCTGTCTCCAGGACAGTCTTGGGGTGATGTGGAGAAGTTGAGCCATCACTACTGAGGCCTTCCACAGTGTAATCCTGTGGTTCTACATAAAAGTATGGGTAGGTGCAACTACTGAGAAACTTCAAAGAAACAGAGAACATGACCATGTTCACATAGAACAGGACAAGTGTTTTGAGTGCTCACATTTCACATTAAGATAATAATTCACATGCCTACACTAAAATAAATATCCTAAGAAATCTTTCCAAATGCCTCAGCAACAAAGAGTGATCCTTACAGAAGGACAATCAAACAAACAAAGTATTGAAATGTGATTAATGATGGTCAGATGACCTAGAAATGAAATACATAGTATGCCATAACAAGATAGATCCAATAATCACACAATTGCAGTGGTTGTGTGTATGGTTGGGGCTGATCAGTCATGACCGTATAATAAAGGTAACAGTGATTCTGCCATATTTTACAGATCATCAGAGTGACCTGATGATGCTGTATTTGAGGTTTCCCTGGTCCCAGCCAGACGCTCTTCGCAGTATGAGAAACCATCAGAGGAGGAAGTTATTGTTGTTGCTTCAGTCAAGCAAAAGCCTGAAAGACAACGGCCAGCAGCATCGGGAAGCCTCAGTATCCACAGAACATGCACCAGGATGATCTATGTGACCTGAGAGCTCCATTACCAGCTGACACAAATTCAGTATACAAGACACTCGATGCAGGTCATGATATGGACAGTTTACATACAATTAAAGAGTTTCTTACTTTTATCTATACCTAATTTATCCTCATTGGCGTTGAATAAAGTGATTTGTTTTGTTTGTAATGAAGTTTTTTTTTATTATTATTATTCAATACTAAGGGTACTGTGGCATCAGAGAAAGAAAATATGGAAATCCTTTAATAGTGACTCTGTAAACAAACTTTAAGTGCTGACAGATAATAATGTATTGCATTCAGTATTCTGTATGGTATTTGGAAAGGGTATCAAACAATCTGCACCTTTGAAGCACATTTTAAAGCATAAATCAGGGTTGATATCCTTGAATCTTAACATGGTGTTTTCAGGGAATGAAAAGTGCTTGAAACCACTTGAAATTGTAACTGCATTACTTTCATGAAAATAGTTTCATAGTGGCTTAGCCAGGTTCTACAGGATGCCAGATCTACTTATAGGCTGGTTACACATTTTTTAACGGGTTTTCCTTTAAATTTTCACCCTTTTGTAAAATGCTGTCACATTGTTAAAACTCACATGAGACTCCACCCTGTCTGGACCACACCACGCCTCCTGAGGTTATAAAAGCCCGGGCTCAAACCTCAGCCCTCTCTCTTTTCCCTCCACAAGGAACCCACCCGATGTATCCTCTTACCTTGCACCATTTAATTGTGGATGCGTAAGTGAGTTAAGTTTAAATGTCCTGATTGATTGGTCTTATTGGTTTGATATTGGAATTCATGTTTTCTTTTATTTTGTACAGGAAATCATCCACCACCTTTTGTTCACCTATAAATTTCTACCATTGTTCAGCTACGAAATAAATGACTGAACTGATCTCTGGATCCGGTGTTTTAATGTGCACACCACATGGATATTCTGTGAGCCAGTACCACCACCATCACTAAAAATTATCACAGTTTTTTCACACATAGTGTAGCACAAATTAAATAATTATTTAGAGTGTGTACATATGTATATAAATATATAATTTACCACAGCTGTTAGCCTTATAAATCTAGCAATAATGGTCTAACAAACTTTTTCCAATTCAGGCGGTTGTCGGTGTAGGTACCAGACCGGCTGAGTGGATCGGCTCGGGCTCATGGGCTGCCTCCTGCGCTTACAGATGACGTCACGCGCAAAACAAAAAATCATTGGTTTATTTGCCTGTGAATATTCTCATTCATCCAGGTCATAGTTATCTCAAGGAAATTGAATCGAACGCAACTGGATTTTGGTTTTCCAGTTGTGTTCGATTCAATTTCCTTGAGATAACATTGGTTTATTTGATTTTCATTTCAAAATGTATAAGAATAAGTAAAAAAAATAATACATAATAATAAATTTCCTGGTTTGAGAGTGACTTCCTGTTTAAAGAGGGACTTCCTGTGTCCCTGAGAAAGGAGAATATATATGTGTGAAAGGAGAATGCATGTATGCACGAGAATGAAAATATAAGCATGTGAAAAGAGAATGTATGTGCGTGAGAGGAGACTGTATGTGTGTGTGAGAGTGAAAATGTATGTATGTGAAAGGAGAATGTATGTGTGTGAGAGGGCCAAAATGAATTATGTCTTGTACGGCCCCTCATACAAAACACACATTGACAATGTACAGGCTCTCGGACCATCAACTAGAGGTGGAAAAAGGTCGGCATAAAAAAGAATGGAAGCCCAGAGAACTAAGAACATGTCAACACTGTTCTTCAGGAGAAGTAGAAACTGAGGCCCATTTTCTCCTCTCCTGCCCTCTGTACCAAACTGAGAGACAGGTTTTCCTACAACAGATAACTGCAGCAGATCCATCATATCAGGGAAAACAGCTGATGAACTGTTACAAGTATGTCTGGGAGAAGATCCACAATGTATAAAATTAGCTGCACAATATGTAACACTCTGCCATGACACTAGAAAAATACATGAACGCTGATCAGAATCATTATTGATGTTATTCAATATTGTTATTATTGTTACTATCATCATTTAAGAACAATGTGTGTATGTTTTATATATGACAACTTGCAACAGTCTAATGATGCCCAATCTTACCACACACACACAGACACACAGACACACACACACATTATTTATTTATTTTTTTAAGTTTCATGTCATTTAGACTATGTATGAGAGAGAGAGAGAGAGAGAGAGAGAGAGAGAGAGAGAGAGAGAGACACTTCATCAGCACACACGTGCATGCTCACAAACACACACGCATAGGGTAAATATATATAAATATACTTTTTATTTATTTATTTATTTATTTATTTATTTATTTATTTATATATTGTTGTATATATTTGGTTCTATGAGTTGTATATGTCTTGTTTCATTGATTCCTGATGCTTTGGCAACATAGTTCTTGTAACCTTCATGCCAATAAAGCAAATTTTGATTTGAGCGAGAGAGAGAGAGAGAGAGAGAGAGAGAGACAGAGAGAGAGAGGAAGAGAGAGCGATAGAGAGAGAGAGAGAGAGAGAGAGAGAGAGAGAGACAGAGAGAGAGAGAGACAGAGACGCAGAGAGAGAGAGGAAGAGAGAGAGAGAGACAGAGAGAGAGAGGAAGAGAGAGACAGAGAGAGAGAGAGACAGAGAGAGAGAGGAAGAGAGAGACAGAGAGAGAGAGAGAGAGAGAGGAAGAGAGAGAGAGAGAGAGGAAGAGAGAGACAGAGAATTTTTTTTTTTTGAATTTTAAATCAACCTTTATTCCTTAATTCTTCTTTTTACAGTTTATCCTTTCCCTTTTTTTTACAAACTCAAAAACAAACCAAACCAAACAACAAAATGAATAAATAAATAAAACCAAAACCAAAAAAAAAAAAAAAAAAACATTGTTAAAGGTTCAGGATCAGAGAGTTCCCTCTAACTGAGCACAAAACATCCTTCACTCCCCACATGTTCACAAACTCCTGTGTTTTTCCAGTTAGTTTATAAAAGCTGAATTCGACCCTGAGCCGAGCTGCCAGCAACCCGGTCAGCATGGACACCACGTCCTCTGACCCCTGACCTCTGACTCTGTTTTTCCTGGTCTTCCATATTGCCAACTTAGCTGTCCCTGAGACAAAGTTAATCAGTTGGTGGACAGACTTTTCTTTGGGACAATATCTTGGCCCAAAAATAAAAAGACTAAAAGAAAACACCTGACCAAACCCCTGAAACCACCTCTGAAGGTGCCTGAACACAGCCTCTAATCTGGGACACTGGACAAAGAGATGGAAGACTGTCTCTGACTGGGAGCAGAAGGGACAGCCGTCCCCCATGTTCGGATCAAGGTGCACCAGATACCTGTTTGTAGCTATGGCCCCGTGTACAATCCTCCACTGGAGGTCTCCTGTCCGTTTGTTGACAGGAGGTTTGTACAGAGATTGCCAACAGCCCTTCGGGGAGGATCTCACGCCAAAGACCTCAGTCCACCTCGACACCTTCACCCCTGCCAGCGAGCATAAGTTTGAGACCTTAACGCTGAGGAAGTAAATGTCTTTCTTCCCCAGAGTCTCAAAGTCTGTGGATTCTGTGGTCTTCAGACTCAGCAGGTCGTCCTCCTCTGGCTGCCATTGTCCCACAGCTGGAGACACAGCCAGGGAGGGAAAAACGTACTCACATTCATCATCCCATTGGTCAGATAGAGTCCGGTTTTCAGCAAACGCCCTGAGGCCTGCTGGCAGGGAAGCACAGACCTCCTCCACCAGCCTGAGCAGCACTCTGGTAGACTTGATGCCCAGCAGGTCTGCCAGGTGAGGCACGGATGCCTTCATCAGATGATCAAGTTTCACCAGTCCAGCCTCTCTCAGTCGGACTCTCAGGCTGGCAGAAGACAGAACCTGAGAGGTGATGGTGATATTTCCAAAAAGGGGCTCTTCAAAGATCCACATCCCCGGTGTGGTCCCAGTCTTCCGTTTAGAAATAAAGATCTGCCAGGCCTGGAGCACCAACCGGTAGAAAGATGTCACTCCAGTTAAATCCACAGCCTGAGGCTGGACCAGGAACAAATGTTTGTTGTAGCCGAGTCATCCAGCTTTCCTCAGCAGGAGACAGGCTGTGTCCGTCCATGGCAGACCAACAGTGTAGAGCAGCCTCTGGGCGGTCTGCAGTCTGAGTGCTGCCACACGAGACATGATGTCCACCAGTCCTTGTCCCCCTTCCTGTACCGGCAGATACAGGACAGCAGCCCGAGTCCAGTGCTGCCCAGACCAGAAAAAGTCCACAATTTCTTTCTGAATGTTCTTGATCAGGCCTCTAGGTGGAGGTAAGACAGTCAATCTGTGCCAAAGGGCCGAGGCAACCAAGTTATTAGCAATGAGGACCCGGCCCCTGTAGGAGAGCTGAAGGAGCAACCATTTCCATTTGGTTAGTCTGGCACACACCTTCTCCAGAACACCCTCCCAGTTCTTCCTCTCATACTCCTCAGTCCCTAGAAAGACACCTAGTACCCTGAGTCCCTGTCTTCCCCAGCCCAGGCCCCCTGGTAGCTTTGGTGTCTGTCCACTGCCCGATTAGTAAAGCTTCACTCTTGTCCCAGTTGACTTTGGCAGAGGAAGCTTTCTGGTACAGTGTGAGGCTTTCTGTCAGGTTTTCTACGTCTGCCTGGTCCCTAATAAACACATTGATATCATCAGCATAAGCTGATAACACCAGTGGGGGCCGCTGAGGCAAATCAGGTAACAAAATTCCTTTTACTTTGGACCTTATTCTACAAAGGAGGGGTTCAATAGCTAAAGTATAGAGCTGTCCAGAGATAGGACAGCCCTGTCTAATCCCCCTCCTCACCTTTACTGGACAGCTCAGTCCTCCACCCACCTTAACCAAACAACAAGCATCTGTATACAACAAATCCAGCAGTGACAAAAACCCTCCACCAAAACCAAAAGCCCTTAAAGTGCTAAAAAGAAAACCATGATCCACCCTGTCGAACGCTTTTTCTTGATCCAGTGAAAACACCCCGATGTCAAAACTATACAATTTACATACATCAAACAAGTCTCTCATTAAAAACAGGTTGTCCATAATGGACCTGTCCGGGACACAGTAGGACTGGTCTCTGTGGATGATCCCATCTAACACTAGTTTCAGCCTGTTGGCGAGCACCTTAGATAAAAGTTTATAGTCTGTGCACAATAAGGCCACAGGCCTCCAGTTTTTAAAAGCGCCAGATCCCCTTTTTTTGGGATTAGTGAGAGGACAGCGGTCCTGCAGGAGGCCGGCAGCAAACCTGTCCCTGAGCACTCCTGCAGCACCTCCCATAGGTCAGTACCCACAACCCTCCAGAAGTGTTTATAAAAATCCGCAGGCAGTCCGTCCAGTCCCGGGGCCCGACCAGAGGCCATCTGTCCCACTGCAGTGTTCAGCTCCTCCAGTGAAATGTGGGCATCCAGGGAGACCCTGTCCTCAGGGCTCAGCTGAGGAAGTCCCTGCAGCAGTTCATCCTGGCACCCTCTGTGGACGTCCTCCGCTCTGAAGAGGGCGCTGTAAAAGTCCACTGCATGCCTCCTCATCTCACCCTGGTCTGTCGTCGTCCTCCCGTCAGGCAGGCGGAGACAGACCATCTGTTTTTTCCGTGAGACTGATTTTTCCAAGTTAAAAAAGAAGGAGGTGGGGGCGTCCATGTCCCGGACGGTGGTGAAACGTGCCCTAACTAAAGCCCCTTTAACCCTCTCCTGTAAAAACGTGCTGAGTTCCTGTCTCTTCTGGTGCAGTGTGTGTGTGTCTATGCTGTGGTGTGTGTGCAGTCTGTCCTCCATGTCCCTGATGTCCTGTTCTAAGTGCTGTATGGTCCTTCTAATCTGTGTTGTGGAGTGACTGGTGTATTGCTGACAGAAAACCCTGATATGTGCTTTACCTACCTCCCACCACTGACTCAAAAACTCAAACTCACCCTTCCTCCCCCTCCAAATTTCCCAGAAAGCCTCAAACTTTTTACAAAAATCGGTGTCGTGCAGCAGCTTAACGTTGAAATGCCAATGTGAGCTGTGTTTGGGTGTTTGTGTGATGTGAAAATCTAAAGTGACTAAATGATGATCGGTGAAACCTACAGGATAAATGTGACTGTTTAATAATCTGTTTCTATATGACTGTGAAATGTAAACCTTGTCTAACCTGGCTGCACTCACCCCCCCATCCACTACCTTCACCCATGTGTATTGTCTGTCGGTTGGATGTTTGACCCTCCACGCGTCCACCACCCCCACCTCCGCTGCCAGCTGCCTCAAGGCTGCAGCAGACTGCAGGTGGGGCTCCTGCCCGGTCCTGTCCAAGGTAAAATCAGCCGTGCAGTTCCAGTCTCCTCCCATCACTAAGCAGTCATCCTGACTGCACTGCTTCACAAAGGCAGAGACCCTCTGAAATAAAACCAGCCTCTCTGAGCCCTGATTTGGAGCGTAGATGTTGAGGAGGCAGAAGCTGAAGCCCTGAATTTGGGCTTTGACAGCCACAGCTCTGCCTGCCATGATCTCAGAGGTGGAGATGATGTCAATGTCCAGGCCCGGAGAGATCAAAGTGGCCACACCTGCAGACAGGTTAGTGCCATGGGACAAGGTGTGATGGCCTCTCCACCACAGACCCCAATCCACCTCATTGTTTATGTCACTGTGAGTCTCCTGCAGGAAAATAATGTCCAATTTTTTTTCTGAGACCATCTGTGACACTAGTTCTCTTTTTAGTTGGTCTCTCCCTCCATTTATGTTTAAAGTTCCTATTTTTAGTTTATCCATGGGAGACAGAGGGATAGCGACAGGAAAAGACAGAGGGAGCAGTAGAAAGTGCAGCACATTCATCATCATCATCATCATCATCATCATCATCATCATCATCATCATCATCTCAAATATGCGCTCTTAACCGTTTGGACCCTTTCCCTTTCTTTGTTTTGATTGTTTTTCTTAAAGCAGTCACGTGTTTCTTTAGTCTGAAACGTTTTTTCTCATCCAAGATGTCAAGTCCGACCATCTTCTGTAGAGCTGTGACAGATTTTATGAATTTGTCTGGATCTGGAAAGAAATCTATGACTTTTACAGATTGTCCAAAAGTTTCATCTAAAAAACTGTTGATGTCTTCTAGGTTGTACATGTCTCCACCCAGAGACTGTGAGTCTGTTACAGACACACAGTCCGAGTCTGAATCACACTCCATCCCACCCTCCTCCTCACCCACAGCTACATCTGCCTCCCTCCTCCTCACCTCTGCACCGGCAGCCTGACTTTGGTCAGACTCTGCTGCCTGTCCCCCACTGACCTCCTCTGCTCCTGTCTGCACCTCCTCTGCTCCTGTCTGCACCTCCTCTGCTCCTGTCTGCACCCCCTCTGCTCCTGTCTGCACCTCCTCTGCTCCTGTCTGCACCCCCTCTGCTCCTGTCTGCACCTCCTCTGCTCCTGTCTGCACCTCCTCTGCTCCTGTCTGCACCCCCTCTGCTCCTGTCTGCACCTCCTCTGCTCCTGTCTGCACCCCCTCTGCTCCTCCTGATGTTCCCTCTGAAGCAGCCGAGCTGTCTTCAGCTGCTGCCTCAGCTGGCTGCTCCCCTGTCTGTCTCCTGGAGGTCTCTGCTCCATCAAACTCTGTCGGGGTGAGGGAGCGTCCCTCAGCGGGCCTGTGAGGACAGGCGACCCGCTTGTGCCCCACATCCCAGCACTGGAAACATTTCATGTTTCCAGTGCTGCGTCTTAAAGCCGCTCGCCATCTTCCCGAAACGCTGCAGCTCCTGCTCCAGCGCCTCACTGGGGATGAACGGGGGAACACCGGAGACGGTGACCCGGGTGGAGGGTACGGCTAGCGGGGATACCTGCAGGTACAACCCGTTCACCGTCACACCACTCGCCATCAAATCAGCCACCAATCGCTCCTCTTTCAAAAACACCACCACTCCTTTATTCATTCTGGAGGCGTAGGACAGGTTAGCATGTCCCACCTGGTCTCCCACAGCCAGGAGAACCTCCTCCACCGGCACCGCCGGGTCGGGCTGAACCCGCACCCCGTGCCGGATCGAGAGGGAAGGCGTCTCCGAGGACGCCATCCCCGCCGTAAAACACGGCTAACCTCCACCAAACTCCACCAAAACACCCTGAAACTACAGTTAACTACCCAGACAACAAACACAAAAGCTCACATCACAATCACACCGTGAAAAACAGAGAAAAGCAGTCAGAAAACTCACAAACTCTCAGCGACTCTCACTCACGACGCGTTCCACAGACTCCCAGCATGCACTCAGAGAGAGAGAGAGAGAGAGAGAGAGACAGAGACAGAGAGAGACAGAGGGAGAGACAGAGACGCAGAGAGATAGCAGGGGTATATTGACATGATGGCCTCATGGTCAAAATAATTGAAATGTTTGTCCAGTAGAAAGTTCTCCAACCCGATTATTTCCAGCACTGATGTAGTGGCATATTAATGTAACATCAATGCATAATCCACGTAGAAAAAAGGTCTATGGAAGCTTAGAAATTCTCTACATCTATTTCCAGATCTCAAATAGTTTAATCGTTTTCCCTAAAATCTGTATTTTATTAGCATAAAAAGATCAGACAGTCAGGCTCTTGTATGGACTCAGTCTATGTGGACGCCATCACATTGCATCCTTCCTGATTTTCAGACTGGTCTCACGGCTAAACAGTGATGGAATTTCATGAAAATGTTAAATGTGTGGTTTCTTCAAGGTCTAAAGTGTTTGAAGATGCCACATTATGAAAAGTGGGGCACTATGGTGGGGTGGGAATAGAACATTCTGATGTTGTCAGCCACGCATGTGGCAGCTTCAGTATTTTGCTTTGAGGAATAAGTACCATGTCAGCATTAAATCAACTGGAATAATAAAAAATGAATCAACGGATTTTGATACAGGCCCACCTACAGCAATGATTTGTTGTTAAGACAGGAACCATCTGAAGGCACTCCTCATTTCAGTCTATATTGTACTATTGACTTAAAATGACTCAAACTACCAGAAACTCATTGTCACAAAGTGAACCAGGGGACTTGAAAGCTTTTGCAGTACTGCAGAGCTGAACAATTCTCCTGTCATGAAACAGCTCATCATAGCATCATGCAATAACCTATTGTTGAAAACGGATGTGGTGGAATTGCACTGGATTATGAAATATGAACAAAAATGCATTACTGATTTAGTGTTGAATTTAGCACTTGCTGTCCACTGCAAAACTGGAAGAACTGACCAGAGTTCCACTATATTCCATTTTGCCGCTGCGTGTTTGTTTGCATTAGTTGCCACAGGAGCTGTGCACGTGTGCACATTCTGAGTGTAAATACGATTGTGTGCTGCCAAACAGCGCTGTTTCTTTACTTTAAAAAGGGGGGCTTTCACAAACTGTGTCATTTATTTATCTCTTGAAATATAAGTTTTATTTCACAGAGCTGTAGTGATTTTGACAGCAGAAAGTATAACTTCATAGCCAGAAAATAAATCTGAAATTCAGTCATCCTCTTTATCTCTCCCTGTCCAGTGCTCTGCTTCACTGTGCTTCACTCTGACATCAAGGCAGAGAGAACCTGTCTCGTACTTCTGGATGGAGACAGGAACATTCACTCCCATAGCTCTGCACTCTGCAAAGTTGTTCCGTCTGTCAAAGCTGACTTTTAGCCATATTTCCTCTCAACACATCTTCTGTGGAGCAGTGCATTAGTGCTTTTACACCCAAGTGCCGAGCAGCACAACCCAAACAATCCTCACATCATTGGCTTCTACCCTCCCTATCCCCCTCGCAATAAGACTTAATATTCATTCCTGAGGAGATTTGATGAGCCGCTATAATTCTCCCAGTGTAATGATCAGCACTCCTCTCCCAAGTGCACCTGTGAGATCTAATCTTAGACCCCTTCAGGAGGCTATCATCCACTGAGAGAAGTCTTATGTTTCTTTAACAATGCTTCATTTCCACCATAATAGCTCCCTCTCTCTGCTGGCTAATAGCTATCTGCCTCAAACAATCAGGGTTTATTGTAGCTGTGTCATTTCCTAGCCAGCACCTCACTTCTCAAATGCAGACATCTCTTTGAGCAGAATCAGACACACTGGCATCGAAATCTACAAAAAAAACTGTGAAAGACAAAATTCCAAAAGGACTGACTGGAGGTGTGACAACAACCTGCTGCTACAAAGTGTGAAAGGTAAGGTACACACACACTATGGGTGGGCAGTGGGATTCCTCAGTTGTTATGGCTCACAGTCAATCAGATTCATGTATGAAACATGACAGATGATGGAAGAGGAGACAGCGTTAAAAATGTTCATTCATGGTCTAGGGCAGTCCAGTCGCCAAAATCAAATTTTAGTCGTTGACGTTTCTGTAAACCAGCTTTAAAAAACCATGTTACTTAACCTGATCAAACCTTAACTACAGCGGTGGCTGATCGGAACACACACATATAAATGAATTCAAGATTCAAGGTGTTTATTGTCATATGCACATTAAAGAAACATGTTCTCAATTATGCAATAAATTCTTCCTTTGCTGTCCCCAGAATGCAGTGAACAGTGGAATAAAGAAATATATACATCCGAAATATACAATATACAAAGTAAAGCACTTTTACACGGCACCTGTGATAAATAAGAAAGAGCAGCAACAATGTAATAATAATAATAATAATAATAATAATAATAATAATAATAATAATAATAATAATAATACAATAGTGCAAATCTGAAAACTGTGCAGTTACACATGTGCAAAAAATGTAAACACTCGGGCCAGTTATGAGGTAGATTAAACTCCTATCTGCTGTTTAGGAGTCTGATGGCAGTGGGAAAGAAAGAGTTCTTTAGTCTGGTGGTCTTGGATTTAACACTTCTGTACCTCTGGCCTGAGGGTAGAAGTGTGAACAGTCTGTGCTGGGGGTGGGTGGGGTCTTTCTAACCCAATAAGCGCAGGGTTTCTTGTTGTTTTACAGCCTGAGCACACTGTTAGTTTTCAAAAAGTGGGGGACCTTTTAGCCTAGCATGTAGCCCTCCCCTCTTTCCCCACTTGTGTCTGTCTCTGAAGCGCTATCCTGGGGTCAGCTAGCTCACTCGAGCTTGGTGTTTTGGAGCCTTCCCGGGGTGGTGGTGGTGATCGCGGTGGTGATCGCGGTGGCGGACAATGTGTTGTAGCTCCGGTGGTATGGAGCCAGTAAAATCAAAAAGGCTGTGCGAGCTGTCAATGTCCAGCAATGCCTGTCTGCTGTATGTTAGCAGTGCATGGCATGCATGCACTGCAGAGAAAGCAAAGTACACACACACACAAAAATGATATTATTATAATATAATAATAACAGTTATCGGTAAAGATTTTAGAGGACACTGACTTAACTTCTGTTGTCCTGGTGATAGAAGGTCAGATCAGAAAACTCTATTTTTTTCAATGTTTAGTTTGGAGGATGTGTGGCAGTCTGTCTTTAATAATTTACACAATTAATGCAAATTAATGAATAGTTTTCACAATTAATGGTTAAGTAAACTTGTTTAAAACAAACAACAAAATGATTAACTCTCTGTCTACCTATGGAATTAGAAAATACTGTAGGAGCATCATGTAGATTTATTCAGTCAAATTTAGAGGAGTCAGTTTTTTAAACAAAATAAAAACATCATTTGCTTTTCATTAACATGTTGGGTTCCACTCACCTTCCATTTAATCAAAACGAAAGTTAATATTGTTGAAAAATGAAATGTTGCAAGTTTAATTTAATTACGTTTCTCCATGCTATATTACATTATATAAAATCAACCTAATGTAAAATATTCATATTAGAGTAAAATAAAGACATCCGGAAATGTATCTCTACACACACAACTGTTCACATGCCTGCTGGAATAAAAAAAGAGGACAAAATCACTCACCCACATGTGATCAGACTAGTGTGAGTGGTGTGAAAATGTACCTGTAAAATGTGGGATGGCGCTAATTAACACTAATTAAGAAACCATGAACAGCCAAACTGGAAGGTGGTGCAGTCAAAGCCTCCTCATGGGTGAGTCTTTTACATGCCTGTGTCACCTTGGCATGTGAATTGTATCTTATGTATTTTTGTAATAGAGATAACATTGCTAATTGTCAAACAGTCTCCCCTCAAAGATATTTCTGCACCTGACCAATTGTTGTATGTCGGAAAGTTCATTTGAAACATATTAGCTGGGAGTAAGGATGGAAAACCTAAACCTGTGGAAAATATATCAGGGATCAACCAATTATCAACCTGGCTGACACATCCGACATCCACATTTTTCAGATTATTCCAATTGTTTTAGTTTTTAGCGGATTGATGATAAAATACATTAATGTCAAAATGTGCTACTTTGGCTCTGATGCAGCTGCCTCTCCCTGTCTGTGGTCACCACTGATTGGTTGGTTACTTGTCATGAGGAAAAGCCATCACTAAGGAACAAAAATGCATTTATATGGTGGCCATCAAGGGCAAATGCGCTGCAGCATAACAAAACACATGCAAATACATAATATACAAGCAAATAAGAAAACATGTTCATCAATTTGATGACACATGCTCATCTTTCAGGAACTTGTCATCATGGTAACTGCACTTCACGGTTTAATACTTCATGTTCCTCTGGACAGAAAATACTCAGTCCTGCTGTGTGTTTGGCTCCACTGTAAGCAATTATTTTTGTATTTGGCTGCTTATAGCTAACCTCTTGCCAATTTTATATACAGATTTTCAGTACCCTCTTGGTTTAACAGGCGCATATGCACCAGTAGGTCTTGTAAACATTTTTGGTATTTTTTTCTTGTTTTTCTCCTTTTCCCCTCTTAATGAAGCACGCTTTGCCTACGATAGAGATACACGGAGGTTTGACAGAAAGGAAGAAATTACCCCTCATTCTGGGGGAAAAGAAATAATGTGCAGTGTTGGCTGCTAAATATGTATCTTCCTGACACAAAACAAGAGACAACCAGTAAGTCATAGAATGTAAGATATACATGTACACATATACTTATATGTACAATATTCTACTGCCACCATCTTCTTTTATTTATTTTTATTTTTTCATTTAATTGTATTTATTTTTTATTATCATTTTATTTTATTTATTTACTTATCTATTATTACTATTCGTTTGTTATCTGTTTTGTTTTTTATTCTATTTTAAATACTGTTATTGATTGTTGTATATTGTTGTGATTGTGCTTTGGCAACACATGTCAGATGTCATGCCAATAAAGCCTGTTGAATTGAATTGAATTGATACACACACAGTCATTGGAGTCACATGAGGCCCTCTGTGCACAGCCGTTGTTCTTAGAGGCTAAGTTGTTGAATCTCCTGGGAAGACATGAAAGGGCAGCATTGTAAATTGGAGATAGGTGGTGTCGCAGACCCCCTCCTCTGTATAAAAAAACATCTCTAAACGACTGTCGTTACAACACAATAGAGCACTAACGAAGTCGAAACCAACTTTCCACCATCCCCAACGACCGTACTAACGACTGTCGTTGGCAATAATGGAGCACATACGACCCAGAGGCCTCAGTGGCCTTGTGCCCGCCTCCTAAGAGGTTAAATAGCTGGACCTCCACACCGGCTAGTTGGACTAGTCTCAGCCTAGTCAAGGGAGCAGGAACTGATGAAGCCTCTCGGATGAGAGGTGAAACGTCTTCAAGACAAAAACCAAATCCAGTTGCGTTCGATTCAATTTCCTTGAGATAACTGTTCATATTGTTCAATATTATGTATATACAATGTATATGAGTCTATTTCTATTTCATAACTTTTTATTAGATTGTTTATTGTAATATTACTGTCCTTTGTTTCCCCGTTTTTGTAAATTATGATTCTGATTCTGATTCTTTGTGACCTCCATAACCTTACCCCAAGGCATGGACAAAAGGTAGACCAGTACTGCAGTTAAAAAGTCAGTCCATCTGCAATAACTTCAACGGATCCGGTTGCAGCATACCTCAGTGCAGATTCCTGCATGTGTGCTCCTTTTGTACCTTTCGCTTGTCTCGACCTGCCCATCTCCACAACCCAACCAACCACTAATTGACCACATCTGCTTCAATGCCCATCAATATCTCAGCACTGGGAAATTTGATCACATGAGTCTTTCCATTAACAGCTTCTCCTTACATAATAGAAAATAAAGATCTACATGAATCAAAGAATTGTATCGGATTGTATCTTATTGTACCCAAACTGGAACGATTCGTACTGTATCAGAATCAATCCGATGGTATACTTCCATAATATAAAGAATCTTCCCTGAATCGCATTGTAGCCCATGTATCTAGATACATATCAAGTCGTCTTATAAGGGAGAGATGCACACCCTTACTGGAAACACCCTCTCGCAAACTGGAATGGCATCGCCTTCTTCTACGAAGACCAACTGTCCAACCCACACAACATTCAGCTCTTCACTGATGTTGCCCCTTCTGCCGATTTTGGGGTTTCTACAGCCAATGGTGGTTCTAAGCCACATGGGCACCTGAGTTCTCTCAAAAACCTCTACAACCATCCTCATCAGTTTTTTAAATCAACCCTCATCTTAATTGCCATTCCCGTTCACTTCAAGAACATCAACTCTTGTCCCACTGCTTTGATACCCTACATTCTAGCCTCCTACCTCGCCATCTAGCCATACTCCAGAATCGACATTCCCACCGGCCTTCTTCGGTTTCCTTCAGTGCTCAGAGTTCACCACACCGCCTGCTAAATTCAATCCTCATCTCCATCCCTATGTGTCTGACCTGCGCTGCATCTCAGAAGAGTGCCTGGTTTACACACTTAGTTAAGCAAAAGCAGCCAAACTGGCAAAGCCTATATGAGTTACTAGCACATCAGATGCAATTCAGAAAATTTAGCAACCTAGACAATGAAGTCAGTTCTTTGGTATTTTTTACAGTGAATTTCTCTACATTTGCAAAAGTTCTTTAGATCAAAGGCTCTGTTATTTACAAGTTTCAAGTGTTTTTGCCCTAAGAGATTACTTGGAACAACTGTGTAATTTGGACTTGAGTTTTAGGGTGTAGCCAAGTATTTGAGTTATATTTGTTGATTTTCATGGGAATTAAAAAAATATATATTTGAAGTGATGATGATTTACTTTTGTCACTAATTAATTAATTGCTGTCAGGTCTACTTTGCTTTTTTAAATTTAAGCATTTAAGTGTTAATGTTGATTGCACAATGCAGTTGATATAGAATAATGAAACATTAAACACTATACAATCCCAGCTGGCACCACACGTCAATAGACGTTGGTCTTTGGTTGGATTCAAGTCATGACGTCAGGTGACCAAAACCCAACGTCCATTGACATCTACTTTCAACATCTTTTGACATAGGAATATTGATGTCAAATGACGTTAATATTTTGCTGTTTTTATGTTGTGGTGTCTGGCAACCAAAACCCAACGTGTGTCAGACGTCTTGTACTCACACAACTTTGACGTTGAATAGTGACCTTTTTGATGACAAAATTCTAATGTCTGGACAACATCTATCAACAACGTTGATTTGACTTAAGATAGCCTACATAACTGATATCCAACGTCGGACCAACGTTAAGTTCAGACGTTAACCCGATTTTCATTCGTCTCTATGACGTCTAATTGACGTCTAGTGCCAGCTGGGATTGTGTCTGCCACTGAGCACGCAGTCACCCGAAATAAGGAAGATTATACAACAAGTAGTTCCGACCGAGCAATCTGATTGGTCAACAACACATTTTGACCGTGCTCAAATCAGCATTACAGCAGCCTGACTCATTACTCAGAGTATTACTCTGCCAAATCTGTGACAACATTGTATCTCCATGGCAACATCGTAACTGTCAGAGCTGGAGCAGGAAACGGCAGAAAAATAAGCTACAAAATGGATCGGTTTGTTGTTAATTTTGATATATTTGGCGCTCTCAGTTTGGATGAATGGATGGAGGAAGATGAGAAGAACCAAATGACAATAAAAGAAAGATTTGTGGTAAATAAAGTGATAAATCTGTAACTTCTCTGTTCTTTATAATTAGATAATAATAAGATAAAAATGAAACAAGTCCGAGCTGAGCATTTTATTAGGGCCCGAGCAGGTCAGGGACCTGCGAGGACCCTATTGTATCTGTAGGAATTATTCTTATTATTATACTTCTGCACTTTAACTGCAGGTTTGGAGGCCTGAACATACCCCAAAACTCACCAAACTAAAAAAAAAATTTTGATAATTTATTGTCATTGGGTGTGGGCGTGGCTCGGGGACTCTATAGCGCCCCCTAATGTAAAGCCCCCGCCTTTAACAAACAGATACGTGAACGAAATTCGGTACGCTTATTTATCATGAGCAGACGCACAAAAAACCCTCAAGGACCACGACCATCACTCCAACAGGAAGTTGTCTATTTTGATGTGAAATTTCATTTTTGGCCAAATCTTGCCCTCGTTTGAGAACTATCTCGTCCTAGAGATTTAACGCCACAGTCTTCAGATTAACGCACAATGAATCCTTATGTCTTGAAGATTAAAAGTTGTTAAAGGCGCGATTCACAGTCATACCTGGTGGGCGTGGCGTGGCGGCCATTTTTTTTTCTTCGCCGTCAGTCATCAAGTCCTCATAAATTCGACATACGGAGTCCAATCTCCATCAAATTGCTCATACATGTAGAGGGCGTGGCCCTGAATTTTTCTACACATCGATACAGAGTCGGCCATTTTTATTTTGGCGGACATTTTGAAATATTTCAATCCTTCGCCATGGAGCATAACCTCTACATTAAAATTCTCATCTGCACCAAATTTCTCAGGAATGTGTGTCATGAGGAGACGCACAAAAAAGCAATTTACACCCTTAACCTCACTCCAACAGGAAGTCCTCCATTTTAATTTTCGCTGCCATCCTTCAATATTGATGTAATGCCATTCTATAATTTTATACAAGTTGTCCACTAGATGGCAATGTTGTACTGTGAGTCACAAAACTCCTATTTAGGTAAAGATTTCGCCAAATAGCCATCTGATACACACAGGAAGTCAACCTAATGTCCTAACACTTTATTTACATAGTACATGTCACAAAGTGAAAATGTAGGTCAAACAGTTTTACACAATCAAAGCAAGCAAATAATCAGAAATTAAACCAAATGCCTGATATTGATACACAGCCATAAATACCTTTTAGAACTAGGCAACTGACACATTATCTTCCATGCATCAATGTGCTGTGATGACAAATAGAATCAAATTTACATGCATTTGCAGGGAAGTTTCTCCACTTTGCACAGCACCGTACAATTAAGAAGAAAATCCCACCAAAAAGTCAGTGCAGTCAGTGGGCAGCAGTCAGCAGGCAGCAGGCAGCAGGCCACAACTGATGCACACTGCGACGCCGGCTCTCGCCGACGCGCGCGGACTGCGAGGGCCCGTTCATCGCTGCTTGCAGCTTTAATTTTTTTTTTTTTTTTTAAACATTATTTATTACTCATGAAAATAAATCACAAACCACCTGTCAGCTGCCAAAGTCACATTTATAGAATAAAGTGTCCCGTTTTACCGAGCGGGCTGAGCTTATTCCCTTCGCTGTGAGAGACTCTATTGTTTTATAAGAAATATAAAAGAAAAAAATCAACACCTTTGTTATAACTTGGGCGATAAAAATAAGCATTTTCTGTTTATCTGTGCAGTATTGATTTAGGTCGGGAAATTCCGAGATGGCGATAAAACAACGTCAGCTCAGAGTTCACTCATCTGGGACTAGAAAATCCTTTCCATTGCTCGGTCGTTACTATGGGTTGGACTACTTGCTGTAGTGGTAAACTACGTTCCATTACACATATGAGTCTACTGACGGGGCTGGTGACTTCAGTGCTGCTTGACCGCATCACTGTCGTGCTCAAATGACGTTAAAGCACACCCTCTCGGGTAATATTGCTTAATTAACAGGCAATCCATTTCTATTACAGACCATATTATTTAATATACTCAATGTTTTGTCCTGTGTTGTTGTTATCTGCAATTTTGAGGAAAAAGGAAACAATCCAGTTGTCTTTGTAACAACAGCATGGACAATAAAACCACTTGGAAACACAAGGCAGGATAAGTTTTCTGCTGCCACTTTAAGCAATTGTCAATAAAACACAACACAGATGTTTCACATTCTAACCCTTTCAGTAGCTTAAAGGCAGAACTCTGTCTTTCCTGGTGTAGTGTTACAGGAATTATAAGGTGGCGGTCACTGTCTTTTGTCAGTTTTGTTACTTGACTTGTAACATAACACTTGTGACTGACTTACTTGACTTCACATGGATGAAACCTGGAGCGCACTGAAAAGTTACAACGGCCAATCCCTGAACCAATCACTTCTTGTGTAGATGTCACTTACATATCCCTACGCTTTGCACTTTATGAAATAGTTCCATTACAATACACCTTGGAAGCTGTTACTGAGAGTCATGTGCAGGAAGTGTTGAGTTTCGCTGACAGTGACTAAATAGTGATTAAAATAATGGAAGAGTAGACGCAATTAAAATGATTAGTGAATGAAAACGATATTTCCATTCTCAACTCTCATGCTTATAGAAAATAGAAATAAGAAATAACAAGAAGCGACACTCAGCAGTAGAGTGGTATGACATGACTGTTGTTGTATTTATGGGATTAAACCATTATATTGAATTTAATATTCTTTATAGTTTAGCTTATTTTGTTCTATTCTATTCTATTCTAGTCTAGTCTGTTCAGCTTGCTGTCATTAAGATAAAGTAAGAAGATCTACACCTCATTTGCCAGTTTGTATTATCTTACGAACAACAAAAGCACAAAAATACACACACACACACACACACACACACACACACACACACACACACACAGACTCTTGACCCTGTCACCACTGTAGTTACAGTGTGTCAGAAGCACATGGCCATGGCCTGCTGGTATCCTTTCAGTGCTTCCATGTCCTCTGTAGTGCTGCACACACATTAAGTGGTCAGTCAATCCAGCTGGAGAAGCTGAAATCAAAGAAATCCCATTAAAAGGCACAGAAGGAGTTTGCTTCTCTCTCTTCCTTTCATGTCTGTTTTTAGTTCATCCACAGCAAGACAACTGTTTGATCCAGATGCCCCTTGCTATACAGAAAAAGATTGTATAAGTGCTCGATTCTGTTTGTTCAGGAGAAAAATAAGAGTGAATTTTCCAGGGGAAAAATACGACTCTTCACCAGTGACATGGTGTTGGTTACTGTAGTATCTATGCGTATGTAAGGAGGACAGACAGACTAATATTCTTCTCTTCACAGCACAAAAACACCTTCATGTACAGTAGCAATGAATGCAATGAATGAACAGAGAGGTGTTTTATATATAATGATTCTTAATCCAGTCAACTCGTCTAACATCAGGGAAGAACATAGTTCAGTATGGAAAAACGGTGGCGTTTTCCTTTAATGACTGAGGTTTGTGTTGGACTAATGGTTTATTCAAGAGGCGTGCCCCTTTAGGTGCTGTGTCCTTTTTCACATTCTTCCTCTTGCTTCATCACAAAGACAAGAAAACTGCTGTGGATGTGAAAAAAGGAAAGGGAATGAGGAACAGCACAAATGTGTCCATTATAAAGATGAACATTTAACATGGGCTGAACACTGTGTTAATGTACTGCTTTGATATTAATTATTCAGCTGTCAAGTATTTTTGGCCCAGATGCAGGCCAGTAGCATCTTGGCAACTCAGCAGCATAAAGGATTATGTTATTAATTTTAATGCAGAGGTTTTGTGACCCTGGTGTTTGATACCATATTGACTGATTGTGATGTAAATATCAGTTTCAGTTCATTACTTCTCTGTACAAAGAGAGCATTGCTCTGTAATACAGTCAATGCCACCCTATTTTCAAGTAATGTAATTTTGTATATTATAAAAAATGTCATGGCGACAAATGTAAAATCTGCCTGGCTCATGTTCAGAGGCATGTTTGAGTAAATGAACCGCTACATGTATCTACCACACAAGAATCACAGAGAGGTGGGCATTTGATATGCAGGACTGTGACACCAGAGAATGGGGTCCTGTCTGTAGTCAGGTTTGGCCAACAAAAGTAGTTTGGTAAAGCTTAAAGGTTCATGTTCATTTACTTGTCATTCCACAAGACAGGGTTGTACAATTAAATATAAGTTTTAGTCCCATTATGCTACAAAGAAAAAAAATATTTAATTTGATGGTGTGTTGAGGATGAGTTCAGGAGTCTCACACCCCCAGGACTGAAGCTGCTCAGTAGTCTGGTGGTATGGCAGCAGATACACCTGTATCGTCTGCCAGATGGCAGCAGGGTGAACAGACTGTGGCTGGGTGGTTGTTGTCTTTTAGTATCCTTTGGGCTCTGTGCAGACATCTCACTTCACTGATATCACTGATATGATGCCCGGTAGATGGGATGGGATGAGAAAAATGATGTGTTTTTTAACATTAAAGCACGTACACTTTTCTACTAGGGACCCAAAATGAGGATATGAACACAATACAGAACATTTAAAGTTAAGGAAAGGTTGTGGTTTCAGTTCAATGTGGATAAACATGTTGGGCCCAGCTTTGACGGTCTATAGCGCATGGTCTCCTGAGATCCTGTCTACACATTTATCTTAGAAGAATTCTCCTTTCCTTACAAGAGTTTGCTACAGCTTTTAGTTTTCCTGCTTAAATGTGCCACGATATTTGTTACAGTGACATTAATGCGTGAATCTAGGAGTAACACCGAGGGTATAATAGAGCCTGTTGTGACTCTGTGGACATATTTTGTATTAGTCACTGCAAGCCACTACTGGATTACAAGATCTGATATATACTTTGCCAGAAAACAAAATGAAATACTTTGTCAGTTAACATTTTATTGATACATTCAGTACTAACATTTTTACCATTATGTTAATTGATGATGTAATCCAGCCAGAAACATGGTGACTACGTTTCCTTCAAAATGTATTCACTGATTCAAAGTAGTTGTATACAGCAAGATGGTCCAGCCTGAGGTAAGGAACACAGTCATGGGGGCAGCCACTTTGGTGTTTTCAGTTAGTGTGGCTGATTAGACCTCTGCTCAGGTTTAAGTAAGCAGAGCTCTGCTGGGATTTGCATGAGAGTTACCAAACTTCATGACAAATACATTAGGGATCAACTGATATGGTTTTAAAAAAGGTGACAAATATTTGGAAGTGTTGTACATTTACAGTACAAAAGAAAATCATAGTGTCAAAATGTAGAAAAACCAATGAGGGGACGTAACAAAGTACAATTTAGAATAGATAGATAGAATATACATTATTGTCCCCTTGGGGAAATTTGTCATGGACTCAGAGTGCGTAGTGCGCAGTAGCACAGACACACATATACCAGCTCAAGGCGTACACACAGGCTACACACACACTCATGACACATCCAATAAGAGATTCAAACAGATAACAAACCAAACCAAACAGAACACTTCCCAGGCCTCAGCGTACACATCTAGTTCACATTTGGATGGAGGTGGGTACGAAAGAGTTTTTAAAACGGGATTCTGTCCCTTCTGCCAGAAGGCAAGAGCTCGTATTCCGCTTGAAGGATGTGGGACGGGTCCGACAGTACCGGCGCCTGCCTGAGTACAGACTGCTCGTAGATGGACTGAAGGGAGAGCTTGTCAGTCCTCCCATCACCGTCATAGCAGTCTGTACCAGGCGCTGCAATTTAGACTGTGTGGAGAGATTGCCGAACCACGCCGTCCTCCCAAACCTGATGACACTCTCCATCGCTGCCTGATAAAATAAGAACATGATGTTCTGGCTGACGCCAAACACCCTCAGTCTGCGTAAAAATACAGCCTTTGTTGTAATCGGGAAAATTTAATCAAGGTCTGTACTTACGTACAATTTTAAGGTACCTTTTAGGTCCAGGGACGATGATGGCTGTCGTAACAGCCTCCTGTCCAGAGTGAGCTATTAAAAATGTCAGTAATAACATCAGCTAGTTGATTGGCTCAGGTTTTTAGTACACAGCCAGGTATATTATCTGGACCAGCAGCCTAATTTCCATCAATCTCAGCAGGATTTTTCTCACATCTGCTGTGGTGACACAGTGGCCGGTCCTCTCCAGGCAGAGTAGACTTTACAGCTGAGATCAACGTAAAGTGAAGCTCATCTGGCAATCTGGCACGTGCACGCATGATGAAATGCTCCTGCTTTTGTAGCCTGTGATATTTGAAATCTCCTGCCACATATCTTTAGTGCTGCTGGTGTTGAGGTCCCTCTCCAGTCTCTGCTGTCTCCTCTTTTCCGCCTTGCTTTCAGTCTTGCTCTGGAGGGGTTATATGCTTCCTCGTCACCTGACTGAAAGGCAGCTTTTTTGGCTCGGGATAGAACCCTCACCTCTCCATTCATCCAGGCCTGCTGATTGATCACCACATCATCAACACATTTGCTGATATATGATTTCACTGAAGATGTATATTCTTCCTCAAGATTGATGTTGTTATGTGGCAGCAGGTCTAAATATTTTGCCTGTGCACTCAGAACAATCCTGTGCTGCTGTAGCTACGTCTTTAACAGTTTTAACTAATGGTTTGACCCTCTTTAACAGCTGGGATTAAGTAGGCAGGAAAAGCAGGGAAATATGACCTGATAGGCCAAAGCGAGGAAGTGGGAGGGCTTTGTAGCTACTAGGAATATTTGTATACATGGTATACACAGGATATTTCTTCCTCTGGTTGGGATCTGGACATGCTAGTGAAACTGTGGTGAAACAGTTCTGAGGTCTGTTTGATCAAAATCACCAGCTACGATAAAAAGTCCATCTGGTTGTTTTGCCACGTGGCAGCTGATGACATCATACAATTCCTGCAGGCCATTTTTGGAGTTGCATCCAGAGGAATGTACCCAGCAATAATGAAAATACAGGTGACATTCTCTAGGCAAATTATATTTTTCAACATCTAAGCATCAAAAATTCAACATCCTTTTTAATCAGGGAGGTGATGTGTGATGGCCAAGATAGGTTCTCTCTGATGGTAATTGCCAGGAATCTAAAACTGTCCAATCGTCAAACAGCTGATACCGATGATGTGCCGATATTCCTGTGTACATCTTACATGTGAAAAACATTGAAATGCTAAGTTAATTTCTGTGTTATTAAATCACTAATTCCAATTACAATGACACCTTGTTTTCGTTGATAAAGTTTTCATACTTAATATTATGTTTGATGAATATTGTGGAGGCATCTTTACTAGAGCTATGTCGTTAACCTCCCGATGTTCAATCCTTGCATCCTTTTAGCAAAATACTGACTAGGAAAAAACAAATATCTCAGTTGTTCTCATTAAGTCTGCAAAGCCATCACTGTAGCTTGTAAAGCTTAAATTCTATGAGTTTAAGAATGGTGGATGTGATGGACAGGAAGAAGACACTTTCATTTGTGTTGGTCAAATTCAAACTGTTTGCTGGGGGACAAAAATCTGATTTGACGCCAAGAAAATGCACAATTTCACAGGGTCTATCAAGACAACAGGTAGTTTGGATTAACAACAAGCAATATCAACAGCAAATGAAAATGGGAGCAGATCAGATAGAAAGTATGTTTTTTAGTAAAATGTGATTAATTATATAGACAAAATAAATGTAGCTTTCCATCACATCTCACAGCATTCATCAGTGGATGGTGCATACATGCATGCATTGAATACAAAATCTGGCTGTTGAGTCAAGACATGGTGTCAAACTACTGGTCATTTTTCATACTCTCGCAAATAAGTTAGACTTGAATAGAGAAAATATGAGAGTCATTTTTACTGGCCACTTCAAGTATTAACACAGCATATTTGTGGCATTTTTTGGATTTTTATATGAGGCAGAATTGATTGTGAGGCTGCTGTTGCACTCTTCCTGAATACAAACCAGAGCTTTAATCCAGTGTTGCCTATAGCAAAATGTTCCCCACTTTAAAATTTCCTTCACCGTATTGATCCCGCTCCTAACAGCCGCAGTGAGGGACATTCATTCATGCAATCTTAATAATAGCAGGTAAAGAGGCCACCACCATTATAACAAAACACAAGCCTCCCTGTGGCTGAGAGAAAAATGAATTGAATGAAGCCAAAAACAGTGACAAACTTTGTTTTGGTTCAAACAGCTGAATCTCTGTTATGCAAACAGCAAATCGAAAGAAAGTGTATTCTGTAAGTTGTGTAACATGTTGCATGTCCTTGTTTAAGAAGCAAAAGCCTAAAAAACTAAAACGACAAAACCAACAAATATGTTCTTTTGAATATTTCATATTTAGAATATTTTGCAGCTTTGCAATTTTGTGCTCGTGGGAAGAACTCTGTAATTTGGTTCTCAATACAGGGGAGGCTGCAAGACAAGTGAGCGATTGGTACACTTTGATAAAAAGCATAAAGTCTGAAAAACTCAAAATAAAGAATAAAGTTTCCAGTAGTAAACAAATAACATATGAAGATTTACCTTAATTTAAATCATTTTTTATATATAAAAAAAAATACCTATAATTATTATTAATATATATATGTCCAGGCAAATTACAGACCGACAAAATAAACTGTTACTCATTTATCTAATACCTGTAGAAACCGGTTATTTTATACATTTTTACTTTAAAAAAAACAACAACAAAAAACACCTCATAAAATATGGCCTTGTCATAGATGCACCTCTCTGTTTCTTCTTTTTTTTGTGAATTATAACACAGTAACAAGGCTCCTTTAACTAGTGGATTGCACAGTCATTACTATTCTGAATCTGAATATATGTACATATGATATACAGTATATATTCAGTTCAGACTGCCTATATGTCATGTTTGTCACAAATATTCTGGATATTCATGATTGAATGAAGTTCAATCTTATCTCACTTTGTAATGCTGCTACTTGTACATAAATAAAAGATCAGATACTCGTTCTGCCACTGAGTATTACTGCTATAGCTGTTACTCTCTTAACATCACAAAATACTATGTAGTTCCACTACTGCAACAAAACTACTTTCACTACCTACTACTACTACTACTACTACTACTACTACTACTACTACTACCACCAGCAATGAAAACACAACACCCGTCTTTAAATCTCTCCACTCTCCCATTACCCTTAAATCAAGAAACAAGATAAAGATGAACCTGCACTTATGTTGAATGGTTTTTAACTTACTCCAAGAGCTGGGAGGCGTAGTGGACGTAGGGGACAGTATCTTACAGTGAGCGCCCCTTGTATTTATCAGAGCGGTACAGTATAGGCACTGCAGTGTTTGTGGTCAGTCTTGACTCATCAGCAGTGTAAGGCAATCTCAGGCCCCACAGCCTGTCTTCTTCTGCAAGCTGTTAAACAGTCTCCTTTCCACTCTGACACCTCTGGAAAAGGTCACTCTCTCATCTCCATAATGACCAAGGACAAAGAGGAGGCAGAGTGGATCAATAGGCAGCTCAAACCCATATCAGTACAGATGCATTGATCTGCTGCTTAGAGAGAAGACGAGTGATGCTCTGTGCCAAGACACTGCTCTGCCTGCTTTTATAGCAGCAGATGAGAGGAACGGCGGCACATGTGAATATTTGCAGCAGGCGTCCATTCCTTATAACCCCACAGTATACCTCAATACTGTAAAACCTTGTAAAGACAGTATATGCATGCATATGACAGAGACTGGAAGTATAATAGTTACGGTATCTTACAGAGAATCTCACGCATAAAGTTTGATTGACCTGGATTTTTCAAGGTAAGTGGTTATTTTCTTTTTTAAAGTATCTTTTGGCCTTTTATATAGCTTTATTGACAGAACAGGCTCAAGATACAACAGGAAACAGGATGGGGGGGGGGGGTAGTGACACGCAGCACAGGACCCCAGGCCGGGACTCGAACCCCGGTCTGCTGCAGCGAGGACAAAGCCTCTGTACTCTTTTTCTGATGTTTTAATCAGTGACCAAACAAGCTCAGGCACATTCTCCCTCGGGACTGCACAGGGACTGACTGATTTGCATGTAGTGTGGGAAAACAAAGACAGATTGCGATCAGATTGTGATCTGTCCAAAACGCAGATGTATATATGTAGCTGTAGTGTAAATGAAAGCATCCAAAATCTCATCTGGATTTTTTCCAGATACAAGAACATGGAAAGTCTAAATAGGACTTTTGTGAAAAGCAACATCACGTCTGCAGCAGGGGAGAAATCAGCGGCCCTCTCATAATGTTCCAGTCCTTGAGTTAGGACAGTTTGCTTAGTTTAGCAGCATTTTGTTTACATGTTAGGACATTTAGCAGATTCTGTCCAAAGCGACTTACAGTAATTCATACATGTGATGGTGGTGGCTGCCACGCAAGGTGCCGACCAGCACATCAGCAGCAGTTTGGGGTTCAGTATCTCGCCCAAGGACACTTCAACATACAGACCAGGGGAACGGAACCAGCGGCCTTCCGATAACAAGACACTGGCTCTACCCCTGAGCCACAGCAGGCCAACTCACCCATGTTGATGAGGACAGGGACAAAATTATGAAATAAATAATGATTATAAAGGAAAAAATTGCAGCCCAGCTCACTACAATAACAGATACAGATAGTGCTGATTGGTATGACAGCACAAACCATGAAAATAAGACCTACGTTAAATGAAGAAGCTTTTAAGAGCTTTCCAGTCTGCAGTTTCTGCACAAACCCTCTAAGGCACAGTCCTCACTGAAGTGTAATTTACCCATCCTGACTCAAACTTGCAGATACACATCATGATAAAACATTAAACAATCTGCCAGCAGCTAATTGAAGCTGTCTGTGTCTTTGTCACCAACTCCTGAAATCCTCCTTCCTGAAATTCCTTTATTTCCCCTCCACCTCTCTTTACATCTTCCCTTGTTTCGTCACAAACATTCACCCTTGAGCTACAGATTAGCAATGCCAGCGCTTTGTGAAGCTGTACAAAGCCTAAGCAATTAAAGGCTCTTCTCTCGCTTAACAAGCTCTAATCCAGACATGCTTTTATTGCATTTGATTTTGCTCGCTGCTTCTGCCAAAAACGCTGAGAGACAGGGACCCTGCTCTTTCTCTAAGTGTAGCAATAATCAGTGAGGATTCAGACACTGCTCAGGTTCTGGCAGCTGTCACTTTCCCAGCCACGGATGGCAAACAAATTCATATAAAAAACCAAAACAGCCCTAGAGAGAAGCCTGGATCGACCTATCAAACAACAGGAAATGGAAATTGTTTGGCAGCCTTACACTTCGGTAATGCCAGGAATCCTTCTTTAGAGGGTGAGTACTTGCTGAGACAACACAAAGCAATGTTCTCTATGCTGGATATGTCTGACCTAGCATAAATGAATTCAAACCTGTGGAAATGATTGAATGTTAACAGGGAACTGATTGATCGTTGGATGTTAAAGTGAGCACACAGGTGTATGCTGTTAACAGAGAAGTACAATTTAAGTGGCCATTGCCAGTGTCTGTGTGCAGAGATAACAAGCAGGGAGGAATTCTATTCTGACTGTCTTCAGCAAAATGATGAAGCACAATCACCAAACCTGTTCAAACACAGGCGGTTCGCTTTTGGTTTGATTGCTGCAAAACCATACATTTGAGTCAGTATGAAACACAAGAAGTAAACCTATGTTTGGGTACAGAAAGTATTCATATTTAGAATGTAAAACTATTTTAAGAAAATTATAACTTTTTGTATTGTTGAAATTACACATAATTATTTGTAGATTGCAGTAGAATGCTGCCTCAAGGTGTAAATTGTTTGTACAAAAATGATTAATGTATGAGAGCTCTCTGAAGTTAAGTTGAATAAATATTAAACAAAACAGTGTATGGATACAATTACATATCTAAAATGTTAACTTTTTGATATCTTGATATATTTGAATGAAGTAGTCCAACTTAATCCTTAATCCTATAAATGATGTTGGCTATTGGGCTATCATTTACTTCATGGTCCCTTAATACCATTCAGTCGTGTACCTTTCCCTTCCATGTTCATTTGTACAAATATCTCACAAATCATTGTTTCACAAGTTTGAAACCTTGGACATGACCAAGGCTCAACTTAAGCGTTGAAATCACCAAGCTAATCAAATCATTTTGTTCTGTAATTAGTTCATAGCACATTGCACTTAAGTGCCTGCTACCTGCTCACCCCTCTTTCATGTTGATGCTGGGGCGCTAGATAGCCAACCAAGTGCTCTATTGTGTAATTATATTATATTGTAATTGTATTAATTATTATTTACACAGTTTATGTTTGTTAAAGTTTACATCAGTGTTAAAGTGTATTATGTTAATACTCCATAACATAGCTTTCCCATATCATCCATTGGCTATATATATATATATATATATATGTGCATATACGCACATATATATACGTACATACATACATAGACTGAATTGCTTTGCAATGATGATCAAGTTGAATGAATGTCATCGTATTTTCATTATTAGTCTATATCAGTCTTATGTATAGAACACACATCTGTGTTCTATAGAACATCACATGTGTTTTTTCATTCAAATGTCACATCCAGTGGTCACATACACTTCTCCTCTCTCTTCAGATGCACCTTTTGACACAGCATGAGGTGCTGCTGTCCCCTCTACCTCAGCACAGCAGAGTGACACAGCAGGTTTTTATTTTGTATGTAAATAGAATATTCTTTAACATGTTTGTGCAATGCCTTATTTATATTGTATTTTTAATTTATCACTTGTTTCTTTCTTCAGTTTTTATTTGGTGTAATATTTTTGGCTTAAAAGAAATAAAATCTTGAATACATACATGCAGTTTCTGTGTGAGTGTATGAAAATTGATTGTGAAATTGACAGCGATGCAAGGGGGCGCCAGCTAAAATCTTGTCTAGGGCACCAAATTGGTCAGGTCACTGTCTACAGCTGTATCTATATCTATCTATCAGTAGGGGTAGGTAAAAATAAAAAGATTTCCATAAGAATCGAAATTTTATCTCCCATGATTCAAAATATTTTCACAATCGTCAAAAATCGATTCTCTAAATATTAATTTGATGTTGACGGAATGTAAAAGACAGAACTAAACTGCAAGGTTAGTGCAGCACCTGAACAGCACCCACGCTAGAGTTATCTTGAAGTTCATCTTCAAAAAAGGCAGCGTTTGCAAGCATTTGTTTTGTACAATGACTGGATAATTATCTTTGCAAGATGAACATTAAACAGGCCACATGTTTGTGAACACTTTGATGCCATCCAAGACGTTACAATATAACGTTAACGGAGCAGAACAGCGGTCAGCAGTAACAAACAGGCCAGGTGGCAACCGCTAACAAGCTAACAAACACACATTGCAGCATTCAACACTTTAAACAAACTCTGTAGTGAAGAAAATAACTCTGCTCAGTCTGTTTAACCTGAAAAACCCTGATTCTGCTCCGCGTCTTGTACAACGATGGAACCGTTGGAGCTAACAGAGAGGCTGCTCTCACTGCTGGATTATAACATTAATAACACAGTAGAGCACACCCCCTTATTTTGTTATCCACATACAGGCATGCATGCTTTCAAATGAATTATTTAGGTAATTATTCCTGTTAACTTTTGAAAATGAAAAGGCTGAATTAAATTTGAATTGGGCTGCAAGCAGAAGTTTCAAAGACAGAAATCTAAAAACCTTATCACAAAAAACTGAAACTATCCTCAGTGTGGCTGGATACCTCAAAGGGAAGTGAAAACATGTCAAATGAGAAGTTTTGTTTGAAGGAAATAAGAAGGAAAGTCATAGAAGGTTGATTGCTCATCTCCGTTGTTTCCAACTTGTGATTTCCATGTAGGTTATTAGTAGAGATGTGATATAGTAGCTACTTGCTGGGTTCCTGTGCATGTAAACATCACAACTGACAGAAATATTTATTCTGACTGTAGTTTGACAGCTCTCAGTCATGCTGATCTGGAGTTTTGATGTAAACTTGCCCTCACTCAGACTGTCTGGTGCACTGCATGGTGTCTGCTGCCAGCCTGTCAGCTCCAGTGTCCAGCAGCTACAGTCCATCTGTCACCTTGGATCTGTCCACCTACTGTCTCCATCAATCCTAAGATCCAGCAGCATAACTGAACAAGATGTTCCCTACTGACAGACTGCTACAAAAAGCAGTGTGCAGCCTCACTGGAGGGCGGACAGAGACTATTTGACTTCATCAGGGGCTGGAGAGGATAAAGAGACAAGGAAAAAGAAAGAAGGGCCGTGAAAGAAAACAAGCAATAGGAAGAAAAATGGTAGATAGATACAGAGTGAGATGGAGGATAAGACAAGAAAGGGACAAAAATGAATGGATAGTAAAAATTAGGAAGCAAAGCCATTACTTAGGCTGTGTCGGGAAGCCCCCAGCTAAGTAACCAGCAGCAGAATGCTGTAAACGTGGAGGAGGTGGTGGCTGATACAAATGAGACGCTGACAAGCTGCAATCCAATTAGATGAAGAAATATGAGGGTGGGTGTGCTGAGATGTGGGACCTATCAGCAGGTTGCAGCTTTGGGGAAGATCAAGCACTTCACCACCTTGCAGCTGGCAAACATGATGGATCACCTGACACATGCATACTCTAGACACACACACACACACACACACACACACACACACACACACACACACACATTAAACTTATCACAGCCCATCCATGAAACATTTTTATTGTATTCATTAATATTGGTGTAACAGTGCTGTGCTAGCCATCATCTTCAGGAATGATCGGAAGGAGATTTATTATAAACAGTACAAAATTAAGGTACAGTGATTATACACAGGCAGGCACACCTCGTATCTAACAAGTCTAATCCAGGTTCGTACTACATGTTATTAGCTTGATAACAGCCTGTCTCGATAGATGTCACGTGTTGGAAAGAAAATGGCCGTTTTATCTTTTATTACAGAGGACAAGCAACATTTAGGATGCCTCATAACATCCTGACAAAAATTTTCCTTCAACAATGAATTCCATGATACATTCCAAATGTTGACCAATAACTGCAAGCATGGCGAAGCCAAGAGGAAGGATGTTGTTGGTGCAGTTCAGTGGAGCTGGATGATCCTGCTGGAAAGGTCACTGTTGTTTTTCTTTGTTCTGCTTTTCTGAATACAGCACAGGCAGCCTCATGCACTGCCATCGTTTCGTTGCATTATTGTTCTCAGATGTCACCCCCTAGCACCTCCTCCCTGGTGACATTACATCCACTGTGAAAAATGGCACACTATGATTTGTTGAGGACCAACATAAAGTCTGTCATGTCTCTCAGCCAAGTCACAGCAATAATTTATCATTCTATAATCAACTAATCTGACGCAGCGATCATCCTTACAGAGAAACATATTGTGTAGTATCCCAGGTTAAAAGAATCCAGTATAGAAGCTGCTGTCGCAATGTTGTTGTTTTAGCTAACTTCTTGTTCGTTTTGCAGTAAGTACAGTAAAACTGCCTTTTCAATAAAAGGGACAAAATTATGGAACTCACTGCCAGACTACTTGAAATGTATCCCTACATTTGTCGCATTTAAAAAACAAATAAAAGTGTGGCTACTTCAGCAACAATCTTGCTCTCATGCTTAGTTTTTTACTATTTAGTTTTAATATTTAGTCTGTGTTCTCTCTGTATTATTATTATTATTATTATTATTATTATTATTATTATTATTATTATTATGCTGTTGTTTTATGCTTGTATTTTTAATAATGTTAATCTGTATTATTATTTTTAATCAAAAGCCCTACTAGAGACAAGTGTCATGAATTAGCTTTGGCTAAAAACACTATGATGCATACATCAGACGACTGTTCAAGATTATCTATGTTTTTGTATCTGTCCCTACTCAAATAAACCTTAAATAAATAAATAGATACATTTGTCACATGGTGCAAGGACAATCAGCAACAAAACCAATGAGCTTGCGATGGACTACTGCTTTATGTCCATTAGTGTGCAAGTTCATTGACAGAAACAAAACAACCAATTCCTTGTTTGTGTTCACATGCCTGGCTGATAAAGCTGATTCTGATAGAACATAGTGAAACTACAAATTCTAAAACATGGTTGCTTCCAACCCAGGAGCAAATATCTCTACAATCAGCACAGTTTTAAGGTGGAAATCCAAGAATAACATCACCAGTTCAGTTTCTAACCAGTTGTAATATGGTCCACGATGTTATGGTGCTGAATCATGGCCAGAAAAATGTTTTTGCAGAACATTATGATGTCACGGTGAATCTGTGAAGCAAATGCTTTCTGGGAGGTCACAGTGAACATGACCTTTGACCGCCAAATTAAAATCAGTTCATTGTTGAAATAAGATGAGAGATCCCTTTCACAAGACTGAGAGGGAAGGACGTACAGACGGACGTTCCGACAGACGGACACACAACCTGGAAACATAATGCCTTAGGACACGGCTATTGCCCGTGCAGAGGCATAATAACATTCTTCAGAGCAAAAACAAAAGGATTTGGCTGTTCAGGAACAGAGGGGAGAGAGTGACATGACTGTGTACAGAAGAGGAAAACCCAGCAAGTTATTCCAAAGAGAAAGAGAACAGAATTCCATTTGGGGATTCAACACAGTAATCCCCCTTCCGTCATTCACAACACCCACTGTCTTTCCACCCTCCAGTCCATAGCATGATAGAGCTGCTGTCATTAATTCCGTAGAATGGGGTGAAGATGAGACAGGCAGCGAGTCACAATCTTCACAGCCACATATATGGAGCCTGGCCTCCTTTCATCTCTCCCAGACAAAAACACAAAGATACTATCTGCTATGCCTGAAACCCATTTCTCTGTGCCATTAGGAGCTGAAATAGGGTCCTTTGGAGGACCTGTGGGCCTTGAATCATCAAAGCCTATATGTATGTTACTGAGTGATTCAACTGCATGAGTGTTTGCTGCTCGCAAGCTGCCTGAAAACCAATGAGTGGAAACTGGATACACAGATTAGTAAACTGGTTTTGAGCCATGTGAATGGGACTGGTATGTTCATTGTCCAGTGTCAAAGACAATAAAGGGTTGTATTTCCCTGCATCTTTGTAAGTTTGTAAGTGAAAGCATTGGACCCCAATTTCAGACAATTGTGTGTGTGTGTAATTAGACATTCCTGCTCACCAGAGAGAGACCAAGTTATTTTTAGTCCTTAGCTATGAAACTGTGCACACTTAAAACACGAGATGGCTGTCTCATCAGGTATCATCAAGACCAAAACAATGACATACAAACCAAACCATAACTTTGGTCAACCATTGCACTGTTAAAGAACAATCAAGTGTTGAGGAGAGGTGGACTCTGTGTTTAATACATTGATGCCCGGTGTTCACTCACTTGTTGCTGCTGATTACAACAGTTACTGCCACATAGTGGGGCTGTTAAGCTCTTAAAATATGGACAATCTTGCTTTTTGTGAAAGAAGCATGAAACTTTCACGGTTTGTTCTTGATGACCTAAGCTTTAATTTAAGATGTGGAGGCATTCTCAATTTGACCTCTGAGGTCAGCTAGAGGTCATTTACCTCTGTGATATGACATTGAAATCAGAAATGGGTGTATCTTAGGATTTAAATGTGATAGAAATGTAAACTAAAGATGTATTTCCATGTATCTGGGCATGGGGAAGTCATTTATAGCATTGATAGCACTCTTAGAGGTTAACATCATTAAGTGCAGTGAAGGTCACTGGTAAAAATATCCAACAATTGGGTGAATCTAAGTACAAAATGGACGTATCCTTTAGATTTCACCAAACAATTCCATACAAATATAACCTGACTCTCTCTTTCGTTCCGCCTAGCTCCACTCATCCATCTGGGATCGCTCCATTGGAGATTTGTTTCAGAAGACTGGGCCTTATCAAAAATCCTTGCATATGACTGGATAAACCATTTGTCTGTCATCTTTATTGACGTGCTACTTCAACAACCGTTGATGAGAGCGACGTTCTTTTAACGAAAAAATATTGGGTAGATTGGACAACACGGATGAAATAGCAGCATCAATATTGACGCTTGCTTCCTCGATGCGAGCCGCCATTGTTGTCTGAATCAAAACAGTCGCTTCTCCGCTACGTCACATCTATGAAACTCCCACCCAGCGGTCCTGATTGACTCTACCATAAAATCTGGTGCCGAAATCCCTCCCAACGGGAGCGATCCCAGATGTATGTGAGTGGAGCTAGGCGGAACGAAATGCATCTGGCGAGAGTCAGGTTAATACAAATATGGACATGACAAAAATGTAGCCCTACTTGAAGTTGAACTCCCATCAGAAACTCACAACGTGACGTACGCCATGTATCCAAGGCAGTCTTTTTACCACGATCACAGAACGAAGATGTTGTATCACAGCCAGTGAAAGCCTGAAATGCTAGCAGTGCAGAACCAGTGGAAGGGACCAGTGCAGCAACCACATTGTGAATGCCTATATAACAGAAATGGCTTCCAGCTCCAAAGGCAATCCACATTTCTTCCAATTTGACCTTCTGAAAGACAGCAACTGCCAAGATGACCCCATCAGAGTCTACAGTTCGCACTGTCACCTCCTTGGTTCCCTTGTTGGCAGCATCCGCCACATGAAGAAAGAGACGCGTATCAGCTTCCTCATGAGTGCATGGGACCAGGAGACTCAAGTCACAGCCAGTTGGAGAACAGAGGACAGTGTTGTCCAATCTACCCAATATTTTTTCGGTCAACAAACTTTCTGAAGCTGTCCAGCCCCTTTGCTCCTTCTCCGCCGTCACACAGGAAGAAGTAGAGGACATCATCAGAAAAATTAAGCCATCCACCTGTGCTCTTGACCCTCTCCCTTCAGCTCTACTGAAGGCCAACATCTCGGCTGTCTCTCCTTTCATCATCAAAATCATTAACCACTCCCTCCTGGCTGGCCTTATCCCATCTTCATTAAACACTGCTGTCATTAGACCTTTACTGAAAAAACCCACCCTGGATCCAGAAGTTCTCAGCAACTGTAGGCCCATTTCAAATCTTCCATTCCTTTCAAAGGCTCTGGAAGAAAACAGTTGCAGCTCAACTCCATCATCACCTCAATCACAACAACCTGTTCGAAAAATTTCAGTCTGGTTTCCGCCCTGGCCATAGCACTGAAACAGCCTTGGTCAGGGTCACCAACGACCTCCTGATTAGGGTTGAGCACCGAAACTCGGTTCCAGTAGGGCACCGGTTCCGACATAAACGGTTGTAACGAGATCGAATAAGAACGCAAATTTCGGTGCGTCATTTCGGTGCCTGACTTTTTTTAACACCCCATGGGGTTGCGGGCGGAGTCAACCTGCGTGACGTCAGTGCCGCTACACTGCACACTTGTTGATCAGATCATCAGAACTGATAGCAGTGAGAGGATCAATGAAGATGCTGAAGGCAAAAAGATCCAAGGTTTGGCTACATTTCACATCCAAGGATTCAGACTCTGCAACATGCAACAGATGCAGTAAAGCGATATCGTGCAAAGGAGGTAACACCTCAAATTTAACGACTCACTGACGACTCACGGTGTTTATTAAAAGCCGAACAATGCACCGTGTTCGATAGCCTACGTGATGCAAGGCCAAGCACTTCAGCAGCAGCAGCCGGACTCCCAGCCCTGCCGGTGTGGAGATTCGATTACCCTGGTAGAAATCTCTATTAATCTTCAGTACTTATATTTGATACAATATTGTTTTATTTGATATGACGTAAATGTGAATTCTTATTTTATATTATTTTAAATTATATTGCTTTATTTTATATTGTGTTTAAATTGGCCCTGGAAATAAAAGGGTATTGTTTTTTGACAAAGTGTGTGTGTGTTTTCGTTTTTTTAAGCACAAGAACCGTTTTAGCACCGGAACCATTCAAAAAGTATCGAGTAGGCGCCGGTATCGGATAAAACCCAAACGATACCCAACCCTACTCCTGATGGCAGCAGATACTGGCTCCCCATCCCTACTCATCCTCCTTGACCTAACAGCTGTTTTCGACACAGTTGACCACAACATCCTCCTCCACCGCTTACAATACACCATTGGACTCTCAGAAAACTGCCACAGTTGGTTTATTTCTTACCTGACTGGCAGAACTGAATATGTCACCCTGGGCAAAGCACAGTCTCACACCCACAATGTCACCTGTGGTGTCCCTCAGGGCTCTGTGCTGGGCCCCACCCTCTTCTCCATCTACATGCTACCCCTTGGCAGAGTCATTAGTAAACACAGTCTTTCATTCCACTGCTATGCTGATGAGACACAGCTTTATCTGAGAACAACCCCAGCATCTTCTGCTCCCCTGCCAACACACACACTGACCACCTGCCTGGAGGAGATAGAGGTGTGGATGAAGTTAAACTTCTTACAACTCAACAGTGCCAAAACAGAAGCCATCCTGGTTGGCACACCACATCAGCTCCGCTCTTCCACCATCACCAGCATCACCTTCTCTGGCCAAAACATCTCCCTCTCCACATCTGTCACCAACTTAGGCGTAAAAATGGATTCCCACCTCTCATTTGATACCCACATCAATCACCTCTATAAAACATCTTTCTACCACCTCAAGAACATCGCCAAACTCCGTCCAACACTCACCCTGGCAGATGCAGAGAAGCTCGTCCACGCCTTTATCTCCTCCAGGCTGGACTACTGCAATGCACTCCTCATCGGGATCCCTGGCAAGAGCATTCAGAGACTGCAAACATCCAGAACAGCGCTGCCAGGATCCTGACGAGGGTGCGCAAATATGATCACATCACCCCCACCCTGAAATCCCTCCACTGGCTCCCTGTCCCTTTCAGAATTGAATATAAGGACTCCCTACTCACCCACCAGTGCATATATGGTCACACCCCCCTTTACCTACAGGAACTCCTCACCCCCCCAAGCCTCCTCACGCACCCTCCGTTCTGCAACAACACACACTCTTCAAAACCCCAGAACCAAACTCCACAGCATGGGTGACCGGGCATTTTCCTCGGTAGCCCCGAGACTGTGGAAAGCCCTCCCTGACCACCTGAGGGCCCCACAGCCTACAGAGGTTTTTAAACAACACCTTGAACCGTATCTTTTTAAAAAAAGCTTTTTTCTAATTCTTATTCTATTTTTTTAACATTTTTTTTTCCAATTTTACTCTGTAGCACTTTGAGATTGTCAAAATATAAAGTGCATTACAAATAAAATGTTTTATTATTATTATTATTATTATTGTTTTCTTTTGTGGCATACACTTCTTTGTCAGGATTTAATGGTATGTTTACCACTTGAAGAGAGAGGAAGTGAAAAAGTTCGGCTTTGTTTTCTTCCACAGACAAGAAATATTTCCAGTTCTTTGGTATTAAAGTACACGGTTAGACTCTTCTTCGAAACCCCTTTCCCCTCCTCTGTCTTGTCATGGCTTTAAGGCTATTTGTTTGGTACATCCCAAACAATGTCAATGCGTTTTGGGTATTTCAACTGTGATACTATGTACGGTACAAAAACATTGTCAGCATAGGCCTGGAAGGTTTTAGCAGGACCTGGTTTCAACATATGTGCAGCTGCAGCACCATCGATAAAAACAGCTTCTACCTGACCAACATTGGTTTCTGACAAGCCAGAATTCATGGAAGTAAGACAGTGAACAAGGTCTGATTTTGTTCCCATTCTTAATGTACCTCTTTGAGATAAGGATGGTGGTGCTGACTGATTCTCATGGCTGAAAAACTGATCGAGATCACCCTCCTTTGTTTGACATGATATGTACAGATGAGAAAACAGACTACAATCACTCTTCAGAGCAGCAAGTTGTGCCTTGTGCTTTGACTGTGTCTTTACAGGTGGAGACCTAAATAAGGGCAGCTTGTTCTTTGGGATTGTGTCTGTAATGGGTATAGTACATTTAATCAGGCGCTCCTCCATGAATTTGTCATACTGTTCCCTGCCCAAGGCTTCAGCTATCCTGACAGTGATGGCTACAGTGGGATCTGCTACATCTCTTTTTAAATTGACTTCAAGAAAAGATTCAATGGCGCAGTTATACTACTAGTCTGCTGTTTATCACTCTGTACTGTTGGACAGTCAAAGGAGAAAGTGAGAGAGAGAGAGCAGCACACAACCTTTTAGGTTCCCAGGTGGAAAATAAGATCCCGTTTACACGAAGGGAAAACACAGATATTTCTTAATGATGTTAACCTCTTAGAGTGCTCAATCAATCAGTGGCATAAATGAGTTCCTCATGCCCAGGAGCTTGGATACATATTTGGTTTACATTTCTATCATATTTAGATCCTAAGATACACACATTTACAATTTTGTGCATGAAAATGACATATCACAGAGGTCAATGACCTCTAGCTGACCTCAGGGGTCAAACTGAGAATGCCTCCACAGCTTAAATTAAAGCTTATGTCCTGAAGAACAAACCCTGAAAGTTTCATGCTTCTTTCATAAAAAGCAAGATTATTGAGCTTAACAGCTCCACTAACAATGCCAAAAATGTGTTTATGTATAACTGTAAACCAATAACTGTATATATGGTCTGTAATGTACGTAGCATGAAGGAGTTTACAAACCTTGTTTTGCTTTCTTAATTTCGTTATGCAACCCTGTGTTGTATAATGATGAATAAATGACCTTGTTCCTCACGTGATCTCTCTCATGTGATCTCAAATGTAAACAAATGGAGGAAACTTGCTGTAGTTACGTTAATACTGAGAAAAAACGAAGAAGTGAGAGAACAGGAGGCGACAATTTAACTGTAAGTTTTATCTGTCGAGGAGTATGCTAGCTAAGATTAGCCTAAAGGGCTACTGTTGTTTACTGTTGCTTAGCAAAACCATAAGGTGCTCCAGGACATCTCTCTCACTGGCTATTGTGAAAGTATTGATGTAATGACGACCATGATTGTCCTGGAAATTTTTAAATCCTAAATATCAAATTTGTTTGATATTTAACAGGGCGTCCCCGATGACTGCTGGCAGATCAGGAGCTTTGTTCTGTAGTGTTTGCGGCTGCCAGAAGTCTCTGTTCAGCTGAGTTTACAGTAGAGTTCCTCTGGTGGCTCCATGGACAAAAACAGTCAGGGGGAAAACACCTACGAGCGATTGATTGCACAGCCTATCAGTTCACCTCCAAGTCATGAAATCTACAGAGTGATTGCACAGTAGCAGTTTTACTTTTAAATCCTTACTCAGTTTTTGCATTCTTGATTTTTTTCCACTGAGTATTTCTAAATTCTAAATGAATATCTATAAGAATCAAGATTTCTTTAGGTGGGTAGAAAACAAATGTCTTTTGTAAATGTAATTTTATAAATGTATAGGTACCGTTCTCATGCCTTGTTTCTTTTTCATGTGCATCTTGAAAGACAAAAGTAGCATACAATAATATATTTCTCTACATGCATAACATATTCACTCAACAAGAGAGAAATGGCAAATCACAAAAAGCATAACCTCTAAATCAATATGTGGCAGCTTTAGAAGCAATGCCATTGTTCTCTGGGAGGAGACAGAAATGAGTGGCTCTCGCAGCCTTGAAGCCAGCTCTATTTCAACTGCTGGGAATGCTGTTGATGCTCCGCTGTGTTCCACATGGCTGCCCACCTTCACCAAACTGACAGCCACAAAAATGAGTGTTTACTGCTCTCCGGCGGAGCAAGATAAGCCCACAGATGGGCCTCTCCACTCCAACAGGTCGAGAGGAGAGCCATCTCTCAGTGACAGAGGGCTGGATCAAGGAGATGGAGGGGGGTACTATGGAGGCGAAGGGTGAGGGGCACAGTTAGGGAGATTTAGAGCAACTGGCAACAGCTGAAACAGTTCAACATGGTGTGAGTGCAACTGACTGACATTTGGTTAGAATGTAAGACTGTGTGGTGTATGGTAAGCCCTACATTATCTGCCATGTAGTGCTCAATTTCAAAGTTTATGATACACCACTGCTGTTTACGCACTATTCTCCTAACACACTTGACATCATGCAACATGAACTGGGGTTTTAGGTTGCAGTATAAAACTTAAACCATTTATTAGTTGTACTGAAAGGTATTTCATAAGTAGTATTATCTATCAAAATTTTCCCTCAAAATGGATACACTGAATACTGAGACATAAATGAGAGGGCTCAACTTTTACTTCAACAGTGGTAAATCATGTAATTACTAAAACAGCAAAATCACAGAAAAATATGATATACTAAGTAATGTGTGAAATTCAAACAGCCCTACTTATACACACAAACACACACACACACACACATATCACATTTATGTATATACACTATATATGTTAGACATAAATGAAAATATATAATGTAAAATTAGAATAATTTCACATGTAACCCTAACTCTCTGTGTTAAAGGAAAGGCTTTAACCAAGTTTTTATAGACAAAAAAAATAGAGAGATTGTGTCAGTTATTTCATGTTGTTCTCAAAATGTATATGCAGGATTCATTTATCATTTTCTGTAGTGACAAAGGATAAACTCACCTACTCATGTATATATACGTTATGGATGTGCAAAAGTTACTTTTTCAGTGGTAGTGGCTGAAAATGTACATCCCAGCCGTAGTACAGTGCAGCAGGTTTCTAAGAACAAAATTAATATTGACAAGATACTTCATTTAAATATGCCTGTGATACAGGCAGTTTGGTAAATAATTGTCTCGTCACTCAAGTGTTTGGTCTTCACTGAGATGTCCTACAAACTAACTGAGGTAAACGAGGAAGCCTTTTATTGCATTCCACAATGACACTTAAGAGCATCTCCTGATCTCGTACCCCATCAGCTGAATTGAATTGTGTCCTGCAAAATCTGTACAAATTGCTTTTACAAAAATAATTCATACAACCATTAAGTGGTCTGCAATTGCACATTATATTGTCCCAAATATCCACTCCCAACCATCTCAGCTTTATGCTATGTCTACCTTTGCTCCTGTTCTATTGGTCACTCAGGGCTCTTTTTAGGGAAATTTAAACTTTACTCAACTCCCTGCTGATATCTTGCTTCTTGTCATTTGAGATATCTGACACTATGGGCATCCTTGCGTAGCAGCTTTCATTGAAAATGACCTGCTGCTTTAATGTCTGTTCTTAGCTGCATGTCTGAATATATTGTCGGACTGTGTATCCTGAGATCTCAGAAATTAATCTGGTTAATAAAATGATGCCAAATAGGAATGATGAGCAGCCCCTGGCAAATATATGTGACTCTTCATCACGTCAGACTCCAGCATTTGCCTGTTATATGAATTTGAAAAATTGTTATTCCAAAGTTGAAGAGCAGGAACCTGAAGACATCAAACTACAGAGGGGGCGGCGGGGAGGGGGTTCCACTCAGATGTGCTTGTAGCTGTTTGAGGAATCAAGCAGCCTGACAAGTGTGAAATTTGAGTGAAGTCAGTGGAGTGAAACGGAAAGGACTGTCAACAGCTAGTGACTCAGAGAGCGGGGGGAGCCCAGATGAAACACTGGTGCTGTAAAGACCTTTGAACTTAAGAAGGAAAGGGACAATGGCAGCAACAAGGGCAGTCAGCAGGAAAATAAGCCATACGCTGATGTCTTACAAGGTTTCGGTCTTGTCTCACCAGCCAGAATGGAAGCGATCCTTGATTTCCCAAGTGCAATTTTTAATCAGTGAAGTGTGAGAGAAGGACAGCCGCAGGGATTAATCTGGGAGAAAAGCAAACAAACAAGCCGGCTGTATGTTCAGGGGTGAATTTAACTATCATCTCCAACAGTGAAGCATTTGGAGGAGTTTGTTTAGAAGTGGAATGAAGAGAGGATGTTTCTCACTCTGGTGTGATTAAAATACTCCCCCACTAAGCAATCTGCATATCAGCACAGTGACCAGAGTAATTCAAATATTTGAATTAGACGCAAAGAGTGGGTGGTATGTGAAAGGCTTCATTTGTCTTTTGTCTAAGAGGAACCCTTCTGTGGCAGGATCAAGTGGGTATCCTGTCTGTCAGAGCGTCAGACGGAACCTGAGCAGCACTACCTGACGATTTCCCCAACACATGGGCGATAACTGACAGCAGACACACACTGATTCAATCGGAGATGGGCTTGCAATCTTGCCCCCTGAGTCCCTCATCTCGCTGCGACAGGCAGCCACACTGGATGGAGATAACAAGAAGGGAAAGCAGAGCTGGGAAACCCTGGTGCAGTCTGTGTTGATTTCAGTTGCATGCCGGTTTAATCAGACAGTACAGCTGAAACATAAAGCTGGACGAGTAAAGGAGGATGGAGAAAAGATGGTGGTGCAACAGCTGCACCAGCATCAACAGCTTGTGTTAAAACAAAAGACAACATCTGTAGTAATAAGAAGCTGCTGCCTGTTTGGAAATTGACTGATATATGAATATGTATTTGACATCCTGAATATGTATGTACGTATGGTTCTCAGGCTAAATTGAGTTTGATCAAAGTAAATGGGAAAAAATATATATATGCATATAATAAAAGGGATGAGGCTGGGGTTATGCTATCTGTGACTTAGATCAAATCCCATGAAAAGAACTAAACCACCAATGTGTAAGTCCATCAATAATTTCTGAGCTCTCTACCCTGTGAGTGGCTGTCAGCTGCAGGGCCATTGGCTCATTGATGTGATTTTCTTAGCCTTTGGACAACAAAGGGGCTTGATAGCACAGAGGAAGGAGATACTTCACACAAAACCACTAAAGATATTCAAATTTAAAAAAATTAACTGACAAATTTCAATTCCTCAGATGCAGTTTAGATCTGAGACTAGACTTGGGTACATAGGGTGCAGCTGGTGGTTCTAAACAGACAGCTTGGAAAAGCAGGAGACTGTCAGAATTGCTAGCATGAGAGCTTTGGAGCAGGATGACAGGGCTAGCTGGATAGTAGGCTAACTTTAGTAGATATCTCTGCAACACAATAAATAGACGTCATAATGTCACAACAGTTAATAGTTCACATTCTGTTAATAATTTTAGGTTCTACAAGTTCTTACATAGTGCACCTTTAAGTATTCAAGAACAATTAGACAAACGTATGAATGGTAATGATCAGAATTATATTACAACATATTCTGCCTCCCAACTCGTTAAATCCAGCAGCTCGGTCAGTGGCCATAAGCTACAAACTGTGACACTGCGTTCCCCTCTAGCATCAGTTTTACACATACAGGGTCAAGTTAGAAATAATGTAAAATATGCACTTTCAACATAAAGCAAACAATTATCATATTAAGACATATTCAAACTTTTGGACTGTTATTGAAGTTGTGAAATAGGTGTGTTTTGGTTAAATCATACTTTTGGTTAAAATAACTACGATCAGTCTTGAAACATGTAGGTTACATAAGGGATGTTACTCAGGTCGTGTAAGTGACCCAAGTATATCACTCATGTAACATAAGAAAGGCCATTAGCTGAGTTATTTATATACTTTAACATGCGTAAGAGAACTGAAAAACAAATCCCCTGTGACTCTGTCTCCAGAGGTAAAGTTCAGTGTACAGTATGACCCATATAACCACCCAAACTAGCCCCCAACTTGGACTTTTCTTAGTATTTCACAGACACACATACATTGATGTTGTCTTACCTTCAGAACAGATCTGAAGGTAAGTGCTTTAAGAATTGTGAGAAGCCAGTCATGGTGAATAAGTACAGTCCTACTGGCTGTGAAGTATGAGTAGATGTTTTGTACATATGTAAATTCAAATCTTAGTAGAACATGTATGAAGCATTTAATCCCCTTTGTTGTTTTATTGCACCTGGTCTGTATCCTGCATGGCTGAAACAAACAGACGACAGGCACTTTACATTCACACAACATCCCACTGCAGTGCTTCAACTGCAATGACAACGTCCTTAATTCATGCCAGCAAAGTTTTGGGCCTAGCTCAAGAAAGCAAACACAATTACCAAATCAATTATGTTCCACTGATTACTCTTGATTTATAATTACCGAGCTCGGGGCCCGCTCTGCTTTTTAACATTAATTCAATAAGCTTGTTTGTGCACAGTGCTGGCTTGCAGCAGCTGATTGGCGGTTGGAAGGCTGCACAGGTGCAGGTCCTCGGCCTCTGGTTTCTGACTGACGAGAAGGCCTGTTAAACAAACTCAGTGGGATGTACGGGCAATCTGAAGTAGCAGGAGTTTCCCCAGTGGGACACATGACCTGCAGGGCAGCGGTGAGGTGAGCAAGACATGAATGACCACACTTGACAGACAAAACCAAGCCTTGCTGTTCACACGGTAACACCAGCTCCTTATACAGTGCTGGACAGTCATTAATAATAGGCTTCAACTAATATGTCTTGACAAATTGAAATCCATTATTAAAGTATAATTAAGATGTTAATACCAAATATATCAGGCCCATATTTCATTTCCTAAGATGTAACATCTTTATATCCAAAAGAGCTGAGACAGCATTCAGACAAACATAGTGAGTAAGGAAACAGATCCAAATCTTTTAGAATAAACACCACTTTAAAGGACCATGCCAGCATTTTTGCATGTTTTAGCTCATTAACTACAGAAATACAGCAGGTTTTTAGGTTGATTTCCAAGGATTCATAGTGAAGTAAGAGATGTTGCTTCTTTGGAAGAATTTTCCCCTACAGTAATTTCCTTTACACAGTACATTAAAAAAAATGTCCTAATTACTGTTGCTAGGTAGTAAAAGCCTAAAATCAAGACATGTGGTGATGCTGGTCCTGTTTAGTCTGGTGTCACAGTGTCTATTAAATGGATAATGGGAGTCAGGCAATATAGCTTCAAGAAGCCGACTTCGAGAAAGCTTTTTTTAGTGGCTCAACGAGAATATGAAATGTAAACTAGAAAATATTTTTTGCTGAAAATGTAGATTGAATGCAGAAATGCACACAGCTGGAAATGCAGAAATTGCTATGATCTTCCTGACCAACAGTAAGGATTTGAATTGCTGATTTTGTGGTAAGAACGTGTGCCCTGCGCTCAAACCTTCTGGCCACCTCGCCAGTAAGCAATGTGTATATGTATGTCAGTATGTGTGTACAAAAAGCCCTGAAGTGTCTGTAAAAACAGAGACTCACACAGTTTCCACAGTTTTTTTTAAGGGAGGGCATGACCATGTGATCATGAGCCATGTGTTTTACTGATTCAGCCACAGAAGAAACTAAAGGTGTAATCAACCATGAACAATGAACATTGTGTATGCATATGTGAAATTCTGGAGATAAACTGGAATTTTTCCTTAAAATGGGAAGGTAATTAAACCCCTGACAATGTGATCATGAGCCATGTGCTTTACCCATTCTGCCAGCAAGCAGCAGAAGAAACTGCAGGTGTAACCAATCATACAATGTGTGTGCATGTGTGACATTTGTAAATCTTAATTTTCTTTTCTAAAGTGGGGAGATGGGGGATCAAAACCCTGAGACATGTATTTCCTCTACTCTACCACAGAGCAGCAATTATGATCATAGTCTGCTGATGATTTGAAATAGGGCTGCTGTGTCTGCATTCACACTAACTATGAAAATAAACAGACCTCCTCTTCAATGACAAGTCACAGGAGAAGGACAGAGGTACATCACAATGTGAAAGAACAGGAAGAGTAGATTAGTTACAGGCTGAATAAATAATTCAGATTGCAGCATCAGCAGAGCAGATTTTTATGAAGCCTCAGAAGACAAGGTGACACCTATGAGGACAAACAGCTCGGTTTCCTTCATTTATGGAAAGAAAAAGTTGGTGCATGTGGCTGAATATCTTAGTTTTTCACTTTATAATCCTGTCAAAAAAAAGAAAAATGAAAAATAAAAGACCAAAATTATATATCAATACAAAATCAAAATGGGGTCACATAAGCGCCAAGAGGACTGAAAACTTCATACTGAAATTCTTTTTATGACTGGCTTAAAATTAAATGGAAGGCAATCAAACTATGCAGTGTTGTGTGATCTAGATTAAACTCTGGAGTGGAGAGCTCTTCAGATCAAATGGAGAGAAAGGGGATGTGTGAGTTGATAAATTGATTGATTTGGAGAGATAAGTTGACCGAGAGATGACCTACAGCGATGTGAAGCTCACATAAAAAATCTGTTGGGTTTTTTACATAAAGCACTGACAGCTTTAACCACAGCTCTACAAGCTCAATCTAAACTTAGATTTCAATTAAGGTGACCAGGGCCCAGTATTTCAAAACTTGTAATCTGGATCAGGATAATCCGGATAATGAAATCCTCCTTTTCTCAGTCCTGGATCAAGGTGATCCTGCTGACTTTATCTGAGTATTTCAAAACACTGGCAGGGTGGGTCACCGTGATCCCGATCTGGGCGGATACGGATTTCCAAATCTCGTGTCTCCGCCTCAGGATCGAAACATGGCGGACTACCTCACGAAAGGAGCAGCTGGGAGCACGACTTTCACGTCAAAAGTGTAAGTTTACCGTCGTCTAATGTGTAGCGGTTTTAAGACCATACGAACGCCAACCAACGTATCATGCAAGCCAACTTCTTGAATCGCCACCTAATTAAAACCAGGCTGTAGCGATCTCTAATTGAGCCGCGGCCGCGCTAACAGTAGCTAACTTGGCTCCATTGACTTGTGTGTTAAGCAGCTAGCGGGCTCGCGAGGAAGCTGCTTTGTTGATGAATTTTGCGGTCTGTGGTTTAACTTAAAAGGGAATTAATCGGACGTACATCATACTGTAACTTTTTAAACTAACACCAACCTGTTTGTTAGCGTTACGTCATTGGCAACACAGCAGACTTAAAAAACTAGGCTCCATGTGTACAGAGCAGACTGCTGCAGTACTTTGGAAACGTAACGTTACACGGTACAGTATTAACTATACGGTTCATTCAGAAGTGTCAGGATGCTATAGTGATGCTGGTGATGATATCATGCTTTTGTGTACATAAACAAAGATATACTCATACACCTTCTCTTTCTTCTACTTTCAGAGTCCACTCACAGCCATGGACCACTCAGCTATTAAAGACAACCAGGTCCATATGAGTGCTGGAAATCCTTGGAAACGCTTTAATTGTATTGATACATTCAAGGTTTTCAAGTTATTGGATTCTGAATAAAGTGCTTGAAATTGTAATTGCATTAGTTTCATGGTACATAGCTTGGTCAGTGACACAATTAGAAAAACATTCTTTCATCCTAATTTGTCTCCCTTATATAGAAGGCTCTCACTAAACATAATTATGGTAATTTATAGCGAAATAGCCTCTGATTTGATGAAGTAAAATAATCAGTTTGTACACAAACACTTACTGAAATACATTGCTGCATGTTTTAAAATCACATTCAAGCTATTCAAACAAATTGAACTGGCCAATGAACAAATAAAGCTGACGCTGCTTCAGCAAAAAGAAACAGAATCGAAAATAAAGCTGTTAAACAGCTCACTTCTGACCTCTGAGAAGAAGTGGAGCTGAGACTTCATCTAATTGAATCAATCTAAGTCAAATCCTCGTCTGAGGTGGGATCCAAATAATCCTGGAATTTTGGTATCAAATTGATCCAGATATCTGCCTTAGCTTTTGAAATACCCAAATCCAGCCTTTTATCTGGATTCAAGGGAGGATTGGATTCCCGGAGCAGAATCTGAATCTTCAGGATCAGGATTATCTGGATCTGTGTTGAAATACCCAGTTTTCAGATCAGATCTAGATTTAATCCAATCCGACCAGGATAATCCTGTCACTTTTGAAATACTGGGCCCTGGTTACACAAAAAACTTGAATCTATTTATCTGTACTGGCAATCAGCTTATTTTATTTTGTAGTATTTTAGATGTATCAGATGTACAGCATATAAAATATTGCCATTCACACAATTGTACAGCAACATAGGGAGAAATCAATTAATCGGGATTAATTGCAAATCCCAATATTTGCTGTAATCATTTAAAAATATTTCCATGCATTTTTGAAGCCCCACTTTGTTTGTTTTTTTTGTTGGTATTTTTATGACATTTAAAAAAAAATGACTAAAAACTTAATTTTGTGGTTAAAGGTGCTATTTGTAAGAAAAGTTGATTTTGAGTCTTATTCCCAACTTGTCAAAAACTGACGCTTTAGGATTGTAGGACGGGTCGGCCACCATCCAAAAGTATCATTATTTGACAAGTTGGGAATGAGACTCAAAAATCAACTTTTCTTACAAATAGCACCTGTCACTGTGTCACTAGAGCTGTCACTAGAATGGAATGGACTACAATAGAATCAGAGACTCTTATGTCATCCACCAAGCTTGGCATCTGGTGTTATAATAAAGGCTGATTAATGCTTGCCCTAAAGGCCGGCACACACCGGCTAAAACGTCGGACGTCTGAAGTGTTAGGAGAGAGTCGGACAAGTTCAGGAGCTATTCTGTTCGGTGTGTTCAGCTGTGTCGGAGGCGCGTGGAAGCGCGAGGACGGCGTCTGATCCGACTGAACACGCGGAGTCAGCCATCTGATTGGAGGTGTGCCAGCGAATCAGCGCGGCGTGTGGGAGGGGCGGCGGGAGTGCCGATGGTAAACAAACCACATAAACAGAGATGGCACAGAGTTACAAACAACACTTCTCCGTTCGTTATTTTGGGGATAAACCAACGTATGTTTGGAAGCCATGGCTGTGTGGACCGAGGACTTTGAGGAGCAGCTGGCTGCCCTGGTGGAAGAGAGACCACCGTAATACGACATCATGCAAGTAATGCTGAGCTAACACTGTGTGTGCTTTGTTCTGATAAGCTGCGGTCCGCACTCCGTTCCGTCATTTCCTGTTTTTATGTTTTGGGTTACTGGCACGAGACTAGCGCCACCCGATGTTTAGGAGACTTATTGCATTTGACGCAGGCGCAGAACGTATACGCTGCTGTGTAGCCGGGGCGGTGTGTTTCAATGTGACTTTTCTACCAAACGGGTCAGACGGGAGGCGACAGAGTGGTCGGGTAAGGAAGTCGGATAAGGACGGTAAGCAAACTGAAGGGGGTCCAGCGTCATGCTCACCTGGGGACGGATGTGCCTGAGAATAATCCTCTCCATGGTCTTCATCAGGTGAGAAGTTAAGGCGACAGGGCTGAAGTGGCCAGGCTCCTTGGGGTGCACAGACTTTGGAACTAGGACCACACAGGATGTCTTCCACAGGACAGGGACTCTCTCGAGAGTAAGGCTCAGGTTGAAGATGTGTGTGACCACCCCACAGAGCTGGTCTGCACAGTCCTTTAACACTCTGGAGTATTTCGTTTGCTCCAATTGTTAAACTAGCCCAGATGTGTTTTTGAGAAATCTATGATCATTTCAAAGTCTACCCATTAAATACCATGACTCTCACCTGTCTGCGCCTCTTTTCCCACTTGTGCATGTGCTCTGCATTTGGCATCAAAATACCACACAGTGTTGCAAATAGAATTCCAAGTTTAACCTGTGCTGGTCGTGAAGCCACCATGGAAATAGAAAATGAAATTTTCACCTTATGGTGGTGGTACATAGAAAGTCACATCATTACCAAAGTCAATAGTGTTCAATATTTTGAGCACCATGGATATCTGTACCACATTATTTAATGTTGATTCATTCATTATCTGTCTAAATATTTTAGTATGAACCCAATATGTAAACCTCAAGGAGGCATTCAAGGTAAATTAGAAATCTCCAAAGTCAGTGGGACACATTGTCTGGGACCTATGGATACTCTACAAAATTGCATCAATCCATTGGGTAGGTATTGAGATATTTCACTGGATAAGTGAAATCTTTTTCCTGCTGGCATGTATATGCAATCCTGTACTTTTTACCGATTTTTTTAAATATCTCTAACAGGTCTGTCAGTGATGTGTTACCAGCACTGAGGATGACTACGTAGCTACTTGTCACTTTGTGGTTTCATGCATTATCAATAGCTGTACCAGTCCCAGTTTAGTTAAACCTTTCCTTTCCCTGTTCAGTAGCCAGAGAGAAGTTGACCCTCCTGCAGTGGCTGGAGCAAGATATTTGGCTTTTGACCAGCCTGCAGCGAATGTCTCTGGCCTGCCTACTTTTCATTAATATTCTCCACCTGTACACAAGGATGTGTGGGAGATTTGCAGTATCTAGCCTAGGAGGATAATCGTGAAATCCCATTAAGCCTCTTGTGTTTACTGAGACAAAACAGCAGCCTCAGTTAACGCCTCTCCTGTTTGGACTTGTGTGTTTCCTGCATAGCTGTGAAAAGATACGGAACTGTTGATTACCTGCTAGCTGCAAGGTCCTCTCTCTTCCATGATTGATAAATCAATTTGAACTTTTCTCCTCACGCTGTGGCATTTTTGGAAACATCTTTCCACCATATGTATAGAGCATGAATAAGAAGTGCCTCATGACTGGCCAAAGTATGATGCATGTGTAATTTGACATATCAGCACATTCTTAAGCATGGTCCTCAGACGTTGTGACCCTTTTAATGTATGTGCCCATATAGTGCATTTCAAATAAAGCAGTCAAAAAGCCTGTTACCGTATAGTCACCATACTTTAATTATTTCCCTTAAATTAATATGTGTGCTAATAGACTCACCTTTGCCTGGTCAGTAAAGGGGTTCCTTTATTACTGCCATATTAATACTAGTATTATGAGCTTTATCTACAACTATGGGCCATGGAGCATAGTCCAGGTTTATTCATAGTCCCTAACTCTAATCCATTAAACACAAGAGAGGTGGCCCACCATGTCCCATGGAGAGTCAACATTGTAGGCTATAATTCCAAGTGATTCCTCCAGCAAACGATTTCACTGATTTATTTTTACTTAGCTTGGTGTAGCGTTGAACAGTCAGTGCAAAAAGAAAAAATGATTTGTTTTCTCAAAAAAAAATTGGTTGCTATCCTCTTAATGTTATGAGTAGGGCCGGGACTTCAACGCGTTAATTAGGATTAATTAATTAAAATGCGTTAACGCGTTTTAACGCGTTAACGCATTTTAATCGCACTTATTTTTTCACCGCGGAATCTTTCTCACTGGACGAGTTTCAGGCGGACCGATTATACTGGAGCACCAAGTAGCGTTCATGACTTCAGACAACAACAAACCACAGTGAACATGAACGAAGAAGCTGATGAGACCGCTTTGGTTGGCCCCGTGGAAATTTTGTTTTAAAAAACGAACGGATGCAGCGTCGATAAGAGCATGGTTGTGTGCAAGCTATGCAACAAGGAATTCACATATCACCGCAGCACATCGAGCCTCAAGTATCACCTCAATGCAGAACATATAGCAGCTAGCGTGGACGTTAGCCCGACTCCGAATACAAGGACCCACACCCACTTCCGCTACACTTCATGGCAAAAATTGCACTGGTCTGTTGGACTTGGTTGAGCAAAAATAAACAATATTTTGTTGCTTAAGCTTATGTATTCAGTGATTATTCAATGGTATACTAAAAATCCATGTGAAAAAAATTACTTCTCACTGTTCCCAGGACAAATATTTATATGCGATTAAAATGCGATTAATTGCGATTAATTAATTACAAAGCCTCTAATTAATTAGATTAAAAAAATTAATCGAGTCCCGGCCCTAGTTATGAGATTTACCAAGATCATTTATGTGCCCCAGTGGATGAAGCCCCTCAAGCCCCTTAAAACTGAAGACACTTTTCAATACTTCCTAAGCGTCTCTCCAAATCCATCCTTAAGACCGTTTGCCTAAGGTTGTATGAGCACATTCATGTTCCTGTGGTAACGAAACCCTGATTTTATTGACCTCATGGCCTTTCCTTTTCCACCGTGATCTTTGGCTTTTTCTTCTTCTTATTGTAATTTGAAATATTTATAGCAGAAACAGTCTCTCCCCCTAGTGTTAACCTGTGGTATTACTTTTGGCTCTGATGCCATGTCTACTGCTAACCACCTGTCCAAAGCAAAAAAAGAAAAAACACCTGGTTGTATTTTTTAAGTAGGCAGGATTTGTGACTTACTGATCTAGTAGAAAAGAATGTTGGTAATGACCGTCTCAAGTCCCAGTGGTACCGTGGAAACATATAAACAGGGAAACAGGCCCAACAGGGGAGAGTGAATGTCCGTCCATTCACTCTTGTTTTACCTCGGCTTCTATCACTCTTTCTCTTTGACTTCTCTGCCTTTTCCATCAGTGTGGTTCTTTTTTTAAAAAAATAAAAAAAGGAATAACTGAGTTTCCTCAGTTATTCCTGTTGTTCTGATGATACCTGAGGATAGCGGCTAAGTCGACTTTCATTTTTCCATTTTTCTACATTCATTAGCTGTAAAATTGGAATTTACTTCAGATGTATGATGTGATATTTTATAAGGTATTTGGCTCTGGAGGCATTTTTTGCATTGTTACCATTTGGATTCATGTCTATACAGAAAACAATGAGTGTTCATAGCAACACAGCAGCCAAGTCTCTGTACTGATGAAGCCAGGCAGCTACAGTACAAATGGTTACAGGCTTTAGATGAGCTAACAGTAACCCCTTTCACACAGGAGAAGCCGCATTATCTCCGCAGCGGCGGTTCGGCAATTCTCCGCCGATAGCGATTCACACAGAGCGAAGCAGCTCCGCATTAAAGACGAACCGACATGAATTCACACAGAAATCCGGCGCTGCGGCTCCTAAAGAGGCGTGACGATATACGTCATGATGATGACGTCAGTGTGTTTTCAAGGTGTTTCCCCGGTGTCCCCCTGTCAATCTAAACCCGCAGATAGTTTATAATCATATGGATGCTGTTATAATGTGTAGTGATTGAGATCCTGACCCACCAAACATCCTGGAAAGTGACGAAGTTACGTTTTTCGCGCTAAATTCCATAATTAGCCTACATCACCATCAGTAAACTGGACGCTGTCTTACTCGCGGGGACGGAGGCTGTCTTCCGGGGGAAAGTTCACCAAAGTCTCGGTCTGGAGGGCTGACGGTCGCGGTGATTTATTTTCATCAAGTTTTTTGCCACCGACAGATGCTGTTTTTTGGGCAGAAATGTGTCGGTCAGAAAGACGGGAGGACAGACGGGAGGACAGACGGGAGGACAGACAGGAGGACAGAGGCTTCTCCGCTCATATGTGCGGGATTTTTTTCCTCATATAAGTTGCTAAAGACAGTTTCAGTTGCTACGTTACTGTTGTTTGGTCCTGTAACGTTGCTTTGTGGGACATTTCTCTGTATTAAGTTGAGTGAAGGACCTGTGTAGTTAACCGACCGTCCGATCGACACGCCCTCGATACGCGCCGCCGGCTTATCCGTTCACACTGGTTCGGTTCACCAATAATGCGGCCCTGACACTACCTCCAGAGGCGGATCAGCGCCGGAGCGAAATTGCACCCCTCGCCGCATCGGAGAGATTCACACTGGGACGGATGCGGAGAATTGGCGCACAGAAGCCGCACCCAAACGCCAGTGTGAAAGGGGTTAGTGTGTGTGATGCCTGCCCCACCAGAATACCAAGCCATGGCGTGAATGTCTGAACCTGCCATTCAGGTGACTAATGAAGCTCCAAGCACAACTCATGGCAGTGAGCCGTGCTAAAGGAATGAGATGATACTGGACTAGCATGTTCGAGAAAAAGATGGGTTAAAAAATATGACCATGCATTTACCTCTCCTGGACATAGCAGAGATCTACTTTACTCTGCAAGTATTTTCTGTTTTCTCTCCACTGTATGAGCGTTGCTGAGGTGTGGAGAGCAAATGGAGATGTCTTCGAGATGGGCAGGTGATGGAGTGGAGGAGCCCGGCGTGGCCCATCACTCACAGTAATGCCTCCATTACCTCAGTTTGAGTGCTGTGTGTGTGTGTGTGTGTGTGTGTGTGTGTAAAGCTGTAAGTGTGCCTTATTCTAAAATAGTCATGCTCCACAGAGCCTGGAAGGCAGCACTACAGCCAGACATTTTAACCCTTACGCCACTCTTACAAGTGAAACCGGCAATAGACAAGTTTTTGCTTCAAAGTATCATTATGAAGTGAATGCTGATTGCACAATGTAATGTCTATAAATAAATGACACAATAAGCGTTTAGATTGGTCTCTATAAACTTCATTTTTACAACATTGTCTGGTGAAACAGAAAACTGCATTTAGAATGTGTATGGTTGTATTCTTCTGTTTGATAAGAGTAGTAAGTTCAAGAACATTTCCAGAGAAAGATCTTTGTGTAACTTGCCACTTATATACATCTCCTAGCTGAAACTAGATGGGCTAACAGTCTATTGCCTCCTGAGGTACAAAGTGTTATTATGAGACAGAAAATAAATATGTAACTGCTAGGGGTGTGACGATACACTCAGCTCACGAGACAAGACAAGACATGATATTATGGAATTGGGTTCACGAGAAGATTTTAAGAAAACTACAATGACAAAATATATGACTGGACCAACAGACTTTCATTAATATGCATTTTGAAATGTTGTGTTTTGAAATGTTTCTACACAGGTGCAGTTGATTTGAGTACTGAGCTGTGGTGGTGCTGTATATAGCCCCTTTTAGATAGAAAAGGTGGCACATTTGCAGCAAGGTTAAAGGCTGCAATGTGCCGCCTTGTCCATCTAAAAGGGAGGTGTAGTATTCCTCCTTTTCCAAAAAGCCTCCACTTTTCCTCCTCTGGTAGGCGTCAACATGTGACGTGACGTGAAGCAGGAAGTTGGGCGTAAAGAGAAGCAGGTCGAATTTGTCTTCAAAATAAGAGCTTTACATTGCACCCCATCGGAGTTTAGAACTGGGTTCTTAGCGGGGGGCTTTTAATTTGAAAGTAGCGACCGCTATTAGCTCGCCGCTACAACAACAAGCGGACAACCAAGACAGCTACAGAGAGCGAGGAGACGCTAGCATCTCCCGGATCTCAGCGGCTTTCCAGCTGCTCATCTTCGTGGATGAAGTGACGAACTGACTGCTGTGATCAGCTGTTTCCTGGTTTTAAAACTCCCGGCTGTGGGTGCGCAGCAGTGCACGTCATCCACACCTCCGCCCATCTCAGCATTTGCCACCACATTGCTGCCTCAGATATACACTGCAGCGGAGGCGCAAATAAGTGTAACGTTACCCTCCGAGGCGCAAAATTGTCAGACCAAAACAGACCACCAATTTGCCGCCTTCTGTCTAAATCCACGGAGCGAGCCACCAAAAGGACGGCAGATTGGTGGCTTACTGCCCAGAATAAAAACGGCTTATGGTCACAAATAGAAATTTAGATAGCTCACCAATCTTGCGAGACAGACTTTTAACGCGACGAGAAATATCGTCGAGTTTAATCTCGCGGGTCGTGGAACGAGATCTCGTCACACCCCTAGTAACTGCCAATTTTGATATTGTGGCGGGCTTCCAAAAATACATGAATAGTCTACATTTGTCAAAAAACAAACAAACAGAGGAATAGCCAAATCCCAAAATTATCGAGGAATACCTGCCCAACGACACATAAAGTTGAGTATTCTGGTCTAGCCCTACATTGCACCTTTTGACAAAGATCAAAAAGTGAATCTTCAAACCCAACAAACATAATCATTCTGATATGACACCTTTATCCAAAGGAGGATATCTTTTGTCACTTCACACCAACCGTATGACCAATAAAAAAACTTTTATGTATCTATTTTTGTAACTCTGACCCTCTGTTCTGTCATCTGTGATGATTGTACTTTTCAGTGTATTTAATAAGATCTCAGAATGTAACAGCATTGCTTATGCAAGTCTAACGGAGCAAGCAATACAGCAGTCAGATGATCAGACAGGTTGTAGACAAGCCAAGAGTTTATATGAACAATGTGAGTAAAGATTATGATCAAATGACCGATGCTATCCATTTTCTGTCGAGGATATTCTACTACAGAGTTGCCCAAATGTTTTTCTTTGGAGGGCCAAAACTGAATCGTAGTGGTCGACCTTGAGCTGAAAGCAATTAACTATTGTGTTCAGATGCAGAATGTTATTGTAAGAAGCCTTTTGAGGCAAGTAAGCATTCTGGGGATTCATTTTCTGAATCTGATCTAAATTCTTTTCTCTCCTGTGCTAATGAATGAAGAAATATATGAAAAAAAATTGCCAGTTTAATCTTTCAAGGTTCAAATCATATCTTATGGCAGGCCACTCTTTGGGCAACCCTCTAGTATAAAAAAAACAAAAACTATAATACAATACAACTAATAATATAATACAACTACTATAATATAATACAACTAAAACTCAATTATTGATATGCCTAAAACTGAGGAGGAAAATGTGTGACATAGCACTATTACAACAAGACTTCCCCGTGTCCATGTTTGCTTCACTTGGAGACTTTCCATGAAACCATATCTGGAGCTCTGTTTGAAATCCAGCCGGTATTATTGAGCTGTGTTTAAGGTATTAAGTAAAGCCCTCTGGATCCATCCACTGTGCAATGATTCCCTTTAATTAAAGAGTGCACTGAGCCGACTGGAGGTCTCAGGGGAGAGTCCGCTGGTCACACTCTACTCAAAAAGTCAAACACTGCCACAAGTCGAAGATCTGCTTTAAAGCTCATTAATCTAGCCCAACCTTTCGCTGGAGTGCCCCCAGGGACCTGCAGGGATCTGGCTGGCCAATATTCCCTAAAGCAATATTGAACCTGAAGTCTTCAGGGAGAGGTAGAACCGCTCTTGACTCCAATTTTTGGTCCATTAAATCACAAGGTGCTCCCTGCATTGAGCTTTTAAAGGTACACTTGAGTGATGTGAACTTAACAGTTAACACTATGCAGTCTGAGGAATGATGGGATGAATGTAAGCCAAACTGATCCTTGCATTTTTTCTGCATGGTGAGGAGGGAATTGAGGCCTTAACTGCATAAATCTTATACAAACTGGGACCACTTAATTAAATCCACTTTTCTCAGTAGCTCCAATGATTTTCTAAAATACACAAAGATATAATATTTATGATGTTTGGTGGGTCAGGATCTCAATCACAACACATTATAACAGCATCCATATGATTATAAACTGTCGGCAGGTTTAGATTGACAGGGGGGACACCTGGGAAACACCTTGAAAACACACAGACGTCATCATCATGACGTATACCGTCACGCCTCTTTAGAGAAATGCGTCTTCTCCTGTGTGAATGGGGCTAGAGAGAGTGATGCGGGAGGGATGCGCAATGGAGGGACAGAGTCAGGCTACCGGTGAGAGAGAGAAGAGAGAGAGAGTCACAGTGGAGCCGGAGGGGCCCGCTGCCCCGTCAGAGAGTCTGAGCAGGATGGATCACACACTGATCCAGAGGAGAGGAAAGGAAGAGCAGAGGAGAGGAGGGGAACAGGAGAGGAAGAGCAGAGCAGAGGAGAGGAGAGGAAGAGCAGAGGAGAGGAGGGGAACAGGAGAGGAAGAGCAGAGCAGAGGAGAGGAGAGGAAGAGCAGAGGAGAGGAAGAGGAGAGGAAGAGCAGAGGAGAGGAGAAGAAGAGCAGAGGAGAGGAAGAGCAGAGGAGAGGAACAGGAGAGGAAGAGCGGAGCAGAGGAGAGGAAGAGCAGAGGAGAAGAAGGGCAGAGGAGAGGAGAGGAACAGGAGAGGAAGAGCAGAGGAGAGGAACAGGAGAGGAAGAGTAGAGCAGAGGAGAGGAAGAGCAGAGGAGAGGAAGAGGAGAGGAAGAGCAGAGGAGAGGAACAGGAGAGGAAGAGTAGAGGAGAGGAAGAGCAGAGGAGAGGAAGAGGAGAGGAAGAGCAGAGGAGAGGAAGAGGGGAGGAAGAGCAGAGGAGAGGAAGAGGGGAGGAAGAGCAGAGGAGAGGAAGAGGAGAGGAATAGCAGAGGAGAGGAGAGGAAGAGCAGAGGAGAGGAACAGGAGAGGAAGAGCAGAGGAGAGGAAGAGGGGAGGAAGAGCAGAGGAGAGGAGAGGAAGAGCAGAGGAGAGTAACAGGAGAGGAAGAGCAGAGGAGAGTAACAGGAGAGGAAGAGCAGAGGAGAGGAAGAGGGGAGGAAGAGCAGAGGAGAGGAGAGGAAGAGCAGAGGAGAGGAAGAGGGGAGGAAGAGCAGAGGAGAGGAACAGGAGAGAAAGAGCAGAGGAGAGGAGAGGAAGAGGGGAGGAAGAGCAGAGGAGAGGAAGAGGAGAGGAAGAGCAGAGGAGAGGAAGAGCAGAGGAGAGTAACAGGAGAGGAAGAGCAGAGGAGAGTAACAGGAGAGGAAGGGCAAAGGAGAGGAAGAGGGGAGGAAGAGCAGAGGAGAGGAGAGGAAGAGCAGAGGGGAGGAAGAGCAGAGGAGAGGAAGAGGAGAGGAAGAGCAGAGGAGAGGAGAGGAAGAGGAAGAGGAGAGGAAGAGCAGAGGAGAGGAACAGGAGAGGAAGAGTAGAGCAGAGGAGAGGAAGAGGAGAGGAAGAGCAGAGGAGAGTAACAGGAGAGGAAGAGCAGAGGAGAGGAAGAGGGGAGGAAGAGCAGAGGAGAGGAACAGGAGAGGAATAGCAGAGAGGAGAGGAAGAGCAGAGGAGAGGAACAGGAGAGGAAGAGCAGAGGAGAGGAAGAGGGGAGGAAGAGCAGAGGAGAGGAGAGGAAGAGCAGAGGAGAGTAACAGGAGAGGAAGAGGAGAGGAGAGGAAGAGCAGAGGAGAGTAACAGGAGAGGAAGAGCAGAGGAGAGGAGAGGAAGAGCAGAGGAGAGTAACAGGAGAGGAAGAGGAGAGGAAGAGCAGAGGAGAGTAACAGGAGAGGAAGAGCAGAGGAGAGGAAGAGGGGAGGAAGAGGAGAGGAGAGGAAGAGCAGAGGAGAGGAAGAGGGGAGGAAGAGCAGAGGAGAGGAACAGGAGAGGAAGAGAAGAGGAGAGGAACAGGAGAGAAAGAGCAGAGGAGAGGAGAGGAAGAGCAGAGGAGAGGAAGAGGGGAGGAAGAGCAGAGGAGAGGAAGAGGAGAGGAAGAGCAGAGGAGAGGAGAGGAAGAGCAGAGGAGAGTAACAGGAGAGGAAGAGCAGAGGAGAGTAACAGGAGAGGAAGAGCAGAGGAGAGGAAGAGGGGAGGAAGAGCAGAGGAGAGGAGAGGAAGAGCAGAGGAGAGGAAGAGGGGAGGAAGAGCAGAGGAGAGGAACAGGAGAGGAAGAGAAGAGGAGACGAACAGGAGAGAAAGAGCAGAGGAGAGGAGAGGAAGAGCAGAGGAGAGGAAGAGGGGAGGAAGAGCAGAGGAGAGGAAGAGGAGAGGAAGAGCAGAGGAGAGGAAGAGGAGAGGAAGAGCAGAGGAGAGTAACAGGAGAGGAAGAGCAGAGGAGAGTAACAGGAGAGGAAGGGCAGAGGAGAGGAAGAGGGGAGGAAGAGCAGAGGAGAGGAGAGGAAGAGCAGAGGAGAGGAAGAGGGGAGGAAGAGCAGAGGAGAGGAAGAGGAGAGGAAGAGCAGAGGAGAGGAGAGGAAGAGGAAGAGGAGAGGAAGAGCAGAGGAGAGGAAGAGCAGAGGAGAGGAAGAGGAAGAGGAGAGGAGAGGAAGAGCAGAGGAGAGGAAGGGTGAGGGAAAAGGAGAGATCTTGGCGCGGGGGGGGGGGGCATCTAAGATGATCTTGTCCGGGGCCCAGGCAAGCCTGTCAGCTGGCCTGACTGGGTGTGTATAATGAGACCCCCCCTTACCTTGAAAACTGCACGTGGACATCAGAATTTCGGAAACAGAATGGTCTAATTCACTTGCATTGCTTCCTGCAACAGCAGGTCCACAATGACACTGCTTTTGCACAGGTATTATACAAAACACTAAACAAAATAAAGTCATATTTATTAAAGCAGAGCTGATCAGTTGTCAAACATATTCAAATGACTTCCCTAATTTCAGCGTAGTCTTACCATAGCCTAAGAATACATTGTGTAGCTGTATTATATGCCTCTGGGCCTGTGCCTGGTAGGTCTGTTTGGTCATCTATTCATGATGAAGAGAGATGTAGTGCCGAGTTGCAAAGAACTGTGCTAGGGTTGCCCTTTCATTTTCATGTAAGGATGCCTAAGAAAAAAATGAGTTTCATTAAGTAACGATAAGGATTTCCTCAGGATGTCGTAAGGGAAAACTATTTGGTGCCCCTTTGCTATCTCATGCATAGCTAGAAGGTCCTCAGCAACCATTTTCCTCAGAAATTTTTAAGGGACCCTTTCGAGTCTCCTAAAAGATAAAGAATTTGTGGAACATAATACAATGGCATTGATTAAGTGGAGGGGGAGACACAACACACATTTTTTGAGACACGGAAAAACCTGATAACAGCTGTTATAGTCATTGTCAACATATTAATATTAATGTTTGCAACTTTGTAGCAAGCTATCAAAATAACTGTGAAGTAACATTAAAGGTTGATGATGTGAGTGAGGCGTGACCATGGCATCTTAAGTGCATATGTGCCGTATTATGAGAGTGAGTACCATGCAGGGGGGACTGGCCATTTGGCACACCGGGACAAATTACAGTGGGCCGCCCCATTGTTGGGCCAGTCAGACGCTTTCCTCTACACCCGCCTACCCTTCTACCGTTTAATATCATCGATCAACTGAGTTACAAATGTATCAACCTTTCCAGAAAATGTCATGCTAGCAGCTGTATATACCACTTTCCCTGGTTGTACGTCACTATTACGGTTGGTTTTGAGGGAGGCTTGCTGGGAAATTTGTTTGACCAATGGCTTTACTTTCCCCCGTTGCGTTAACAATCTGCATCAACAACATCGAGTTCAGATGGAAATGTCAGAAACTAGAGGAGCTGAAAAGCTTCAAGAGAAAAGGAAGCAGCCAGGCATTAGGGGCTCAGGCTTCCAAAACCAAAATAATCCACCAGCTGTTTGGTCGTCATGATCCTCAAGTGGCAAGCGGTGTTGATTTGAAGCGGTCAGACTGACGTTTAATAAATTGTAGGCTATGGCGGCCACTTGTCCAGTAAAATTAGCTCGAGCTGACAAAACGACCCCACTGAAAGACAAGTTGGTATTTGCCCTCTATTTAATGCATACTGATGTGTTTTACAAGTTTCCTTTTCAGTGCCTAATGAAATGTATCCTGGAATACAGGTAGACTTTCCAGACTTTCCATTCCAAAACCCGACTTGACGTTCAGAATCACCTGTCATTATAAGACCAGCAACCAGCCAGTACTGTGGTGCTGAAGCTAGTGGGCTATGTCCTTTAAAGTCTGTATGCCTATATATTTAAAACAGGCTAAAAAATACAATGATCTTATTGAAAAATTCTGCAGGATTGTCTTAATGGGCAATAAAGTCACATTTCTTTTTCATATTGATTCATGTAAATATAACAACAAAAATATAATGATGATGATAATAATAATAATAATAATAATAATAATAATAATAATAATAATAATAATAATAATAATAATAATAATAACAACAATAATAATACACTGCGGTTGTACATTAATGTTGTACATCTATATTGAGCACCTCCGTAGTCTGAACATGCTTGTTTAGTACATGATTGGACTAAACCCGTGCCGGTCAGAGGTCGGAAATGCCTGGGCCGAATTTCACTCCCAGTCCACCCCTGGTACCATGAGTACTGAGGCATAGAGTCAGCCCAAGAATTTCATGTAATGCTACTAAATGGACCCCTGAGTTTAGGGAAAAATTAAGCATAAGTTCAAACTTAAGCTTGAATTACTTTGTGGTAAAAAGTACAAATATTTCAGATAACATTCTGTTTGTCCCATGGGCCCCGGACCTTTGCAGATAGATGGGTCTGGATTTGACTGCATATTACTGACAAAATCCAATCGTTAACCCCGAATAAAAGTGTGAGCTTTTCCCTGAAACTCGATTATAATTGCAGTGTTGTGTAGTGTAGTGTCTGTGTGTATATATATATATATATATATATAAAAATTATAATATGTAATATAGTGATTTGTCATATTTATTTCTGCTCAAATACATACTACAACTAAATATTACTAGTTCATTCTCAGATACTTTTGACCTTCATGTTATAAATAACAACTTTCATCTGGAACTTGGTAAGGCTAGAAAGGGTTTCTGTTACCCTAGAACAGCAGGATGCAATCGCGGTTAGAGAACACAACAAATAAAATTAGATTTTTTTTGCACTATTGCTTGAAAAGGATAAATTGGCAGAACTCTGCTTCATCTTCACTGTACTCTCCACTAAAGCAACGAGACAATAAATGATATTCTATAGCTATGGGACTGGATGTCCTGTTATATTTACTATGTGAGCTATATCTACTATGTCTGCTCTGCTGTCAGTGCTGATACAAGCTGCCTGTATCTCAGGTCAAAGGTTAAATTCAATGTTTTTGTGTCACATCAGGAGGTAAGGTATACCAGCCCTGATCTGGGAGGCTTTGTTTCCTGTGTGTCAAGCAAAACCTGACCTGGTACAAAACATGTCCGACATCCTAGTGATGTAACGTTTACTGTACACTCCAAGGTCCTCCAAAATTCATGGAGAGCACAGGATGCTACTGCAGCCTTTCACACTAATGCTGCCTTAAACAAACACAACAGTTGTTTGAGAAAGACGTGTTCCTCTGATAAGTTGTTTTTACAGATGTAGTGTATGTTAGGTGTCTTTCCAGAAATATTTTCTTCGAAGGTTTAGTAGAGCTAAATTATATTAAACAAATATTTACTAGCAATTAAAAGTCTGTCAGCATCAATTGAAAAGCAGTCCACTGGTTAAGCAGTGCACTAGAGTATAACACCGGTGGACTCATTATGGGCAGTTTAAAAACAATGCACCCTAGCCACTGAGTATTATTAGCAGTAATTTATCAGATTACATCCAGCTTCCTCTGGAGCCACAAAAGCTTCACACTACCTTCACATATGCGGTAGAACTCCCCAAGACCTATGAACACACTGAAATGTAGAAAATAGGCGGTTTCCCTTCAAGTCAAGTTTAAGTCAAGCTCCAACTCACCTAAACCAATCAAGTCTTCTCTTTTGGCCCAAAAACAGAGAATCTGTCTCTACAAAACATCTGCTCGGACAGGTGGAAAGCTCAACATCTGACGGCAGTCTAGTCTGCACAGGACTAAATGTTATCTTCACCAGGGCTGTGGCCCTCTGTCACTTGCTGAGTCTGTGAGACAGAACAGAAGGCTACATGGCTAGAGACACAGACAAAAATGGCAGCTTTAGTAAGCATCAACTCATTTACCCTAGAGTGATGGATAAACAGCACATATTGCCATCTCCTTCACCCCAGCCTTAGCATCACTCGATCAGTCTGTGTGGCCTCCAGAGAGACTGCCACTGTCACACAGTCTCTCTGGAGGCCAATTGAAATGTTTTGACCTTGAGAGAGTAGACTGAAATAACGTGTCAGCTGAGGGCCAAGAGGGGCTTTCACCTTCCTAATGGAAAGCTTCCCGAGAGACAGCTGAGTGATGGCTCGGTGTAAGGTGCCACCTATTTGGATTAATAAAACCCTGAGACATTAGGAATAAGGCTGATAGCCTCACCTTTGCAAACCCGTATTTAGATCAAATTTATGCGGGCACACATGCCTGAAAACCAGACCAGTTCTTAAGTCAAATAACAATTTTGAAAACACAGAAAAAAATCTCAGTTTGTTGTCAAGGTGTCAGAGCCCATTCAGTCGAAATATTTGCCAAAAAACATCATACAATGACATATTAAATGCATGATCAAAAGAATCCAAATCTCAAAGGCCTCGATCACAGTGGCTATCTGTCTCTTTTATTTGGCATCAAGGTCACATTGTGCACCAGAGCCAGTGCTGCTAACATACCAGGTTTTGAGAAGTTAGTTAGGACAAAAAGAATATTCTACATTACAACTGAAAGTATAACTTCAGCTAAAAATGGAAATTCTGTCTTTATTAGACATTATTTACACCATTTGTTTGAACCCAATTCTTCACTGTAGCTGCTACCTCACCTCATCCATCACAGTCTGGTTCGGCAGTCTCGACTCACTCTCCCGGAAGAAATGACAGCGCATCATCAACAGAGCATCCAAAATCATTGCCTCACCCCTACCATTTCTTGAATCACTCTACCATAAACGGTCACAACGCAGAGCCCGTAAGATCATCTCTGATCCCACTCACCCCGCACACTATGCCTTCCAACTACTGCCCTCTGGGAGGCGTTACAGGACAATTGCCTCACTCACAACCCGCTTCAAAAACAATTTCGTTCCCACTGCAATCAATATCCTGAACTCCAATCGCAGAGTATTATGCATGGCCCCTTTAGTATCATGAAATGTCTCTGTCTGTATGTTCTTATGTTATATTTTTTATGTTTAAATGTAATGTTGGAACCTGTTGTACTGAGACCAAATTCCACCAGCCTGGCTGTGTGGTCATTAATAAATTATTATTATTAAGCTAAAAGGGTCATCCTGTCTGGAGTGGCTGAACGGTCCCTTAGGAAACATGAAACAAGCCTTAGGTCCCAACAACTGGGATTTAATGTGAAGCTGGCATCTGTATGTGATTTTGTTACAAGAATATCTGTATTCAGATTTCATCAGAAGTAGGCATGGCTTTCAGTGTTCTTCTTCTGCCAAAGTTGTCTAATCCACTTCATTATCTGCACTGTATTCAACTGGCTGTGCATATGTGAACACTGTCTTCATATTCATTAACACCTCACCTATTTACAACATTGCCTCATTAATAAAATAAGCGTCATTGTAGTGATGTACAACTCTTACTCCCAAATCAACTGTTCAACCACCCTCAATGTAAGCTCTATTGAAACAATAAAATCAGTCGACAGTTCAGGGTTGGACTCCGCATACTAATCCTGACAATTATTTAGGAGGACTAAATCTAGCTCAAAATATGTGTGTGACAAATGTGGATGCCAATATTATTATATTATTATTACTATATATTCTAGTTTGCCCTAGGCCTGGGTGATATGGCTGAAAATCAGTATGACCAATAATCACCTTTCCTGTTTTTATCATTTCTAACAGCCAGGCAAAAAAGGTTGCATTTACCCCCTTCATCAAGGTACACAGGCAATAACTTCTTTTTTTAACAAAACACTGAAAAAAAAGCCACAAATACCAGAAAGCTCATCTGTCCTTTTTATGAGAATTTCCTCTACGTCAGTCCTCATTTTCTTACTCTGGTGTTAATGGGTTGTGCTTGTGTTTTTCTCATGGTTGGTTTGTAAAACAATCATATTTGGTTTGTAAACAATCATAGCGATATCAGCGGAGCTGATATCGCGGACTGTGAGCCTTAGTTGCCATGGTAAACACACCGACACTTTGGCTGTCGCATCTGCGGGGTCTCTGGGCTCGTAGGTGGGGGGGGCAGAGCACCTGCACCTGTCAGCACTGCCTAACCATTACAGTAAAGAGCAGCTCCAGTGGATAAGTGAGTCTGACAGGAGCAGTAGAAGACCTGGACAGAGGCCGAAGAGGTCGGTGTGTTTAACAGGGAGGCTACAACTGAAAAAAGCGCTGTATCAGGCTGCAGGAATCCATTATCAAAGAATATGACAGGCTGTTTATGAGCCAGGGCCTATTCGTCATGTGCTTTCCATTGGTTTGCATTTAATGCGTACATGTGAAACTACTGAGCATTTTTTATCAAACTATTTTCTCACTGTTATCGATGACTTGTCTATCGCTGATCCGTATTGCTATCGTTTTATCACCCAGGCCTATAAGGCCCATATCATTAATTCATGGGTCATAAACCTGACCCATCATCACAGTCAATCATCACCCACTTCAAAATGGTGATCAATGATTTAGTTTACAGTGATGATATCAGAGCAGACTTCATAATAAGGGATAGAATGAAAACAACAGATCAACAGATTTACATCATCAGTCATTGACAACATCAATCAAACTGCAACTTTGGAACACTGCAGCAAATTTCACATGAGATTTTTTGGTTTTCCAGGGACTTATTACATCAAAGACTGTGCATTTCATCTGGTTCATCAACACAACAAAAAAATGGAGCAATTTTAATCGAGTAGAATTCAACAAACATATCTAGGTATATGACAAAAGATTACATAGGAAGAGAATGTCAATTTTTCATCGGTCAGTTAAAACAGAAATGTAGAGATGTACCAGTTTCATGCTTTTAAGCACATACATGGAATTAACATCTGTGGAGGGCAGCACCTTTCCCATAAATTCAGTGAACCTGATGCAGAAATTTGTGCTTCTGATCCAGATTTTTCCAGGACTCAAATGACCTTGGAGTCAAGCTTACCCAGAGTCAACCAGAGGTGACCTTAGCAGCACAAGCAGCTGATACTGCAGCCGCTGCCTCTCTCTGACACAGAGCTCGTTTCCAGTGACAGGTGGAGCACTAAGACAGCAATCTATCAGCACTAATATGTTCAATTCAAGCAATCAATAGCGCTGTACAGTATATGTGAGGTAAGAAAAGAAGCTCTAAAATGAATGCGAAGCAGACAAGAGTATAACTGCCTGGAGCAAAGAGAGGTCTCCCTGCTATTAATATGTGCAAAGCAGACATCTCCAGGAAGAGTCTGTTTATTTTATATCTTCTGCTTCCGGCCATTATGGACTCAAATTCAAATCAACAGGGGAATAAAAGTCTGGATGATGTTGACTATAAAATATATTCAAGATGTCAAGAGAAAGACTGTTTTTGCAGGAATCATTTTCTAGTTCTCAAAACAGCTTTTTGCTTTGGGGCGAGGTAAATCTAGTCCTCCATCAGGGCTGATGATGTTTTCCCAAAACATCCTGCAGTCAAGATATTTGAAGTAATGATAAAGCAAATAGCTAATGGTGATTATAGCTGCATTACCCGCAGCCCCTCCAATCATAATCAAGACGTTGCTGATTAACATGCCGCGCTCCTGCATAAACAAACACTGGTGTTGGCTAACGACGAGAGAACTCTGCATTAAATAACAATTATACTCCCTGGGATGGATTCAGCTGCTGTGCTCCACAACATTTTCAGGCATAAATTAGATGATATATTTCATTTTTGACTCATGTGTTCTTGTTTTACTTCGTTGCCCTTTTTGATTTTTTAAATGCCTGAAATCATTTTATTCTTGCTTTAGTTCATGTAAAATATATGAACTGACCTTAAAACTGCCAAACCAAAAACTCAACTATTTGAACACTTCTGCTGTTTAAAAAACAAAAAAGGAATGGCTTTTGACCTCACTGGCTCTGTCCTCCATTTCCAGTCAACTGAACCGAACTGAGATCAGGGGGCAGGTATTACTAGCAAAGATAAAAAAACAAAAGATAAAAACCCTATTAATTTAAGTGTATGAATTTTAATATAATCTATTCTCATTCTTGAGAGTTTGACTAATAAATAGAGAAACCTCTGCACTCCACAGTGTTTCCCAGCATTACCACTGAAAACAATTCTTAAAATACTGTACATACAGCAGTTACACACTATCATCCTCGGTTTCAGGCTCACAGCTCAGCACGTCAGTGTGGGAGATATTCTTCAAACGCGTTGGGAATCCAATATGAGCATTCGACTGATCTGTGTTTAAAGAAGCACTTCTCGACAGAAGACTCTTGCCGAGAGTGCCAATATACATACTTATCCTAATACATTTGTAACATATATTTATTGTGGTAATTTGCATTCAGAATATGTATTTATATGTAATACTTACACAAAGCAATGCATGGTTAAAACATAAATCCTTTTCAGTAATAAAGTACTTCACACAAAAGTCGAAAACTTGCACAAACCAACATATGAAAAGTGGCGAAAAGGAAGCATTTCTGGTTCTGTAAGTTAGAGGAGAAAGAGGTGGGCAGGAGGTGAAAACATTACCAGACAATGCTGTAAATAGACAATAGTCAAATAATAAATAAACCAACCATGGGTTCGGAAATGCCTACACAGTCTGTGCTCTTCAAGCATCACAACATAAGATGCCAAATATAAAATACCAGAAATACTGAGATCGGATTCGAACTGTGCACTTATCTGATGTTCCCCAGGGTTCAATTCTAGGTCTACTGATGTTTTTATGCTTTATGTGCATTCATGAGCTGACGGAATTATCAAGAAAATCGATCAGAGAAAATTCAGGTACACGAGTTGCCTAGTTGACTGACACATGGCAGATGAGAGTAAACATTGGATTGACGGTAAGAAACCTTTTCCTTAGTCATGTTTTGTACAGTCATTGTATCGAAAGTGCATACATACAAAAAAGTTATTGTATATAATAATAATACTTCTAATATAATTTCTATACTAAAAAGGTTACTATATTCAGCCATTTTCATATTTCAGGTTTTAAATATATATATTTTTTTAGTTTCATTAAAATAATTCATTTAGGTTACAAGATAGGTATATTTCTAGAGTAAAATGTACATTTCTTATTTATCTATTTTTTATTATTCTTCCTTAAACATAGTTTTTATTTTTCTGCATATTATCTAGACTTTTGAATGGGAGCAGCAAACAATTTCCCCTCTGGGATCAGTAAAGTATTTCTGATTCTGATTCTGAAGTTCCGGTGGGCTCAATATATTATTTGGATGTCTGAATATAGTATGCTATATTTAATCAGTTTGACTGAAACATTTATTTCACTTTATACCATGGTCTGGGGGAATACTCGATTCTGATTGGCTGCAGGGTGTCCATTAATCCCTGATATATGGACACCTACTAAGTAGTTCCAGTCAAATTGTCTGTTCACCGTCTAAATTAATGCGCTAGCTGGTGTAATCATAGCGACGGGAACGCAGTCAAAGCCTCTGTTTACAGTTTATTTCCAGCACTGAGTGCAGTCCGTCAGTCCTTCAGAGCCTTATCCTCTGACCACCACAGGATGGAGACTGGAACACACAAGCTGCAGAAAGTACACTTCCCCTCTAAACTTACTGATACTTTATATCACATAAGCGAATAATCTCACATCCCGTTGGCTGTTCAGCTCTCTGCTTCAGGCTGCGGCCACAGTAACGTTACACACGCCGATCATTTGTTCCTGAACATCTTGATGTTGATTTGGGGACAATGACATGACTGGTAAGCTAGCTAGTCTTGTTGTTAAACATACTGTCAAATTATATTTACTGTTCGTCAACCGTACGCAATGTTACTGACTTTGAATCTTGCTAGCATAGCGTTAGCTTTCTGGCTCATCGCTGAGCGGACTAGAATATCTCCCGTTGCCAAGTCGTATCTAAGGTCCATCCTATTTACTGGAGAGGTGAACAACGTTTCCGTTGCATAAGAACCTTACGGGAGGGTAATGGTTGTTCCAGGTATTAGTCAAACCCTCAGGCGTTACCAGGGAAACGAAGTTATTGCCTGTGAAAAACTTTATATATTGATTGTAAAACGCATGAAAATATAAATTAATTTATTTTCTTTGGCAAGTAACCATGGTATAAGAGGGATAATGCCATTCGAGGTGTCCATAGTCAGGAATTTAAGGCCTCCGCGTCGTCCATTAATTCCTGATAATGGACACCTCGTCGGGCATTATCCCTTACGTATACACCTGGATATTCCATGCCTCTCTGAAAAGACTGCCGGTGAACTCTGGCGTCGAATTTCTCTCCTCCTACTCCCTTCTTCTCTGCTGCAGCTTTACGTAGAAAACTGAAACTGATCCCTTTCTATCGATCCAACTGATGCTTGAATCGATCTACAAAAGGAGTACATAGTATTGGTAGTATCAATATTTTTGGATCGATCTGCCCACCCCTAGTGAACTAAGCATCATTGCCCTCATTAAGTGTTGATCACCACCATCATATGATCCCATATGACTGCTGCTGCTTTTTTAATGCCTTTCAACAGCTAGTGAAGAATTCAGCAACAAGCCTGTATTCACATGTGAGATACTTGACCATATCAAGGCTGGTTTAACTTAAGTAAAGTTAAACTACATTTTAAAGAATTTGCTGCTCACTTGTAAGTTTTGTGTTGAACTAGTACCAAGTTACATCTGTCCTTTTTGTCTCTGGAAAAGTGGAATGCACTCCCTGAGGGTGCTACAGTATGGATTCATTGAGTGAACTGAATACTACAGATGTTCAGGTTTTATTTTCGAGCAGAGTGGTATTTTGGAACGAGCAAGGAGATGATGTTGGGTCAAAAGTGACAGGGAATGGCCCGGTGCAAAGGAGTTTGTTTGGTTCTTCAAGGCAACAATGACAACAAACATGAGCTGACCCTGGATCAAAATGAATTAGTGCCTTCAGTGCTACTGCTTTTATGCTGGTGGAGATCTTGAGGAGTCTCTACCCATTCCCTAAAAACCATCCTGCTGGGAGACTTTTCTAATAGTGTAAAACAGCGGTTCTCAAACTGGGGTCCCGGCCATAGCTTGGGGGTTCGCGAAATATTTTGCAATAAATTATTAAATGTATCATTAAAAATTGCATAAGTACACATGGGAATCACTGTGGCAATAAAACAGACACACTGATCCAATTACTCCCACTTATGTTAGCTTTGGGCCAATCAAAACTCTAATATGATTGTATCACGTAAATCTGACACACATCACTCGCTCGCATCACTTTGCTCAGGATGCAGCTCCTGCTGATGATTAGCTAGCTAGTGGCGATGGATACATATTTAAGACCGTCCACTTCATCAAGTGATGCTAAGCCAAAACCAGCTAAACTGAGAAAATATGACGACAGTTATCTCGAGCTTGGTTTTATTGAGAACAGTGACAGAAGACCAAAATGTGTTGTGTGTCTTCAGGTGCTAGCAAATGAAGCCATGAAGCCCACCAAGCTAAAGTGGCATCTGATTGCAAAGCACCCAGAGTTTAAGGACAAAACAAAAGATTTTTTCCAGCGAAAGAGTGAGGAATACATGCGTCAGAAAACACGACTGGTGAACCTGGCCACAACTTCAGAAAAAGAGAGCTTTGTATTTGGTGGCTCAACGGATCGCAAAAACTAAGAAGCCACACTCAATTGAACAAGAACTTCTTCTTCCAGCGGGCAGTTGAAATGTGTGAAGCTGTGCTTGGGACAGAGGCAGCTAATAAACTTAAAGTTGTACTGCTTTCAAATGACACCGTGAGAAGGCGCTTTAGCACTATCCCTGGGAAGGAGACATTTTAGAGGACTTTCTGTTCTGCAAGGAAGTGCCAGGCAGGACAACAGATGAGGAAATATTCAGACTCCTGGATGCTTTCATGACTGAAGCGAGACTGAGCTGGGAAAAATGTGAGGCCGTTTGTACGGATGGTGCAGTGGCGCTGAACGGCCGAAAGAGTGGAGTTACTGCACGGATAAAGTCTGTCAATCCGAGGATTATGGCTACTCACTGTATGCTACACCAGCAAGCACTCGCTTCCAAAGACATGGAACCAGATCTGCACTCTGTTTTGACCACAGCTGTGACTGCAGTTAATTTTGTGAAGTCAAGGGCACTGCAATCACATTTGTTTGGACAACTTTGCCGGGATATGGATGCTGGACATGACGCACTGCTATATCACTGTGAGGTGCGATGGCTCTCTCGTGGTAAAGTTTTGCAGCGGGTGTTTGAGTTACGCAGAGAAATGGCAGAGTTTATGAGAGAGGAAAAACCCAACATCGCACAGTTTTTTACAGACCCGGAGAGTATGGCCAAGTTGGCATGTCTTGCCGACATATTTAGCATACTGAATAGCCTCAACCTCTCCATCCAAGGAGGCCACACATCCATCCTTGAAGTCAGCAACAAAATCACTGCCTTCATGAAGAAAACAGACCTATGGAGAAGGAGGATACAAGATGTTCCCCCAACTGAGTGAGTTTCTCCACACAAACAACTTGTCTGTGGCCACAGTGAGGAAGGTCTCGACCTCACACCTCACATCACTGAGCCAGCACTTCAGCTCATACTTCTCCGATGTGAACACTGATGCCTGGGACTGGGTGTGTGATCCCTGTGCACCATATATATATATATATATATATATATATATATATATATATATATATATATATAGTGATATATATATATATATATATAGTGATATATATATATATATATATATATATATATATATATATATATACAGACTTTATTTTTATATTTACACTGGTGATAGTTTGGTTGTCTAATTGCTTTCCTCTGTTTTTATATGAGGCACTCCAATCTTGTAGAGGTCTCTTCAAATACAGCTCATGGAGTGTAGTCAAATTTTAAGTGGTGGTACAAAAAACTCTATAATGACATCATCAATACCACAGTATTTGAACGCTTTCCACATTCTTCCTACTGCAAGTGATAAGTGATAGAGACCCAGGTGAGAAAGCTCAGTGGTTTGGCTTTAATGACATTTTAATGGGAAACTAATGGGGGTTTCTGCAGACAGACCTCAGTGGGTTCAGTGTGAGGTCAATGAGGCATAAGAAGCAGGCTAATTGCTGCTTCATAAAAGCTGTGTATAAAAACAGTTATTGTTCTGCTCGATCCTTTCTAGGAGGTTTTTTGCTCTGGGTTGAGGTTTTATACTTGTTTGTGTTAGGCTGTGCTCACCGAGGCAAAGATTAAAGTTTACTACATGTACTACAAGACCTCGTTAAAATTACTTAAATAGTAAAAGAAAAATGTGAAAACTGCCTTTCCTTTTTTATACTGAAGTTATAGTACAATTGAAATTATGATTTGAAAATTCAAGAATGGTTTGAGACATTTTTCTTTGAAAAGATCTATTTATTACACATTTTGTTAATTTTCCAAACACGGAACAACAGAACAAGAAGGCACATGTAGGTCATTGATAATAATAACAAAAGTTCTAATAATAATATAACAATAATAATGATAAATAATATAAGATAAATAAGTGGGTATATATCAACATACATATATATGTACATACATACACCCAAACATAGAGTCGGCGTTCTAATAGTAGAAAATTATATATTCTCTGCATATACACACACTTATCGCTTACATAATATCCACATAGTAACAGAATATTTAACATTTAAGATTGTGTATGTACTACAACAATCATAGCGATTAAAAAGAGGGGGGGTGGGGGGGCAAAAGAGAAACATAGAAAGCAAACAAGAACTCAGTTCAGCTCATCATTCCAGTCATCTACTTCAATATCATCAAAAAACTTTACAGATTTTCCATAACTTGTCTAGCCTGTTCTTTGTGGTGAAGCTTATCTTCTCTAAAGCAAAGTAAAAAGTCATTCCTGTCAGCCATTGTGAGGTAACACAAGATTTTTCTTTTTTCCATGAACAGGCTATACACCTTTTCGCTTCTAGAAAACAAATATTGAATAAGGATTTTTCATTTTTAGAGGTCACAAAGTCATCCAGGTAGATATTCAATAAACATAGTTTTGGATTGAGAGGCACTTCTTTATCAATGATTTGACTGGCCAGATTCAACACTTTCCTCCAAAAAGAGTGTATCAGTCGGCATTCCCACATACAATGAAATAAAGATCCCTTCTGCTGCTTACATTTAATGCAAGAGTCTGGGATATTTGGGTTAAAGAGGTGCAGCCTACTTGGGGTAATATACTGTCTGCTTATCCATTTGTATTGCAATAACTTAGAATTTGTATTCACAGTTTGGGTTTGAGCTATTAAACATGCTTTGGACCATTCTCCCTCTGTTAAATTCTCCTGTAAATCCGATCTCCATGATTGTAGTATGTTTTGTGATGACTCTTTGGATTTACTCACAAACAAATCATATAAAAAAGACACCTGTCCCCTAGAGTTTAAAGATCTTACTGTAAAATCTTCAAGGGTAGACAGAGGGGGAATACTCAAACTATTACACTGCCTGGCCAGTATGAAACTAAACTCAGTGTCTGCTCTTCCCGGCTGAAAATCATCATGATCAAAGATGGGAGAAAGCTGTGATAATTTGGTAGTCTCTTCCAAATCAGCCAAAGCGCCGTGCCAAATCATTAATGTATTTTTGAGGAAAGGGTTTTTAGTCCATTTGATTAATTTGTTCTTGTTTGCTGAATATATATATATATAAGCTTAGAGGAATGTTAATTAATTGAGACTCCATTGAAACCCATGCTGGAGGATGGTCCTTCACAAAATAAAACATTCCTGCTCTTATTTGAGCTGCCCAGTAGTACCACATGGGCAGGGTTGGGAGGGTTACTTTAAAAATGTATTCCGATACAGTTTGTAATTACCTGTTAAAAAATTTAGTCAGTAACGTAATCCAAGTGCCACAATATTAAAGTAATGTAACTTGATTACTTTAAATTACTTTTGGAATACCTCAATAGAAATGCAAATAAAGACAAGAAAAAATAATTATCAATAAGATAACTTTTAAATCTGTTATTCTGTTATTGTCCATGTTCAGATTCAACAGGCTGCTCAATCATCTCAGGCTGACTTGTATCTTCTTTGGTCAGAAGTAAATCACTTAACCCTAACCCTAACCCTAACATCACATGTTACAATAATAATAACAGTAACAATTATTATTAGTGTTATTGTTGCTGTTATTTCTAGTAATAGCAGTTACCTTTAAGATGTGTGTCAGTTATATGTCACCCAAATTTACCCATACAATTTCCAATATAATCATGCTATTTTAATACCTTGTTGTCATCTAAAGTATTAGTGACTCATTTCAGTCACTGCAGGTGTTTCAGGCAATTTATTTTATTTATTAACGTACAAGCCCCACAAGGTGGCAGTAACTACATTTCAAGTGCCTATGGGAACCTCACAAGTCAATGAGTTTTCCAGGACAAGTCTGTGCAAATGTTTCACAATAAAAGCCTTATTTAGCTATTTATGCTAGAGGGGTTTTAATTCAAAACGGACACAGGAAGTGTTGAGTTTGTATTAATGTCTTCATTTTAACAGGGCAAACGGAACCAAAACAAGGCTTCGTACTACAACATGTCCAATTACATCAGAAACAAAAGCTCCTGTGATTATTTAGCTAAATAAGGTTATGATATTCACACTCGGACGTCATGCTCAAACTTCAAAACTACCAAAGATACTAAACACATACCGTCCCGGTCAGCAGCAGCACCACCTACAGTCCCAAAATATTTTTTAGTAACAGTAACGTAGTAAGTTAGTAACGCTAGTAGTAGTAGTGACAGTAGTAGCAACAGTGACAGCCCGAGTCTGGTTAGCAAGCTAACTAATGTTAACTTTAGCTAACGTTAGCAGTTTCGCTTACCTGTAAATGCTTCTTTAAATTAGATATTGAGTCCTTGGACGATGACAACATTTTAACACATGGAAGGCATTGCTTGCACTGTACAGTGATGTTATTCCCCATCTCTGCTTTTGTAACAAAGTGATGACGAAATTTCCATCCAGCGAAAGCATTTTTTTTCCTTAGCGCTCGAAACCATAATGAGCTACATGGCTTCGCTTGAGAGCACTGAGCAGAGTGTTGTTGTGACAGACTTGTCGTGAACTGTCCCAATGTGTGCCGCATGTGCATCATGCATTACATGGCAAGTGTTAGCATCATTATGTGTTTTAATTGTAATCCAACTAATAATCCCATTTTTTTCCAGATGTAGCGGTAATCTGATTACGTCTTTTTTTTCTGTAACTATAACGGAATACAGTTACTTTTTTTTGTATCCTTATTACATAACGTAACTGTAATCCACCTCTATCATATGGTAGATATAACAAGGAGAGCCTGAGCCTAGGACATCTATTGTTCCAAATGATGTTGTAGAAAATCTTTTTAAGTGACCGGAAAAGTGAAGGTGGGCGAGCAAGTGAAATAGATTGGAAAAGGTACAAGTACTTGGGTAAAACTGTCATTTTCAAAATGTTAATGCACCCAATCATAGCTATAGGCAATCTTGTCCACCTATTTATAAGCTGTGTGACTTTTTCTGTTAGGGGATTGTAGTTTATTGGAATAATTTTATCAATGATAGGAGCGATCTCCACACCTAAATAAGTATAACCTTTTAGTGAGACCGTAAAAGAAGTGTGAATTGGCAGGTTGAGCCTCTCATTTTCATCCATAAATAAATTACTGATTTGGTGCTATTTATTCTGTAACCTGCAAAGACACCATAAGCACTGATCAGATCAAGTAAAGTAGGGAATATCTGTTTCAGGTTAGAGCAAAACAGAATTACGTCATCTGCATATAAGGCTATGCAATGTTCTATATCTCCTATCTTTATTCCTTTCAAGCTGGTATTTTTGCGAATTGTCATAGCCAGTGGCTCAATAGCTAGGGTAAATAACAGGGGAGTCAGAGGGCAGTCCTGTCTTGTTCCCTGATGCAGTTTGAAAGGTGCTGAAAATAACCCATTTGTTAAGACTACCGCCTGTGGATCAGCATAAAGAAGGTGAATCCAGTGAAGAAATTTCCCCCCATAATGAACCTTTGAAGAACCTCAAATAAATACAGCCACTCTACTCTGTCAAAGGCCTTCTCGGTATCCAATGACAAAATGGCAGTATCTGTACAGTCCTGTGAAAGCTCTGCCATTCCTGCACAAAGCCATTCTGGTCAGAGTGAACCATTTTTGGTAAAAGTACTTTGGGCCGTCTAGCCAATACCTTACAAAGAATTTTGAGATCATCGTTATTAAGAAGTGAAATTGGTCTATAAGATCCACAAAGGGTAGATGTTTTTCCGGGCTTCAGCAATAAAGTGATCACCGCTGTATTAAGAGAGGGGGGAAGGGACCCACTGTCTAAAGACTCTTGATACATCCCAAGTAGAGGTGGTATTAGCCTAGTCTGAAAGGTTTCATATATTTTAATAGGGATCCCGTCCGGCCCAGGGGTTTTTCCCCCCTTCATGCTATCTATAGCCACGGACAGCATCCTGGGAGTCTTCCTTTAGGGGGATAAAGTCTAATAAATCAAGAAATTCCTTTTGTTTTTGAAAAGCTGAGGCTGAGTAATCAGAACAGTATAACTTATTATAGAAACTTGAAAAAAGTCGTGTTAATTTCTTTTGGGTCACTAGTCTCCAAACCTTCATCTGTCTGTATTGCGTTTATTGCTCTTTCAGTTTCCATCTGTTTAATATGCCAGGCTAAAAGCTTACTAGCTTTTTCACCCTTCATAATAAGATTGCTTCAGTTTCATCAAGCTTTTAGTTGCCTTGTTCGTAGATAGAACATTATATTTAACTCTTAGCTCATTAAGTTCTACAAATAAGTGTTGAGAAGGATTTGCAAAGAAGTCTGTTTCAGTATCCTTTATCCTTTTCCCCAGTTGTTCCATCTCCAATCTACAGGAGAGAGTTTGCATTTAAAGCTTGTGAAGCTTATCATTTGGCCTCTCAGGAAGGCTTTAAAGGCTTCCCAACATGTAGCAGTAGATGCCTGATTTGTAATAATTTCAAAATAATAATCATTTTGTGCTCCAATGAACTCTATAAATTCTGGATCTCTAAGCCAAAATGACTGAAGATGCCATCTTGGAGAGTAATTCAAAGATTGAGGCATGTTCAAGATAAATGAAACTGAAGCATGATCTGAAATTATAATGCTATCAGACCAAATAGAAATCAATTCTGGAAAACGTCTGACAAGTACTCGAATAGCAGGAAAAGGTTAGCCGGTCACAATGTCTCCCTCTTCAGATATCAACCAAATTAACTTCTTTAATATATTGTAGCAACTCCTTTCTTGACTGATTATGAGAAGTATCAGTGCCAGTAGATCTGTCTATTTCAGGCTGAAGAACTCAATTAAAGTCCGCAACAATGATGAAATTACCAGGCAAAGCAGCCAGGGATAAAAACAGGCTTCTGAAAAAAGATGGGTTGTCATCATTGGGCCCATATAGATTAACCAGATTCAATCTAACTGAGAAAATTTCACACTGGATAAGGAGGTATCTGCCAAATCGATCCTCATTGACATTTATAAGATGAAAAGGCACAGAATTGTGTATCAGTGTTATTACCTCACGTGAGTGTGAACTGAAAGAAGCTGAGAATACACGACCAGTCCACCTCCTCCTCATTCTGATTACATCTTAAGAGGTCAAGTGGGTCTCCTGGAGAAAAACTATTCATGACTTGCTTTAACTTGACAAGTTTGACCCCTTACATTCCAAGAGGTAAACTGAAGTTCGGATGAAATGCTGTAATATTAATGAAGTTGATTGTAGTAGATTTGAAATGACTGATGACCAAAAATAAAACATCATAAGGAGAAAACAATTAAAATATGTGCCTTAAAACACTGTAAACATAACTGAGTGTACTTCCCCAACTGAAATACACCCGCCCCTCCCCTAGTTCACAAATCCAAATGACCCCAAAAAGGAGCCTAACTATAGACCTTAACTGGTCCGCCCTTGTCCGCAGCACGATGAGGAACAGCATGTCTAACAATCGCAGCAGACCACAACGCGAAGTATTTATAAGTGAAACGTCTTACACTTGTAGCAATCAAACAGATATTTTACACAAATTAAACAGCCCTTAAATTCATCCTCCGTGAGAACAGAGAGCATAGTTCAGTGACTTAAACCTACCAGCCGCACAATCAAGACTCAGGTTGTCTCTCTTGCCCCCAGTCTCCTGAGTGTCAGCCTTCAACTCACACAAGTGCCTCCGCTCCCGATGCAGTGTCAAAGAAGTGTCGTCTTCCCTTAAAGGGACTTGAGGCAGGATTTGTGAAAAAATAAACATGCATTTTAAGTTTTTTAATGCTAATGGGTTATGAAGCGTTCAAAACCAAAAAGAGTGAGCTCACCCACATACCTCTCCATTGCCTTGAACAGGCTGTGCGCTGCATAGTGTACTGCAATTCGGACCAATTTCAGTCCGAATTTCCCGTGCAGTCCTGCGGACGTGATGTCAGATGATGCTGAATGCACGTCCTCGACAGCTTGGAAACAGGAAGAAGACAAGTGCAGTGGACCCAAACACTAGTTTGTAGAACTAGTAATGGATTCTGCTACGGCCAGAAAACGACCCACCACCACACAAAGTCCACTAAAAAGTCACACTAAGAAGAAAACAAAGGTTTTATCAGCAGCAAGTCGTGAGTGGAAAATAAATTACGACCAAAGCCGGACCGACACCAGAATAAACATCGGATACGCGTTCGACTCATGGAGGCAGCTTCAACTTGAACTGGGACTGAAAACAGATGCTGACATGGCTCATTTCCTAGTGACCAGGTAAGAAAACGTTACAGGTCATGTTTAGAGCTTGATTTGAAAATCATATGAGATCACCGAGGACTCGGAGTGAGCTAACGTGCAAAGTAGCGTTAGCTGCTAACATGTAGCTTAGCCCACCGCTGTGTAACACTGAATAGTTACAGACTTTTCCACTGTCCTTTAGTCTGAAACCAAATAGTTAGAAATATGTCCCTTATATATGGGACTGAAACATGAAACATGCACAGACACTACCTTCAATCCCTGAATAGCGCTTAATAGGCCATCAAATCTGGATACGAAGTCCTCCTTCATTGTGTGGATGGCGTTAAGGATTCGGCTCTGGCTAGCCACCACATCCAAGTCTTTATTTCTAGCATTTGAGTTTGCTGGTCCCGGACCACACAAAGTTTCTGCTTTAGAGGATTTCTGAGCCTTTGCAGATGATTTTGGAGCCATTTAAGATGGTAGTTGTGTTTCAACATAAATTGTGACTGTTCACTAGTCTTGTACTGGCTATCTAGTTCGTTTATTTTCAAATTTTTTGCCGAAGCACTGATACACGTCTGCTCAGCACAGCACCGTAACCGGAAGTTGGTTTGAGACATTTTGTTAGAAACCATAATGGCAGAAATTCAGAAAAAATGGGGTCAATAATGCCATCAAATTTCTTAACACTTGTATGACATTATCTTGGAGAGTTTCTCCACCCTGAGCACATTGTGTGGTAGTAGGTGGTTTAGAATCTGAGGGCCATATTTCGGGGCCCACGCACAGTGAAAAGTGCAGCTCAATAACTCTCTCAGGACTGTCTGTTCCAACCACCAAATCTTCAACATGTCCAGAAAGATGAATTCAACTTGAATCCAGAGATCATCCTCGCATGGCAGCAGCAAACCTGCACATTCTGGGCAGTAATGTGTCTCCTTGTAGTGAAAATGCTGTATAGAATTCCTGAACGCTCAGTAGCTGTGGTTACATGGATTCCAACTATACTGTTTACATGGACTCAGAATAAAGTGATCCAATAAGATGTGTGTTTACATGCCCCACAGCAAACAGCAGAAGAAGAACAATGACAAAGTTTTGTTTTCCAACTTAACTGAAGAAATTCAATTCATTCATTCTGTCAGTCATTCATTCACATCGCCTGTGAATACAAGATGGACTCACATCATGTCCTGGGAACAATATTTGTATTTCTGGTTTATTTGAACATCTTGTTTAATCTTTTTTTCCATTGTGGCATCCAACAAGTCTTAAAACTTTTAGATCTCCAACAGATAGATCTCTTGCTCTGAGAAGCAATGTCATGTAAAGTTCCATGTGCAGAAAGACTATACTTATTCCAACCAGAGAGAAATGATTAAGGGGATTGCACCTCAGTCTGATTGAAAATTCAGTCAAACTGGACCAGATCGGATCAGTCTCCTCAGGCTGAGGTGGTTACATGAGACATTTTTATTCTGATTGGGTTATTATTCTGATAATGAGTGTTACATTACTTTTTGTATTACTCAATATTAAAAGTTAGTTTATTACTTTTACATAGGTAACATCTCCTCCCTGATATAATTCACCCAGCAACAAGCTTCTTTAGATCATTTCCACTAACGTCCCTCCATAGCTGTGTGAAATCCACTTTGTCTTGTTGAGCTGAAGTGCATGCTGCTTCACTGACAGGAGACGCCTCATTTCCAGCACCGGTATAACAAGTTTCACATTGTTGTGCTGTCGTATCACATGCTTCAGTAATTTACATGTCATATTTTGTCGATTGAAAGTGTGTTGCTGCTCACACAGAGTTTGCAACAGACCACAGTGTTCCTTGTGTGTTTGGCTGAGATAAACCTCCTGAGAAACACCTCTCTCCCTCATCCTCCATCCCTCAGCTTTTTGGCTAGTAGCTGACGTGACCTGCCCTGACCTGCCACGCGTACATGTCATTGACAGCCTAGCTAGGGGAAAATACAATTTGCATTCTGACAATGCAGTAATGCTGCATTACTTAATATAGTAACTGTAATATTATTACTGATTCTGAAATTGTAATCCCTTGCCATACTAATTTCTGGGAAAATAAATAATGTTATAGTAATGTATTACTGAGTAAGGCAGGGAGAGCCATGTGTTCAGAGAAACGACCATATGGGTCGAAAAAGCAAGCAGGTCAAAACAACACATAGTTGCGGTTGTTGTTCGGCGTCGCCCTCTAGTGTCTTTATTAGGTGATACAGCTGTAGTGGTAGTCGTAGTACTAATGAGCCACTTGTTCATGTATTGAGGGGGTTATGGATGGTGGGCAGTTTGAACAATAACAGGACTTTGATCTAGGAGATCGCTGTTCACGGCCAGTGCAAAGTGACAAGTGAGTAATTCCAACATAGTAACGTAGTGAAGTAACGTCCCTTACACAACGTAGCGTGAGTTATGTAAGTTGCAGAAGTAACGAATTGAATGGAATCTAAACAATGATGTTAATTTCTAAACCTAAGCCAATATTTTACTTGCCTAACGCAAACTAAGTAGTTTCCTTGGCAAAATGTAACCAAATTGGCGGCGTGCAACAAAGTTCTGCTACATGTGTCACTGTATGCTGCAGTGGCCATGCTTTTATGGAAATCCTGATATTTGGGAATGCTGAGAATTGATCAGTTCAGTCATTAAGGTATGAGGACGTATTGGTTTAGAGCAGGCATGTCCAAACTATTCCACAAAGGGCTGTGTGGCTGCAGGTTTTCATTTCAACCAAGCAGCAGCACACCAGACCTGATTCATTTAATCAACCGATCTCAGTCTTCAGAAAGTTGATTGGTCAAACTGTGTGGTCTTGACTGCTTGGAACAAAAACCTGCAGCCACACGGCCCTTTGTGGAATAGTTTGGTCATGCCTGGTTTAGAGGGAACACATGTAACAAAAGTGGCTCTGATTGTCACAAGCTCCAACATGTGTACCTTGTAATGCATGATAATATTTTCTTTCTAACCTCAGACCATATCCAAGTGTGATATAGGGGCGCCAGCAGAGCCTAAACATGAAATACCCAAAAGTGCATTTAGCATGCTCCTTTACTGATTGGATTAATCCAGGAAAATAGTCTGTTGGTTTGTTTGTCAGCAGGATCAAACAAAAACACACAACAGATTTTAACGAAACTTGGATGGAGGATGGGTCTCAGCCCATAACAGACTCCATTAAGCTGGATCCAGAAAAAGGGACTGATCCAGGATGTTTTTCTCACTTTCTTCAACATTGCAAGATTTGTAAATTTCTGAGGGAATAACTCATGGATCTTGATGAAAAACATATCAGTGGATATCATGGAGTGATACAGGGCACTCAGTTTGATAATTGATTAGACTTGATTGAATTTAAGGTGACTGTTGGCCCTTGGGGGAGGTGTTCTCTCTACTTAATACCATTCTAGTTCGGGTTTTTCTCTTGTAGTTTTTATTTTAGTCCAGCTATTTTCTATGCTAATTCATTTTATTATAGGTTTCTTCATTCATATGTACTTATTTCTATCTTTGCTCTGTGGTAGCACCCTCTGATGGATCAATAAAGGATTATTTTATCTAGATAATCCATATATGTTATTTCTAGAATAATACAGTCATGTTATATATAAAGATAAATAAAAACTTAACCTGTAATGTATAACTGGATTTTGCCTCGGAACTGGTCATTATCAGTGTATCTCAAACACACTGCAGTTTTGCTGCAAGGTCAACATGGAATTCTAGCATTCACAGCACAGCCTCTAATAATCCCCTTTTCTGTAAGAGGTCAGCAGGTGAAGGAGTCCCCAGGGTGGTGTGTGTGTGAGTGTGTGTTTGTGGGTGTTTCAGCATGATTTTCTTTACTCCAGCTGACCAACAGTAGTTAGCATGGCTGTTCTGTCAGAAGCTTAAAGCTGTAGTGTGAGGTCAGAGGCCAGGCTGCGGTTAATGCTGTTCAAAATTGCCTTTCCTTGGAGATTTGCCCCCATCAAGACACCTGAGAAAGGTGAGGAGGTCACACTGAGAGGAATAGTGTGAAGGAAGCTGATGGAGCACGTGCAAGGCCAGTTAACATGTCCACTATGCTGACTATCACCCCACTTGTGACAATGGACTGGATTCCACAGGCTGCACTATTATCTGCTGAGGATTTCTGTGGCTGTTAGTGTCTAAAGCTCTCTGAATCAAAGAGGAATATAGGCACCGAACGCCAGGAATTTACTTTGAGTACAATGTTATCATAACTGATACAGAACCTCACGTCTTGAGGTACTGGAATTAAACCCCAGTTGTAAAAAATCATACATACCATCATAATTGCTCTTATATTCCACTACTGTTGTGCATGAGTACTGTAATCCAAATAAAAAAATCAAGTGATGTGTATTTCTTTATTTTAATTATGTCAGCTATGGTGGTAGAAGACATGGGTGAGGACCCACATGCAAGGACAGCAGACTGAGGTTGCAGGGAATTATCAAAATATTTAATTATCTCCAAAGATAAAACAAAAAAAGGCGACATGAACATGGCATGGCACGATAACATATAGCACTACTTACAAACAGACGCACAAACAACTAATGAACCGACAAAGACTGAACTAAAACCCAGAACTTAAATAACAAGACACAAACGAGGGAACAAGACACAGGTGAGACACAAGAGGACAGGTGCAGGTAATCAAACAGAACAGTGACAGGGAGGACAAGACAAGGAAAGCATGGACTACAAAATAAAACAGGAAGTGACCCAAAAAAACCAAAACATGAAACAGAAACTTGACAAAACAGAAACTTGACAAATTACAGTCTTCCTAACCTCTGTTTAACAGAACAATGAACTCCCTTCTGCAGCTGATAAACAAAGACGTTTTCTAAACGTCTTTCCTGTATGAAAGCCACCCAAAAGACCAGCATCTGATCAAATGTATTTATATTATGTATTGTCCAAATTGGCATTATTGACTGGAAGGCTTCTGAACACATTAATGTTCTCTTGGAATTTCTATAGGTCTGTTGTTAGTATTTAACACAGTTACACCAGAGCAGAGAAAGTGAACCAAAATATAAGAGACTCGGGAGGCAGAAGGTTGAAAAGACAAATAGACATACTTTAGTAACAAAGCTGGAGTTCAAACACAAAATCCAAAAAGTTCAAGATGCAAGAAACAAAAAGTCAGGCGGCAATAAACAAGGAGCAGGCAGGGGCACATCTGAGAAGTAAAGAAGTGCAAAAATACAAAAACTAAATCAAGTACAACCCAAAGAATCACTGGGTAGACAGGCTGGACCACGAGAAACACAGGACTGACATGGGGACACAGAACAGACCAACTGACAGGGAGAGGAAGACATGGGACTTAAATACATGGCAAGTGATAACTAATTTAAAATGGGTTAGCAGGGAAAACTGCAGGAAAACAATCAAAGAGAGGAGGAAATCACATAGACCAAATACACAGGAGGATAATCAGGGACAAATGAAACTATCCAGGACAATCACAAGACAGGGGGCAGGAAGTAACACAACATGACACATGAGGATGAACCTTACAAAATAAAACAGGAAACAAACTGGAGTCCCATCCTGAGTCCTTTTGGTATTGAAAGTAGTCAAAACTGTATTGAAAGATGCAGTTATTTTTTGATTCTTTTCTGATTTCAGAAAAAGCTCTTTGGTTAAGGTTAGAAAAAAGATAGTCGTTTGAGTCAAATGTTCTTTAAGTCACTCCTGGGTTTTGTTTTTTTCTGTCATAAAAGGCCCATCCTTTCCTATAACCTTAACCCTGCAGTAACAGTTTATTTGGCCACTCGGTGACAGTGGTTTGAGAACACTTACATATCATCACCTTTAACTTAATATGGGGAACTTGTTAGCAAACACTTGCCTATTTACACATTCAGGAGACACACAGCAACATTTGCATTATTTTGGAGTGAGATTAATGTGAATCCAGTATTAGCTCTCTTTTAGGTCCGTTTTTGGTTTCTACCAACTTTAACACCTTATATAGTCGAGGTATATGGTGTTAGAAATACCTTAATCCAGATTGTTATAACAGTGTTGTTAATAACAATGATAATAATAATAATAATAATGATGATAATAATAATACATCTGTCCACTCCAGTGGAAATAAGGCACCAAAGGGTTTGTTCTGCCTATGTAAATTCAGCCTTATTGGGTAAGTTTTGTTTGTAAATATGATAATTTCCACTTTAATAGTTTCAATCAAACAGCAATATCAAAGAGTCTTGAGATGTTAACTAAATGTAGGTGCCATAGGTAGAATATACCCTTTGATGCATAATGTCCACTCGAGTGGACAGATGTGTTTTCAGTCACAGAAAAAATATTTGCAGGAAAAATATAAATCAAATCTGGATAAAATTATTTCAAACATCTGTCTTTACCTGTCTGGTTTTCTGAGGATAAAATGATTTAATAGTTGATCACTGTGTATTCCTCATGTCGACTGCAGTGTAAATTTACATAACTCAATCAAAAAAACATATTGAAAATAAAATATTATTCTGTGATTTAATCATACATGCATGAAATTTTACCTGCTGACATCATCCCAAATGCCCATTCTAAAAGAGATCCCTTTGTTAATGAACTGAACCATGCACAATGATTACTGTAGTCTAACCTTCAGTCCACCTAACCATACGAGTCTTATATAGTGCTGGATTCAAAATAAGGAAGAGGTGAGTGTAACCTTGCACTGTGTTTGTTGTCTCTGTGGACTTGCGCAGTTCTCCCTCCAGTGCGCTCTACATTCACTTTGAAACTAACAGAATCAGGTCTACAGTGTTAAATATTTCATTGTATCTTTCCATGTAACTGTTATCCTGCTACAGCAACCACGAAAATGAAAGAAAAAGAAGAAGCCAATGCGAGGAGACACCTGGCAGACATGCATTTAAATCTTGTCGAGGATGTGGGAGTGTGTTTCCCACTCTGCACTGTACACACACTGCACTTTACCACATATCACATGCAACATAGAATTTGGAGAACATCACTCCGTGGGCAAGTGACTTTTTTCATCTTTTCATTGATTTCACAGAAATTAAGTGTTGATTGGCCTTGTACTCCATTCAAGATTGAAGACTTCAATAGTGGATCAGTTGAAAAGAAGCCCACGGAAAAATTCCACAGTGGTTGACCTCGTAGATGTGGAAATGAATAGCAGGCAGTGGCACCAATCCTTAGTGTAATTTGTGGGGGGTTACAAATGCGAGGGTTGAGAAGAATGACACTGAAAGCACCTTCTGTCTGCACTATGGAGCAGAAGCCATTACTGGCTATAGTGTTGTCAGCCGTTCAGCATCAGCTCCTTTGAGAATGAGGCTTTCAATCAATGTATGAAAAGCCTGTATCTCTGTGGAAAGAATGAGACAGAATAACTCATGATGGGGGCAGCGGCAGCAGCCGGCTGAGTAGGTGTTCAAAAGCAATGCAGCTGTCTAGAAGGAATTGTCTTGTTTTTATCCGTGCCATCGGCCTCGCTGCATTGTTTGTGGTAATGATGGTTTTCTTGGCTGCTGTCAGGCATATTTACAAAGATGACACTCCTGAGAGAAGTTAGCGTGAATTGACTGTATTGTTGGGCTGGGGTTATTTCCATTTGGGGCAGGACAGAGTTATTTTCTGGTTTTGTATCTGCTTTAGATATTCGGATATTACTCCCTCATGATGATCTATATTTTTAACATAATAATAATAATCATAATAATAATAATGAGAAGAAGAAGAAGAAGAAGAAGAAGAAGAAGAAGAAGAAGAAGATGAAGAAGAAGAATGATAAGAATAATATCCAAAGATTTAATACATATCACATATCCTTAACAGTATTGCTGAGCACTGAACAAAGCAAACCAAGCCACTTTTATGTCTCCAGGCAGCAGCTAATTTCCATGATTGTTCATGAAAAGTTGAAGAGACTCAAAATTAGTTAGATAAGTGATCGCTGCAGTATACATTTCCACAAAATAAGAATAAGTAACAGCAATAGCTCCAAATGTGATAACTAACTGTAAAGGTGACAGTCCTAAAACTGCTGTGTTATAGTAGCTACGGAGCACATTTCAACAGATCCATCTTTGGGACAACTGAACAAACTGGAGACTATGTGATAAAGCACTCTTGGTAAGCTAGCAGGTGGCCCTTTGGTTGGAATTGTTTTGTCTACTTAAGTCTGAAAGATGAATTTCAAATTGTAGTAAAGTTCTTCTGAAAGGCGGCCTTGAAGATTTGAAAAACCAAAAGATGCAAAGCAGTACGATATGTTTGGACAGTACTGAACCATGTGAACTTCGCTGAGTATCTGTTTTATGCATGAAGTACAATATGAATTTTCTTGTACTGCTCAATCAGGATATTTTCTTTTCTTTCTTTCAGTGATAAGAATGTAGATGTTTGCCCACTGCACGGTTATTTTGTGACATAGTTACCACCTTGCTCTGCAATCTTAGTGCACCATATTAGTAACACCACTTTAACTTATATTAATATGGAAAACATTGTGTGGCAATAATTGGTAGTTGTTGCATTGTTGGTCCATTTTTTATATTCAGAATTGAGAACATTCAAGCTCTCATTACTCTGCATAACACAAGGTTATGGTTATTACTGTGACAACCATTTTATTAAATATTTTTCTTGTATACAGCCATTTTGCACTTTCATGTTTTGTCATCTTTCCTGTAGCTCATACAGAGTGTAATTTGCCACACTCACAGGGAAAATATGTGCCAGCCTGTTATTTGCAATGTGGGAGTTCTGAATAGCGGCCTTTATGGAAACAGGTGGTAGTTACTGTAGGGGAGCAGAGCAATCTTCCTCAGTCCTCCTTGCATCCGCCAGCCATTCAGAGCACACAGTACCCCCTGCAGCCTGCAGCATTTCCTTGGAACATAATTAAGCCTTATTCAAGAATACAGCATGACTAATACTGCCAGTTTTACATTGGGTTGTTCGAAAATGAGTCATTGCACTGCAACACTGCAAGCTTATTTGAGAGAGTACTAAACAAATTCAGTGCACTATTCAGTCTGCAAGTCAAACTTTGAGAGAGCACGGGCACATATTTTTAAGAACAGAATCAGAGTTCTCTCTAGCTCTCCTCTCTAAGGTGAAGTTGAATCAAAATCTGACTGTCCCCACTTTTATTTTGAAAGTGGGGAGAATGGTGTAACAGAATGACCCTTCATTTTCAGGTTAACCTGAGCAGATGATGTTGTGCTCTCAGTTTGAGCTGGAACAGGATTCACATGAACAAAACCAATCTGATTCTGCTCTTATGAATGTGCTCTCAAAGGGTGATTTGGTGAATGAGTAACACTCTAATTTGTTTTGTGCTCTCTCAAATCCTTTGTAATCTTTTGTTCATCCATACAGTAGAAGAGCAACGAAAAGTGCCCATGTTCAAAATGAGGAAAACAGAGACAAAATGCTCTTCTTATTACTCTTGTGTAAGAAAACTATGCAAAAGTCTGCAGTCTTTGCCGGCCATTTGTTTGCTCTGCATCTCACCTGACAGCTCTAAAGGCAAATAATGATGCCGCTGATTTTTTCTGACAGGATTCTGCATCTCCACTCTGCATTTGCATGTTGTATGTATATCACTGCAAGAATGTGCCCGGGGTGTAGTGGCATTTTACTTGGTCAGTTCATTACATGTGCAGTGCCCGGCTCTACAGCCCTCCCCCACCCTTAATTTCCATGAAAGTGATTAATACGTAAATTCTCCTGAAACTCTCTTTTGCAGTATAATATTTCATTGAATTTATGAAGAGCTGTACTTTACAATGAAACTTTACCCGCCATTATAAAAACATCTAATAAGTCAGTAATGTCACTAAAGCTCTGAATTGATGTTCTCAATATAACAGCACAAATACATCCAGCTCCTCCGTCTGTGCCGACACATTCAACTGCTGAATGAATAATCATTCTAATATCTGTGTAGAGAAAAACAGCTGAAGTGGCAAGTGAGCACAAACCCATGTTTCACGTCAGAACAGATTCTGATCTTCCCCTCCTTCATATGGCATTGTTTTGTAACAGCATCTTGTGAGATTCTCGGCTTTCATACCATTTTCAGTTTTAAACAAATGGCTTGGCTTAGTGTTAAGAAGCAACAGTGTGGCTGTGATCATTTGCTGTGCATACTGTACTAACGAGACCATTGCAGAGAAGAAGTAAGCCCCTGGGCCTCATGGCTGTCACCATTCAGCACAGCTAAGATACATATGTATACTCTCTGTGTTCTACTCTATTGATTAGATCTATGTGAAATATCCCACAAGTCTCTAAATGTGGGTCTATGCTGTAATAAAAGCTTTTTCTTTGATCAAATATGCATTTTATGAAAAAGGTGCAACTCCAATATGTAACAGTAAATGTCTTTACAAATCTAAACTCAGCTTGAAAATGACAGAGAAATAGAGTATGGCAATATAGTAGAAACGCTGCCCTGTAATATAATATAGTAATATAAGAACAGAAAAACCCAACATCCAAGTGTCATTGAACTACACAGAAAAACAATTCTCCCTCTGTCCGATGGCAACTCTGTGTCTGACAAAAAACCCACACTACTAGTCCTAATCCATTTTGCCAAATGATCTTTGGGGGAATTTGATTGGTGCCATTACTTTACTGGTAATGTTTATTTCCATTGAATAAGTTCAGCATCCTTCCACTGCACAGACAACACGTTCTCACTCCCAACTTGTCAATTACAGAAGCTTGTTCAGTGGCCTTAGCTTCAACCTATGACACTCTACCTACCCCTCTAGTGGGGCTCCGGGGTCAAGTTAGCAATAATACGTAATGTTCAGTGTATGGTTGGACTTTAAATTTAGTTTGCTGACATTTCACACATGACACACCACAACTTTTTGAATGTTAGAATTGTCAAATAGTCGTGGTTTGGTTAGGTTTAGGCACCCATACTACTTGGTTGGGTTTAGGAAAAGATGATACTTTTGGTTAAAACAACTTTGATCAGTCTCATAACTCTTGTAATTTAAGTGCACTTTACAAAGTGTACGTGACATAAGTACTATAGGTGACATAAGTATTCCACTGCTTACTTTGGTAACTTCAGTAACGTAACTTACGTCATTTTTGTTAAAAGCAAATCACTCTTGATTCATGGTCACAAAGGGAACATGAGCCCTGTTTATTCTGAAGATTTGTCTACTAACTCCAACCTTAAGATTAGCCACATTAAAAGGCTCACAACAATTTTGCTGGCAATTGCCAAAAAATGAATTGCATCAAAATTGAAAATCAGATGTCCCCTCCTAATTGAAATGTGGCTCTCTGAAATGTATAGTTGCATACACACAAATAACTTATTGGTTGAAGAATAAGAGTTAAACAATTTACAAGTGATGGCAACCCTTTGAAGATTATATGGAAAACCTCCCTTCGCAACAGATTGATTGTACCCCTGAAGTGTAGTCTTCCTGTTTTGCAGCGATGTTCCTTAAGATGTAACCCACTTGCCAGAATAAATGTTAGCAAAGTACGTTTCTGCAAAACCACAGATAAGTTAGGTTTCATTTGGTAAAATGTGTCTATTGCTCTCTTGTCACAATGCTGTGCTCATGGTCTAGTTAGGTTAAGGCACAAAATACCTGTTTTGGTTGCCACAAGCAGAGCTGTAAATGTCCCACGGTCTTGTTAAAAACACCCAGTTTTGTCGCCACAAATACAGCTGGAAATTTTCCAAGGTCTCCTTAAAAATATCCAGTGTTGTCGCGTTTACAAATGCCGAATCCAAGACTCAAACAGCAGGCACTGGTTTGGCAGCCTTCTCGCCTGTAACTCCACCACCTTCTCTCCCGATTTGAAAGTAATGTAATAAACTTTGAACATGATATGACACATTTTGTAGAAAACATCATTATGGTACACATCCGTATGCACATATGTGTGGTTCACAGAAATGTTAACTGATAACATATTATACTAGCAACTGGGCTGTGAGATGAGATGTTGCCCCAAGTCTCTCACTGTTTTACTGTATATGTTTATTTTTACTTTATTTTGTTGTTATTGTGGACAGTGTCTAAATCAGAGGTGCCCAAACATTTTCCCTTGGTTTGCCAAAACTGAAACTTAATGGTTGTATGGTATGATGAGGGATCCAGGTTGATGAAGGTTCTCAGTCATCCTGGTCGTGGTGATTCCAGGTGATTACTGGATCCCTCATCCAAAGTGCTGTATCGTAGGCAACTGGACTTGTTTCAGAAAGTCCAGTTGCCTACGATACAGCACTTGGGATGAGGGGTCCAGTAATCATTTAATTCTTTCCACTTGCTTTTAATGTTCATTAGACATTTTCCAGCAAAACCAACAAGTATCAGCAACAAGTACCCCACAATTACAGCAACAAGGTCTGACATTGCTTTGGTGAACTCAGGTCTGCGGCACATAGTGTGGTGGTCCTCCTCCTCTGATTTGCCCTCATCTTCCTCCCCTTCCAAAATTCTCTTTCCCTGGAAAGATTTTTAGCTGAACTCAGTCAGTTCCTGAGGGCAACTCTGCTTATCTTTGGGATATAGAGCCAAAGAAGAGGACACGAAAAAAGGATTAAAATCACACTGACAAGTGTTGTTTATCTCTTTCTCATCTTCACACACTTGGACTGGTATATATAGAGATGCACACAAAATGAGCAACTTCCTTTGCTGTTGCCACTGAGCATCAAACTATGACCCTCCCTCCCACAAACAGCTCTGTGGATATGAAGCGGCATTCTAAGAGAGCCAAGCCTGTCAGATTCCTAATCGTTGTCGAGAGGCCCTTGGCTCTGTATGCACAGCAGACGCCAGCCTCAATTAGACAGGTGTATACAGTCTGCCAATGCATGAGAGGAGCGTGGACAGGCCCTATTCTCTGTATAAATACTGGTTCTGCGCCACCGCTGCTGGATCAATGCGGCTGTGGGACTCCAGGAGCCGGACTGAGAGGCTGTGCAGCAGGCAACAGCAGTGGCTGAAAACAAGCCTGAGAAGGACAGATGAGATTTTGACAGAGGAGGAAATGAGAAGCATTGATGCCGATTACAGACGCGACTCGTCAAAGCTAGCTTACTGAATTGTTGTTTCCCAAGTCATATTTTGACAGTGAACAGACAGTCAGTCTGCTCCATCACTAACAGTCTGTGTATATATTGAGCCATGACAAGAACTGAGACAGCTTCTGTAGCTGCTTCATCCAATGTTTCTTCACATCGGGAGTGAACTATCTTTCTTATGTCAGTTCAAAGATTGCTCAGATTTATCAACAAATATAAAAAACAGTAGCGTAGCCTATTGTTTCCAAGTGGTAATATTGTTGACGCCATTGTCGAAAAGACAACCGGATCACTTTCAGTTTATCTGTTTTTTCATTTAGTGGATAACCGAGATGTGAAAGCAAATAGAAATGGTGCCAGGCTGATTTGATTACTAGTCAGCCTTTATGTTCCCTTGAGATTTAATGCCAAGTGGCAGACATAGCAGTGAAAACGGGATTTGTAGAGAAATGGAGATCTTGTCAAAGTCATATACCGTAGGCAACTGGTCTTGTTTTAGTTTCCTGAAGACGTTTCACTCTCATCCAAGAGGCTTCTTCAGTTCTAACTAACAGGAGGGGAGTTGCAGGCTTTTAAACTCTGTGTGGGATCGCTGTACAGAGTTGTTAAGGACACATGTGATCTGTGAGTTTCAGAGTCGTTAGGGCCACTTGTGCGTCGTGGACCCAAGCGGCCTTGATGTGGGTTGCTAGGGTTAGTTAGTTATTGTGCATATTCAGTGGACCACATAAGCAGAAAGTAATAGTAAAACCTTTTGCAGCACAGCCTCACGGAGACCCTGTCTAACGTTGCTCATTTCAGTTCCCAGGTCATCAAATACTGACGCTTCGATAAGCCCACCTGCGTCTCATACAGACAAACAAGGTACTCTGTAGTGTCTGTATGAGACTAGGCTTCCCGCCAACTTCAGTGTAAACCCATTTTCGTCAATATGAGACGCTCAGAGCAACTGCTCCACCTGACATAGCATACAGAGTGACAAAACCCAATAGGGGCAGGGGTTGGGGAAGAGTGGCAGGTTACACAGAGGAGCTGTTCTTTGTTGTTGTTCTCTGTGTGACTGAAATGAGCCGTATTTCGTAGGCGTAATGATGAAGCCTAATCTTCCAAGTGCACTTTAATTTCCACTCTTGAACCACATATGCCCATGTATTCCTTGTTCTGTGGACTAAAATAAAAAAAAAATGTTTTGTCTCGTCATGTCATTATAGGCTACTTTATAAAAGGTACTGGTCTATTGTGTTTCATATGACTGAGCCTATAATTAAAAATATGTATTCCTGACTCATAATATATCAGACTGTGATCCTCTGTCTGCCTGCTCATCCCCGTGTCCAAGGACATGTTTACTTAAAAAGACCTCGGCTATTTGATTGTTCTATAAATCTTATTTGGGCATTTTGTTGAAAGTAACTAAAAAGTAGTGTAATAAGTACTATATCACTCTACGGAGACAGTGGTATAGTACTTTAAAACCAAGGTAACTAGATTGCATTTTGAAAGTAACGCGCCCAACTCTGGTTGTTGTACTGTATGAAACTAAATGTCAGCGATGTTTTTCTAAACCGAACCAAACTGTGAGCATTTTACAACATGTTATGGGAGAAAGACTTTGTGTGTCGCACACAGACACTCAAGGAAACCTTGTGCATCTGAGTGTCACACTCAGTGGCATAGAGGCGTCTGTATTAGAAAACCAGGGATGAGAACATGTTGCCTTGTTTCACTCAGTTGGGAATCCAGCTATGGCATTTAGTAACTGATTAACTGATAGCCTTTCATAGGGACATGGGGTTACCATGAAGTGCTATTAAATCAAGTGTATGACTTGATATAAAGGGAAAATTTTGTTGGTCACCCCGGACTAGTGTTAGTCAGAGCTGCAGGCCATGTAAGTGCAGTGATTCTGATTCCCAGGCCAACATAACTCAGATTGGTCATTGATCTGTAAGAAATATCCCCAGAGCACCAAATATCAGCTGGGTGTGATGTTAAGTGACAGCTGCAACATGGCAGCTATCAATTAGACCGCTGCTAAGTACTAATGCAGCAACCAAGGAACCTGGAATTCTTCAAAGAATTAAGGTACAATTCAGTGCATCTGTGAGCAGAATTGGATTTAGAGAATGTTCTATTGTCAGATTTAGATCCAAATGAGAGACATTCAGCTCATTCTGTGACTATTCGCGTCACAGTGTGTTATTCAAAGACCAGAATACACCAGAGAGCTGAAGAGATGTTCAAAGATGACAGGATGTGGGATGTGATGGTGACACATAAAGCAGGTGCAGTTCAAAGCACATCACATCCCATTTGCATCCTCTCTAATTTAACTCAGGGAGGCTCTGTCATGAGAAATCTCAAACAGGGGAGGAGACAGAGATATTGTAAAGCAGATGAATGCAGCCTTCAGGAAATCAGCTTTGACTGACAGAGACGAGGGTAAACACTTCACAAGCGCGCCGCTCGCTTCAGAGACACTGTTATGCAAAGAAGAGGAGAGATGGAGAAAAAGGGAAAATGAGAGTGCTCCACCCCTCCACCCCCTCAGCTCCTCTCAGGAGGTGTCAGGAGCTGTGTGTAAAGAACCCAGCGCCCCCATTTCCTGTGAGAGGGAGTAGCACTGAATTTTGATAACACTCTTTTCCAATTGAGCTCTTCAAAGAGGAAAAGGCTTGGAGACAATTAGGATGAGAGCGTAGCCTCGGCATCCTGAATAGCCCTTGATGAAAGCATTGGGCGAGTTTGGATAGGTTAATCAGCCGTAATCGGAAAAGCAGGTGTTGAACATGCTGCCTTACAATCCTCCACCCCAAATTATATGATCGTCACATTCACAAAAGTGCGTCTTTTAATTAAACACAGTGTCCTTTTCCTGCTGTCTTTTCCATATTCAAAAGCGTGAAGCAACGCTGATTGCATCAGATCAGTGACACCAAGAACAAATTGCTTTTCTGCCGTGGCAGGGATGATGAAGGGGGTGGGAACAGGGCGTGCATGTGTGTGTACGTTGTTAGGTGGTGCGGGTGGGGCTAATCGAAAGATGATGCAGAAATTACTTTGCAGACATTATCCTCTTGAGCAGTGGAAAAGAGGATTTCAAGTTTCATTTTTAGTGGGAAGAGTGTGGCCCTCTCTGGTCTACAGCTGTATAATGTTTAAAGCACGTAAAGTGAAGGCAAAAAAACCGTTGTAACAGCGTGATGCTAAGAACATTCTCAACTCTTTGGATGAAACTGGTGCCTTAATTTGTGTAATGGACACTTGAACTGAATAAAATGTAACAAATCCAGAAGAGACTAGAATGGCACTCAGTAGAGTGCTTACCTCCGCCAAGGCAGTCGACAGTCCCTACTCACAGATACCAGCCACCTCTGCTTTTTTTCATCAAGATCCATGCATTATACCCTGAGAGATTAACAAAAGTGAGAAAATATTTCTGGATCCATCCCTTCATCCAGAACTGCACCAAAAGTTAACATGGGCCGAGACCCAACCTCCATTCAAGACTGTTGGAAACCCGTTCAGCAGTTCTGGTGTAACCCTGCTGACAAAGCAACCAACAAACAGAGTAATAAACAAACAAACAAACAAATAAATAAACAAACAGACATGGCTGAAAACACAACCTCCTTGGCAGAGCTAATAATGACTGTATTTGTGTTCCTGGCAGGTCCCAGGAGGAGCATCTCATTGATAGAGTCCACATCGCTTCCACATCTGATCAATAAAAGCAAAGAGAAACTGACAAGCTCACAGTGCAGAGGACGACTGCTCACTCCTCTCATCATTTTAACATGCACATACCAGGCAGACTAATATACTGATGAGTCAAATAAAAAAAATCTGGAATAAACGATTTTTTTGGATTTCACCACCACAATTATATTCGTGTCAGTGTGGGGAAGGCTTTGAAACAGCTTTTACATTTATATAAGACAGGCCAGATTAACCCGCTTAGGAAGCTTGCAGCTACACATGCAACGGTTAGGTGTGATTAGGCGATCAATTGATTAGTCAATCAAAAAAGAAATATTACAAACTATTTTGATGATTGTTAATTATCTCAGTTATTTTTCAGCCAAAAATGTCAGAATGTATAGATATACTGCTTTCACTGTCATTTATGAATGTCAGTGGAGAGTCTTTGGGTTTGTATGCCCCCGATATGAGCTGTGGTGCTCTGGGTTAAGTTAGTTTGTTTATAATTTCACTTAAAGCTTATTTATTCATACTATAAAAGCATAATATGAACTAAAATATTTCAGACTAGGTCTTAGAATGGGGTTCTTCAAGGCCTCAAGAGGTCTTACCCAAAAAGGTAAAAATGATGATGTTTGGTGTAGGTTTAATAGTTAAATATGAGGTATAGGTTGAAGCAGTGGCGGTCCTAGCTCCCACCCCCACAAAAACAATAAAATAAATGGAAAGAAAAAAACTCAAAAATAACTTATTTATTAAAGTAATTGTTGGAAATTTGGAACCACACACACAGTAACAGCTATAATAAAATATATATACAATCATAAATATATAAATAAAATAGAAAATCAAATTTGAAATCTGAATCGCACAAATCCTTCATCACACAAATACAATAACACACTTAAGAGAGTGTAATAATTTTACTACACTTTGAACAAGAAACACAAAATAAATAGCACAACTGCCATCTATATCCTGACTCTTCTTGCCTTCCTTGATGCAAAGTCATCAATTACATCATCATTGAAATCTGCTCAGCAGCTGTATGATTGATACTGACGATGGCCACACCAGTAAGGTGTTCCTGTGACATGGTTGACCTGAGGTAGGTTTCGATGAGCTTCAGCTTTGAAAAGCCATCCTGGCTAGTGGCAGAGGGTGCTCCAAAATGTTTAAAAAGTGCCCCTGCATTTGCATTAAAATACAACATAAATGATCAATGCATGAATAGCACAATTAAATAAACATGTTTTTAAGCATAATTCATCCAACTTTTAGAAGAGGAAACAAATGAATAACACAGCCTCCTTGGTTAATGGCTAATTAGATACATGACACACTCCAAAAGACTCAGAAAGCTATATCACAAAATATCAGTGCAATATACGTCTTTTGAATTAGCTTACAGAATTGATAATTCACTTTACTGAGGACAGGACCTAACGCGACGTTTACCAAACAATAGGCTGTGTGAGCTAGTCATCGTTGTGTTACATGCACATTATTAGGGAGAAATTAATTAGATATAATGTTTGCTAGTCAGCTGGACTGAAAGCGGATGCTGTCGTCATCTACTATTATAGCCAGAAGTATAGCAAGAGGCTAGCAAACATACGAGTTAGCCTGTGCTAATTACCGTCATTTAATTTCATTACATGCATGATTATACTCATGAAGAGTAGATTACATGGCTCCACACCTTTATCTTTTGCTCGTTTCTCCTCTTCTTCACCTGATGGCTTTGACTTCTTCTTATCTGTTTGTTTATTTGACACTCGCGAATCATCACATTACCCATCTCCCAACACCGTCAACCGAGAGTTCAGACTGAACCAATTCACCTCGTTTTGTAATATATTTAACCAAACCCCGAAAAATAACATATGTGAAACTATGGACTTTTATTCACAATATTATTATGACTGAAATGTGCTTTATGTGGAAGGAATTCATGATGTGATTGACTTTATCCTGCTTATTGCATTAGTTGTGCACTATTAGATGAATCCCCCGCTCCCCCGCCCCAGTGGGTGAACCTGAGGGGCTTTTGAGGGTCTGACAGCCCTTAGCACTTGTACACTTATCATGGTCCAGTCATGAATTGACAGTAAAAAGATATAATTTGGACAAAATATGATTGAACTGTTAAATTAATAAATTAAACAATAAAATATGTTGTTGTTGTTTTTTCAATAATTTGATAACGTTACCTAACCTGACTCTCGCCAGATGAATTTGGTTCCGCCTAGCTCCACTCATCCATCTGGGATCGCTCTATTGGAGATGTGTTTCAGAAGGCTGGGCCTTATCAAAAATCCTTGCATATTATTGGATAAACCACTTGTCTGTCATCTTTATCGACATGCTATTTCAACCACTCACATCGAAACCAACCTGTGACGTCGATGAGAGCGACGTTCTTTTACCGAAAAAATATTGGGTAGATTGGACAACACGGATGAAATAGCAGCATCAATATTGACGCTTGCTTCCTCGATGCGAGCCGCCATTGTTGTCTGAATCAAAACAGTCGCTTCTCCGCTACGTCGCATCTATGAAACTCCCGCCCGGCGGTCCTGATTGGCTCGACCATAAAATCTGGTGCCGAAATCCCTCCCAACGGGAGCGATCCCAGATGTATGTGAGTGGAGCTAGGCGGAACGAAATGCATCTGCCGAGAGTCAGGTTAAACATTACCATCCTGCTAGTTAAAAAATGTATGTGAGAGGTATGTTGCACTGGGAATCTTGGGAAGCATTTTTCTAATTTCGTATCTTATTTTTGTAGCTTTCAAAAACTTCTCAAGACTTCTCAACATCTCAAGAAAGGGGGCATATAGAGAGGAGATGACATGCAGTGAAGCTCCCCAGGGTACCTCTCAGAAATGTTCACCAGGAGGAAAACAAATACACAATTGAAGTCATACCTCAGACATACACAAAAATCAAGGATGTGTTTAGCCTAAGTAGGCACAAAGGCTGTGAGCCTGGGGTAACAGCCCGGCTCCATCAAAGAGAAAACATACACCTTTCAGCCCATGCTGGATTACAAAGCCAAAGCAGCTAACTAAATGCCCAGAGGAAATTAGGTTGTAGCACTCTCATTAATATAAATGTTGTTTGTTAATGCTGTTTGAAACACTAAGCACAGATTACTCTAGAATGAAATTATATGGGGCTTAAAACCTGCATTTTCACATAATCATCGGGCCCTGCCTTGTAAGGGGGCCCCAAGATAAAACAACATTGTATTACTTTGGTTTATATTGTCAATTACAAATACAAACAAAATTCATAGAGTGAGAAAAACAGGGGGGTCAATAAGGGCCCACGGTTCCTTTTTGCCCCTTTACCCCACGGTGGGTAAATCCGGCCCTGCTTTAAACGACTCCAAACTAACCAATTGAATGTTTCAGTAAAATTGTTGGAGGTGTTCAGGCGTTAGTCTCTGCAAAAACCTTCCACCTCCCACACTATAAAAACCCATATGTTAAACACAAAAACATACTGCTTCTGCTCAGAAAAATTATAATATATAATTATATTTTCAAATGAGAAGGCTTCAACAGTTTGTCAACAAATATAATATAATAGAATAGAATAATAATATAATATCCATTGTGCAACCACCACTGAGTTCTTTTAGAATCTGAAGGCTGTGATGTGGAGTACTTGGTGTACTGAGTTGTTGCTGTTGTTGGCCTAAAATAAAGCCCCTTTAGCCCAGTGAGCCTTGCAGCAGCCATTAGTTTGAGTCAGCTCTCCCAGCAGAGCACTGACAATGATGACAGGCAGTGGCAATTCAAGCAGGCCCTGGGGGTAGGACTCCGGGGGCATCACTTGGTCTGGGTCAGTCGGGGCCATCATATTTATCTGGGCAGTAATCTGAAGGAAAAGGGACAGAATGCCTGACCCCAAAACCTCAGGGACATCATCAAAACAGCTCCTATTTCAGGTCCACCATAACTCGCTATGTCGCTCAGTGCCTGCTGTCAGACAGCACAGACATTGTAACCAGAGAGAGAAACAGCCAGGCTGATGAATAACAGAGCAATCAGCAGTGGGTGTAGAAGCCAGGGTAAACCGCTAAGGAGAAACTAGCCCAAAGCTAAAACGGCAATATTGTCATCTCACTACTGACTCAGACTGGAGGCACTTTTTCACTCTGATAGCTAGCACATTTGCAGTTTGTATCTACAGAGTTTCAACATACAACAAATACCTGTAAATAAATGCATAGAGGAGAGTGTGAGTGTTGCAGCAAAGTAAGAATAATGTGTGTGCATTATTCTACATATTGGTACTGTTAAAAATATATAGATAGTGTTAAAACAAAACAACAGTTTCATTTTTCTTACTTAAATTTTGAATGAAAATTTGACCTTTGGCCACAAAGGTTTCTAGCATTTGGGTAATTCAAAGAGGAAGTGCAAGAATAACTAATTAGTTATGGGCTACATAGTTATTGCCACCTATTATAGTCTGAGACTACTAGTCCAGATACTTCTATTTTGCATTTGTTGCGAATGCAATACTGCTTTTTTCATTACAAATGAGAATATCAGCTGAAGAGGTTCAGTATAAGGATGGCTGGAGCTGATATCAATCACAGAAAGTATCATCTCTTTCTATGTCTGTTGACTAATCAGTGCCTGCACTGCTTTAACACAACGGACATAAAGATCACATTGAGGGTGACTGTCTGTACAAATCGAGTTTCATGAAGGTACGAATGAAAACAAATGGCTCCCTGGAAAGCTGAAAAAAACAAACATATGGGATTAAAACACTTTTACATGCTTTGAAAGACAGACATATGTAATATAAAGTATTTGTGATTTGTAAGAAATGGGATAAAGCCTAAAGCAGAAGTTTATGTTTGAGATCCCTGCAGGGAATTAATCAGCTTTCCAGAGAGGTCAGAGGTAAAGGTCAGCTACAGTCCATCACCCCTGAAGCCAGCAGTGATCCAGAAAAGGACAGTCCCTCTAACCTCTGCCATCCTGCCTCCTCAAAGACACGACATTATTTCATGTTAGATTCATTTTATGCGAGTGAGGCACTCACAGAACATGCTGTTTTGTGCATCATTGACAGTAAGGAGCTTTGAATCAGTATCACCATCAAGAGGTGGCAGCCAGACAAAGAGGCTGCAGGGTCCTGGCACTGCTGATTACAGGCTAATCAGGGGGCAGGGTGGAGGATGGCCATTGTTAATGTGAAGTATCACTCGCCTTGGGTGATACTTGTCTATTAGAGCAAGGATAGCATCTCATAAAGCTGATTAATCGCAACACTAAGACCAACTGTAAATTCACAAATCATGAAAAAGTGATAGATTAGATGATGTGGAATAGTACATAACCTATGAATATCTCTGGAGCAGAGGGATCCCATGTAAAAAAAATGTGAAAAGCTGGAACAAACCAAGTGCCCAAACCAGTTAAATCATAACCGCTACAACCATGTCACACCAACTAGTAGGTAGAATGTAACACATTAACAGTCTCATTATCAACTCGTCAAATACTATAGATCTGCCAGTCGCCTTAATCTCCATTCACAGCTTAGTTTTGCAAGTCAGTTTTGCACAGCCAAGTTGGCAACATACATTCCAAAAAAAGTTTGCCAACGAACGTTTTACAAAATCATGACAAATTATGACTTTTGAGCTGTTATTAAAAATTAAATTAAACAGTCTGGGGTTTGGTGAGGTTGAGGCAAAAATACTACTTGGTTAGATTTTGGAAAATATCATGCTTTGTGTGAAAATAATGTTCAACCATGTCGCATACATATATCATGCAACTTATGCAGGTGAACGTTTTACCCAACATAACTTTACCCAACATTTAACCCAACAAATCAGTGTAGTCACACACAATTCTGGTCTCCAAGGAAGAAGTCCAACCAATCCCGACTTGGACTTCCTCTTTTTACTTCTACGCTGTAGGGAGAGTTTCTAGAAATGACACTAGAGGGGGAGCTTCCAAGCATATTCACCATTCACTGGGCTACAACATTTGTCTCAAAGGCAGTGAGAACGGGCTTACGTTATACAGCCAAGCATTGCTCAAACCAACAAAATTTCTTTCGACATTTTCTTTAAAACCACAAAGTTTCCAGTGATACCAACACATCAGTATTTCATAATACTAACTTTACCAAACATCTAACTTTTGGAGGTACAGTATGTAATTGATTTGATTAACTCAGACTGCTGAATGTTAACTTCAGACAAATGTGATTGCATTTTTGCACAAGAGGACTGTTTATTTTGTTCCCTATCACAGACATGGCCAGTATGAACAGGAGGAACAATTACAGCATGCAGACATTGTTTCAAAGCTTACATGAGTTGGTGTGAGCTGCAGGCACCAACATGTATGAACAGGTTAACATTTACTGCTGCAGAAGTGTTAGATTATTAATTAACACACAGCCCTTTATCAATGACCAACTGCAAAAGTCAGTAAGTCATCTGTAAGTGTTCTATTTTTTTTATTATATTGCATTTATTTAGCTGACACTTATTTGAAGGAACTTACAATAAGTGCATTTAATCATAAGGATTCAGCCCAAACATTGAAAGTGTTTAGTCCATCAGCTTCATCAATTATGCTGAACTGCTTCAACGAAACAGAAACATTAAGGAATCATTTTTTTGTTGTTTGTTTTTTCATGGGTCAAAGTGCAGTCTGAACAGATGAGTTTGCAGTCTGCAACAGAGGATGTGTGTCTGTTGTCCTGATGTCAATGGGGAGCTCGTTCCATCATTGTGGAGCCAGGACAGCAAACAGTCATGACTCGACTATTAATGACTCACCGGCCAAAAAGCTTTTTCACAACCTGTCAACCTAGAAGTTGTTCTTGTTACATTTTTTTTTAACCATAATGATCAATAAAGCATATACATCCTTTATTATAGGTGATAAATGTGGCATTGGATTTCCTTCTCTGTGTTCTTTGTTGATAATGTTGTGTGTGTGTGTGTGTGTGTGTGTGTGTGTGTGTGTGTGTGTGTGTGTGTGTGTGTGTGTGTGCATCTGTTTTTTGTTACAGATTACAGCTTGTATTCTGTGTGAATTCTGTGCTACTAATTCATAAAATGAACAACAGAAAATAAATACAACAATTTGATAAAAGATTGACAAAAGTCTTTAAACATTTGCTATTCAAAATTCAAGAATCATTTATATTATGATTTTATAACAGAGTTATAAAACTAGTGTGTGTATTCATCTTTCCATCTCTTAAACACTTTTTACCATCTCCCATTGTTGTGACTAATAAGAGCATAAATGTAACCACAGATCTCTTCAGTGAGCCTGTGTGACAGTGACACTAATTGCATACAGTGTCAATATTTATAATCGTCTTTTGTCATAAGTATACAAGAAGTCAACATCAGTGTATTACAAAAAGAAAGCATCAGAGTGTGTGTGTGTGTGTGTGTGTGTGTGTGTGTGTGTGTGTGTGTGTGTGTGTGAGTGAATTGTGAGGTTTTGAACGTGTGTGAAGGTATGGTGGAGGTGATCGCACAACCTGGCTTGATGACTGAACTAGTGTCACATTTGAAACTCATCTCTCAACATAAAAAATATCGTCAGAACTTAGTAGTTAGAAGTATACTTAGAAGTATTTGGACTAAACAGAGTATGCAGCCCCATCTATGTCCCAATTACTTGTCAGCTTTTTCAACACACTCACTATCAAGTCAGCAGCCAGACCTGAATGTACAAAGTCAGTCAGCACATATTCTGTGATGCCTTGGCATCCTTGGCTCATGATGCAAACGCAAACACAGGCGTAAGCATCCATCACAACCTAAATTACTGAGGTTGTGGAGTAAACTGGTGTCAGTTGTGTCTACACAAACACATCCAATTAAAAGATGACTGAACAAGAGTTTGTCTTCACATAACTTCTTTCCCTGACAAGTTTATTTCTTAGCCTCTAGATGAGTGTGTATGATATTTAGATGATAGATTTAAATGCACCGAATATGCAGAGTGAGAATTGATTTAATAAAAAATCCCTGGGAATTAATCTGAAGGAAATACTGAGTGACTGTTTAAATTGTTGCAACTATCCAGTGAGACAACTCTACTAACATCGCCCATGTTTTGTAGCCTACTCTACTTTGTCAGGGGACATGAATAATGCAGGGAGGCTGCAAAAAACACTATCAGCCATTCCACTATTGTGACAAGAGCACCAGGAGATAGGATGCATTCATTTGGAGTACTTCTAGTTTTTTTTCCAAGGCTGGAAAATGACGTTTTTATCAGCCTGTTTGCCTACTTGAGTTCTCCTTTTTCTTCTTGTAAATGTAAAACTTGAGAAAAGGATAATGAAACTATAGCTAGAGTAATCATATAACACGTTTGAACTGTAATTGGAATGTGATTTCTATTCTATAATTGTGTTTTGATTGATAACTTTAATATGCATTGAGGATGTGTACCCCATGTCGTCTTTGCATGTATACTGCCTGACTTTAATGGGGAAATAACAGGCTAAAATGTCACAAAATACCACATCCCTGTTGAAGTCATGTGTTCATTTCATTAAGGAGTGTGTTTTCCACGAAAGCCACTGAGCCGTCTGAGCACATGGAAGCACCGACAAAAGAAAATCGCGAAAACGGAGAGCTTCCCGGGCAGAAATAAGACACAAATCCACACCAACACCTTCTTAAGTAAGAGATCGAGGGCGGAAAAGCTCTCGTGTACGTTCTGATCGACCACGGGGAGAGAATAAATTCAAATATCAGGGAGTAAATATGTGAGACTGTTCTTACCTCCAGCGCCCATGTCCGTCACCACCGCCACCAGAACCAGCACGAGAGCAAAATAATCTCTGATCGCATTCATCACGGTTTGTCCTCGTTTTGAGCTTCTCAAGCTTTTCCTAGTGAACGTCCTTGGGATCAACACTTTTCCTGTGGTGGACTGAAACACTGAGAGCTCCGACAAACACACGCTACACACTGAGTGCTACTCTCGTGACTTCAGTCCAGGTTTGCTGTCTGAATGTGCTCACTGACAGAGACGACGGGCTCTTAGTTTCGCTCTAGACTACTGACTGTACTGAGTCCACTGACGGGAGGCTGGAGACTGGAGAGCTGCTGCCGCTGCCGCTGCCGCTGCCGCTGCCCCGCTCTGCGCTCCGTGCTCCGTGCTGGGAGCCTCCTCCTCAGGGCAACGCCGCCGCCGCCGCCGCCGCCGTGCAGTCAGCACCACGGACAGCTCCTAGCGTTGGCCAGTGGAACACACGGAAAGCTAATGAAGCTTGTTTGTTTGGGACGTACTCAACTAAAAACTGCATAATTACATAGTAAATGGATTTTAAATAGGCGTTGTATTGTTAACACATCACTGGACATTTAAGGGAAAAACATTTTTAAACTTTTCATGGAACCATTGAGTTCCATGAATACCACCAGTGGTGGAAGTACTTTGATATTTAGGCCAGGATAAGTATTAAGAAATATTCTTGCAGAACGCCACACTGTAAAAATACAAGAATCACCTACATTTATGTGTAGGTACAAAAAGGAACTTTAAACTAGTTATGAAACAGTCTCATTTTAAGCCTGATGACCTTCATAGACAAGGCTGTGTTGTGCACATTCACACTTCACATAAGCTTGGTTAAAGTTCACTTCACACAGATTAAAATGAACTAGTTCACATCCATAGTTCATAATTTGGAATCCATTGTCCCAAACATGATCTAGTTCATATTCATTTCTTTATTTGTGTGTTTTTGCCTTTTAAATTAGCTGCTCTGAGCTACTCTTCTTCAATACAACCTCGACCCATCCATCCTCAGCTGCTAAGTTTTGAGAGTAACACCTTATTACAGTAACACTTTAGAGCCATGTATCACATTTCGCAGCAATAATCAACCATTACTGTAAGGATTTGGGGGAAATTATTACATTTGCTATGTCAATAAATACACTACCACCCGACCTTGTCTTCGCCGAGGTCATAATACAACATCAAATATGTCATGTAGGACATGTTAAATATCTTTGGAAAGCTGCATGTTACATACTGACTTTTTATTCCATTACTATTGCGCCAGTGAAGCCTTCGGTGCCATTGTATCCCTTTCAGCAGTTTTAGAATCCAACCTTGAAATGTAGTGTCTATTTGGACTTTGTAAAATAAATATATAATGATAAATCCAATGTCATAATATTCTCTAAAAATGATGTGTCCCATCCTTGCTGGTAACCCATGGAATGTGCAAACAGATGTTTTTGGAGCATTCCAACACTTTTGCAGTTTTCTGTTGCCCCTGTCCCAATTAGTTTCAAACTTGCCCCTGCCATCAAATTCACAAAAAGCAATGAGTGACTTGTATTCAGTTCCCAGTTCATTAGGTGCGCCTGACTAAAACTTGTGTAATCCAACAGTCAGTACAGTAAATCCTCCTTCATGAAAGTCAAAATGCTCAGGTTTTCTTTACACAATTTTAGATGGAGGTTTGATACAACTGTAGGGTCATTTTAAAAGCTGTAGTTTGTGCTCTTATTTAGCCTTAATTGATATAAATGAGGTGGGCAAATTATTAGAAACTTTCAGGTTATAACCCAATACAGTTCAACATCTTCGGAAGAGTATTAGGGCCAGGGATGAGGAATTAAAATGAGAGGAGGAAGTTTTTTTATGCACTTCAAGAAAAAAGTCAAAATGTTGAGAATTATGTTGAAATATAATTTTGTGAATAAAGTCAAAATTTTGAGAATGTCAGTCGATCCCAGGTTGCTCCCCTAGCTGGTTTTGTATAACAAATCATTATCAGCCATTAACCAAATAATATTTAGATCTGGAAGTGTAATTTTATGGACCATGAACTTGAAGTAATGATTGATCAAACTGATGGACAAGAAAGAGTATTATTTGGAGGCTTAGTTCTGGTTTTAGCAACAAAATGAAGCAAGTGAAATGGCAGAAAGTGACAGGAGTTGTGAACGTCGCATGGAGCCAGAGCCATGGACTTTGGAGGAGTAAAAAAAAAAGTGGTCTGATTTCAAGCAAGAAGCCAAGAGGCGCAGCGATTGTATCATGTGGATTTTTAAATGTTTGGAAATCTGCGCAGAAAGTGGCAGTGTAAAAGATCCATACCAAAACACACATTCACATGGCTCGTAGATTTGTATACATTTGGAAACCTTTGTGGAAAGTGGCATAAGTGCATTTTCCGTGTGTGCACATGGTTTATACATTTGGCCCCAGGTCTGTACCAATTTGTCACATGTAATGTAGGTGTTAACTACAAACAAAACTCACTACATCATAACAATGTAATGTCTTGAAAATTGGAGTGGCTGTGACAGAGACACCATTAACCCTGTTACAAGACACTGTAATATCTTGAATTTGAAGCTTTTTTTAAAGGTGTTGAATATTTGTAAAATATTTAGAATCAAAAGAACAGTGAAGGTAATTAATCCGAGCACTGACCATCACAACCAGCAGTTACAACAAAACATATGCATGAATAATCACAGAAAACTGGTGTGTGTGTGTGTGTGTGTGTGTGTGTGTGTGTGTGTGTGTGTGTGTGTGTGTGTGTGTATCAGAGAGACAGAGAGAGAGAGAGAGAGAGAGAGAGAGAGAGAGAGAGAGAGCCAAAATGGCAGACATAGAGAGAGAGAGAGAGAGAGAGAGAGAGTCAAGATGGCAGATGTAGAGAGGGGGAGAGCCAAGATGGCGGAGAGCCAAGATGGCCAGCGCGATCTCTTGGAAAATATCATCATGGTGTATTCAAGATGGTGGATGTGGCTAAGTCACGCAAAAGGCTGTTCAGTGGATGCACCACATGAGGCTTGAACAAACAATGGCAGAACAGTGTCTGTGGACCAAACATATGCCTTTAATCACAGTGTGGTTTGGACAGAGCTAGACTCTGATGTTCCGAATTTGGTGTAGGTGCGGCTGCGACAAACTGTCTGATGTTACAGTGTCGTTAATGATTAGTTTTCAACAAGCCGCCCATGGCAACATGTGTGTGTGTACATGTGGGTTAGTAGATAGAGAGAGAGAAAAAGAGGGCTAACGCTGGGAGCGCAGCAAGGAGGGAGAAACAGCCATGGAGACACAGTACTGCGGCCTATTGTACACTCACATGGCAGAAAAGCTAACACTTTAGCTCCACAGAGTGGAGAGGCTAAAATCAGCTCATGATAAGCACAAAGAAAAGCAAGCAAGGAGCTAGGAGGCTGCATTTTTAGAACCCTGTGGAGGGGGTTCCAACATCCCCACTTTGGTCCAAAGAGTGAGGTGCTGTCCACAGTCTTGTCAACAAGCATGTTAAGGGCTGAACAGTCCATGACCACCCACATGGACTACACAGTCCATGTATCTTCTGAATAGGGAAGGTGTTCAAACCGTCCATGTATGTTCCTAAATACACAGGGCAGGTTGAATAATCTACATCCTTGAGGGAAAAAAAGGTTGTAAAAGTCCATACAGTCCAACAGTTCATGGTCAAAGGCTTTTGTGTCTGGGCACTAGAACAATCACACTGAGGCACGTCTCGGCAGATGATTTCTAATTACGTCTAGTTACAAACATCATAGAATCATTATCAACCACTAACCGTTTGTCACTCCTTTGCTGCTTTTAAACCACCAATAAAAAAAGCATCAAAATGGGATGGAAAGAACCAAAGAGAGAAGGGAATGAGGGTGGTTAGAGGAAAGGTTAGTAGGCTTCGCCTCATCCCCGAGAGGACCGGAGCAAGCCAGCAGTATGGTTGCAGACTGGTGTGCAGAACGTGCACATGTTTGTGTGCTGTGAGGTGCACATGTGCTGCCTTAACAGAAACTAAACAAAAGCCAAACCAACACTATACAGACATATAATCTATGTATCTTCTACCTGCCTATTATCCATGGATTCATTTTGAAGGTTTTAGAAATTGCAAATGTGCTGCCAAGTCTACGGATCAGATGTATCTGAAGATTGTACTATGGTGGTAGTAGCAGATCGGGTTGCTTCATGGGGCAAAGAGGACCAAAGTGAAACCTATTGTTCAGGTCATTTATCTAGACACTAGTATTCCCAAAGGGGGTCCTACAGAAGATCTCTAGCTACTTGCATTTAAGCTACCTCTTCTCATAACTGCTGACAGGGTTCTAAGGGATGCAAAAAGGGTCTATAATGCTAGGGAGGAGAAATGGTGTTAGTGCATGCTGGTGGATTGAGTTGGCATGCAGCTATCCTCATGTTGTTACTGGCTGTTGCCAGGAGGCCAGCTTGTGATGGCAAGCGGGGATGACAGCTGTGGTGCAGAACCTGTTGATTTCATCCACAGTCAAGAAGTAGGGTGAACGAGAGTTCAGCTCAAGAAAAGAGCACAAGAAATACCTGTAGTGATCCATAGAGTTCTGGCTGCCAGTCTGTGGTGGCTGTCTGGTCACAGGCAGCACAGAAAGGCCAGAGCTGGAATCAGACTCTGAAAGAGACAAGAACCTTGGTGGGAGCCCTCTGGACTAGATTAGCTTTAACACATCCACCTACCACTGCTAACGTGTATGTAGCAGGTGCTGACTTTAAGAAAGAAGGCTGTCAAGAGGGTTAGAAGAAGAGACTGTGTGGAGCTAGGAGGGGAAGTGTCCCCTTCCCAAACCTGCAAATCAAACTTTGATGGGGAAGGGGTGGGGTGCCAGAAACAGTCAGGCTGAAGGGGGACCGGGGACGCCCCCCCCTTAAAAAGGGGTCCAACAACACAGGTGAGCTATAAGGCTCTACAAGCTGTCCCACTGCTTCAGTTATACATCTCCAAAATAAGTCTCTCATTTCCGATCTCAAACCTTCCATGCTGGGTTTTGGTTCCAATCCGACCAGCCTTCTTGGACTAAATAAGCTCTGCTGTCTTAGTCCTACCTGGCTCTGAGGTTGGTTTGAGTTCTCACCCCCCTGGTGCTGTCGCTCACTCTGCTGGATGAGTGGCTGGCATCCTTGGGAGCCCGCTGTAGCGACTGTCCTTGCACAAGGCACATCATTGCCTTCAAGTGCCAGGTCGGCACTTTGTGATGCTTTGATCCCCATGATCCCGGTGTCATTTTGTGGCTCTGTGGCCTGGCAGGTAGGCAGTCTTGGAGGAGACAAGGGCTATCCGAGACATGTGGGGTGCCACGGTCTCTCAGACCACTACAGCACTATGGACTGTCTTCCCACCTTCACAGTGGGGTCGAAGACTGGTGAAAAGGTGGGCATGAGCCACGCTGTGCATACAGCGTGCTCATGGACAGGGGGCCCAAAACTGCTTATGCCACTTTGGATTCAGTGGTGACCCTCTTCCCGCTGGGGTGGGGTGACGGTTTATAAAAGCAAGGTGTTGCAGCTGAAACTGTATCGCAGTTCTCTGCTAGGGGGCCATTAGAGGTACTGGATAGCCGTCCAGTGTCAAGTGGTCAGGGATAGTACCACTGGGAGCTGCAGGGCTGCTGGTCGTGGTCCCTGAGTTGACTGGGGTGGACTGGATGGGTTGGCCAAGTTGCTGGGAGGCTCGAAGCTCTGTACGCAGCTGCTCAGCTGGATCCTCTAAGGGAAGAGGTCCGGAAACTGCATCTGGGAAGGGGCCTGTCTCCATGTCAGGTGACTCCCGGTTCAGCAGGACAGGGGCCATACTTACATGGTCGACCTGTTTTCCATCCATACTGGCCTCTGTCTCGTGCTTGGGGGCCTGGACTGGAGTGTGTTTGAGTTCATCTGTCTGTTGAAACTCCAACACGTCCTTCCTGTGTGTGGGAGGTCTCATCTTTACCGGCCTGGTCTTCCTGTTGTCATGCTGTGATAGCTTCTTTGCAGCTGGGCTAGAGATTCTTCGTCCTGCATTGCAGCTGGGCTTTTATTTGACCAAGAACCCCTGGGAGGGTGCGCTGTGGCTTTCCAGCCAGGTCATTGACATAGCTAATTAGTTCGTTTAATTTCTCATTGCAGGTGCAAATGTCATAGCTATTTAGGTGGCCTCTATCCTCTATGAAGAGCCAAAGACCAGTGACCACATCCCCTGCTGGGTCATCTGACTCATGAGGAGCTCCGGCTCCTGTCACACTGGGGTGTTGTATACAAATTTTACTGAAGTAGCTGCAACAGCCACTGGGTTCAATAACTTAGTCTGAGCCTAACCTATCCTGTTAGGATGTTAATGAGGCAGCTTCAGCACCTCTGGGAGAGTAATAGCTATGTTAATAGTGTAATTAGAATCAGAATCAGAATTCCTTTATTTGTCCCGCAAACAGGGACATTTCTTTGTCATAGCAGCCAAGGACACTTATATAACAGTAAACAATAATAATAGTAAAAAATAAACAATATAATAAGAAGGTAAGAATTAGAATAGACTTGTATGAAGCTTGTGAATATTCTCATTCATCCAGGTCATAGTTATCTCAAGGAAATTAAATCGAATGCAACTGGATTTGGTTTTTGTCTTGAAGACATGTAACCTCTCATCCGAGAGGCTTCATCAGTTCCTGCTCCCTTGACTAGGCTGAGACTAGTCCGGACTAGTCTCAGCCTAGTCAAGGGAGCAGGAACTGATGAAGCCTCTCGGATGAGAGGTTAAACGTCTTCAAGACAAAAACCAAATCCAGTTGCATTCGATTCAATTTCCTTGAGAATAGACTTGTATAAACATCTAAACATAATATTGTACAATATGAACATGTATTTACAAATAATAAATATGGGTATGAAAAATTGTCACAGGATGGATCTGGCCTCCTTGATAAGTTTGTCAAGTCTCTTCCTACTTGCTGCTGAGATGCTGCTGCTCCAGCAGACTACTCCATAGAAAATGCCCCCTGCACTCCAAAGGACCTGAGCTTCCTCAGCAGATGGAGTCTGCTCTGACCTTTCTTATATGTTGCTGCAGTGTGATCAATCCAGTCCAGTTTATTGTTCAGGCGAACTCCCAGGACCTTGTAAGATGTCACCAGCCATTCCCTGGATGTCTACCTGTGTGAACCTGTTCGCTGGAGGTGGTTTCACTGGAACCAGTCTACAAAGTCCTTAATAAGGACTCTTTAGACTCTATCATTCCCATCCCTGATGAGCCCCACAATAGCAGAGCTGTCAGAGAACTTTTGACAGGTCGCCAAGGATCCAAGATGTGAGGTGTTGGTCCACCCCCATGAGCTTCAGCTTGTCCCCCAAAAGTGCAGGCTGTATGGTGTTGGAAGCACTGGAGAAATGAAAGAACATGATCCTCACAGTGCTTCCAGGCAATGAGACAGTGATCTGTCCAGGAGGAAGATGATGGCGTCTTCCACTCCGATACCAGGCTGGTAGGCAAACTGGAATGGGTCCATAAAAGAGATGGACAAGGACCAACCACTCCAGGGTCTCCATCAGGTGTGAAGTGAGAGCAACTGGTCTGTAGCGGGTGAAGTCCTTTGGGTGAGGGGTCTTTGGTACTGGTACCACGCAGGAGGTTTTCCACAGCAGTGGCACTTTTCCCAGCTTCAGGCTCATGTTGAAGAGGCACTGCACAGGACTTGAGGAGCCTGGAGCTCATCCCGTCTGGACCCATAGCCTTCTTCGCCTTCATCTTCCTCAGTTCGTTTCTCACTTGGATAGTGGAGAGGGACAGATTGGAGCTGGGGGGCTGAGTGTCGGGTGGGGGAGGTGGGTGAATGTCAGGGGGGGTGTCTGCAAGCTTAATGTAGTGGAAAGGGAGGTAGAGGTGAGAATGGGGCAGAAGAGGCGGGGGGCAGCAGAGATGACTGGGCTGGGGGAGGGGTGGGTGTCTGGTCAAACCTTTTGAAGAATAGGTTCAGGTCATTCACCCACATCAGAATCCAGCCTGAGAGTTAGGTTTGCCCTGAGATGGTTTTAAGGCTTTTACAGACTCCACTGACATCTCTCTGCTGCAGCTGGTCCTCCATCTCCTCCTGTAGCTGTTCTTTCCCTCTCTGATCTTCTTCCTCATGTCCTTCTGCACAGCCTTCAGCTCCTCCTTGTTGCCTGACGTAAAAGGCACTCTTTTTCTTCTTAAGGAGACCCTTTATGTCAGAATTAATCCAGGGTTTGTCGTTTGAAAGACACCGTACAGTCATGTATTTTTACATGATTTGATTTTCTTATGCAGCCCATTAAACTGTCGATGTCCTCCCCATGAGAAACTTCAGACACCTCAGTCCATGTCTGTGCAGGTTTCCCGCTGGTTGCCTGTTAACCAGGGGCATGTACACAGGCAGAAGATGCACCAGGTTGTGGTTAGATCTTCCCAGGGGAGGAAGGGGGGATGAGTTGTATGCCTCCTTGCTGTTAACATAAAATAAGTCCATTGTTTTATTGTCTCTGGTGTGGCAGGTGATATATTGTGTGAATACAGGCAGGGTGGAGGACAGAGAGGCCTGACTGAAGTTCCTAGAGATCAGGAAGAGGGCCTGTGGGTGCTACGTCTGCAGTGAGTGACTGAGTGGAGAACATCACAAGATGCATCAGCATTAGCAGAGGGGGGGATTTACATTACAGATACGATCACCTGTGTAAACTCCCTCAGGAGGTAGTACGTCCTCATGCTAACCGCTAAAAGTTAAATGTCCTTACTGCAGACTTTAACAGTGATGTGCCCAGACTTACACCATCTGTCTTTAACAAACACAGCCAACACCCCCTCCTTTCCTCTTACCGCTTTCTGCCATCCTGTCTGCCTGCAGCATTGAAAGCCATCCAGATTAGCATCAGTGTCCGGGGTCAGCACAGTTAGTCATGTCTCCATGACCACAGTAGTCCCTCGGATGCCAGGTCAGCCCCGTTAGCTTGTCCATCTTGTTGCGGAGAGATCTTACATTCCCCATGATGACAGACGGGAGAATAGGTCTGTAGTGTCTCCTCCTGCTACAGCGAGCGGCACCTCGGCGCTACTGAGGGCCAACTGCTGATCCCTGCTGTAAATAGTGGGAGTGCGTACAGGTTCCCCAGACACGGCAGAAAACAACGAAAAAAAGCAGTAGTAAGACCAGAGCAAAGAAAAAAAAGAGGAAAAGGCTCAAAGGTGAGCGAGCGCTGCCGTAACAGGCTGCCACTCACGCGGTGCCATCACCATCCAAAAATAGCATGCAAACTTTTTAGGGCTAAAAGAAAAAAAGAACTACTAGTACCCTGCAGCAATTTACGAATCGCAATCAGTAAGTTATCTGTGTGTGTGTGTGTGTGTGTGTGTGTGTGTGTGTGTGTGTGTGTGTGTGTGTGTGTGTGTGAGAGATGTGATGCTACATTATAGAATATGGTTAGTTGCATGCAAAGACCCTGAGTTTTTGTAAAGCATAATTCAACTATTGTCAAAATAGCCGTGTAGCAAAGAAACTACCAATAACCTGACTCGAGAGCACAATAACACCAAAACAGTGAACAAACACATAGATTGAACACATGTGCATTACATCAACCAGAGTTAAAATACCTGTGCCTAGCCATGCTATGCTATGCTGTGTGCTATCTAGGCCCAGTTCACCATTACCAGTCTTTAAAGAAAAGGTGCTGGTGGTTCCCTTGCTAATGAGCCAATCAGGAAAGGGTGTACTTCCAATGTTGAACAATGCTGTTCTTGCTGTGCAAGGTCTGATGAAAGACAGCAGGTGGAGGAAACTGGTTGCTCTTTTCCTTTTCAGGGACAGCAGCTTGGTGCTAATTTGCTTCATGTTCCTCAGATTGTGGAGTTAGCTGGTAAGCTTTGCATTGCAGCTGCTGGTGCTGACTGATCTGGAATACTATCAGGACCTCGTGTCGTTGCAGTGAGTTAAAGAGAGAGATGGAGAAGAGAGAGAACAAAGGAAGGACTGGAGTTTTGACTCTCTGATCAGAGGGGGGTCTGTATGTATGTAGAGGGCATTAGTGTTCTTTATCCAGTCAAGTTTATTATCAATGTGGACTCCCAGATACTTATAATCCTTCACATGTCCACACTGACCCCCTGGATGGAAACAGAGGTCAACGGCACCTTGGTCTTCCTCAGGTCCACAACCAGTTACATGGTCTTTGTCACAGTGAGCTGACAAAGACACCATCAGGCCCCGCAGCCTTGCCCGAGTGGAGTCTCACCAGCTGTCTCCTAACATGGTCAGCTGTGAGTAACAGGTAGGGGAGGGGGAGGTGTAGAGTCATTGGGTTGTAGTGTATAGTGAATCTGGGGACCAGGTGAAAAAAAAAATTGTTAAGATTAATGAATGAATTAATCAAGATTATTAATAAATCAATAAAACGGGGATACAAACCTGGAATCAGAGACCAATAAAAAGATCCAAAACAGTTTTAAGAGAAGGGTTCACTTTAAATGTCTGTCAAATATCAATAATACTACAATGAACAACACATATCTACAGCAGCTAAACCATAGAACTAAAACACTAAAACAAACTCAGGCAACAAACAACAAACAAGCATGTGGTGTGTGTGTGTGTGTGTGTGTGTGTGTGAGAGAGACAGAGAGAGAGAGAGAGAGAGAGAGAGAGAGAGAGAGAGAGAGAGAGAGAGAGAGAGAGCCAAGATGGCAGACATTATCTCTTGGAAGATGATGTCACAGAGTTTTCAAAATGGCGGACGTGGTCATGTAATGCAAAAGGCTGTTCAATGGATGTGACCGTGCAAGGCTTGAACAAACAATGGCATAACAGCATCTGTGGACCTAAGCTGTCCTTTGGATCACAGTTTGGTTTGGAAAGAGCTAGACTGATGTTACGAATTTGATGTAGATGCAGTGACACATGTCTCTGATATTATAGCAGGGTCGTTAACAATTATTTTTCAAAGCCGCTCATGACAATATGTGTGCGCGTTTACCCGAACTAGCAACACATTACGATGGGACTGCAGTGAAATGGCATGCAGCTGTTTTAAGGTTCTTCATGTATCAGGTGGCTGTACAAAACTGGCGTTCAGGTGCGCTCTTGGACAATGGGAGATGGGAGTTTTCAAAACTGGGGGGACTGTGACAAGCACCGCCACCTCCTGGACACTAGGGTAGGTGCTGTTTCCTTTGTTTACCAGGCTTTGTTTGTACCAGGCCGCATTTAGGCTTTGGTCTACACATGTAAGCCACTCTATTGTTAGAACCATGTGGTGAGGGTCCCAACAAAGGCAAACATCTTTTACATATTGTTGCTTTAATTAAAAAATTCACCATAGCTATTGCACAAAAATATTTGACACAGGAAAGTATCAGATGCAATCCTCTCTTGTATCAGCCTGCTTCAGAGAGACTCCACTGGGAGGTAAGAGTGATGTGATTTGATGAAAATAGCTTGTTTGGGTTTAGAGGTGAGTTCAACTGACAATGTAACTTAATGTTGGTCAGTGGAACAAGTGCGTGTGTTACATGTGATCTCATTACACATGACATGATAATATAAAATGAGAGTTTAAATGTGCAACATCTAAAGTAAAGAGTCCAAACACTTACCTGACCTTAAAACAAAATGCTGTCCTTACAAAGTCCAAACATTAATTGATGATTTCAGACCAGACCATCCTTCCAAAAACATGGCCATCATTATCATCATCACTATTATTATTATTACAATTATTACTGTTGACTAAGGGTCTCAGTCATCCAGGTCATGGTAATTCTATATGCTGTATTGTAGGCGACTGCCTTGTTTCAGTTTCTTGAAAACGTTTCACCTCTCATCCAAGAGGCTTCTTCAGTTCTAACTAACTGGAGGGGAGTCGCAGGCTTTTAAACTCTGTGTTGGAGTGTCCTTACAGAGTCATTAAGGACACATGTGAGTTCTGAGTTTCAGAGTCATTAGGGCCACTTGTGGGCCATTGACTTAACTGTATGGGTTGCTAGGGCTGGGTGAGCTTACCTTTTCTTTGTGCTCGTCACAAAATATTCTTACATTTTTCCTAGGACTAACTAGCTCTCTACTGCAATACATCCTCTACACAACTCATTTAGCTCCACTTTACTTTGATCTATGCTTTTCTATGCATTGCTGCCATTTATCAATGAGAAATTATTCTTCTCTAGTGTGAGAATGAGCAATCTAATGAGTGAAAAATCTTCAAACTATCTATAAAACTATTTATAAATGATGCAAACACTGAATCATATCTCTAAAAATTGCATATGTATTATGTGTTATCTTGAATGCCTGTCAAAGGAAGAACATAAGAAGATAAAAGACGCGTTTAAGTCAGTCTTTTATAGACACTAGCCATACAATGACTTGTTCATCAAAATGTTTTCTGTCTGGAAATGGCTGAATCTGCATGAAAGAGAAGAAACACTAATGAACCATACATGAGTGTAGACAGTGGCCTTCTGGGGTGTAGTGCAGAAGCTGTAGCTGTGCTGCGTCAAAATTGTTTTCCGCTGAATGATTATATGTGAGCTTGCTCATCTATGAGCCTCCTCTTGGTAATCTATATACTTTCTGCCAATGATGTGTCTCCATCCCTGAAGTGACTCAGCGAGCATGTTTTGACAGTGTTGCGTCAGCAGCCCTCTTTCAGCACAGTCTTTTACACCTTTTGTTTTTGAGTCATCCTACTGCTGCACTGCTGGCTATTTACAATCCAGTGGAGGCCCTTGGGCAGCTGATCTCAGCTCTGGGTTCTGAAGCTTTTTTTGCCAAAGTTCTCCACAAGTCTCCAGAGTGTGTCCGGCCTTGCAGCTACTGCTCACCTCACTGAGAGATGACTCACTACGTCAAAGCAGACACAGAAACACAGTGTTGAATCTTCTTAACATATTTGCTGTGATTTATGCACCTTTGCCTCATGTAGAGAGGCCAACTCATGCACAGGCATTACCAAGGCCCAGTTCGCATGACATTTGTGTCTATTTGCATACATACAGTAACTGAAGAGCTAAATCTTTAGTCACTAATTTCATGGTCTAACATTTGATAAGAACAAAGTCTGTCAAACAAGATTATATTACTCATGATATGTTATAATAATGGTGTCATTTTTACAGTACAATAATTCAAGTGGAATTATCTTATTGATCAATCCATCCATTTAAACAGGGCAAGGTCACAGTGATGAGATATAAAATCTTGTCTGGCCTGACTTTTTTCAGCAACATTAAATTAAATGTATTCAATGTATTGTATTTTATTTCAAATCTGTGGTGACTCAAACTGTCCTGCCATTTATTCCTCAGTTTAACAGTTGCTCATGCTACCAAGAAATAGGCCAGGCAGGAAAGAAGAACACTGCTAGATACCAAAATGTAGCTTTCAAAATACTAATATGTATAATACATACAGGAAATGCATTCAACACTTATTTTTGCTTCAAGGAAAGCATTTTTTGGCAAAACACAGAAAAAAAAATATATATATATTTCTTAACAAGAAAACTCTACAAAGCATGTTTCAGGATTATAACAAAAAGCATCAGAAAACATTCAGTCACTTTACTCATACAGTGTTAGTCCATGAGATGACACATACTGTCAATAACCTTTTTTTGAATTGTGTGCAGGAGTAGTTTTTATATGTAATAATGAGTTTACTGAGTGACAGGCATCAAATAACCTATACTAAGACTGTTGAAGCCATTACACTGATTTGTGTTTTCAGCATATCATATTAATCATATTCATGTGAGTAACTAATAATCATGCCTAAATATCAAATTATGCTGATCATATTGAAATACTGTTGATCATATTGACGTGATATTTCTAAAATGATGATGATGATGATGATGATGATGCAATGATGATGTCAGGGGGTGGTAACTCTATATGTAGACGTCACCTGAGCACAGGTAAGAGGTGTGTTTGACAAGAGAGCGGAAGGGCGAACTATTTTTCAACCGCATTTCGAGAAAAGGTGAGTTTTCTGTTTAAGATTAATTATATATATATATATATATATATATATATATATATATATATATATATATATATATATATATATATATATATATATATATATATATAATATATATATATATATATATATATATATATATATATATATATATATATATATATATATATATATATATATAATTAATAGCCCATCTGAACGCCAGAAAGGACGCCACTCAACGTGGAAATGAATGGATGAGACCTGAGCCAGAATCTGATTTCACCGGTACCGTGAGTAAATGAGCGGATGCGCTGTTTTCTGAACTGGGTTACGATCAAACATTAAACAGTGACAAATGATGATGTAAGGAAATGTTTGATGAGCAGACACCGCGGATCAATATCGCTGCACGGAAAGCGGAAAAACAAGTGACGCGAAGATCTGAAAGATATGAATGAAAATATCACGAGCCGATGGAAATAAAATGTAATACACGAAATAAAGTGCGCAAAGGGGCCTGAAATAAAAGTATCACGGTCACGCTCACGGAAATAAAGGAACTTAAAGGACCTATAAACAGACTGAAACTGAAACAAGGCACGGCTGTGTGCATGAAAGAGTATAAATAAATGAATAAATAACCGAAATACTAACGAATATTCAAACAAAGCTGTTGGATTTACTTGGAAAAAAAACTGTACAAACGAATATTAAAAGCTGAAAACGAAAACTGAAACAATGGCAGAAGGAACTGAATGTGGAGTCACTGAAGCCGATATTAGTGAGATGGACGCTGGGCAACAAAGGAAAGCGTTCAAATCACTCAGTGCAACACACAGAGGGAAACTTTCACACTGTACATGGAAAATGAATGAAATAAAAACAATGATGATATCGGGTGCTGATGTTGACAATACTGAGGAAGGTGCAAATTCATTTCTAAGACTGCTGGATGAATTTAAAAGCTGTCATGAATCTGTTCAGGAACTGTTGCCTGAGGATGTGAGAATGAACGAAACTTTGGACTGGTATGAGCCAAAAATGGCTGATTATAATGCTTTTCTGACTGAGGTGGATCAATGGATAAAAACTCAGCTTGACCCACAAGCTTTTGTGGATGCTGGGGACAGTATCTCACAGACTGGTTCAAAAGGTTCTAAAAGTTCTAAAGGTTCCAAAGGTTCCAAATCTTCATCCATTGTTTCAGCACGCATGAAGGCTGCTGCAGACAAAGCTGCTCTGCAGGCCAGAGCTGAAGCTCTTAAATGGAAACATGAACTGGAAATGGAGAAGCATCAGCTGGGTTTAAAAATGGAATCCCTGGACTTGGAAGCAGATATTGCTGCAGTTGCTAAAGGCTCTGGAGGAATTTGAAAGTGATGAAGCATCAGAATCTGGAAAAGAAATGGAGGAACAAATAAATGCATCTGACAAAATAGAAGGAAGCCTAGCACAACTGGAGTTTGCATTTGGATAGGAACCATACCTAAAACACCCTTACAAAAAATGATACACACCCAGTACCCACCACTAACTGGAATCACAAAAAGATCTGAGCAACCACCAAAGGCTACAACAAACCCTCACACACCTAGAGTTGTTGTATCTGATGGACCACACAGACGAGTCGAATCCACTCCCAGAAGTGAAATAGCTCAGAACATCGATCTCACAAACATTATACAAAAACAGACAGACTTGGCGGATCTGCTGGTGATACAGCAGAAAGAATCTAAACTACCAAGTAGGGAGGAACACAACATCGAGGACAAAACCACCAGTAATGAGGATTGACTGTACTTCCTGGAACAGTATACTGTTGGACAGCCAAAGGAACTAGTTCAAAGCTGCTTTCACATGAACGCCACAACTGTTACGAGGAAGCAAAGCGCCTACTTAAACATCATTTTGGCGATGATTTCAAAGTCACATCTGCATACGTTGAAAAGGCCTTAAACTGGAACCAAATACGTACAGATGATGGAAAGGCACTTCACAGCTACGCCCTCTATCTAAGAGGCTGTGGTAATGCAGTTCAGGATCTTCGATACATGTCAGAGCTGGACTCACCATCTAACATGAAAAGACTTGTTTCCAAACTCCCATTTAAACTTCGAGAGAAATGGCGGTCTGCTGTATGTGACATCACTGAAAGAACACAGCAGAGACCTAAATTCCATGACTTTGTTATGTTTATGGAAAAACAGTCCAGAATCATTCAAGATCCCATCTTCGGGGATAGCCAGGACCCTGCTGGAAGTACAAATGGGAGAAAATTCAAAAGAGACTTACCGTATATGAGATCTAGCAGCAAGAAAAGCTTTGCTACGACTGTTGTTCCCAAGACAGAAACCAACATGAACATCATTGCACAGAGAAGGGGGGACAAGCCAGAGGGCATCCGTACGGCCATGAACGCTTTCGTCAAGCCTTGTGCTTTCTGTAAAGGAGATCATGTGATGGAAACATGTGAAGCAATAACAAAGATTCCCCACAAGGAGAAAGTTGAGCTGCTAAAGGAAAATGGACTCTGCTTTACCTGCTTAGTCAAAGGTCATATGAGTAAAGAATGCAAGAAACGTCTCATGTGTCGTTCCAGTGAGAAGAAACACCCCACTGTCTTACATATAGAGAACTTTACCCCAGGAAAGACCAAGCCAGCAGCTAAGCAGGATTCAGACACCAGGAGCAATTGCATCGGCAGCACAAATTGCTATGGTGTCATCAGCAGCACAAACAGGGGACAGGACCACAGACAAATTAGCAATGGTACCTGTAAAGATGAAGACACATAAAGGCAGTTGTTTTGATAGAAACCTATGCGTTTCTAGACCCTGGAAGCAATGCTACTTTTATCACAGAGAAACTGATGGAACAGTTGTCTGTCAGAGGGAAGAAAACAGAGATTTTACTCCAAACGATGGGTCATGAAAAGCCTGTGAAAACCGATGTTATGAGAGGACTGGAAGTATGCAGCCTGGATGGCAACAGCTTCATAGAGCTTCCAGAGGTTTTCACAAAAAAATGCCATTCCTGTCAGTCAAGAAAACATTCCTACAGATATGGATATAAAAGGATGGCCTTACCAAAAGGATGTCCACTTAAGACCCATCAAGGCAGAAGTAGGCCTATTGATCGGTGCAAATGTCCCAAAGGCTATGGAGCCACTGAGAGTGATCAATAGTCAATGTGAGGGGCCCTACGCATTCCTAATATGCCTAGGTTGGACTATAAATGGACCTCTCGGCAGTACTGCACCTAAGGATGAGCATGGTCGACCACGGATAATGTCCAATAAGATATCAGTGGTCAAGCTGGAAGAGCTCCTTGTACACCAATATAACCAGGACCAGGGTCCGACGTTAAGGTTTTTTCCTACTTGCCCTGCAGGGCAAGTACTTCTCAAATCTACTTGCCCTGTCTAAATTCTTACTTGCCCTGCCTAAGAGGGTATTTTTCTGGCGATGTTGTGCAAACTTTCATCATGACTTATATCTTACTCAAATCCATTTCCTGTTGACTGTACACAACACTACTCACTCATGTTTGTTGTTGCAAGAACTACCTGTCAAATCTCTGCTCTCCTGACTAAAGTTGAGGAGGGGCACAGAGTGGAATTGTCCATCCTCTGTGTCCTCCAAGAAGTGCTCTAGGAACTCTCCTGGGGACGTGGCCATGCTTGTCAATGACAGCAGTGCTGTTTCAAATGCATGTAACGCACTGGGCAAGGTCACCCCATCCTCCTGTATCTTCAAACTTAGACTGCAACTGAACAACCATTGAGGGGACAAAGAGGATATCAAAATCACTTAATGATATTTACTGATGTCAAAATCACCCAAACTAACACGAATAATAACCTGCCATGAAATCACTAGCCGTTTTTATACTGGGCAATAAGCCACCAATTTGCCACCTTTTTGGTGGCTCGCTCCGCGGATTTAGACAGGAGGCGGCAAATTGGTGGTCTGTTTTGTTCCACCAATTTTGCGCCTCGGAGGTAACGTTACACTTATTTGCGCCTCCGCTGCAGTCTAAAACCGAGGCGGCAATGTGGTCGTGGCATATCCTGAGATGGGCGGAGGTGTCGATGACGTGCGCTGCTGCGCACCCACAGCCTGGGAGTTTTCAAACCAGGAAACAGCTGATCACAGCAGTCAGTTCGTCACTTCATCCACGAAGATGAGCAACTGGAAAGCAGCTGAGATCCGGGAGATGCATGCTAGCGTCTCCTCGCTCTCTGTAGCTGTCTTGGTTGTCCGCTTGTTGTTGTAGCGGCAAGCTAGTAGCGGCAAGCTAATAGCGGTCGCTACTTTCAAATTAAAAGCCCCCCGCTAAGTTCGCATTTCTAAACTCCGATGGGGTGCAATGTAAAGCTCTTATTTTGAAGACAAATTCGACCTGCTCTTCTTCATGCCCAACTTCGTGCTTCACGTCACGTCACATGTTTACGCCTACCCCAGAGGTGGAAATGTGGTGGCTTATTTGAAAAGGTGGAATATTACACCTCCGTTTTAGATAGAAAAGGTGGCACATTGCAGCCTTTACCTTGCTGCAAATGTGCCACCTTTTCTATCTAAAAGGGGCTAGTGAAACATATAAGCAAGCTTAAGAGACCCACCCACCCAATCACTCAGTAATATCTACCTCTATTCAACCTTATTAGTTAAGGTATTAAGACTATGCACACTTACCAGCTCAGAACATGCAGAATGTCTTGCACCAATGCCACAAACAGCAGCTGTCTGTAGTCCTTCAGGACTTGTAATGCACTGCCTGGCTCTCCCAAGCATGTCGGCACTGGCAGATCTTAGGGAGAATGAAAAAATGTTAAGAATATGATCTTAAAAGTAGGCAATTATTTTGAATCACTTACATCACATCATGTTGCTTATCATGGTGTGCCTTGTTTCAAGTGTATTCTCCATGTGGGTCAGGAGTGGAAAGTAGTCTTTCATCAAGGTGTTGAGTGCTTTTTCAATGTGGGGGAGCAATCTTGTTCCTCCAAGATTCGTCGGCTTCCAGATCTTGATCTCCAGGACCTCTGCTAATTCACACAGCTCTCTCCAGGCCTTAGGCGAATAGTGGTATTGCTTGTACAGGCCCCGCAGTAAGTCAGTTACCTGTATAGAAAATCACACTACATTATACTATTTTCCTTTCTTTTCACTTGGCATGGCTACTACTTGCACCTTGACATGTCTGTCTAAATACATTGACACAACTGATATTACATGAATCAATTTCACTTACTTTCTTCATGTTGGCATGTTGGTTTATGGTATCCATGGCTGCCAGTTCCAATCCATGACCAAGGCATTGAATGTTAACCAGATGTGGGATTTCTTGCCGTAGAAGGGTTGACACTCCTCCATGTCGTCCTACCATCACGGCGGCCCCATCAGACCCAAAGCCAATCGTTTTCATTTTCCAATCATGTAGCCCAGCTTTCTGTAGGGCTAAAAACATGGATGGTTAAAGTGATATTTTAATAAGATTCAATAAGTCTTAAAATGTGATTTTAAAATTCATTTTATTATTTAGTTATATTCATTCGAAGGAACAGTTTACATTAATGTACTTTTCTTACACTGAATAAAATATGCCACACTATTGCCAGAGGCAAATTTCCATCCACTTCACATAGAGATGATATAAGAAACATATCAGTGTGCACAAAAAATATTTTTAACAGGAGTTAAATTTTCTCCCCTTGCTGATACTTCACTTTGTCATTGTTGAACACATTTATAGATACATCATCTTACCAGAATCAATGGCCTCACCGTGTCCTGTAGCAGTGGCATGTTTTAACTCTTCGACAGCTACAAAAGCATTGATGAGCTGTCCATCTTTCATCAGACGTACATATATCCCCTCCAGGTCCCTCACACTGACGTCTGTGGCAGCATCAGCCATGACACTGATGAGTTTGGCTGCCTTTATTTGGGTGAGGCAGGGCTCCCAGATGTCATCATAGATGTCATCATAGATGACTTCAATGAATCTGGAAACGATATAGAAAATAAGCACTGTGGTAAATATTAGAAAATTCTAGACTGTGTCTCTTGCTCTGTTGCTCTTTGCATCTAAAATTAGCTTGTAGCTCTGCAGCTGTGCAAGTAATACAGAAATGTAGCTTTAGGTAAAAAGTTAAGGTAACAGTTAACATGAACGTTAGATAACCATTAACGTTAGTCACTCACCTCCGGCATGCTTGATCCGTCCCATATCTTGACCCGACGTCAACGCCATTTATCGCCTGGAGGTGTAGAAGAGATGCGTACTGGGCAAATGGCTGCTCCGTTTTAGTGACGTGGTAAGCTGTGATAAGACATTTTTTGATCTGGTTGTGGCTCTCCAGATAGAGTCTTTGGACACAACGATCCATCAGTCCGGGAACAGTCCGACGTTTTTACGCCTCAACGCAGGCCAAGTGAGGAATGGATTTAGCATGGCTGTCCAAGTTCTGTTTCCTGTAGCTGTCGTTCCCGCGGAAAAATTAGCCGTTTTTATCAGCTTTCGACGGGAACTCTCTGCACACAGTGCAAAACATAACTTTTCCGTCATAGTCCACCCACGAATAAATCTCTTTCCACGAAGTCAGGAAAAGTTCTCCTTCTTTTGTCAGTCTCGTATGCTAGTTTTGTTTGTCTCGAGCTCGCATAGTCCGCCATCATGGTCAGTAACCAAATGCGACTGAACTTCACCTTACGTCTGAGGTCTGACGTTGGCACGTCAGCACAGACGCTCAGCCAATAGAAGCACATAAATTAAAAAAAAACAAAAGAAAAAAAAACAGCACACTGCACGTCGCCCTTCCGAGAACAGAAACGGGAGAGGAAATATTATAATAACAATAATAATAATAATAATAATTCCGAGTTGGTGCTTGCCCAACCGGGCAGGTCTGTGCCGGTTCTACTGGCCCGCCCACTATTTTTACTTGCCCCGGGCATTCGGGCAACCGTTAACGTCGGACCCTGAGGACTTCTCAGAGTTGGCCTACAATGAAAAACAGGAGCACTCATTTGAAGACAAGAAATTCTTGTATGTGATGAACAGCTCAGTCAAAAGGAAAGATGGCCACTATGAAATACGACTTCCATTCTGTCAGGATAACATCAGCCTGCCAAACAACAGGAAGGTGGCGGAACAAAGAGCAGGTCTTGCCCGCACATTTCAGAAGGATGAAGCCTTTTGGAAAGACTATAATGGCTTCATGAGTGATGTCTTGAAGAAAGGGCATGCATAAAGAGTGCCGGAGGAACAACTCCCCTGGAAAGATGGAAATCTGTGGTACATTCCCCACCATGGTGTCTACCACAAAAGAAAAAAGACAATCCGGGTGGTGTAAGATTGTACCTCTTCATTCCAAGGAACTTCCCTGAACTCTGAGCTGCTGCAGGGTCCTGCACTTATGAACACCTTGTTGGGTGTACTTCTCAGATTCCGACAGCAACCAGTAGCAGTGATGGGGGACATCGAAGGAATGTTCCATCAAGTAAGAATATCTGAACATGATGTGGACTTCCTCAGATTCCTGTGGTGGCCAGATGGCGACACCAACCAACCGCTAGCAGAGTACCGGATGACGGTGCATCTCTTTGGAGCAGTCTCAACCCTGAGCTGTGCCAATTTCACACTGAAGCAGACAGCTGATAATGAAGGAAAGTGTAGTGCTGAAGTTCTCAACACCATTCATTACAACTTTTATGTAGACGACTGTCTCAAATCTGTCCCAAATGAGAGCCAAGCAATCTGTCTGGTGAAAGAGCTCAGATCAGTATGCGCCACAGGTGGATTTAAGCTCACCAAATGGACCAGTAATAGTCATGCATTCCTTGCCTCTGTCCCAGCTGAATAGAGAGTGAAAGAGGTCAAAGATCTAGACCTAGACAAAGACAAACTGCCCATAGAAAGAGCTCTTGGCATGCGATGGGACATTGAGTCAGACATGTTCTTCTTCTTGATCACCCCGAAACAATCATCAGTCATCCGCAGAAGCATTTTGTCTGTGCTAAACTCAGTATATGATCCTCCTGGGTTCCTAGCACCAGTCATGCTGACAGGGAAAGGAATACTGCAGGATCTGTGCAAGCTAAATTGTGGATGGGATGAATCAATACCAACTGCTTACACAGATAAATGGAAGGAGTGGCTGAAAGATCTTAACCTGATTTCCAGCCTAAGAATCAGGAGATGCCTTAGGCCACCAGATTTTGAAGTTACTACAGCACAGATGCACCACTTCTGCGATGGAAGTGAGCGAGGTTATGGGACAGTCAGCTATCTGAAACTGACCAGTGACGGTGGACTACCTCACATTGTGTTTGTGATTGGGAAGGCAAGAGTTGCACCTTTGAAGGTGATGACAATCCCAAGGCTGGAGCTTGTCAGCGCAGTCCTTGCTGCTAGGATAGACAGGATGCTGAGGAGAGAGCTGGAGTTAACCCTCAGAGACTCAGTTTTTTGGACCGATAGCACCGCTGTCTTAAAATACATCCAAAATGACTCCAAAAGGTTTCAAATCTACGTGGCTAACAGAGTGTCCACTACTCGGGATCTAACACAAAAATCCCAATGGCGCGACATAAAGACTGGACTCAATCCTGCAGACAGTGCATCAAGAGGCATGGAAGCTGAGACTTTTCTTCAAGAAGGACACTAGCTGAGGGGGCCAGACTTTCTGATGCAACCTGAAACAGACTGGCCAGTGATCCAGGTACCACCCACACTGTCTGACGGTGACCCAGAGGTCAAGAAAGTAGCTGTGGCTTTCACTGCAAGTGCACTGCAGAATCAAAGTCCACTGACTCGTTTTATTGAGTACTTCTCATCATGGGACAAATTGATTCGATCACCAGCCTGGCTGCTCTGAGACAATTGAACTTAAAAAGGAAAATCAGAGACTCTGACCCAACTGGGTCACAGCTGTCTGTGGAGGATCTAGCCAAGGCTGAGAAATCACTCGTGTCCTATGTCCAACAACAATCACATGGCTAGAGAGGTAAGCACATTTAAGTTCAAAAAACAATTTTTTGCCCTCCAAAGTAAAATTTCTATGATCAAGGTTTTTTGATTGCTGTGTTTGAACAATTATAGACAACTTTGAAAACCGTTCACACATGTTTTAGTGCTTTAGTAAGCTACAACGTGAGTCTATACAGTTAACATGATGCTAGCTCAAAACAGCTGGGGGATGCTTTTTTTTCAAAATGGTGGGCTTGGGGTAATTTGTGCCAGCGCCACAACTTACCCCAACTTATGATTATTTACTATATATTACTTTATTGTGTTTTATTGTTATTGTACATTATATTCTTACATTTGATCACTAAATCTATGTGACATTCTTAATTTTAGACCAAAATCCATTATGCAACGCAAATACAAACGGAAGACAGAGCAGTGAAAGAGGTGCAACAGGGGAAGGCCATACATACACCACAAAACTTGGTGGTACAGCCAGAAGGGAGCAGAAGTTCATATTTCCCTGCAGCATTGACAAGTAGGATGTTAAGTTGTAGGCCTAGTAGGCTGGATCTGTGAAGAGTAAGAGTCAATTAGGTGTTCATGTGACGCTATAGGCCTTGTTATAGAAAAGTGGCCTTTGATGTTGTTAAAACTTTAAATAAACGTTAGATAAGTAATTTTTTTATTGAATTTGTCTTGTGTTTATATAGCATTATCATTTGTGAGATTAAAATGATCTGTTTTACTTCAATTATCAATGGCACAATTTACCCCAGTGTATTTTCTCTAATGGCACAACTTACCCCCCACCGGGGGCAAGTTGTGCCACAAAACCACTTTTTTTTATGAAGTTATATTTCTCAAACAGTTAATTTAAGATCCAAAGTGATTGTTCCCAGGGATGCACAACATCCTAAACTATATTTACACATTTTAGTTGGAGGCATTACTGTAATCCCCTTGCTTTAAAGGCACTTTAAGTAAAAATTGGCACTACTTACCCCACTCTCCCCTAATCATATTCATGTGAGTAACTAATAATCATGCCTATACATCAAATTATGCTGATCATATTGAAATACTGTTGATCATGTTGACGTGATATTTCTAAAATGATTATGATGATGATGATGATGATGATGCAATGATGATGTCAGGGGGTGGTAACTCTATATGTAGACGTCACCTGAGCACAGGTAAGAGGTGTGTTTGGCTAGAGAGCGTTTAAGATGAATTATATTTTTTTGCTGTTGCTGTGAAGCAATAAAGAACATATTTTGTGACACTATCAATATATTTGTTTTACATACATTATGAGGAGTATATGATCAAAGATATTTGATTAAAGGTGTACTATGCAGGATTTTCCTAAAAACAATGTATAGAATCATAAAAAGGTGTTTCTTTTTAATCATCACTTATGATCCATGATCCACTAGAAATGTCTAGAGTGAATTGGGATAATAATTCAGGCTGGAATATAACATCAGTCCAAGATAATCTCCATATTCACTACATTCACAACTGTTGTGGAGGATGTATATGTTGTAGCCAAGATTCAAAGAAGAATCGACGCAGAGACGGGGTTGCAAAAAGTGGGATTCCGTTTTTTTCTGGGCTGACAAGCACTTGTATACCTCAGGGTCTGTTCATTGCTCACATTGTTGTGTGGTGATGATCTGGATCATTATCAAAATGTCATAGTGACCTTGTCCTTGTTCTTCTCAGTGTTCTGTGTTTTTCAGTAAGTTTTGTGTGCGTATGTGCATGTTTTTGCTTGTGCGTGTTTATCTTGTTTTTCATATTTTGGAAGGTCCTGGCACCTTTTGCTCGTGCCTCTGTGTGTGTGTTTATCTTGTTTTTGGAGAATCCTGGTGCCTCTATGCAAGTATCTGTGTGATCGGTATTTCCTAAGGTATCAAGATTTCTCTGTATAATCTGTCACTGCAATTTGTTCTATCAATTTTAAGATTATTATACCAGTAACATATCTTTTAATTTTGGTTTAAAAATAACATCCAAATTAGTTGAATACAGCTGTTTAGTTTCAAGAGTGAGTCGACTGCACTCCCATATTTAAGGCAATAAATATTGGTCGCACTTTATTTTACAGTGCATTAACAAGACGTAACAAGCCGTACTTTGTATCAAATTAGACAAAAACAATACACCAATAAGACGTCACAAGCCGTACTTGTATCAAATTAGACAAAAACAATACACCAATAAGACGTCACAAGCCGTACTTGTATCAAATTAGACAAAAACAATACGCCAATAAGACGTAACAGGCCGTACTTGTATCAAATTAGACAAAAACAATACACCAATAAGACGTAACAGACGTAAGTTATACTGTAATTGGACACCATATAGGCTATATGGTGTCCAATTACAGTATAACTTATTTCTAATTGTCTAATTTGATACAAAGTACGGCCTGTTACGTCTTATTGGTGTATTGTTTTTGTCTAATTTGATACAAGTACGGCTTGTGACGTCTTATTGGTGTATTGTTTTTGTCTAATTTGATACAAGTACGGCTTGTGACGTCTTATTGGTGTATTGTTTTTGTCTAATTTGATACAAGTACGGCTTGTGACGTCTTTATTGGTGTATTGTTTTTGTCTAATTTGATACAAGTACGGCTTGTGACGTCTTATTGGTGTATTGTTTTTGTCTAATTTGATACAAGTACGGCTTGTGACGTCTTATTGGTGTATTGTTTTTGTCTAATTTGATACAAGTACGGTTCGTTACGTCTTTATTGGTGTACTGTTTTTGTCTAATTTGATACAAACTACGGTTCGTTATGTCTTTATTGGTGTACTGTTTTTGTCTAATTTGATACAAACTACGGTTCGTTATGTCTTTATTGGTGTATTGTTTTTGTCTAATTTGATACAAAGTATGGTTTGTTACGTCTTTATTGGTGTATTGTTTTTGTCTAATTTGATACAAACTACGGCCTGTTGCATCTTGTTCATGTACTGTAAAATAAAGTGCGACGTAAATATTGATACAGGGTAGGACAGTAGGAGCAGTTGCTGCTAGGGTGGCCATTTCCTTCCCATCAAAAAGGAGGACACTTTGCATACACAGGGACACGCAAGCAGACATTTGTTTGGTATGATCCGGTTTTAAATTTTATATGTATTTCCACCAGTTTACATAAAGGCACATACACATACCACATAGTTAATAACAAATATATAAGATCCAGCTCATGACAACATGCCCTTCCAATTCAGATTACATAGGTCTAATAAACATCATACAGAAACTGTTCTTAATGTTTTTATTTTCTCAAAAGGAGGACAAATGAGTGTCCGGCTAAGGCTGCGCCTGCAGCCGGACAGGGCATTTAAAAGCCGGACTGTCCGGCCTAAAGCCGGACGAATGGCCACCGTAGTTGCTGCCCTGTGTTGTTTTCTTTAAAACAAACTAAAATTTAGCTGTGTTCAGGGCCTTTCTGGGCATCACATAATTCGCAACCTCAACCTGGACTTTCACTGCTATGCTGACGACACCCAGATCTACATCCGCACCAAGCCCACCCAAAACCCTCCCCTCACCCACATCGAAACCTGCATCTCTACCATACAAACTTGGCTGACCCACAACTTCCTCAAACTAAACAGCGACAAAACAGAACTCCTCCTCATTGGCACCAAATCCACTCTCAATAAAACTGGACCCATCTCACTCACTGTTGACACCTCGACCATCACTCCCTCCCCCCTGGTTCGCAACCTTGGCGTCATCCTGGATTCCACCCTCTCCTTCAATCACCATGTCACCTCCATCGTCAAGACCTCATACTTCCACCTCCGCCGCATCGCCAAACTCAGACACTGCCTCTCTCCCCCTGCTGCTGAATCCCTTATCCACGCCTTCATCTCTTCCCGTCTGGACTATTGCAACTCCCTCCTCACTGGCATCACCTCCCACTCCCTCCATAGACTCCAAATGGTTCAAAACTCTGCTGCCCGCCTCCTCACCCACACCCGGTCCCGTGAGCACATCACCCCAGTTCTCCACACTCTCCACTGGCTCCCCATCAAACAACGCATCAACTTCAAAATACTGCTCCTGACCTTCAAAGCCCTCCACCACCTGGCCCCCCCATAGCTGTCTGACCTCCTCACCCCCCATCGTCCCTCCCGAGCCCTCCGATCCACCTCCACTCTCACCCTGACCATCCCATCATCCCGTCTCAAATCTTTCGGTGACAGAGCTTTCTCCCGCACAGCACCCCGTCTCTGGAACTCTCTCCCCCCTCAGTCCGCGACTCCCCCACCCTCCCCATATTCAAATCCCACCTCAAAACCTACCTCTTCACACAAGCTTTCGACCTCCCCTCCATATAACTCTTGTTGTACCTGTCCCGTCTTTCTGTCTGCAATAACTCATACCCACCAAGCATCCCAACACTCCTTCTGTTGTAAACTGTTGTGCTGTCTTTTGTTTGTTTGTCACCCCTGATTGTTTTTGTTTGTAATGCGTCTTTGGGTCTCTGAAAAGCGCTATATAAATAAAATGAATAATAATAATAATCAACCTTTGGGCAGTGAGTGTGTAACTCCCAGCCAATAACAGATGGCTATAGAAACATCATGATGCTAGTCAGGTTACATTGCTGTCTCCGTCTTTCTCCACTAATCTGTCTGTCATGGATGAATAAAGAGTTGCAGGTGTGTGTCTGTTTGACTGAGGGCTGGACTGAGCAACACTCACCCAGAGCAGAAAGGCGAACAGTAGAAAGGATGAAGTGCACACTTTGGTTGCATTCACAAATAACCGTCAATGAGGCATCTTGCAGCAGGGTTGTGAGAAGGTGTCTGAAGATGACAGTGTATTTGTTTGTGCTTTAGAAAGTAACTGCTGGTCAACTACCAGAAAATTACGTTTTATTTCTGTGATTCAGTGCGGATGAGGATTCTCTCCATATTCATTCTCTAGCAACCACTGCTGCTCTCTCTCTCTCTCCCTCTCCCTCTCTCTCTCTCTCTCTCTCTCTCTCTCTCTCTCTCTCTCTCTCTCTCTCACACACACACAATGATGCAGGGATGGGGCACCAACTCTGAATGGTGTGTTTACACAGCAGCTGATTAACTCACTTCAAACAATGCTTTAATTGGATTTTGGATAAAATAGCTGAGAGTTATGGTTTTACCAACATGCCTTTCCGTAAACCCTGTTCTGCTAATTTCAGCGTAGAAAAATAGCTCAACTAAATCTTTACTGCTGGCGCACTTAATATGCGAACAAACCATCAGTTTCTTTCTTCACGGATATGGGTCAGTGGAACAGTAACTGGGGCTTCATGCTTCACTTCTTCAAAGAATCTCTTTGTGTATGTTTCTCTCAGCTTAGACCCACCAATGCTACCTACAGTTTAATTTCCTCCCTACTGTAGAGTCTGCCACTCAGAGAGTCAGTCACTGTCTGAGCTTTTAAACAGCCAGTCAAATACAGAGGCACTTCATTTCCCGGTGAAATGAACCTTCATGTAAGACAGGAGGAAAAAACAAACACAGACAGAAAATGTGTTATAATAATATGTTCTATATAATACAATATAGTCAGGAGAATTCACTACAAGTGAACAAAATTATATGTTCAATTGTATGACATACAAATGCAATTATGAATTTATTCAAGATTTTTGGGGCAATCATACAATACAGGGAGGATTTGGCAGAAACCTGTTATGCTGATACCATTATTACACCATATTTATATACTCATATTTATATTTTCTGTATTGGAAAAGTTATGAATTGTTGCCAAATAAATTAGATGGTGCCTTGATGTGAATGTTCTTAAGTGCACCTCACCAGTTTGCTTGTCAAATTGCTTGTTTGTTGAAGTATTTGGTGAGTTATGTTGAAAAAGAATAATCAATAAATACATTTCTAAAAAGACAGAAAAATTCATCTGCAAAGAGTCCAAGAAATAGGTGCTGAGGAAGCTTGGTGGCGTAGTTACTACATACAGGCGCTGGCGTGCAAGAACAATCTGTCAGCCACAGTTATTGTTGTTAGACCAGGTTGCTAACAGGTTAACTATGAGCTAGAGTAACACTCAACTGATGTAGTTGTATTGACTGCTGCCACATATCTGTTGTGAAACAGTTCATACCCCTGCAGAAAAGGGATAGGCCTATGTAAAATTGGTGCAACACAGCTAACATGATACCTTCCTGCATTTGAACTCTCTGGGATAATTTTCCTTTCAAGTTCAAAACTTTCAAGACAGTTTTCAATAGATCAATACCACAGACTTCCTTCCTCAACATTGACTTCTGTGAGAAAACCTGATGCAGATGTCCTCTGATGCCTGTAGTTCCACTGAAATGCATTGATTTAAATATAACAAAACTTTCAAGATGTTCTTAGTTCTGTCCAACACTTTGTCCAAAATCCTTCAGCAGAGGAATCTAGCAGGGCTTTAGACCTGCTTCACAAAAGCTTATGCAGCCAGAAGTGTGCGAGACTGTAATTAGCAGGATTTGGAACAGGCAGTACACAGCATAGTGACAGATGTATCCATTCCCTTCAGATTTGAGTAAAGCAACTTTATTGGATGTGGTGCTGAGTGGAGCAGCTCAGTTATCCTGTCTCCTAATAACAGCATCACATTAAGGGTCCGCCTCACTTTTGCTCTGGCACTGGGGCTTAGTTGTCTTAATAAGCAATAGTGTTGTGGCTGCATCTATTAGACATGCAGTCGACTGAATGCATTTCCCTTCAGAACCAAGGATAGAACCCCATGACACTGATTTAATTTGAGTGTCATGAGGGATTTCAAAGTTGTTTCAAGGAAGGTGCATTACCGAATGGGCTCATTTAATATGCCATGGCATGCATCCACTGCATGCTTCCTGCTGAACAGTCCAGCCATGTCACTGTTCAGTGAGGAGAATTCAGCTGATTTTCCTCTCTCTCTGCACTATGACTGGGTGTCACCTGCACCACCAAAGCTCTCAAAAGCCATGTTCACACTGAGGCAAATGCTGCCTCAGTGACTGCTGTTTTTCCCCTGATGTTTGTGATCAGTGATCGTTATGATGATGCAAACTGAATGAAAAAATTACACACACTTTCAACAAGACAACAAGACTATCCATCCAGTTTCCATTTTCAGCTGCTTGTCTGGGGCTGTGTTGAGGTTCCAGCATACAAAGCAAGGTGGTGGATGCCTCTCCCCAGCAACAAATAGTCGTGGTTCCATAATAGCTGTGTTCAGGAAGATGCAGCCAATGTATATATACATTTATTTATGTTACATTTTTAATTTTGTGCCAACACTGTGTTCATAGTCTGGTTAGTTTCAGGCGAAAAATCACATAGTTAGCTTACCTGTTTTGTCACACAAGCAGAACTGGAGATGTCCTGACTTCCTGTTAAAAACATCACTTCTTCAGCTGAAAATTGTCCTGAGAATATCCAGTATGTATATATATATATATATATATATATATATATATATATATATATATATATATATATATATATATATATATATATATATATATATATATATATATATATATATATATATATATATATATATATATATATATATATATATATTCACTCAAACTACGACCTGAGAATATCTGATATTTTGCCTAAAATTATCTATTTCAGAAGCTGAAAGTTTAACTCTGTTTCTTTTGGAGAGTTTATAACTACAGCTTTTAGTTATGCTGCTTCAATGTGCCACGATATTTGTTTCAGTGACATTACTGGCAAAGGCAAAAAACAAAAGCAAAACAAATACAAACCAAAAATAAAGTACAAATCAAAAGCAAAGTACAAACCAGGAATAACACAAGGAATGAAAAGCCAACAACATACCATATGGAGATGAGACACGGAGACACAGGCGGCAGGAAGCACACAGGCACAAAGGCTGATTAACTAATTCATAGTTTTCATGTGACGTCACACTCACAGGGGAACGCCCCCTTAGAGGGCAAAAGATAACACCCTGCTGCCCACCAGCATAGGAAGCAAGTGATCCATTTGGTTTGAAACCAGTTTTGTTTTGCCAAAATGCCGGACAGTTGTTGTGCTATCGGATGCACTAACAGGCGAAGAGACAAGCCTGGTCTATGCTTCTACCGAATTCTGTCCGAAAAAGAAAACCCAGAGAGGAGGAGATTGCGGATTTGTGCCATAAGACGTACCTCTGTCCCCGGGGAGGGCAAACAATGGCAGCCGTCCAAATACACACCGTCATTGCAGCGACCACTTCATCAATGTTAAGTTCAAATAAACACAAGTATATACTTTTATTAATTATCCTCGTTTTAGCCATGAGTCACATCTGTTTGGAATCGTTTTGACGTGGTTTCTTGTCGTGTATTGAGGTGACCACCTGCAGTGGTCCTAATGAATTAAAGGTGGCTAGTTAGCTGAGGGGTTGGGATGCTGCGTTAGCCGCAAATAAACTCAAAATGCAATGATTTGGAAATGGCTTTACACCTTTAAGCTTGTGTTCACGCTGATAAACTTTGTTTGGTGATTTTGTTTGGTGATGTCGAGGGTACATATACAATAATAATATTAATACAATAAGTGTTACTTAATTAGTACTCGCCTTTGCTTTTACAATGAAGAACTTGTTACTCTTCACCTCCCAAACGGCGGCATCATTTACCCATCCAGATCGAAAAACATATAACCGTCCATAGTTTTATAAGCTTTCATCCTGGCAGCAGTAGGGGAGAGTGGGGTAAGTAGTGCCAATTTTTACTTAAAGTGCCTTTAAAGCAAGGGGATTACAGTAATGCCTCCAACTAAAATGTGTAAATATAGTTTAGGATGTTGTGCATCCCTGGGAACAATCACTTTGGATCTTAAATTAACTGTTTGAGAAATATAGCTTCATAAAAAAAAGTGGTTTTGTGGCACAACTTGCCCCCGGTGCGGGGTAAGTTGTGCCATTAGAGAGAATACACTGGGGTAAATTGCGCCATTGATAATTGAAGTAAAACAGATCATTTTAATCTCACAAATGATAATGCTATATAAACACAAGACAAATTCAATAAAAAAATTACTTATCTAACGTTTATTTAAAGTTTTAACAACATCAAAGGCCACTTTTCTATAACAAGGCCTATAACGTCACATGAACACCTCACTGACTCTCACTCTTCACAGATCCAGCCTACTAGGCCTACAACTTAACATCCTACTTGTCAATGCTGCAGGGAAATATGAACTTCTGCTCCCTTCTGGCTGTACCACCAAGTTTTGTGGTGTATGTATGGCCTTCCCCTGTTGCACCTCTTTCACTGCTCTGTCTTCCGTTTGTATTTGCGTTGCATAATGGATTTTGGTCTAAAATTAAGAATGTCACATAGTTTTAGTGATCAAATGTAAGAATATAATGTACAATAACAATAAAACACAATAAAGTAATATATAGTAAATAATTATAAGTTGGTGTAAGTTGTGGCGCTGGCACAACTTACCCCAGGCACTTTGGCACAAATTACCCCAAGCCCACCATTTTGAAAAAAATGCATCCCCCAGCTGTTTTGAGCTAGCATCATGTTAACTGTATAGACTCATGTTGTAGCTTACTAAAGCACTAAAACATGTGTGAACGGTTTTCAAAGTTGTCTATAATTGTTCAAAGACAGCAATCAAAAAACCTTGATCATAGAAATTTTACTTTGGAGGGCAAAAAATTGTTTTTTGAACTTAAATGTGCTTACCTCTCTAGCCATGTGTCTCCCTTCTTTACAGGATGAGTGAAATGGATGCCTCTTCAAAAATATGTGGTCACATGACCAACTTCTTCTATGGTTTTCTAGATAACGGGGTGGCACTACTTGCCCCTTGGCACAAATTACCCCACTCTCCCCTATAAGGTGAGGGATTCTCCACAAGGTATACGTAAATACGTAAATGTCACCGAAGTCGAGCTCTGGCGGTTTTTAACAGCTGAAATACCGCAGCGGGTGCTGTATATGGATCGCAAGTGCTCAAGACTTACACTTTATGTCCATATCGTTCCTTTTCTATGATTGACAGACGATCTAAATAACTGTCTCTGTGGGAAGTCCGGTATGAGCCGCCATCTTGGTCAACTGTTTTGGCCTCCAGGTCAGCACGTGTGGCTGAAAACGATCAATAGGACACAGGTGGACACAGAAAAGGGTGGGAAATCACACAAAGGGACAAAATGAAAAGCAAAACATAACACATGGGGGTAGAACTTCAAAATAAAACAGGAAATTAAAAAAACACAAACTCAAAAATAAAAGCATGTGGAACTTAATGGAACGTAATTTAGCAGGAGCCAAGACTGTCCTCATATCTCTTCTGATTTAATGTAAGAAGTTTTGTGACATCCAGCATTTAATATTAGTAAGGCAGATAGGTACATTAGCTAATCTGTTAGTCCTATACTAGTCCTCTGCCTCCAACCCCAGGAAACTATTCTCCTTGTTCTCTTCTCTCCTCACCCCTCCTCCCCTCCCCCTCTGTCCTCCCTCACTGCTGATGACTTTGCAACTTACTTTACCAAGAAAGTAAAAGACATCAGCTCTTCATCTACTCCCATGTACATCCAGAAAGCACCTCCCCTAGTTACGTCTAACCGTGCCACCACCTGTTCCCTTGACCCAATTCCCTCTTCCCTTCTCCAAGAAATCTCAAACGAAATCTTGCTGTTCCTTACCACCGTGATCAACTTCTCCCTCACTTCAGGCCTTATTCCAGCTCCTTTCAAGACAGCTACAGTAAAGCCAGTCCTAAAGAAACCCACCCTAGACTCAGCTGACACCCGAAACTACAGACCTGTATCTCTTCTTTCATTCCTCTCTAAAACCCTGGAACCATGCGCGAATAAATGCGCAGGCTTCCTTAGGCTGCAGCTTAGGGGCCCCACGTGTGGAGGGGTCCTTGAATTGGTCAGATTATTTTTTAGTAATTTAAATACACTTTAATGGAAAAATTAATTGACCTCTATTGGTCCGTGGGGTAATAAACAAACAAAACGGCACTGATTGGGCAGACATGGGTCGTCATCTTCTCAAGCTGGTGAGGAGGGTGAGACAGCGCGCACATCAAATACAGAGCAAGCGGACACATCGGCTTTGACCTCCAGTGTTCCGGGACTTAGCCACCAGTGTTTCCCGTATATGCATTCTGCGGCGCCGCCGCCGCATAAAAAAAAAAAAAAGACATCTGTGGATAAGCTGGCTGAGCATATCGAGGGCGTGTCGATCGGACAGTCTGATAACTACACAGGTCCTTCACTCAACTAAATACAGAGAAATGTCCCACAAAGCAACGTTACAGGACCAAACAACAGTAACGTAGTAACTGTAACTGTCTTTGGCAACTTATATGAGGAAAAAAATACCGCATATATACGTGGAGAAGTGTCTGTGCTCCCGCCTGTCCTACCAACTCTTCTTACATTTCTGCCCGAAAAACAGCGTCTGTCACCTGCAAAAAACTTTTACTCGCTGTTTGTGTCGAAAAAAACTGCGACCGTCAGCCCTCCCGACCAAGACTTCAATGAACTTTCCCCCAGGAAACAGTCTCCCTCCCCGCGAGTGACAGAGTCAGACAGCGTCCAGTTTACTGATGGCGATTATGTAATTATGTAATTTAGAGTGAAAAACGTAACTTTGACACTTTCCAGGATGTTTGATGGGTCAGGATCTCAATCACAACACATTATAACAGCATCTGTTACACCCCTTTGAGGGGGAGTATATAACTTGAGTGATAGAACAACAGCGAGTGCTCCACTGTGAAGTCAGTATGTTGGTTTTATTATCAATTCACAGTAGGGGAAGACATAACTTGCGTTGGAATCGATAGCGTCTTCTCTACTCTCCTACATGAACCAGGAAATCTCACCTAGCAGGCGTTTTTCGGAAGTTACATCATTAACAACTTTCCTTTCAGTTCCCTTCAAAATAAGACAATTTTCAAAATAAAATAAATGACAACGTGAACAATTATAACATCATATTTGACACAGGATGTGAGAGTAGATTACATCATGCTTTTTATATCACCCACTTCACATCCATATGATTATAAACTGTCCGCGGGTTTAGATTGACAGGGGGACACCGGGGAAATACCTTGAAAACACACAGACATCATCATCATGACGTGTAGCCTACCGTCATTTGTAAGAATGAGACTCATTTTGTGAGTCTTAATCTGTGAATTTTTTAAAAAAAATCTCACCAGTAGTCACCATTTAAAAGGTTATTTATCAAAAATTTCTTACGGGGGGGCATGTCCCCGGACCCCCCAAGCGTTGCTAGGTTACCGACTCAGAGCACCGCTGCTACAAAAAAATCTAGGGGAAACACTGTAGCCACAATATGCTAGCCTCCGCTAATCCCTCCATGAGTGCATCACCTGTTGCTGCAGAGAGTGCACAAGACGCCGGCAAACCTGCTAATATTACCTGGAGCTGAAAATGTGAATGAAAATGTGAATGAGAAAATAAATGTGTGCTAACTGGAGTGTGTGTGGATTATGTATGCCAAATATTCTCTTGCACTGTTACACATGGTGCAAAATAAAACATTTTCTGGGAGAGCATGATGCATAAGGGGGCGCCCATGACTACCTTAATCCTCCTCTGCCTGGAACATGCCGTCTACAACCAACTGTCCTCCTATCTTTCACAAAACAACCTCCTTGACCCCAACCAGTCAGGCTTCAGGACTGCTCACTCCACTGAGACGGCCCTCCTTACAGTGACTGAGTTCTGCCAAAGCCTCGTCCCGCTCAACCATCATCCATTCTCCTCGACCTATCTTCTGCGTTTGACACAGTCAACCACCAAATCCTCTTCTCCACTCTGGCTGAACTTGGCATCGCTGACTCTGCTCTAACCTGGTTCACATCATACCTGACAAATCGCACCTTTCAGGTTATATGGAACGGCTCCTTGTCCAAACCCTGCTTTCTGGAAACTGGCGTCCCTCAAGGCTCAGTACTAGGACCATTTCTGTTTTCACTTTACACTAGATCTCTATGCTCTGCAATCACATCACAAGGATTTTCTTACCACTGTTATGCAGACGACATCTAACTGTTCCTCTCTTTTTCCCCATCCTCCTCCAACACCCATGTTGCAATGCGCATCTCGGAATGTCTGGCAGACATCTCCGCTTGGACAGCTGCGCATCACCTCAAGCTCAACCTTCATAAAACTGAAGTCCTCTTCATCCTGAGGAAAGACTGCCCTCGCATGGACCTGTCAGTCACTGTCGAGGACATCACCTTATCGCCTTCATCAACTGTGAGGAACCTGGGCGTAATTGTTACATGTGCTCTGGTGTGTTCTGCTGTGTCTCCCTCTCTCTGCTGCTTTCCACAGGGCACCCTCCTCCCTCTCTACCTGAGCACACCTGAGGAGTAATCGGTGCTCAGGTGGAGTGGGGGAGGTGATAAATGGTAGAGGAGTAGGAGAGGAGACACACACACACGCAGCAGCACACCGGTGAGAAGGGTTTCTCCTCTCCCTTATCGTTGGCCCAGAAAGGTTTGGGGTAAAACCTTGATGCACTTTAGGTGCTGGGGTTTTTGTGTTCCTAGTTTGTTGCTTTCCTTTAGTTTTAGTTTAGTTTAGGGGGAGATGCGGGAACGACTTTTGGCCGGGGTCTCCAGCCCTCTTCTGTTGATTCTTGTTGCTGTTGCTTTCCCCTTTTGGGAACGGCTAAAATAAAGCCTTTTTGACTGATTATCTCAAGTGTGGTGTTGTTAATATGTTGCTCCCTCCAACCCTTTTTGAGCTCTGTTGAAGTTATTCGAGGAGGCCGTAACATATTTTGGGGGCTCGTCTAAAAGCGGTTTTCCGCATGAGTTATTTGTGAGTGTGTACGGTCGTTGTAGGCTTGAGGTGTGGTGGAGCATTGGGTGCTTCTGAGTTTTGCCTCAGCGTGTGGCTGTGCGTTTTTTGTCTGTCTTGAGCATAATTACTTGCGTTGGTGCTTTGTATTGTTTACCGTTACCACACATTTCTTTTTTGTGTGTGCGTGTTGTTGTGCGGGCATTTGTGGATGCCGCTGAATTTTTTTTTGTGTGTGCTGCAGCCCGTCTAGTTTTTGTGCAGTTTGTTCTTTTCGGTGTGTCGCGGTGCTGTCATTTGCTCTGGGAAAATGGTAAATTACATCCCTGCACAAAGGACAATTTGTTTGCTATTGCGGATCACTTTTCCCTCACTCTGCCTTAGCAGGCAAAAAAGGATGTGATAAAATCCGAATTGGTGACTCCTTTAACTGATAAGGGGGTTTTGCCTTGTGACGCCGGTGCTGTCTCGATGGCTCCATCTGTGGGCATGGAAGAACCAGCGGTACAGTTCCAACTGAAGGAGTTGGAGCTCGAAATGCGTCGCTTGGCGATTAAGGAAAAGGAACTTGATTATGACTTGCAGTCACGGCGACTTGAGGTTGACAGACAGCTCCGCTTAAAGGAACTTGAGTTGAAAGGGCCTGACTTTGACATTAACAAGTGTGTTCGTTTGGTTCCTCCCTTTAGTGAGCGGGATGTAGATAGGTACTTCACTCTGTTTGAGCGGGTTGCAGAGACGTTGAAGTGGCCTAAGGCTGTCTGGCCACTACTTTTGCAGAGTGTTTTTAGTGGCAAGGCTCAAGACGCCTATACATCCTTGTCACCGGAGGCGAGTCTGGATTATGGCAAGGTCAAAGCAGCTGTGCTGAGGGCCTATGAACTGGTGCCAGAGGCATATCGCCAGCAGTTTCGTCGGTCAAAAAAAACTGACGGCCTCACTTATCAGGAATTTGGCCACAACAAGGAAGTTTATGTTCGAGCGTTGGTGTCGGTCTAAAGAAGTAGTTGATTTTGTTAGTCTACGTGATCTGATATTACTGGAAGAATTTAAGAACTGCTTACCAGACAAGATTGCCACTTATATTAGTGAGCAGAAGGTATCCACAGTCTCAGACGCAGCTGTCCTGGCTGATAAGTGCGTCCTTACGCACAGAGATACCTTTGAAAGGGCTCACCTGTCCGCTGAGTGTGGGGCTCCCGTAGACGTGGAAGTCCTTTGTTTTTCCTGTGAAATCAAACTTTCAAGGCGAGAGTAAGGCCTACAGTAAGGGAGGTGTTGACGCTAATGATAGGCCAATTTGTTTTCACTGTAAAAAGCGTGGCCACACCATAAATCAATGTTTTGCCTTAGAGAGACAAAATAAGTCTCTGAAAGCAGTAAATCTGTTGAAAACTGAGGCCACACCAGCAGTCCTGCTCTACACAGTCCGTTTCAGCTAAGCCTGATCTTGACGTGTATGCGCCATTCATTATGAAAGGCATTGTGTCCCTGTCAGGGGAGGATAGTGCAGCCCCACAGTCGGTCATCCTAGAAGGGGTGCTACCACTCTCAGATAAATCCTCTATTCACTCTAGAGCTCTGGTTAGGGGCTTTGGTATGCAGTTTGTGGGCCTGCCATTACTAACCCTAACCCTAACCCATACTATTTACCTTAACTCCGAGTTGGTAAAAGAGGCCTGTAGTGGTGGGTGTAAGTCCCGGGGTCTCTGCAGTTTGCGCTGTCACTCGGGCGATGTGCACGAGAAAGAAGCAAGGTCTGCCTGATGACGAGGGCGAGGTGGATTTGGCTGACAGCTTCATGGCCGGTTCTGACGGCCTGACTTCCTCGCCAGTAGCCTCTCCTCCCGCACAGTTTCCATCTGTAGGCACTCCTGTAGCTTCGGCTGTTGCTGCCGGGAAGCTTGGCGCTAAAGTTTGCATGTCCCGGGAACGGCTTCTTGTTGAGCAAAAGCGTGATTTGTCGTTAGCTCCTTGTTTTGATGCTGTCGTTCCAGTGGATGAGGTTGAGAGAATGTCCACCTATTATTTTCTGTGGGATGGTGTGCTTGTACTCAAGTGGATGCCACGACACACATCCATGCAGGATGATTGGGGTGTGGTGCCTCAAGTTGTAGTTCCAAAATCTCACCGGCATGAGATTCTCACACTGGCTCATGATAACCTGCTTGCTGGCCATTTAGGAGTGAACAAAACGCTTGATCACATTTTCCGATGTTTTATCTGGCCAGGATTAAAACGCGACGTGAGACAGTACTGTAAAACGTGTCACGTTTGTCAAGATTCGGGAAAGCCAAATCAAATCATTCCACCATTCCCGCTTTATCCAATTCCAGTTGTGACACAACCGTTTGAGCGAGTTATTGTTGACTGTGTAGGTCCTTTGCCGAGAACAAAAGCAGGCAACAAGTTTCTCTTGACCATCATGTGTTCAGCAACTCGATTTCCTGAAGCCGTTCCCATGCGCAAAATTACTTCTCCAGCCGTGGTAAAAGCGCTGTTGATATTCTTCTCTGTATTTGGGTTGCCTAAAGTAATTCAAACTGACCAAGGATCCAATTTCATGTCGCGAGTTTTTGCACAAGTCATGAAGCAGCTTGACATCTCTCATTGTTACTCTAGTGCATATCATCCAGAGAGTCAGGGGGCGATTGAACGTTTCCATCAGACCTTAAAGTCTATGCTCCGCACTTACTGCCTTGAGTTTAATAAGGACTGGGATGAGGGTGTCCATCTCCTCCTTTTTGCTGCCCGAGAGGTGGTTCAAGAGTCCCTGGGCTTTAGTCCAGTGAAGCTAGTTTTTGCACACAAAGGGCCTCATTGATGAAACGTTAGTAAATTTGTGCGTAGATTTGCACATAAAAGCCTACGCTACTAAAAACCTACTCCGGATTCATGAACGCCGCGGGAAACTCAGATCTGATCGTAAACACGTGTGTATGATCATGAATGCCAATCCATCGTAAAGTGACAGCGCGCTCCCGGTAATCAGCTATTAGCATAAAACCCGCCCATGAATAGCCAATGACCACCATATAAGGAGGTGTAGAGGCATCCTGTCGACCTGTCAGTCATGGCGCAAAGAAAGAAAGAAAGAGAAAGAAAAAAGAATTATTCCAAAGCGGAGATTGAAGTCATTTTGGGGGAAGTGCAGTAACCCCTATCCCCTATGGATATAGAAGGGTAAGTCCATATATAACACACACATGGAATTATGCAGGCTATATTCTTACCAATGAGCCAGCCGTCTCTCACAGCTCCATCCTCCAAACGCATGCCAACTGCGCAGTTACGCAGGATAAATGCGTCATGCGTCCCACCAGGCCACCGTGCCACAACGTTTAACAACACACACTTTGCGTCACAGATCAGTTGCACATTCACGGAATGAAAGTTTTTCCGGTTTATGGAAGCAAATGCATCACCGGATAGAGCCTTGATGGGTACGTGTGTGCAGTCTATGGCACCGATGACACCTGGCATGTTTGCGATCGCACTGAATCCCTGCATTACTTCTACCTGCCGTTGTGCGCCATAGAGACATTTAATATACTCTGGCATTAGTTTAATAATACCGTTAAGAACTGCAGGCAGGATGCGGCTCAAAGATCTATCTCCCATAGAAAAGAACGCGTAATCTATTGAGTGGATTTACATAGATAATTCACAATTATGAGCTTAATCTGAATCTTAATCCTGCCAGTTGCCAACTAATTTAACTAAATGTGTTATATTTTGAATCGTTTGTCATGTTTATATCACGTGTTTCAAAGGCATCTGCCTATTGTGTACATAACAGAGACAATATGAATTAAAATTGTAATTTCCAATAGTGACAAGCATTATTTATATGCGTTCTTAAATGTACACAAGCACTACGTGTGGTCAGCAGCATGTGGAGATTTTGTTAGTAGCTACGAAAAGATCGGATGAAATATTGATGAATGCGGAGATGCACGTAAATTTCCATCTGCGAACGGTTTACACACAAATTCGTTCTGCTCACGTTTCATGAATGAGGCCCACTGTGGCCCTCTTAAACTCTTGCAGGAGAAGTGGCTGGGTGACAACAAACCCCAGAATCTGTTTGATTACATCAGTGATTTTCGCTTCAAGCTTCCCTGCGTTTGTGAATTGGTAAAGAAAAACATGTCCGTGGCTCAAACAAAGATGAAAACATGGTTTGATGCGGATGCTGAACGTAGATCTTTCAGTCCGGGTGATAGAGTGTTGATATTGTTGCCTGTCCCTGGTTTTGCTCTGCAGGCTCGTTATACTGGGCCATACGTAGTCCGAGAGAAATTGTAGTAGGTTGTGTCACATAAACATGTTGAAACCATACCTGGATAGAAAGTCTGTCCCTCAGTCCCCTGTCAGTACAGAGGGCAAAGTGGTTGCGTCGCTGTCCAGTGCTGAAATAATTGATGAGGCCTAGGAGGCGGTGGCCCTGTCCAGTGCTGATTCCCCGGAGGCCCTGGCAGCTTCAGCTGTGTCTGATGAGGATGTCAGTGGCCCGTCCAGTGCTGTGGTCCAAGGACAGTTGAGGAATATTGAAATGTTGTCCAAACTAAATCAGTGCTTTCCGCATTTGACTCAGCATGGGGCTGTGGTCAGTCTGATAACATCTCACATCTCTCTGTTTTCAGATGTGCCGACTAGGACCAATGTACTGCAGCACGACATTGATGTTGGCGATTCACCACCAATAAAGCAGCATCCGTACCAAGTCAACCCCAACAAGCGCCTCCGTTTGCAACAGCAGGTCACATATATGCTGGAGAACGGCATTGCGGAGCCCAGCTCTAGTGCGTGGAGTTCGCCGTGTCTCCTAGCTGATAAGTCTGATGGTTCTGACCGATTTTGCACTGATTTCCATAAGGTGTATGGGGTCACAAAACCCGACTGTTATCCTCTTCCCCGGGTTGAGGACTGTGTTGACCATGTTGGAAGTGCCGTTTATGTAACAAAGCTTGACCTGTTAAAAGGGTATTGGCAGGTGCCGCTGACTCCCCGGGCGAAGGAGATTTCTGCGTTTGTGACCCCAGGCGCTTTTCTGCAGTATACAGTGATACCGTTTGGGGTGCGAAAAGCCCCTGCTACTTTCCAGCGATTGGTAAACATTGGGCCTCATTCACCAATATCTTCTGAAGAATCTTCTTAGATTCTTTCTTAAGTCCTTCTTAAGAAGATTTCTAAGAAGACCCTACGTCAGATTCATCAACGTGTTCTTAAGCCGCTGAATTGTTCGCAGCCGTGTTCTTAAATTGATGAATGCCATCTCCTCGTAGATTGAACGCGCGTGCCAGGTGAGTCTAATTAACATAGGATTAGCATAGGTAACCGCCCATTAATGCCCATAAAAGGACTGCAGGGCCGTGTGAAGACGCCACACAGAGGAAACAGCAACAGAATGCCTAAAGCAAAGCGTAAATCCGTTGCAGCACAGGTAAAAAGAAAAAAAAACTTTAGCAGTTCAGAACTAGAAGTTCTGCTGCAGGAGATCACTCGGAGGAAGAAAATGATATTTAGCAGCCTTAGTGCAGGTTGCACCAACACAAACAAAAAGGAGGCCTGGGAGGCAGTTAGGCTGCAGTGGATGCAGTGTCGGGAGAGGGACGCACAATAGAGGAGGTAAAAAAGAAATGGTTCGACCTTAAATGCGAAACAAAAAGAAATATAGCAAAATTCCGTCGGGAGATGCAACGGACTGGAGGGGGGACAGCAGACACGACACCCATGTCTGAGTTGGACCAGCGCATCGGGGCCGTCATCGGGGAGATCGCACTCTCAGGTAGGCTATATGGGAAAAATCTAAATCACTATAATGTAACTTATTTAACTGATTAAATTTTCCCACCCTACTTTTTAGGAGTACCATCAACTGAGTCTCTGGACACAGACCTGGCCCCGATGCAACGCTGTCACCCCCTCCCTGTGCTGCTGCTACTCCAGAGGAATCGGAAGGTGATTTATTTATTTTCTGGAATAATACCTTATATAGATATATTTAAAACGTGTGCCCTGTAAGCCAGGAGTTTACCATAGTGTGTACGCTCAAAATATGTCTTTAGTATTGGACTGAGGGGTTGCAACCTTGACTTGATTTTATTATTATTATTTTATTTTGTATCACAGATGAAGTCCCGCAGAGCCAACCTGCAACAGAACCAAAACGGACAGAGCCCTCCTGCAGCAGCACATCCACACGAACTCGGGCCGTGCCTCTCCACGACCACGCCTGATCTCAGACGCAGTACTACACAATCAGGAACGGACAGCGGAGACGCTGGAGAAGATTGCCTCAACACTGGGAACCATATCACAAACACTTAAAGAAATGAATGAGAATTCCGTGGATGGAGAAATGCCACCTATAAATAGGGTGGTATCACTAATTGACTGCATGATTTCCAATTTACTTGATTCATGTTAAAGCGTTGGCACATTTAATTTAATTCAAATGAAAAATGAAAAAAAGATGAAATGAATAAATAAATACATAAATATGACGGAAATTTCACTGTAATGTATTTTATTGAACTTAACAAAAGAAGACAACACAACCATGCCAACATGTCAGCACTGAAATGTGCTTAAGAGTACTCCTGAGTGTTCGTAGGATTTGTTCTCTCTTATCTCCCCTCCCTCTCCCTCTCCCTCTTCTCCCTCGTTGGCCCAGAAAGGTTTGGGGTAAAACCTTGATGCACTTTAGGTGCTGGGTTTTTGTGTTCCTAGTTTGTTGCTTTCCTTTATTGGGCTGGAGATCACCGGTAGCTCAGTTATGTTGCCTCTTTTGTTTTAGGTTTAGTTTCCATTTAGGTAGTTTAGGAGGAGGTGCGGGAACGACGGCCCACTGCGCAGCTGGTCCCGCATCTTCTCATTTTTTGTTCCTTTGGCCGGGGTCTCCAGCCCTCTTCTGTTGATTCTTGTTGCTGTTGCTTTCCCCTTTTGGGAACGGCTAAAATAAAGCCTATTTGACTGATTATCTCAAGTGTGGTGTTGTTAATATGTTGCTCCCTCCAACCCTTTTTGAGCTCTGTTTAAGTTATTCGAGGAGGACGCAACGCAACTCTTACTCCAAGCGCTGGTCATCCCCCACCTGGACTACTGCAACTCTTGGCTGGACTCCCAGCCTCTGCGACAAAACCATTGCAGAGTATCCAGAACGCTGCAGCCCGCCTTGTTTTCAATCTACCCAAATTCTCCCATGTGACCCCCGTCCTCTGTGACCTTCATTGGCTTCCTGCCACATCCAATTCAAGACAATGGCACTGGCCTTCAAGGCTATCAACGGAATGGCACCCGTCTACCTCCAAACACTGGTCAGACCACACGCCCCCCGGTGCAAGCACTTTGCTTTCTTGTGACAAATGTACTTATTGTAAGTTGCTTTGGACAAAGGGACTAAACGCCCGAAAGTGTCCTATTAGAGAATACTAAAAATTTAGATGTGTACTTCTGTGTACTGTAAAGGTGTTGGCAAGACTAAGACTAAATACACTGTGTTTGCAATTTATGGAATTTAAAAAGAAATGTTTTCATTAAATGTTTCTCTTTAGTTATACTCTTTATCTGACGGTAGATATGCAAAGGTATATCAATAAGAAAAATAGAGAAAAGAAAATCAGCACAAATTGATATACAGTGTTGATATGTGTGATCTGGTCATTTTTTTCATTCACAAATTTATATGGAGTTTTTGTTTGTTTGTTTGTTTATAAGAAAAATGCCAAGAAGACCATCATATGTAAAAAGTAATTACACTTGCAAAATAAATGGTTTGTCTGTTCGTCTTAGATTAATCAGGGAATCTACACTTCGTGCACAATTATTAGGCAAGTCTTATTTTTGAGGATAAGCCTTCCAATCATGGAGTCTGTCAGTTTCTTGATCTGTTGACTATCAACTTTTTGTGCAGCAGCAGCCACAGCCTCTTAGACACTGTTCAGAGAGGTGTACTGTTTTCCTTCACCGTAAATCGTCTGTTTAAGAACAGCACACAAGCTCTCAATTGGGTTCAGGTCAGGTGAGGAAGGGGGCCATGTCATAATTTTTTCATCTTTAAGGCCTTTACTGGCTAGCCACACAGAGGAGTACTTGGATGCATGTGATGGAGCATTGTCCTGCATAAAAATCATGGTCTTTTTAAAAGATGCAGACTTCTTCTTGTACCACTGCTTGAAGAAAGTGTCTTCTAAAAACTGGCAGTAGGTTTGGGAGTTGTGTTTGAATCCATCGTCAACCCGAAAAGGTCCAACCAGCTCATCTTTAATAATACCAGCCCATACCAGTACCCCACCTCCACCTTGCTGGCGTCTGACTCAAAGTGGAGCTCTGTGCCCGTTACCACGGGCCCATCCATCTGGTCCGTCAAGAATCACTCTCATTTCATCAGTCCATAAGTCATATTAGTCAGAGCCATAAAAAACTGGAATTCATCTGCCATTATCAAAGACATAAATACATACTTCACCCCCACCAAACACCTCAAAACATGGCTATCAGATAATTGCAACTGCAAACATTAACCACCGTCAAACGTGATATGTGACGTAGTCATTGACTGTTGCCGCTCCATGCCTGATATGTACCATTTTTTATTTTGATTTTATTTAACTTTTTTTTATTTTTTGCATTCATTCTTTTTATCCCTCGCATCCCCTTGTAATATTAGTTATTCTAGATTGCCTATTGTGTCAACCGACCGGGGAGTACAGCCGGAAATTAGCCGTAAAGGCTAAAGCTGCTCCTTTTACTGTAAAGTTTATTAAAGGAGACTGTCCACGTCATAATAAACAAAAAAAACTAAACTAAAACCTTTGAAAATCTGTCTTCAGATATTTCTTGGGCAAGTCTAGACGCTTCAGCTTATGTGTCTTGTTCAGTGGTGGTCGGGTTTCAGCCTTCCTTAACTTGGCCATGTCTCTGAGCACTGAACATCTTGTACTTCTGGGTACTCCAGGTAGGTTGCAGTTATGGAATATGACAGAACTTTCTTCTGCAAAGTCTCATTTCAGCTTGTGTATGCAATTTTGCTGCAAGCTTTGAAAATATCCTACAATCTGTTTCTATTTTGAATGTAGGTTACCCTGACAGGTCTTTGAGACTGTACTTAGGCATAACAGTAGTGCTTAAAGCGAAAAGCTACTGTTGCTAAATACAGACAAAGCAGCAACTACCATCCCTTGAGCCATGCTGTTTTTTGTTGGGGTTTTTTCCTTGAGGAAAAGGTAAGAATTCAAAAAACAAGAAAATCAGCATAGTGCTGAACCATTAACGAATTAATCAATTAAGATCAATTGTTGGTGTCATTTATAAATATGAAAATGAATTTTACTATTATTAGATTAGTAAGTTAAATACAAGTACATAATCAATTTTGTACAAGTACATGCACTGATTAAGTCATGAATAAGTTATGAGTGTGGATCTGATTTTCCAAACTGTGGAGAGATGCTGTTCATATGATTGTCTGGGTTCTAACATAGCAATTTGCAAGCTGATGGAATAGCAGCAATGTCTTTTTCATTAAAGAGCCTCTGCCTGTCTGCCAGCTCCAGAGGGAGGGATGTGGACAGCTGTCTCACCATCCCCCAAAAGACAATTTTGTGTAAGTTATGCAACAGTAACCAAGACAAAGATTTTTTCCAGAAAAGCAAGTAAAATGGTTTGGTATCCAAATAAAAAAAAAAATGAAAATAAAAATAAAGAGTATAAGAGTATTCAGCAGCATGTCCAGATGTGAACCAACAGATTAAAAGATGACCAGGTAGTTTTTAAGAAGGGGATTGAAGCCAGAGAAATGTGTCTTTATTCCAGCATTGACTGTATACACAGATAAAGGGAGTGAAGTGAGCATTCTGAGCTTTTATCCATATACATTCTCCTGTAGCAAAGGTAATCCTGTTCCCCCTCAGTGAGCCCACATCTATCTGACGAGCAAAGAGCAGCCGTTAAAATTGGTAGCAAATAGGGGCCACAGGGGGAGAATGAAGCAGCTAATCCTCCAGCAATTCATGTACAGGAGAGAGCGGTCAAACAGAGTCATTATCACAGCAGAGGCAAAGTGGCGAGACTGTTCTTCAGGTCAGAGGCTTCTCTCTGCCATCACCACTGGAACTATGCATTATCACGACAACAAAGAGGACGACACCGCCTGCTGCCGGCACAGTCTACCTGAAACTGAAGCAATGGGGGAAAAGGTGTTAATGATTCATGAGCCTTCAGTTATTCATTAGATGTTCCTGAGCATACTCTTGTCCTGTTGGTATGGGCAATCGTCATGAATATTTACAAAAGGTTCTTGATATTTAAACATGACTCAGAATACATTGCCAAAACTCTAAATCTTGCAAGTATTTAACTAATAGTTCAGGAAATATTCATATCAGTAAGTATTTTTGCTGCGATCACTTTAGTGATTCAGAAATATGGTAATACAGTAATCCAACCTGTAGAAATTCATGACGCATGTGCCTTTTGTTCCAAACACCTGGAGTCAGATGTGTTTTTAACTTTTATGTTTCCAAAAAATAATTTCCATGGGCAGCAATGAAGTCATCTCTATTAAATGCAATTAGTAATTAAGTCACAAGACCAGAAGGCACGATAGAACACAAGAAAGTTACAATCAGCTGCCAGTTTTATTATGTATACTCAGCACAAAAAAAAGATTAGGTCTACTACAAGAAAGAGACTTCTCCCTCTTCAGTTACCATACCATACTCTCGTTCATAGTACCATAAGAAAACTTCACAAATCTACTCAAGTAGCCCCTCCTATTTCTTTTGTGTGTGTTTTTGTGACGTCAACCTACACAACATGACACATTCTCATTTCTGGTGCAGGCTGAACAACAGAGGAGTAAGAGCAGTCCCTTATTGCTAAAACAAATCAGGTCAATATGAAGATAATGTCGTTTATTCTGTAGCGAAGCTGTGAAGAAGATGAAGGAGTCTCTGCCGACACTGACTTAGTTGGATATAAAAAGGTTTATTACAAAAAGTACAGCATCTGAACAAGCACCAAAAATTGCCTGTGAGAGGATCCGATGCCAATATGGATCTCTCCCGATCTTCTCACAGACCCCACTTTTTATAGCCAATGTCTTATCAATTCCCAAGGCACAAAGCTCACCTACCATTACCTCATCTCATCTAAACCAGAATATAGCATATAGTTAAAGTTTGTGAAACTCTGCAAAACAAGTCCAAAGGGGGCTCATCTCTATAAAGGACTTAACCTTTGTCCTCAGGCCCCTCTCCTTTATGGACCTAGCCTTGACTTATCTTCCATCACATGCTTCAAAGTATCATAAAATTTCACCACAATAACACATGTGTATTGTGCAGGCAAAAGATGATTCACATTCAGTGGTGAAATGTAACTAACTAGTTTTTCCAATTGATGCTACTTTATACCTATTTTCCACATTTCAATTTATTTATTTATTTGTGACATATTCATTAAATATAAATCACAATGATTAAAAAAACAGATTATTTATTGTTATGCGAAAGATTAACTGACCCAAATGGATGCAATATAGCTCAAATTAGCTTCTCCTTGTTGGGAGTGCTTTTTATTCTGCATGACCTTTTCTGAAATAACACTTATGCCACTGGGTTGTATTTACTCCCAAATTCTATTCAGGCAGCTTAATGGCAGGGAAAGCTGGCAGTCACTGTCACTCATTAACATATGTCAAACACCTCAAAACTCAAAATCTTTGCTATAAATTTAGTAATAATCCATAAGCGTTTTTGCTGCTTTCACTTAAATGATAAAACAAAATGCAACAGCTTTCTACTGTTCCTCTGGTTAAGTTAACAAGAACTTGGCAGGGGAATTTGGCCTTCCTGTTTTGTTTTGTTTTTTTAAAAAAAAGCTTTTGTTTTTGTTTTTTTGTTTTTTGTAGGAACCAAAAATGCTGACCTTCTCCAAATGGACTGGTGCTTTCTAAAAATCAACCATCTGTCACAGTTCTAATGTGGCAGTTAGGGTTTTTTGTCCCTTCTCCCTCACCTGCTCCTTTCCCTGTGAGTGTCTGTGTCTGTGGGCGTGGCAGCAGTGTCTGCAGCAGCGGAGAGGCGCAGCTGCAGATCATCTTCTCATCAACCTCTGCAACCTCTGATTTACACCGATCAGGCCTAACATTATGACCACCTGCCTGATATTGTGAAGGTTCCCCTTGTGCAGCTGAAACAGCTCTGACCTGTAAAGACCTGGACTTCAGACCTCTGAGGGTGTCCTGTGGTGTCTGGCACCAGGGCGTTTTATAATGGATCCTCTGGGTCCTGTATGTTGGGGGGTGAGGCCTCCATGGATCAGACCTGCTCCCGCATGTCTTACAGATGCTCCATCAGATTGGGATCTGGGGAATTTGGAGGCCCGGTCAACACCTTGGGCCCTTTATTGTGTTCCTGGAGCTGTTCCTGAGCAGTGTTTGTGGTGTGTCAGGGTACATTGTCCTGCTGGGGGGCCACTGCCATTGGGTAGTGTTGTTGTGATGAGGGGGTGTTCTTGGTCCACAACAGTGTTTGGATGGGTGGTGCGTGTCAAGTGGCATTCACATGAATGCTAACACCCAAGGTTTCCCAGCAGAACATCGCATTGTTCTGTCCAGTATGGTGGTTATATCAGTGCAACTACTGCTATTGTATTAGCTTATCTTCAGAGTGTTTTCTAGTATTGAGATTTTTCTTGTGCTTATGCTCTAGTGTTTTTTCCTAACTGGTCTTCGTCTCATGCTAGCGTTTTTCCCCTCATGCAGAACCTCCAGCGCCTCTCTATTCTGCTCCCTGCTCCACTGACTCACCTGAGATCCCTCCACGCTGCCACCAGACAACCCAGTCTACCTGCCTGCCCTCCTCATCCACTACTCCCACAAGAACTCTGTACTGAAATAAATACCTTTAATCTGATTTCCAGCCTCTGGTCTCTGCATTTTGGGTCTAGACAAAACCCCACCGTAACACCATCAGCTCTTTTATTATGTTGACGTTGAGCAGAGGGTTATTCTTTGTGCGCCACACTACAAAATTGTGTCAATGTCACCTTAAAGGGGACTTACATAAGTCCAGAATAATCACTGGCAGCAAATGTCAGATGTTTTCCTACAATATCCACTCATGACAATAAAATAACCATTGTATTTGTATGTTTCATATATAGTGAGGTTACAGGTTTAACAATACTAAGCACGGCTAAGGTTTGGATTAAGATACGAGCAGTTCTCCCCCCGTTACTTTTGTATGACCCAAGAAAATAAACACTTCCATGGCTGGAAAAATCATTTTCAGGCAGCAGTTCTATCACCTACTAAACATATTTGGCAAGCAGAATATTAGTAAATAACCACAACAAGTTCTTTCATGTGTTTTTGCTGCAATCGCTCTCCTTTTTCCACTTGTCTGAGGACAATAACCCATCAGCAGTCTGAGTTAACACAATTCAAGTGGATATTTTTCCAAAAGTTACTTGTTATTGAGCACATATTCCCCTTTGTAGTTCCCAAGACAGTGTTTCCATGCTGAGCTATGGTGGAGGCACAGTAACACAAAGACAGAATTTCGCACTTTAGAATGTACTTTTGCACAAAACTGGGAATGTTCCCCCCTTCATTTTTATTGGAATAGCATTAATAATAATAATAATAATAATAATATATCAGTTTTATATAGCGCTTTTCTGGGCACCCAAAGACGCTTTTACAAAAGAACACAAAGACACAAACACATAAAAAAAAAAAAAGAAAGAGAAAGAGAGAGGGTGGAAAATGATTTGTCAGGTGTTGTAAGTGATGTTGAAGAGACGGGTTTTAAGATGACTTTTGAAAGACGGCAGTGAGTCAGAGTTACGGATGGCCAGGGGGATGGAGTTCCAGAGGGTAGGGGCGGCAATGACAAAGGCTCTGTCCCCTATGGTGCGGTATTTGGTCCTGGTGATGGGGGTGAGGGTGTTGGCATTAGCGGAGCGTGTTCGGTGGGGGTGAATGGGGCGATGGAGGAGATCTGTCAGGTATGAAGGGGCAAGGTTGTTAAGGGCTTTATAGGTGGTGAGGAGGATCTTGAAATGTATGCGTTGTTTTACAGGAAGCCAGTGAAGTTGACGGAGGATGGGCGTGACGTGTTCTCTGGAGGGGGTGTGGGTGAGCAGTCGGGCAACGGAGTTCTAAACATATTGCAGTTTTTGAAGAACAGTGGAGGGGAGACCATACAGCATGCTATTGCAGTAGTCGAGTCTGGAGGTGATGAAGGCGTGAAAATTTATTAGGACAGGATCTTTTGATGGCCAGAATTAACAAGTACAGCATTTTGCAATGTAGGTTTTGCATTAAAACACACACAAAAAACCTCAATAATAATTTCAAAGGAAATAATATTTCACCCTTTTTTGCCAAAATCATAACTTTATAAATAACATTATAGTGTAACATTATTGATATACTGCAACAATCTCTCATTTAATATTCCAATAAACCATAAAGAAATCCAGCTGTTTACACAATGATCAGCCTAAATCAAAAACCTGAAAATGTGTCCTTGTTTTATAAATCATTGAAGTTAATCTTACATGAGGTGATGCGGGCATTTTCTGGAGGAGAATCATAATTTTTTTCAGACTGCTTCAAGGATACCTGATGTCAGGGACAGTGGCGATGCTTGGTGGAAATGCTCTGACGCTGCATTTTCTCTCCAGCTGCAGAGAAGAGGGGTTTTTTTGTAGAAAAGCAAGGAGGCACGCCATTCATCATATAAACACACAACTGAGGGACATGGACTGCTGGGGCCTCAGCAGCAAGCCTGCACCATGTGCAAGGAGAGAATAAACTTTCACTACTGGCAGATGGTTATTTCAGTGTCCCAGTAAGACTCCCAGATCATAAACAGCACACTGTTGTCTCTTTTTATCTCTCTGTGGGGCCTTAGAGTCACTGAAAAGGCTTCTCTGAACCATTGCTACAAACCAGCCTACCTAAAAAACAAACATTGTTTGTGTGTGTGTGTATACAGTGTATATATATACACACATATATACGTATGTATCTATGTATATATGTATGCAGTGTGTGTATATGCGCATGTGTGTGTATGTATGTGTATACACACACACACACACACACATATCTATAAACATATAAATATTTTCTTGTGCTGTGGTATCTGGCACCAAGATGTTAGCAGCAGATCCTTTAAGTCCTGTAAGTTGCGAGGTGGGGCCTCCATGGATCGGACTTGTTTGTCCAGCACATCCCACAGATTCTCGATTGGATTGAGATCTGGGGAATTTGGAGACCAAGTCAACACCTCAAACTTGTTGTTGTGCTCCTCAAACCATTCCTGAACCGCTTTTGCTTTGTGGCACGGCACATTATCCTGCTGAAAGAGGCCACAGCCATCAGGGAATACCGTTTCCATGAAAGGGTGTACATGGTCTACAACAATGCTTTGGTAGGTGGTACGTGTCAAAGTAACATCCACATGGATGGCAGGACCCAAGGTTTCCCAGCAGAACATTGCCCAAAGCATCACACAGCCTCTGCTGGCTTGCCTCCTCCCATAGTGCATCCTGGTGCCTTGGAGTGCACATGCACCGCGGTGTATGCAGCCTGTTCCAGTCGCTCCTGCTTACTTTAACTTTGTTTTGACCTTTTTTTCCTTTTTCCTTATCTTATTTATTCTGTTCTTTTCCCCTTGTTATTATAAGCTAAGTCCTCTCCAAACATACTTTGTGGTGGAATCGCTCCTTTTACTTTGCCACTCGATTGTCGCTCAGCAAGACCGCATTGTTTACACCAGGGATCAGCTGATCGAGCTGAAGCCGACCGGCTTGGCGTAGCCAAGTAATGGAGGATATCCCTGCTGAACTTTGGAGGAAAACACATCGGGGATGCAGAGGGAAAGGATCGCTAAGGCGGAGGAAAGGAGCGAAATATCTGAGACTTATGGAGAAGAAGAAATAATCCCTTCTCTCATTATGGGCAAAGTGAGATCACTGGTAAATAAAATGGACGAGCTTACAGCGCTAACCCAGAGTCATCAGGAATACCGGGAGTGTAGTTTGATGATTTCTCGGAGTCATGGCTACACTCGGATGTTCCAGACCACAATGTTTCCACCGAGGGTTTCTACACTGTCCGGGCTGATAGGGACTGCGCTAAGAATGGTAAGCGCATAGGAGGGGGACTTGCTGTTTTTGTGAACAACAGGTGGTGCAATCCTGGTCACATTACCACCAAAGACCACATCTGCAGCACGGATATTGAACTGTTAGCTGTGGTCTTCATCCTTACTATTTACCCTGTGAATTCTCACATGCTATTGTAGTGGCTGTGTATATTCCCCCGTCCGCTGACCCGACGTCGGCATGTGACGTCATCCACTCGACAATAGTCGGACTACACACTGCACACCCAAGTGCTCTCATTATAATCTCGGGTGACTTCATTGTCCCAGCAAGGACTGTGCGTTGTTACCCAAATAACAAGCCTTGGGTAACAAAAGACATCAAAGCCACACTCAACCAGAAGAAGAGGGCCTTCAGAGGTGGCAACAGGGAGGAGCTTAGGGACATTCAGAGGGACCTGAATGCTAAAATCAAAGAGGCTAAGGACGGCTACAGAAGGAATCTGGAGAGGAAACTCCAGCAGAATAACATGAGGGAGGTCTGGAGTGGTATGAGGACCATCACTGGGTTTAGACCAACTAGCAGTGGAGCTGATGGTAGTGTGGTTAGGGCTAATGAGTTAAATCTGTTCTTCAACAGGTTTGATACTGTAGCCCTGGCCCCTGCTGGCTCTCCTGTTGACTGTCTCCAACCACCACTGCTTCTGACCACCCCTCCTCCTCCTGATAGCACCTCATCCTACTTTATGAGCCCCTCACACCCATCCCCCACTCCTCACACCTCACCTGGCTCCCATGCTACCAGCCCTCCTCTCACTATGGATTCCAACTCTCCCCCTCCCGGACCTGCACTGTTTACACCGCTTCATGTTATGGCCGCCACACACCAGGTCCGACTTCGGATGTCTGAAGTGTTAGGAGAGAGTCGGACGAGTTAGGGAGCCGTCTGATACTCTGATTGGTTGTTAGCTAGCTGTTCAGTGACCATTCTGATTGGCGGTGTGCCAGCGAATCAGCGCGGCGTGTGGGAGGGGCGGCGGAAGTGACGATGGTAAACAAACCACATAAACAGAGACGGCACAGAGTTACAAACAACACTTCACCGTTCGTTATTTTGGGGATAAACCAACGTATGTTTGGAAGCCATGGCTGTGTGGACCGAGGACTTTGAGGAGCAGCTGGCTGCCCTGGTGGAAGAGAGACCACCGTAATACGACATCACGCAAGTAATGCCGAGCTAACACTGTGTGTGCTTTGTTCTGATAAGCTGCGGTCTGCACTCCGCTCTGTCATTTCCTGTTTTCATGTTTTGGGTGACTGGCACGAGACTAGCGCCACCCGATGTTTAGGAGACTTATTGCATCTCGCGCAGGCGCAGAACGTATACGCCTGTAGCCGGGGCGGTGTGTTTCAGTGCAACTTTTCTTCCTAACGGATCCGACGGAGTGGTCGGAGAAGGAAGTCGGATAAGGAAGACGTCGGACCCGGTGTGTGGCGGCCTTTAGGAGACAGCTGAGCAAACTCCCTGCCGGTAAGGCTGCAGGCCCTGACGGTGTCAGCCCACGGGTTCTCAGAACCTGCGCCAAACAGCTCTGTGGAGTGCTTCACCGTGTCTTCAACATGAGCCTGAGCCTCCAGAGGGTCCCTGTGATTTGGAAGACGTCCTGTCTTGTTCCAGTGCCAAAGACGCCGCAGCCCAGCGGTCTCTCTGACTACCGAACGGTGGCACTGACGTCACATATCATGAAGACCCTGGAGAGACTCGTCCTGGAGCAGCTGAGGCCTATGGTCAGGCCACACCTGGATCCCCTACAGTTCGCCTACCAGCCCCAGATTGGAGTTGAGGATGCAATCATCTACCTGCTGAACCGTGCCTACGCCCACCTGGACACGCCGGGGAGCACTGTCAGGGTGACGTTCTTTGACTTCTCCAATGCTTTCAATACCATCAGGCCTGCTCTACTGGGTGACAAGCTAACAGCGATGCTAGTGGATCCCCCCCTTGTGTCCTGGATTGTGGATTACTTCACTGGCCAACCACAGTATGAGCACTTGCGGAACTGTGTGTCAGATGCAGTGGTCAGCAACACCGGGGCCCCACAAGGGACTGTCCTCTCTCCTTTCCTCTTCACCCTTTACACCACGGACTTCAGCTACCAGACAGAGTCTTGCCATCTTCAGAAGTTTTCTGATGACTCTGCTATCGTTGGATGTATCAGTAAGGGTGAGGAGGCTGAATACAGGGCTGTGGTGGAAAACTTTGTTACATGGTGTGAGCCGAACCACCTGCAGCTCAACACAACTAAAACCAAAGAGCTGGTGGTGGATCTTAGGAGAACCAGGACACCAGTGACCCCAGTTTCCATCCTGTGGCATAACGTGGACATTGTTGAACATTACAAATATCTGGGGGTGTTCATCGACAATGAACTGGACTGGACGAAGAACACTGAAGTCCTTAACAAGAAGGGACAGAGCTGCCTCTATTTTCTGAGGAGGCTCCGCTCCTTTAACATCTGCCGGACTATGCTACGGATTTTCTATGAGTCTGTGGTGGCCAGTGCTATTCTGTTTGCTGTTGTGTGCTGGGTCAGCAGACTGAGAGCACCAGATGCCAACATACTCAACAAGCTGATCAGGAAGGCCAGTGACATTGTGGGGGTGGAGCTGGACACTTTGACAGCAGTGTCTGATAAGAGGATGCTGTCAAAATTGCAGGCGATACTGCAGTACGGCTCTCACCCTCTCCACAACGCTCTGGTCAAACAGAGGAGCACCTTCAGCGAGAGACTAATTGCTCCCAGATGCAGCACTGAGCGCCACAGGAAGTCAATCCTGCCTGTGGCCATTAAACTCTACAACTCCTCCCTCTGATGACCGGACTCAAATTGTTACTCATTCACATTTCATTAATAACATACAACTATTTCACCTTACATTGTATATTTCCATAATTTATATATATTGCACTGTACATTTGTAAATAATTTAATTGCTCACTGAACACTTTAGATTGTCTACTTTATTATCTTATTTTATTGTCTACCTTACAATTTTATTTTATATTTTATTTTATTTTCATATTTTCATATTTTATTCTTATTTATATCTTTATCTTTATCTCTTGTTTACATTCTTGCTTGTACTGTGCACGGAGCGTCTGGCACAAAAACAATTTCCCCCCCAGGGATTAATAAAGTATTCTGAATCTGAATCTGAATCTGAATGTGTTCCCCAGGCAAGCGACACACACGCCATCCATCGTGTAAAAGAAAACGTGATACATCAGACCAGGCCACCTTCTTCCATTGCTCCGTGGTCCAGTTCTGATGCTCACGTGCCCATTGTTGGTGCTTTCGGCGGTGGACAGGGGTCAGCATGGGCACCCTGACTGGTCTGCGACTCTGCAGCTCCATACACAACTAACTGTGATGCACTGTGTATTCTGACACTTTTCTATCAGAACCAGCATTAACTTCTTCAGCAATTTGAGAAACAGCAGCTCGCCTGTTGGATCGGACCACACAGGCCAGCCTTCGCTCCCCATGTGCATGAGGCTTGGCTGCCTATGACCCTGTTGCAGGCTCACCACTGTTCCTTCCTTGGACCACTTTTGATCGATACTGACCACTGCAGACCGGGAACACCCCACAAGAGCTGCAGTTTTGGAGATGCTCTGACCCAGTCATCTAGCCATCGCAATTTGGCCCTTATGAATTTTTCATAGCTGCACCTTTGACCACTACAGAAGACAAGCACATCATTAGTTAAAGACACACCTTCATCAGGTAGCCCTGTTGTAATGGAAAATACAAATCCCTGACGGGCTGGGCTGACATGACGAGTCAAACAAAAGTAGTGTCATGCCCGCAGATGTAATGGAGAAACGCCATAGGATATCCATGGGAAACTGGCCACGGCCATAACATACTGATGTAATGAATTGATTTTGATTGGTCACACCGGGGAGTGATCTTGTGATGAAACTGAAGTGTTTTTCAAAGTGATCTTGGATCTCTACAATTTAATTCTATGTTCTGATTCTGTTCTGTGTTCTGATCATAGATATTTAGATTATTGTAATGGCAGTGGTCTGTTTTTATTATCAACAGTATATAAGGGCTTGACATGAGTCTGGACCAACTGATGTGTAATGTGCATAACACATTATGTGTCTTCTAGGTGAGGATCCAACATATATCATTTAAAAGGGCTCAATAAAAATATTTAGACATACATTTATTAGTAGGAGAGAAAGGGGTAAATAAAGCAAATGAAATGAGCCACCCCCTGTATCTAGGTAACTATGAATAAAAGTTTTCATGTAATAACAAATTAAGGAAGTACACTTCACATTACTCAATCCATGCTGGAAGAAGCACGTAGAGCAAAATAAATGATTATTGTCAAGCCAAGTAAATTCCTCATGTTTCTAAAGTAATTGGCCGCTTAAGCGCTAAGAGCGAATCTGGGAAACGGAGCTTCTTAGGAAACGGAGCTTCTTAGGAACGCTCTTAAGAGCGCTGTGAAAGAAGGACGTGTTTCCCAGAGTCGTTCTTAGCTTAAGAAGATCTTTCACTAAGAAGGAAGTGTCAGATCGCCCTGAGCCACTCTTAACAGCCTTCTTAGCGACCAAACGCTCAGTGCAGCCGCATCAGGGAAAGTTATATCGGACACTCAAAGGAATACTAAAACCATGCGTAATGATGAATGTGCGCTCATAGCTGCAGAACACTGACGCAAGAAAAATAATAGCATAAGAAGAAAAATAACGATATGAAAATAAAGAATTGCCCATGTGTTCCTGTAGCTACATAAATAAAATAAATCATCATTACTATCACTCGTTACGTTTTCACACACATTCGGCATCTGCATCTGAGTTTACAGTAGCTATAAAAACCATCAACCACCCTGTGGTATTTCACAGATATGAGGGAAACTGACAGGTGTAGCTGAACTCAGCTGGAACCTCATCAAGAGAGTCTCCACCTGCTAGTCTATAGAAAGGCGTTGCCGAAGTCCACGCGTGTGAGACACCATGGCTGCAATACAGCATATTCTCACTGCTAACCAACAGCGTCGCCGTGCGCGAAGCCAGACGGTTTATAGAAATGCTTCTGTGCGTCAGCACTTCTCCCCACTCGATGTGCTGTCGGACCGGGCTGTCCAGGCCAAGTACCGGCTTCCCCGTGAGGAGATCCAACGCCTCGTCACGCTCGTGTCACCACACATCCAGAGGGCAACCCGCTGCAGCTCTGCCCTCAGCCCGGAGGAGCAGCTCTGCCCTCAGCCCGGAGGAGCAGCTCTGCCCTCAGCCCGGAGGTGCAGCTCCTGGCCGCGCTGCGTTTTTACGCAGTGGGGAGCTTCCTGGAGGTGGTGGGGGACGACCACAGGGTGTTGCGTGTGACTTAAGCGCTGATAAAGTGGTGGGTGATCGACTTGCCTGGCATCGATTGATTCATATTTCAGCACCACGGCGGTGGACAGCTCCCACTAAGAGCTTCTTCAGAAGCTTCTTTGGCGGGATCTTAAGAAGGCAGTTAAGGGGGCGTCTGGGAAACACCCCTATCTTAGCGCTCCTTCTTAGCCGAACCCTTCTTCAGAGCCTTCTTAAGTCCTTAAGAACGATCGAATCTGGGAAACGCGGCCATTGTTGTTTTGGACATTAGTACATGCTAATTTCAGTCAGTGTAAGTTACAAAACAAGGCAATCAGCTTAACATAAATGTGGATCAGAGCTTCTGTGTCAAACACACACACACACATATCTAGACATACATTCTCTGTGTAACTCACAGAGATTACAGGTTAATCTTTACTGAAAAATTAGCATGCTTAATAAGCTGACACAAACATATGGTTTTATTTAAACATATGGGTTTTCCTTCTATATATTGATGGCATTAATAAAGTTAAAAATTATTCATTTTTGTATCCATTATATATCAGTATTACCGGTGGCTGTTAACCCCTAGTGGGCTCAATTTACCCTGACCTCATGCTCATTTTAGCCCCACTTTGGGGCAAGTTATGCCAAAGGACTACATTTTTTGATTGGTCATTGTTCTGAAATAATCATAATTAGATAACTTGTTTTAATTTCCATGGGTACAAAACAGCCAGAGGTATATCTAGTAACTATTATTTATATACTATATACTTTCATTTTGCAATAAAATCATCAAATGTAAAACATGATGCATCTTACCACATTTACAGTACATGTATTCATATTTCAGTTCATTTTTGTACCTCCTGCATTATTGGGCAACTGTTACTATTGTTTTCATATATACAAACATATCTATTTTGTAATACCTATTTGTATTTTATCATTTTTTCATTTCTTTCTTTACTTTTTTCACAGCTGGTTAAAAGCAATGCCTTACACACGTCAGCTATATTTAAATACTTCAGCAAGCACTTTGACACTGACTAGAGTCTGGTTGAATGACTTGCCTGAAAAGATCATCAAAATAAATGAACCAGGTTAAGTTGTTTAAGTAATTGTTAAGCCAAATGAATGTATGAGTTTAAGTTTCACACTTAGTGAAATAAATGGAAACAAATGACTAAGGTATTTAAAAACATTAACAAATCTAAAACACTACACCATCTTTGTAACATGCAACATTACTGATATGGGCCTTTTAAGTAGAACTGTACACAGAAGGAATGATTGTGGTGTGTGAGGTTAATGGTCTGTGGTGTGATGTAGCAGGATGGATGCTATGGGGGGTGGGTTCACACTTTGTGTGTGACATGCTGGAACTGTGGGGTGTTTGACCAGCTGACCCTCTGCAGGTCTTCCCTGCCTCAACATCCATCTGCTCTGCCTGCTGTCTTCAGACTTTGGTGGAAGGGACTGAGGGCCGGCTCCTCCCAAGCCCACTGTTGATCTTGTTTACCTGCATTTAACTACTCATTGAGCTACGCATAATGATTTCCAGTGTGCAAGTTACAGGGCATCTGTGCCCGATATCCTCTCAAAACATCAAAAATCCAATTTGTCACATTAGATCTAAAGAAAAAAAAGGGGAAAATATATTTTAACCATATAGTTTACAGTATTGAAATGCAATATTTAAACCCATAAATAGATATTTCAAAATCTGCCAAATGATGATGTGAAAACAATCTGACAATGTGAAATGGATCAATGTTGAAACTACAGAGAATTGTCACCTGAATGTGCAGTTCCTCTCTGCTTTTTATGGCTTTATAGCCAGTTTAAGCACATTGTTTCGCTGTTTGGCCCACAACATACTGTTTTGGTTCACTGTCACCTCTCTCAAACAGTAGCATCATCGTTGACTGTAGCAGCTGTTGTAGAAGATGTATACAATATACATATACATCTTTATGTTGAAGCCAAAATTCAAAGAAGAATCGACACAGAAATGGGGTTGCAAAAAGTGGGTTCCGTTTATTCCTGGGCTGACAAACACTTATATACCTCGGGATCTGTTCATTTGCTTAAACTGTTGCGTGGTGATGACCTGGACCGTTACCAAAATGTCATGGTGACCTTTGTTATTGTTCTCTCAATGTTCTATGTCTTTCTTGGATAATTATGCAACTTCCAATAACTCTCTCTAAGTTTGTGTGCGTATGTGTGTGTATTTGCTCGTACATGTATGTGTGTGTGTTGATCCTGGCTGACTGGACCACCATGCTGGTTTGGTGTATAGACTTCCTGTTTTTCACCGTTCTGGCAAGTTCTGGCACTTCTATGCGGTTATGTGTGTGTGTGCTTATTAAATGTGATGTTATCAGTACTTCCCAATGTTCTGTTTATCTCACACCCCAAAACAGAATAACAAATTCATATTTAAAGGTCAATACTGGTCACCTAGTCGGGCCAGATTTCTCAATACAGCCTGTCAATTTCAGGGGAAAAGCTTTGATGAACCCACTGCACACATACAGCATCAAACATACTGGAGATTTTTGCTGAAGGGCCATCTCCAGAGTTGGTAGAGCCCAAAAACTGAGCTAAAGGAGAGTGAATGTTGGACTTACAATTGCCAGGTAGCTAGAAACATGACTCTAAATTAATGAAAGTGTACTCCATAATTTGTTCTTCCATAGCTTTTGTCAAGGCTGGCGAAAAGCCCCAATAGCACACAAATCCAGCTTGGGACTGGCAGCTACTGGCCGGCCTAGGGAGACAGCTCAATTTCCCAGACACCATTGCAGTGATCACACTTAGCTTTCCTGTCAGAAACAATGTTGTGATGACCAGCTTCACTGAGTAATGGTATTCCTGGACACAAATTACCATCTATATGAAGTGAATGTGTGAGACTATATTATTCTACCAGTGAATGGAATACTTGTACCCCGTACAACCCCACTCCACATCTAAACCTCCCCAATAAATCCAATCACCAACAACCCCACATGGAGAGACCTAACCCCAGCAGGAGCAGGTCAGGGTGCCTATGACAGTGACCTGCCAGAGGGTTGGAATAGAAAACAGAGGAGATATGAGAAACACCTGGCTTGATGACTGAAGAGAAAGGGAGGACTAGGGTGTTCTGAATGCAGAGAAACAAAAAGTTTACTTCGTAGTAAAGCTTCAAGAATGAATGGTGGCGGCACTGCTGATGTCGGCCTATGAAAAGAAATAGGTCTGAAGGACACTTAGCAAATCCAATAACTGTAAACCAATCCATATACAAAAAGGCAGTCCTTTTTCCCATGGTCAGAATAGAATAAGTCAAAACCTAGTGTATGGCTGGACAGTGTATTGTCAATTTGACATGTTGTCACCACATTCTACATGGATAGTTGGTGGCAGTCTATAATATGACTTTCAGGATACTAAATTTTCATCTGCAATTACCTTAATATTTCTTAAAATACTGAAGCATATCACATTAACATTTACATTAAGGGCATTTAGCAGATGCTTTTGTCCAAAGCAACTTACAATAAGTACATTTGTCACAAGAAAGAAACCACAACATATCACCGTTGATAAAGTAAGAATGAAAAAAAATAGAAAGAAATGTTCAAGCCCTCGTCTGAGCATAGTAGCTGCCATTTATCAAGGATACCTTAAGTACATAAGTGCTATGATTTAAGTACTAACGATAAGAACATATACGTTTTTTGTTTGTTTTTTTGGGGTGAGGGGGGAATGGAGTCATGCTATGCGAGGTCAATGCGAACTCTGAACAAGTTAGTCTTGAGTCTTTTGTGGAAGATGGCAAGTGACTCTGCTGTCCTGACATTGGTCGGGAGTTCATTCCACCACTGAGGTGCCAGAACAGAGAAGAGTCGTGACTTGCTCTGGAGTGTGTGGTTTGACCAGGGTTTGGATGTGGATGGGTGCAGTTCCGTTGATGAGTTCAGTTTTATGAAGGTTGAGCTTGAGGTGGTGTGCAGCTGTCCAAGCAGAGATGTCTGCCAGACATTCCGAGATGCGCGTTGCAACATGGGTGTCTTTCAGGGGACGATGGGGGGAAAGAAAGGAACAGTCAAGTGTCATCTGCATAACAGTGGTAAGAGAATCCATGTGATGTGATTGCAGAGCATAGAGATCTAGTATAGTGAAAACAGAAGGGGTCCTAGTACTGAGCCTTGCGGGACACCAGTTTCCAGAAAACAGAGTTTGGACAAGGAGCGATTCCATATGACCTGAAAGGTGCTATTTGTCAGGTATGATGTGAACCGGTTTAGAGTAGAGTCAGCAATGCCAAGTTAAGCCAGAGTGGAGAGGAGGATTTGGTGGTTGACTGTGTCAAATGTCGAAGTGTCCTTGAGCAAGACACTGAACCCCAAAAATTGCTCCTGATGTGCAATTGTCACCTTGCAGGGCGGCCTCTGCCATCAGTAAGGGCCCTACGATGAGCTGGCGACTTGTCTGGGGTGTATCCTGCCTTCACCCTTAGATAACTGGGATAGGCTCCAGAAACCTCCCCGTGACCCCTTGAAAAAAAGGGATAAAGCGGCTACCTCAACCATCAGCAGTTGACAATGACATGACACTGTGTCAAACGCAGAAGATAGGTCGAGGAGAATGAGGACGGATGAGTGGGACAAGGCTCTGGCGGCACAGAGAGACCCGTTTCAGTGGAGTGAGCAGTCCTGAAGCCTGACTGGTTGGAGACAAGGAGGTCGTTTTGTGAAAGATAGGAGGACAGTTGGTTGTAGGGTTCCAGGGTTTTAGAGAGGAATAAAAGAAGAGATACAGGTCTGTAGTTTCGGATGTCAGCTGAGTCTAGGGCCGGTACGCCAACTGGGAACCACTGGCTGGGCAGCTGTGACTCTGGGGCACTGGGCAGAGAGAGTGCAGAGTGAGTGTACAAAATATGTGAGTAACAGTTTAGTTCAAGTTGTGGTTTTAGAGGACACTCTGCCTTACCTCTGCGTTGTGTTGCAGAGTTCGATGGAGATGTGCTATCTCACTGATCGATTGCAAATGAGAACTGTTCAAACTGAGGCTCCAGCTGTCAACAGAATGAGAGGACAAAAATGAATGGATGTTTGAATCTCTCAACCCCAATCAGAGAGAACTTTGACTGTAGTGAGAGGAATCAGTTTGGATTGAAATTCAATAAACGAAACAGTCATTTAACTGTAAATCTAACTAACTGTAAGCTAAAGGCCCCCACACACCGCCCAAGGCCGACTTCCTTATCCGGCCACTTCATCACCTCCCGTCTGACCCGTTCGGCAGAAAAGTTGCATTGAAACACACCGCCCCGGCTACACAGCAGCGTATATGTTCTGCGCCAGCGTGAAATGCAATAAGTCTCCTAAACATCGGGTGGCGCTAGTCTCGTGCCAGTCACCCAAAACATAAAAACAGGAAATGACAGAACGGAGTGCGGACTGTAGCTTATCAAAACAAAGCACACACAGTGTTAGCTCAGCATTACTTGCGTGAGGTTGTATTACGGTGGTCTCTCTTCCACCAGGGCAGCCAGCTGCTCCTCAAAGTCCTCGGTCCACACAGCCATGGCTTCCAAACATACGCTGGTTTATCCCCAAAATAACGAACGGTGAAGTGTTGTTTGTAACTCTGTGCCGTCTCTGTTTATGTGGTTTGTTTATCATCGTCACTTCCGCCGCCCCTCCCACACGCCGCGCTGATTCGCTGGCACACCGCCAATCAGAATGGTCACTGAACAGCTAGCTAACAACCAATCAGAGTATCAGACGGCCGACTTCGCATGTTCAGTCAGATCAGACGCCGTCCGCGTGCTTCCGCGAGCCTCCGACACAGCTGAACACACCGAACAGAATAGCAAACTCGTCCGACTCCTAACGCTTCAGACGTCCATAGTTTTAGCCAGTGCGTGCTGGCCTTAACTAGCGAAGGCAGGGTACACCCTGGGCAAGTCGCAGGGCCCGCAAGGTGCACATCAAGAGCAATTTGGGGTTCAGTATCTTGCGCAAGGATACTTCAGCGACCTTCCGATCACTAGTCGACCCATTCTACCCGCTCCGCTACAGTGTGTGCTCCTCTGCTACAGTGTGTGCTCCTCCTATCTATATGTCAAAGTATCCTTTGGCAAGACACTGAATCCCAAGTTTAAGTTTAAGCAGGCCATCGCTGTGTGTGTGTGTGTGTGTGTGTGTAAGCGAGTGCATGCACTCCACTCTAGGGATGGGCATTTTATCCGATGCACAATCAGTGTATCGATGCGAGGGTCTATGGTAAATTGCATCGGTTGGAGTGGTGTGCATCGAATCAGAAACTGGGCTGAAACCATGATGCATCGCCTTGTAAAAGCTTTGCATCGGTAAAATCCGATGTCATATTATTATATATATATATTTTTTTTTTAGATTATTATTTTCAGTCAATTCACTTACATAATTATCTCTCAGCCGTTAAATTCTCACGAGTGGACTGTTTATTGCAGAACGACAACACACTCTGATTTCCCTGCAGTCACCACTAGGCGTAGACGTCACTAGTCACTGAACATCAACATCCGGGCTGCCAACCGCAAGAAGAAGAAGACGCAGAAGAAGAAGCAGCAGCAGCAGCTCCGGACTACTCCAGTCAACAAACACGCGTGTCAGGCTACCGGTAAATAAAACATGGCAGACGACGAACAAAAAATCCACACTTTACCACAGTTTTATGGGTGTAATCTTATTTTTTTAGTTATGACAGACCTGTTTGTGACAGGAAAGACTGTTTTATGGTTAACAAATAATCCACTGGCTCCACTGCTGTGCTCCTGACTGTTTATCTGTTTAGTCTAAATTGTTAATGACAAGTCCTGACTCCTGACAGCTTTGAAGGCTGAGCTCCTATGTGTGAAATAGGCCTGTTTTTTATGGTGACAAACACACCTCCTCACTGCTTAAGTAGCCTACTGTAAGAGATCTGTCTTCATTTGTTACAAGCTTCTTAATGTTGATAAGTATGATACTGCTTATGTTCTTGAAGGAACAATAAAGTTGAATTTGCACAGATTTGCATTGTTACTGCATCATGATTGCATCCTGATTGCATCGTGGTAAGAAGATAAATCGTATCATCCTGAACTGGTAGATGCTTCATGTCAATCGTTAGTGTATCGTACCGTAGCCTACATATCGAGATGCATATCGTATCGTCCTCCACTCTCTCTGCATTTTCCACTGAGTTATGCTTTATGTCACAACTGTAGTGTTTTGTTCATGTGTCACTATAAAAGTATGCATTATGTGCATCAGGTGTGAGCTTATAAATAGGTCTATGCTTTAATTGGTTGTCTTTCAAAATGGATAACATGCCCTCCTTTACTTACATTGATGTAATTTATTTTATGCAAATGTTTCTGATAGTGTTAACCTTGTGTTCTATTGGGTAAATATCACAAACATACTTGTATGTGGATTGCTAGTATTCCCACCTTTACTGTGTTAATACAATTTTTTGCTACTGACTACTTTAAATCATTTAAATATAAAAAAGAATAAGAAGGCTAAAAAACGAAATACATCCATATCCCAATCCTTACTCTTCTAATAGATCTCCTTCTCCTTCTTAACTTAGTATATGGAGGTGTTTCCTAGGTCTGCTGCTTGTGATTTTGTTTTCCTGAAACATTAGCTCGACCTCTGTTATTTGCGAGGTACTCTATCTTGTTTTGTACAGTTGCCTTGTGGTGAATAAGGTTTAGACAAAAACTAGGTCGTGGCAATTTTAAGTGCTATATTGTAGGCAACGGTGTCATATTTTGGATTAGTTGTGGTTGTGTTTTTTGTTTTGTACCTTGTGTTTCAGAGGTGCTGCAAGAGGCTGGGCGGAGTTTTCTCTGTGCTGGAGCTGCACACCTGCAGCACATTTTGGGCTAATAAGCACTTGCTCGCTGCAAGATGATTTTTGTCAGTCGACGTGGTATCTAGCAGCTCTACTTGTGTTATAACTTTTCTAGAGTTTTCTAGAGAGTGTTTTCTGTTTTACAGTTTTTTGCCTGAGCTCTAATTTGCTTCTCTTCTTCCCCACCAGTGACCATCGCTTTGATCAGCATTCCACTCAGCACTCCACCCACAGAACCTCCTGTCTCATCGAGGAATGCCAACGATGCTTCACCAACAAGCTGTGCATTGAGGGACAGCACAATGGTGAGTCAAACCTCCTCCTCCAGCTCTCCTAACCGAATCTGCCTACCAGCTTCTCTCCAGTGGTCACATGAGCATCTGCCTATTCAAGTAATGATTGACTCTGGTGCAGGGGACAGCTTTATAGATCAAGTCCAACTATTTGCCATTCCCTCTCCAGCTTCCCCAGTGGTACTAGGGCTTGCCTGGCTAAAGAGCCATAACCCTCATATTGACTGGTCATCTTCCACCATCGCCAGTTGGAGCACCTTTTGCCACTCCTGCTGTCTCCAGTCCGTTGCCTCTTCTGTGAGAGTTTTCTTTCCCCATTCCCTCTACTCCCCTGGATTTATCCCAAGTGACACCTGCCTATCACGATCTCCCCCGGGTGTTCAACAAGGAGCTAGCTAACCCTCTCCCTGCCCCCACACAGACCATACGACTGTGCCATCGAGCTCCTCCCTGGTGCCACGCTTCCCTCCAGTCGTCTTTACAATCTGTCACACCCTGAGAGAGAGGCGATGGAGAATTACATTAACGACTCCCTGGCCTCAGGAATAATCAGATCATCATCTTCTGATTCAAGACGATGGTGCTGGCCTTCAAGGCTGTCAATGGAACTGCATCCGTCTACCTCCAAACACTGGTCAGACAACACACCCCAGCGTAAGCACTTTGCTCTACAACATCAGCCGGCTGGTACCGCCATCGCTGAGAGCAAACAGAGCTCACTCAGCGAAGTCTCGACTCTTCTCTGTTCTGGCACTTCTGTGGTGGAACGAACTCCCGACTAATGTCAGGACAGCAGAGTCTTCCTGTGCAGGCTGCAGAGGAGTGACCTTTGGGCTGTTATTCATGGTTAGATAAGTGTAACAGGTGTACTTTGGTCTGCTTCGAAAGTAGATAGCAGTGCTGGAAATGGCCAGATGTAACTGGAGGGAGCTGGCCACTGATGACCCACTGTGTCAGCACCAGACCAACAAGCCATCTTACAATATGGCTGATGTCATGCTTACTTGACATGATTGAGAAAAATGATTATTTGCAGCTTTTAAGAGCTACTCATCAATCTGGATGGACTTGGCTCTGACTTGTCAAGGCATAGACACTAAACCTATGGGGACCCTGTAGTGTCTGGCACCACAGTGTTGATGGCAGATCGTTTGAGTCTTGTGCGCTGCGAGGTGGGGCCTGCATGGATAGTACTTGTTTACGCATACCATGAATGCTTGTGAATTTGGAATTTGGCTAACTCAATGGAGAGCCTGCATGGTCTAACCTACGGGGGCCCTGATGTGGGCTCTCTTTGGGCAAGCCCACAGTAGATTACCCTCAATGGATAGTATTTGTTTACGTATATGCCTTGAATACTTGATTGGATATTGATCTGGGGAATTTGGAGGCCAAGTTCATGCCTTGAGTTCTTTGTCACATTCCTCTGGCCATTCCTCACCACTTTTGGTGCGGTACGCTGAATTCTCCTGCTGGCCGGTCCATTGCCATCTCGTAGTGCCATTGGCATGCTGGGGTGTACTTGGTCTGCAGCAGTGTTTGGGCAGGTGGTATGTCTCAAGAGTCAGTACAGACAGTACCATTCAGTACTGTGTAAAGCTAAATTAACAACACTCTGAAGAGAACTGTCCAGTGAGTATTAATTTATTTTGATGCATTTGTTTTATGTTAGCATTATTTTTTTTTAACTTTATATAATGATATTGATAATAACGGTATTTTTATTATTATCGTTATTGCCATATTAAATGAATTTATTGTTTTTTGTTGTTTTTTCCCCCCTAAATTTGTGTATTTATGTCATGTGTGTCAATGCCTAAATAGAGTAAAATAAAATTGAGATTTTTTCTCGGACCAAAGACGATATGATAATGATATCTTGTGGATAAATTACAAAAAATAAGTTCCACAGATATCAAAGCTGGCTTTTGTGTACTCTCCTGGTAGCAATTATTGGACATTATTTGTCCTAGGTCGGACTGTCAGGCACTCGTGTCCTCTCATGCACCTTTCAAATCCCGTTTTCCTCTGAATCTGGCGTAGAGCAGACTCAGACCGATAATGCCTTCAATTCTCAACGTAATGTTATGTGATATCTAGTCCTCAAACATCGAACAGAGACACTTAATTGCGGAGGCGAGCTTGTTGGGACGCAGTCTGCGCTACCTAGCAGGCATTACGCAGGGCAGAACTAGCTCCAAAGTTCACTTCTTTTAATGGGCGGTTCTGAGTCAGCATGATAAGTGAAGAAATAAATGCGTGTGCAGTGCTGCGCTGCCAAACGTTGCCACGATGTCGGCGGAAGGGGAGTATGACTGCATAGTGATTGGGGCCGGTGTCCAGGGTTCCTTCACGGCCTATCAGCTAGCCAAAAAGAACAAGAAGACTCTTCTGTTGGAGCAGGTACATTACGTTACACTTCACTTTGTTCCTTGAGAGTACTTATTAACGAGCACCGCTTAAAGACTACTGCGCAAGATACTGAAGTAATCCGACACGGTGTATGGGCCATAACGTTTAGTTCCCATGAGCAGTTGTGCATGCATGATCTGCACACTCACCAGTGTCAGCGCTACAAGACCAGTACTCTGACGATCTGCTCTTTTTTTAGCCGACTGAAATTTCAGGTCAAGTTAGGGTAAGCGGTCAAAGGTACAACAGTGTGACGTGACTGTGGAATCTGGCTGCTGTTCCTCACTGAGCTGCAGGTAGCAGCTGGCAGTTTTGGCATTCATACATTGCCTGGCATGCTGTTAGTTAACCACTAAAAACAAAAATGTTAAATAAGAAACCATATTAGCATCAGAATAGATCAAACTGAAATGATGTAACTCAGGGCCCCTGTACAAGAAGGTTCCTCAAAATGTAGAATGATGCAGGTGCTGTTATAAGGCCCCTGCCATATCCAGTCACTATGTCCTTTCCTAATGTAAATAACCCACTATTAACAAATACATTTTTATTACTGAAATTTCCACAACCAGTGAACCTGAAGGCTCCACAATGTCCTTTGTTGCTCTGGTTAGGGTTAGCCAGCCCTGCTGATCTGTTCAACTGCTTCCACAACTTGACATTAATAGCTGAAGTTTGCACAAACACTACTGGAGTGAGTTCTCTCTACAAACCTTATAAAATGCTGACTTCTTGGCCTAAAAACTGCAAGTGTTCACACTCAAATCACTTTGTATGACAGTCTTTGAGTAGATACAATAAAACAGTTTGCAGTGTGGGCAAAACATTTTTGTTAGAAGTTGCAAGACAGGTCGGGCAAAAACTCGGCAAACAAATTATAAATTGTTGGCAATATTTTCAGCTAGCGTTTTTATGCCTCCGCACATGTTGTGGTTGGGCGAGATGTTAAAATTTCCCACCGGCCATTGTCAGCCCGTCAATCAACGATTGCTGATATATTGGCGCAGGTGTGTGCCAGCACGTGCAGTGGGTGGGGAACGCAGCACCCTGCTGAGCACGCCACTCGTACCCAGGAAACACTCAGTTGTTGTTACTCGGGTACAATTAAGTGGCGTGTCCCCTCAGAGTTGCCATAGGGCAAGACTTCTTGTTCTTTGTGATATGTGGGGAGGGGAAATGAAAAGAAGGATGTTGCGGCTGAGTGCACTAACAGTCTGTCTCCAGGTCCTGTTCATTCATCTCTTATTAAACCAGCTCAGTTAGGCGAACCCAAGACACTCGGTTCCATATCTCTTAGCTTAGCTTCCTTGGCTAGTTGGCCAACGTTGTTTTATGCAAATGAGGCTGAACAAAGTGAAGGCAGGGACATGTGGTGCAGAGACGAGGACACTTTTAAACTCGGCACAGTGAATGATGTATGTCGCTGGTAATGGGAGATCGTCTCCTCTGCAGGGTGAGACAGTTGGACATTCATGTCAGAGCAACAGGGGAAACTGTGGCGGCTACAGTGGTGAGCTAATACACAACTGCTGCCTTACGACAACACTGAGGGGACACACTGCTTCAGATGTATTAAGAGTGATGTCATTGCCCATCACAATGTTTCCCTGTAGACATCGTCATATGCCAGTTCGGCAGATATCGCCCAACCATAGTTGTGACTGTTTATGTTATTATAATTAGCCTACATGATTGCTGACCAATGATTATTCTATTTCAGTTTTGAACTCACATATAGGTTAAGTTATTCCCGTCTCTTAAGCACGAGTGGCAGAGTGGCACTGCTCGTCAACTTGCTCCCATAACTTGCGTACAAAGCCGACTCTCTAGCAGTCTACTGCCATTTCTTGGCGCTGGTCAGTTCTGCTCCTCCTCCACTCTTTTCTAATCACAGTAAAAAAACACAGATTTTGCCCGTCCCTTTTTTTGCTGCTTACACATTAAGTATTTATTGCGTGAAATGTTCAAGGAGGCACACCATTAATTTAGCAAAATAAAATGTCAAAAATAGACCAATGTATTGGCTCCAACAAATGATTACACAATCAATTAGTTGAGCCTATCGCGACAGATGATATATTTGTCAAATCACTCAACTCTAGTCTGAGACTAGAGACCAGGAACTAGCATCCTCAGCCTTAAGGGTTTGGGCTAGCGGTCCACGGCTTACAGATTTATGACGATTGACTAACCCAGGTGCGAAAGACTATTTCTTTTTCTCCTTCTGACACAAGTCCTGCTCTAGAATTGATTACATATTTGCATCCCTTAAAGGTTTTTCATGACTTATATGTTACTTTACTTCACATAGCCCCAGATCATAAAGGTGTGCTATGCACAATGGCGTTTTGTAGTATGCCCTTACAAGCGCCGAGGTAGCCCTTTAACACCACTGTGCTGAAGCAGGAGGAATTTAAGACACATTTTGCAGAAAGTCTCAGAGAATTTTTGCGTTTTAAATGTCGGCTGGGTTGTTGATCCTAGGATATTGTGGGATTCAATCAAAGGTTTCATTAGGAGTAATATCATATTACTTGCCTCCAATCAATGTCTATAGTGATTATATAAATTACAAGAACTAGAAAAATCTTTTGCCAATTAAGAATCCACTTTACTCAGATGACATAGCTCTGCAATGCAAAGTTGTAAAAAAATAAATTAGATAAGATAAGATGATGAAATTCACAGGTAACTCAGCAGTACAGAGGGAAATGAGTAGCAAAGAATAAAATAAGAATTTGAAATAAAAAAATAAAAACTATTAGACTTAAGATAAACATACTATATACAGTCACTAGGGCTGGGTATTGTTAAGAATCTCACGATTCGATTCGATTTCAATTCGATATTGATTGAAATGCTTTGATATCGTTTCAGTATCAAGTAGAAATACACAAGAGTACCAGATATGTTTTTAAAATAATTATATATTTAGTTTCATGCCTTATGAACAGCCATGGTATAACTCATAGCATGACAAAACATGACACTGCTTTAACACTGAACTACAGTGCATGTAAATTTAAATTAAGTGTTTCTTTCCTCTTGGAAAATGTAAAACAACTCATGACATTTTGAGTAATAAAACATCAGCTCAATAATACTAGTACATGGTGAGTACAAAAGTATTTTTAAAAATGACAGTGCTGTATTCACACTGAACTAAAGTGCATGTAACTTAAATTATGTATTTCTTTCCGCTTGGAAACTGTAAATAACTCACAGCATTTGGGGCAAAAAAACCAAACATCTGAAAGTATAACATCAGCACAATAATACCAGTATGATATACGAAAGTAAAAAAATCTATGTGCTGTGAACCGCGGTACCCATACCAACACGCAAACACATGACACAAGCCGCCGTCCCGAAGCCGTACGAAGTGAAAAAGACCGCTGTTTTGGAGTTGTTGAAATCGACAGAGAGAGCGGCTCTTACATGTGATGGCTGGACGTCGCGAGCGACGGACTCCTACGTGACTATTACCTCTCATTTCATTTCTAATGAGTGGGCACTAGTGTCACGGCGTACCGTGGTTCGAGCATGTGTACCATCTTCTTAAAACCCACGTTTTCGACGACACTGTGCGGCCGCAGGTCCTTGCATATGAAGACGAATGAAGAAGTTGTGATTTGGTCTAGTGCGGCCCCCGTCTGTACAGCGCGAATCACACGAGGGTGTTGCTCACAGCGCCCCCACTGGCCAGGGGCTTGAATCGATTCAGAAGATTGCTGAATCGATATTGAATTGCAGGGAAAAGAATTGCGATGCATTGCTGAATCGATATTTTTAACCACCCCTAACAGTAACCGTCCTTGTGTGTACATGACGTGTGCAATATATTATAAATGTAAAATAAATATACAAATGTGCAGGATTCCTGAAATAATAAATAACAGAACAAAAAACGGTCATTCTTTAAGTGACAGTATAGTGTATGGTTGAGTCCTTAATCAGTGGAGAAAGGAGGTGTTGGGAGCTGTGGTGTTGGTGTTGTGTAGTCTGAACGCTGATGGTATGAAAGAGCCCCCAAGTGCTTTGAGGCACGTGGTTTGACGAGTGTTTAGCTTAACGTGCTCCTGAGTTGCCTCAGCTCGGCGTACAGAGGGTGAGAGGGATTGTCCATTATAGCTTGCAGCTTTCCTCTCATCCTCCTCTCTGTCACAGCCGCCACACTGTCCAGTTTCTTCCCCACCGCAGAGCTGGCTTTCCTCACCAGTTTGTTCAGCTTGATGGCACCACCGCTCCCGATGCCACTTCCCCAGCACACTGCTGCAAAGAATATGACATTGGCTACCACAGACTGGTGGAACATTCATAGCAGTGTTGTCTGACCGGTCCAGTTTTTTGTTCAGATGCACCCTGAGGAACCTGTAGGTGTCGACCATCTCCACCCCTCCCCGTTTATGGAAACGGGTGTTTGGGGGGGCTCTTCCTGTGCCGGACGTCATCCACCAGCTCCTTGGTTTTCCCAATGTTGAGCTGAAGGTGGTTCCTGCCGTACCATCCTTCAAAATTCCTGATTAGTTCCCTGTATTCCTCCTCCTTATTGTCTGTGACACATCCAACAATGGAGGAGTCGTCAGAGAACTTCTGCAGGTGGCATGTCTGGGAGTAGAAGTCAGACGTGTAGAGGGTTAACAAAAACGGTGAAGGAACAGTTCCCTGGGATGTGCCAGTGTTGCTTGTCACCACATGTGACAGGCAGTGTCGCAACCTGACATACTGCGGCCTGTCTGTGAGGTAGGCTGTAATAATCCATGCCACCAGGTCCTGATCAACCTGCATCACTGAGAGCTTCTCAGCCAGCCGGACTGGCTGGACTGTGCCAAAAGCACTGGAGAAGTCAAAGAGCGCGATCCTCACTGTGCTTTGTGGCCTCTCCAGGTGCGTGTAAGCTCTGTGAAGCAGGTAGATGATGGCAACCTCCATGCCACTGTCAGTTTGGTACGCAAACTGCAGTGGGTCCAGGCAATCACCAGGGGCCTGAGATGCTGCAGGACCAGCCTTTCAAAGGTTCTCATGTCATGTGATGTTAGAGCCACAGGTCTGAAGTCGATTGGAGCACTTGGGCGTCCTTTCTTCGGCACCAGGACTATGCAGGATGCAGAGTGTTGGCACCTTTTTCAGCCTCAGGGAGAGGCCAAAAAGATGCGTGAACACTCCTGCCAGCTGCTCTGCACTAAAACCTTGAGCACCGTTGGGCTGATGTCGTCTGGTCCTCTGGCCTTGTTGGTCCTGGTCCTTGTGAGCTGCTGCCTCACATGGCTAGTCTTGATGGTTGGGGTGTTAGGATAGTTAGGGAGGTGGTGGGGGGATGACTGCCCCAGGGTTTCCGCTAGAAAAAATTGGCACCGGACAACGTGACCGGCAGGTTTTCAATTTACCGGACAAATGTTTGAAATTCCGGTCAAATACCTATCTGAATTTATTGAGCTTAGAATGATGAATGATATGCAGGATATATAAGAATGATATCAAAGCATGTCAATTTATAATCCTTTTTATTGAAAAGTAGAGGCTGTATCAAATAAAATGAGTGCCGTCAATTGAGTCACGTGCCTAACTTCTAATATAAATATTGCACAATGCGCTCTTTTAACATGAACCTAAAGAAACTGAAGGCCTGTTCTCAGATAAAAACTATTGCAAACAAAAAACACATCTGGACTGGCAGTTTAATAACGCGGTGTGCTGCCAACTTGAGATTAAAAAAAAGTCAGTTTGCTATATGCTTTTGAAATATATATGCAATAAAAACTCTATATAAACAAAATCCCTTAACATGTTTTAGGATTTTTTTATTTTTTTCCTTTTTACGCATTTCCGCTGCAGTGAAGTGTGCAGCAGCAGAATTACAATCAAAAGTGTGCCGTGTTTCTCAGCCTTGTCACCTTGTTCTCCCCAGGCGACTTGGCTGTGCTGTTCTGATGCGGCTCTGCAGAGAGGAACCTCTCTGCTGCACCCTGCAGACGGGATCACGCAGGCTGTCTTGCCAGTTTAACACTAGGGGTGTCATGATTCTCCAAATCCTCGATTCGATTACATTTTCGATTCTAAGGTCACGGTTCGATTCGATTCTCGATTTTTACATGGATTTTTTTAAAGCACAGGTTGCTATGCCATTTTAGACTAGACTTTTATGCAATATAATATCTGACCTTTGTTCACAATGAACCACACTACATTGTCAAATTTAAAACATTTATTAATAACATAATGTAACACAAAATTATGTCTTAAGTCAGTTTGAAAGGGTTAGGGTAATAATCTGCCATCTAGTTTCTCTTTTGTAACTGCAGTCTTCTTCACAGAAGATGACATTCAATTCACAATAAAACAAAACAAAAAATAAAACCATAGTCCATAGTCTTCTCTGAACAACTTAGTTGTACATATACCACACAGATAATTGTTATAAGAGTGGCGGAGCCCCTTTCAGGAATAGGGCGGTCCGTAAGGTGTGAGTGGGCGAGCGAGAGTGAGGGAGCGTGCGTACGTGTGGACAGTGAATGAATGAGAGAGAAAGGAGTGTCAGTAGTAGCGACAGCAACAAAGTGTACAATATAGGCTGCAGTTTGGCTGTGAATAAAGGCGACGGCTCCTCCAGATACAGCAAAGCTCCCTGGTCTTATTTCCCGACCAGCTTAACACGTGAAAGGGGGTTCACCCCGAAGGGAAACAGAAACTTGGGCCCTGGAGGAAATCATCTCCCCTGTGCTTCCCGACCACGGTCCGGGAGCCGAACAGGAATGGTGTAACACCATGCTATCGTTTGACTGGCTGTAGCTAACAGCTACTGGCTTAGCTAGTAGCTGAGTTAGAGGAGGTTGACTCGCAGCACTTCAACACCTGTGTGTTTTTTTTTTTCCGTTTGGCAAGCCGACTGGACGTGACATGGGGGCGAGGCAGCATCGACGATTCTTTTTTTTAATTCGAAATTCGAGATTGTGACTTAATTCCGGTCGATTTCGAATTAAAATCGAGATCGTGACACCCTTATTTAACACACTCGGGGTAGATTTCACTGAAATCTCTGATGAGAACATCTCAGGCTGTTGAGAAGTTCAAGCCTCCATAACCGCGGAGCGCTGGCGCCTCGTTGCGCACAAGTGGCATCGATGAGTTGCCAATAATGGTTTGGATGATTCAGCATGCTCCCGAAGCTCTGAACCGACGGAGTGATAATTAATCAGAAAATGAATTGTGCTTGAAGGGAATATTTTGACCGGCGGGGTTAAAAAATACCGGACTTGGGCAGATTTTACCAGTCAAAGCGGGCCGGCGTCCTGTGGGGAGCCACTCAAACGCTGGGAACAGAGTGTGGGAGGGTCCTGGAGGATCCTGCACGCTGGCCTCAATGTTTGCTGCTCGCACAGGGTGGAAAGTGCTCTGAACAGCAGTCCAATGATTTTAGAGCAGACTCTGTGCTCTGCAGGCCTGTCCTGTTTTGCAGGCCTGTCCTGTTTTGCAGGCCTGTCCTGTTTTGCAGGCCTGTCCTGTTTTGCAGGCCTGTCCTGTTTTGCAGGCGTGTCCTGTTTTGCAGGCCTGTCCTGTTTTGCAGGCCTGTCCTGTTTTGCAGACTTATGGAGTGGAACCAGCAGGTGATGGAGAATGTGATAACACTCTCTATGAAGGAGTAAATAAAATGTCAGAAGAATGCTCTTATTAACCTCAAAAGTGTTGAGCCTCCTCAGGAAATACTGCTGCTGCTGGCATCTCCTGAGGATCTCCCGTGGATTGTGCTGACAGCAGCTGGAAAAGTTCACCACCATCTCTTTGGTCTTCTCCGTGTTTAACTCCAGGGCTCGTTCCAGGGACAGGACAACTGCAGTGTTTCCCACACATTGACTCATTTGTGGTGGTTCACCACAGAATCAAGACCGACTGCCACACATTGCGTTTGGTTTTTTTCTTTCTTTTAGCACTGCTTAAAAACGCAGCGTATCGGCAGCATTTTTGTCCCCTGCTCTCGCTCAGTCTCTCTGTCACTCATGCGTCTCACACACAGCCCCGCCCCTCCGTGCACACCATGTGTGTCTCCATGACATCATCCGTTGAAATAGTAACGTGGAAGCTTGATATTTGGTGCAGATGTCTGGCGAAAATCACAAGCCCACGAAAGTTTGGTATCTCCGTCGTTGGGGAGGGATGCTGGGCTGCTGCCGGCCTCCTGGACTGTCCCGTGGGTGGAGGGAGCAGTGTTCACAGCGGCCATGTTCTTCATCCCCTACCAAGCTCAGCGGAGACTCCCTTGTGTGAAATCTTCCTCAACTTTGTTCTTATACCTCAGCTTGGCATTCTTTCTGGCGCACTTTACCTCTCTGTTTACCTCCTTTTTTTCCAGATTCGGTGCCGGTGAAGAATGCTCTTTTCTTTTTTATTGAGAATTACTTTGAGGTCTTTGGCTATTCAGGGTTTATTGTTTGGGAAGATGGTCACTTTTTTGGTGGGAATGATGTTATCCACACAAAAGGAGATGTAGGAAGACACCGTGTCCACTTCCTCACTGACGTTGCTGGAGGGGGCAAGAAGGTTATCCCAGTCTGTGGATTTGAAGCATCCCTGCAGAGTTGCATTGCTGTCATTGGTCCACTGCTTGATGGTTTTGGTCACCTTCTCTGTCCTCCTAATGATGTAGGCTGGTGCCAGCAGGATGGTGTTGTGGTCAGCCAGGCCATGGGGGTCTTCCCCCCAGGCGGGTGCTGTGGGAACTCTCTGGGAAGGTAGAACGGGTGAAGGGAGCCTTATTGAGGGGCTCATTAAATGCAAGAATTGAGGAAGTCCTGTATTCATGCATGTGGTTAATGTTGGCTTGTGGCTCGTCTGTGACGCAACGAGTGCACGTTAGCCGGGATGACTGAGGGGAGTGCCCGGTGTTCACATCTCTCCCTCTGAAGTCTGGCCCTAGTTCCACCCTTTTCTTTCCCCTCCTGGTTACCTTCTTTTTGTTGTTGTTTGAGTCCCCTTTTACTGAAGAGTGGTCCCGTTGTATTTCCTCAGGAAACGTGTCTGCAATCTCAGTGTTGCCTCGGAGCTAAAGGCATTGGTGTCGGAGACCGTACCCGCGACAGTACCAGTTCTGCTGCTGAACAACATTTCCTTACTTCAGATTCCTAAATGGGGAGGTGTATGTGTTCTCTCATGGTATGTGGTTTTTGTTTTCTACCATGTTGTGATCACAAAAAAAAAGAAAACTACTTGAGTAAAATGCACTTTACTTTATTTATCATTGGTTGTTCAAAATACACAAATATTTTATTTTTTACTGCAGTGAATGTTGATCCCGAATATCAGTTGTCAGTTTCCTTGATTTCTGATAATCAGTATCTGTATCAGCTCTGAAACAGCCACACTGGATGACCCCTACTTCTTTCTGCCATGCTGTAACATCATAATGTTCAGCAAAAACACTTTTCTGGCTATTATTCATCAGCATAACTCAGGAACAGAAGGGGAGATTGGGACCAGATTTCAACATTTGGCCAGATACTGATTTGGTCGCAGCCATGTATTACAATTTTTTGTTACTTTCAGGGCTCCAGACTGAGACAGTGCGACTAAATTTTACATTTAGTCATGCATGTGCCACCAGTGAATTTGCCGGTGTTTTTTTTTTTTTTTTTAACTGGTATTGTGGAAAGGGCTGAATGGCAGGCCAATCAGAGCACTGAGGCCAATGTGTGTCAGGGGCAGGGAATAGGGAATGGCACTCTAAGTGGCTAATGTGTGGAGGGGGCGGGTCCTAAAGTTGTTCGAGCGTGGAAGGAGAAAGTTTCACTTTCAGCGAACAATGGCGAAACGAACTCAGCAGATACGTGTTTGCTGCGTTACAGCTCGGCCACGGCAGCAGAGCTGATGGTTTCACTCTAGTCTCTGTGTTAACTTCCACCATGTCGCTGCGCTGCGTATCTGCTCCGCCCAGCTCCGCCAGTCCGGAGCAGACACGCAGGACTTCTATTTCGGCGGATGCGGGAGCACGACGCAGCAATTCAGCCGAATTCAGCACAGAGCAGACAGGAAGTCACGCACCAAAACAACAATATAACATCCGGCTACTTTTCAAAATAAAACACTCCGTGTTGACGCCAGCACACAAATCTATAAAAGAGACAAATACAAGCTCTTCTACTGATCCTTCAGTCGGGAACACTTCCTGTTGCAGTTTTTATAACACATAACGGTCGCGGTTGCGAGTGATTATGTGATTATCGCGGGAACTCCTTGGTCTCATGACGCCAGTTGTCGACAGTGCTAATTTGACTGGTTAAATTGTCAGAGAGACAAATTCCATGAACTGCAAATTTTGCAGTCGATACCCGCAACATGTGGGGGACATGGAATTTGTGTGTGTGTGTATATATATATATATATATATATATATATATATATATATATATATATATATATATATATATATATATATATATATATATATATATATATATATATATATATATATATATATATATATATATATATATATATGTGTGTGTGTGTGTATATATATGTGTATATGATTATTTTTTTTTTTTTTTTTTTTTTTTTACTAGGCCACTGTGCTCCTAGTAATAAAGGTAGTCTGGAGCTCTGACTTTGCAGCAACATACATACTTTAAGCGTTGTCTGCTGTCATGGCTAAAACTTTGTGTTCTGTCAGACATGATGTGTTTGCTAAACATGTGAACATAAGCATTTGTGACTGTTTTTTTGTCTCTCTCAATGAACTTACACACTTATAAGATACAGCAGTAGTCCACCATCAGCTCATTAGTTTTGCTAATGTTGATTTTCAGGTGATTGTCATTATGACGCTCTTGTGATAACTTCCATTTCACCATGAACTACACTCATGTAGGATCTAAACCACACTTAGATCTGTCTATAGGTTTTCTATACCAGTATGTAGGATTAAAATTATATAAACTGCAAGTTGACTTAGGGGATACATCAGCGAGGCAGTAATTCTATATTTATTTATTTTTTTTTATCTAATGATACACTATAGGGTCAAATCCACACACATTTTTGTACCTTGTGTCTGGCTCTGTTTTTCTGGTTTTGGAGTAGACCTTTCTCATTAAGCTTCAGTATTCAATATTTTAGACAATAATGGTTTTCCATCTTTGTGTCTGGACCGCATTGCACAGCTGAAAGATCTACAAGAAACTACAGAAAGCCTACCTGACAGGATTGTCTATCTGTCCATAGCACTAAAATGGATCGGAAGTGATCAATCAGACAGACAGACAGACAGAGTTTCAGATTCACACGTATGCTTTCACATCTTAAATTAACCATCAGCCTACTCATTTCATTATTTCACAGCACAAACAGCCACTTACTTGTGGGGTTATCATATGTCAAAATATTTAAACAGTAAAAAGCATAAACCACATGCCAGCTTAGCTTGACTTTCGTGCACAAAACTCAGCTTTAATTGCGCTTCAGTCGTCACTGACCGCTCCCTCTATCTCTTTAGAAATCAGATTAATAATGCCTGTAAAGTAGGCAAACAGGTGATTATTTGAGAGGTGTCAGTTAGAAATAAAAGAAGTATACAGTATAGATAACATTAAATATTATACAATAAGACAGTGACAGAATAATAGTTTCATCTGACTCTGTTGCTGTACACTGGTCATATAGGTGCCTGTGGTGGTGGTTTTTAAGTGCTGGTACAAGTTCTTTGTTACTAAATCTTCCAAGGTTGCTGCTGGATCAGAGGAAGCCATTTTTTGGCACTACAAATCTAAAGTTTCACTTGGGTTTCATATGTTGTTGTTGGTAGGTGTATACACAAGCTGTGTCCCAATTCAGGGGCTGCATCCTTCAAAGGACGCATTTGAAGGCCAGTTACATCACAACGCTGCGCGAACGCTGTCCGAACGCTGTCCGAATTCGAAGGCTCCCTCAAATGCACCACACAAATGCAGCCTTCTTTTCCCTCTTTTTGGAGGATGCACCGCTACTATCCTTCATGGCCTCATATATCCCAAGATTCTTTGCGCGCTGCTGCTCAGTCCCCCCCCCCCCAAAAAAAGGGGGCGGGGGGTCGAGAGGCGAGTTGACCCCAAGACCAAGAGAAAGAGATTTACTGATACTGTAGCGGAATCACAAGGTCCAAAAGACTGAAACCATCCGGCGCCCAGGGAAGGAAAAGAAGGAAAGAAGAGGAAGACGAACGTGACAAAGATACAGGTACAGTAACGTCAGTGTGATGAAGTGAATGAAATTAATAGTTCAATGCACCGTAGTCAGTAAATAGCTCGAGTCGACCTAAGTTAATGTGACTCCACCTTAAATTCATCAGGGATATTAGGAAAGTTAACATTAGGCCTGTTCAGGTGTTATCTTAACCTGTCGGCTGTGTTTTCCTGCTTGTATGTCAGTTAAAATTAAAATTAGTTTTCCATCCCCTTTATAAGTAATAGGGTAGTTGTAAGCCTTTGGTTTATTGTGTAATTATATTATATTGTAATTGTATTAATTATTATTTACACAGTTTATGTTTGTTAAAGTTTACATCAGTGTTAAAGTGTATTATGTTAATACTCCATAACATAGCTTTCCCATATCATCGTATGTATGTATGTATGTATGTATGTATGTATGTATGTATGTATGTATGTATGTATGTATGTATGTATGTATGTATGTATGTATGTATGTATGTATGTATGTATGTATGTATGTATGTATGTATGTATGTAACTGCACTTTACTGCTTTTTGCACTCTGGTTAGACTGAATTGCTTTGCAATGATGATCAAGTTGAATGAATGTCATCGTATTTTCATTATTAGTCTATATCAGTCTTATGTATAGAACACACATCTGTGTTCTATAGAACATCACATGTGTTTTTTCATTCAAATGTCACATCCAGTGGTCACATACACTTCTCCTCTCTCTTCAGATGCACCTTTTGACACAGCATGAGGTGCTGCTGTCCCCTCTACCTCAGCACAGCAGAGTGACACAGCAGGTTTTTATTTTGTATGTAAATAGAATATTCTTTAACATGTTTGTGCAATGCCTTATTTATATTGTATTTTTAATTTATCACTTGTTTCTTTCTTCAGTTTTTATTTGGTGTAATATTTTTGGCTTAAAAGAAATAAAATCTTGAATACATACATGCAGTTTCTGTGTGAGTGTATGAAAATTGATTGTGAAATTGACAGCGATGCAAGGGGGCGCCAGCTAAAATCTTGTCTAGGGCACCAAATTGGTCAGGGCCGGCACTGGGTAAAATAGTTTTACTTTCTACTCGTCTTTTTACTCTTACTTTTGCGGGCCTGGGTGGCAGAAATCGTGATGTAAGGGTAGGGGACATCTGGTGGCGCAACCAGGAAATACTCCGAAGGCTAGACTCTCCCATTTAACAACGGTTGACGCGGCCTTTGAAGGTCTCTCCGAAGGAGTCGGATGCAGCCCCTGAATTGGGACACAGCTACAGTCACCTTGGGTCATGTCTGATTGGTGAGCATCATTGGTACATGAGGAGCACGGCACGTCTGACTGCCAGCATGGCTGTCACACTAGGAAGACGGTGTGATTTTGTAAAACCATTGACCGTGTTAAAGGTGGGTCAGAGGCGCACCCTGCAGCAAAATAAATTGCAGTCTCTGCAATTTGCTAATCGCGTTGTTTCTGATCACGATTTCGATTTAAAATCGATTAATCATTCAGCCAAGATGTTTAGAAGCTTTCTGTATTGTCACAGATGGCTAGAATGTTTGCTTTTGGGTACTTTTGGTCATTTTGGTGTATGTTATTCATGAATCAAAGGTCATTTATATCAACCAAGTGATATTATGTGCATCTTTTCCAGTTCATCCTGCCCCACACCCGAGGGAGCTCCCATGGCCAGACCCGAATCATCCGCAGGGCCTACGATGAGGACTTTTACACCCACATGATGGGGGAGTGCTACGAGCTGTGGGCTCAGCTGGAGAGGGAGACGGGTGTCAAACTGTACAGGTAAGCAGTCAGCAGAAACGCATACAGAGAAAACCAATTAAACGGAATATAACAAAAGCTTTGCCAGAATACAGAGATTTGTCACATTCAAGGTGCTTTGTAGGCACAAGAGCAGGAGCTCAATCTACGGTGGCCATAAATACATGACTTTCTCATTACATCCGGCATCAATGAATCACCCGTTGACACCTTCTGTGCCTTTGAATGTGGAACAGGGGCCTTTATCTTAATGTGTGTGTTTACATATGATTGTGGCATCAAACTGTGAGCAACCTTCCAGCACTTTAACTTTCCTAGTCGTATTACCTCTAAGCAGCCTTGTTTCTTCTTAATACCAGAGAGCTGAATAACACAGTGCTTTATTATTCATGTCTCAGGGTAATAGCTTATTATACCAAGCCACACCCACGTTATGTTCCCTAGAAACAGCGTGCCTCCCCGTCCCTTGTGCACCCGTCCACAGCTCATGACTGATGGGTCCACATCTGAAGGCCACCTGTGCCCTTGGGCTGGAAAAAAATGCCTGCATTCCGATGAGAAATGTTCATGCGAGGCTTGTGTGAGCAATGCCTCCCACTTCTGCTGCTGTCTCTGGGACAGATGGAGCCATCTAAAAAGGAACAGAGCTCAGCTAAAAATCTACCCACTAACATTTTTTATTTTCTCCACACACGTGGCAACATGTGTGCATATTCACCAGCTGAACTCGTGCCACCAATCACCCAGTTTGACAGGTTGGACTACATGAGGTTTCTTATTTATGATGATACATACACTTGCATGGTTTTTCCTTCCTCTGTCACACACTCGTAAACACACACGCACACAGAGAGACACGCTCATAAAAAAATTTGATGAATGGCTGAAGCCTTTAGCTGGGGTTGCCTGTGCCTTATGTCTGCTGACAGATGTCAGAGCAGTCTTTAGAAAACACTGCTGGCAAAGGGCAAGTCAGCCATCTATCAAGGCAGATTACTGAATTAGAACCTGTGTTTCACAGCCTCTCACTCTGAGACTCGATAACTTCTCACTGTAGGTGCTGTTACCTGCTATATTACTTTCTCCTGGTCATATGTCAGTCTAATGTCACTATTTAGATCACCTGAAAAGGTTCATTCTCATTTATCATAACTAGAGTCTTAGGCCCAATCCCATTTCTAATTTTAATCTGTTTAATCTGTACCCCTCATTTTTTTGTCCCTAAGAACAGAGTGACAAGGAGTAGTGGCTGAAATCTCCCCTCATGAAATTGGACAACCCTTCAGACCTCTCATCCGCCATCAGTAGTCGTCAATGGTGTTGTACATGTGGCTCGATATTTTAGATATGCCTTCTTCAGCTGTGGTGATTTCTCTTGCGTAACTGTGGCAATCCTGCTAATATCACAATGCCATTTACCATTTATGTGATGGCAGTGGCGGCTGCTGGTCTTTCAAGGAGGGGAAGCTCATTTTTCCGGCCTACATCATAAATGTGTTTGTCTATTTATTATATATATTATTATTATTCAGGACACCTGAAAAGACCTGTTACTTTTCCCCACCTTTTGCACAAATCAATCTTAGGAGCTGACCTGCCCTGCTGTTTAACTCTAACAACATTCATATTATCTGCCATGATGTGCACTTGCTAATGCTAGCAGCTGGAGCTGCTGCGCCAGGCTACTGTGAAGTGTGACCGCCTGTGAGTGTGAGTGATCGTGACAAAGTCGCTGGGGATCGGTAAAGTCTCCGGATCAGTTCAGAACAACGGAATGAAAAACTTGGAAAATGCTCCGGTGGATGTTTATTCTTCAAGGTCGCTGATTCGCTCATTTAGCTGTCAATCAAAAAAGGATTCCGCCTCAGACAGCTCATCCAATCATCATGCAGAAGCCGAGCGTCCGGGCCAGCCCACTGCCCCATAGACCCCCAGAGACGCTGAGCGTCCGATGGGCGGGACAAAGCCCAGCATTTATCCAATGACCGTCTGGTTTCGCTGCAGTGGAACAACCCGCTCTACGCTTCCCCACTGAAGTCAGTAGAAGCTGAGCGTCCGACTGTGGAAAGCGCTGTGGCGCTGCGGGGATGAATGAGAAGGAAGTTGCGCCGGTTACCTGTGATAAGTAGCTGATTCTGAACAAAAGATGAAGGCTTTCTAGCGCGTATTTAGTCAATGAAATGTACACACAGCAGTACATATTTCACCACTTTTTTTTTTTTTTTGTGACATTTTAGGGGAAGCTGAGCTTCCCTTGCAGTCTTAGAGCAATCGCCACTGTGTGATGGAGATAGAAAAGACTGGACATGCTAACATTAGGAACTCATGCTCCTACACTGCCAGTCTGCACTGATGTTAGAGGTGCAGTACCTAGTGCGAAAGCTTCCCAGCTGGAATGTAGTACAATTTTGGGTGTTATATGCCATCAAAGGGGGGGCAATGCAACATTGAAATGTCAAATGTGGGACTGTCTTGCTTAAATCAGCAATAACAATGTAATGTTAGCTAGCTAGCTACAGAGGCATCAGCAAACTAGTAGTGAGTTTATGCTTGCTTTAAAGTAAAAGACCATAATGCAAAGGAACAACCCATAACCCTCCGTTTGGAGGGCACTTAACCTAACACTTAACCTATCCCTCTTTCCCAAAAAGAATTGGGACACCCAGCCCATAGGCAAGTATGCGCAAAATGGAGGCGCAGGGCTAAGTGGTAGGGGCAAGGGGTGTGTTGGGATTGAGCCATAATTTCAAAATTTACCCATCATTCCTACCGGTAATCTTCAAGTAAATTGCTTGACACTAATTATAGGGAAACTTTGTGTAACACAAGGACTTAATTCTATGGACTTTTGCTAAAGAGATCATTAATTAATGTGTTTTGTCTTTGCTTTAGTTAGTTAGCATTGACTTCCACTTCTAAATTCTGGAGAATTTCACATAAAAGCTAGAACTAGATCGAGACCAAGAAAGAAGATCACTACTAGGCTGTGCAATATTACGTATGTTTCCCATACTCTGAACCCTAACCCTTAATATCTCCCTAAATATTTGAGCTGCTGTCTCAGAGAAGACTTCTTTCTTTCATGACACCAGCAACTTGCTTTCTTAGATTGCCAGAACTAAGTTTCAATTCCTGTGATAAAATACTCTTAAGGTTCACTTTTCTTAGACCATTCAACCTGATGAAACCATGTATTAATCTAACAACATGGTCTCCATTGGTTTAAAGATGTTGAGTGTTTTCAGTTGATCTAAGGTATAAGACATGAAGTATTGTATAAAACTTTATAGAGTGATATATTAACATTTAAATGATAATGGGCTTGTCTCATTCACTGATGACAACCTTGAGATGGGGTTGGAGTTTAAGATGGTTAAGGTGGTTAAAGCTCAGATAATATTTCCACACATACTGTTCCCAAGGCCATGAATAAGCTTAGTACCTTTTACTATTCAATCAAATTAATACCAAACTTAAAGAGGTCGTATTATGCACATTTTCAGGTTCATACTTTGATTTGAGGGTCCTATTAGAATAGGTTTACATACTTTTATTTTCAAAAAACACAAAATCTTTCTCATATGGTGCATTGCTGCAGAACTCCTTTTCACACTGTGTCTTGAACACTCACACGTTACTGAACGGGCAGGATGTAGCCAATCAGAGGCAGAGTAGGGCAGGTCATGCTGGCAACGTAGTGGGATCTAAAATAACGTCGCTACAGCAGCAGTAACTGTATGTCTGCTGACTGACTGGAGTGTATATATTTTATTATAAATATATAAAAATATATATTTATATAACGCCTGTTACATATTGATGCACATAAGTTATGAAAGTAAAGGCTCGATTCCAAACCAGGTGTTTCTGGCAGTGCAGGAGCAGTGCTTTCCATGGGAGAGAGAAACTCCCTTTGGTGTGGACTTCAGGCTTTTTCACTTTTGACATTTTACATGCACAAAAATGCCACACAACACAATAAAGGAAAGGCAAATACCCAAAAAGCATAATATGACCACTTTGTCTACAATCCCAGTTCCACAAAAGTTTGAATGCTGTGTAAAACGTATGTAAAAAAAAAAACAGAACACAAACTTTTGCAAACAAGCTGACAACAGTTTTATTAAGTGTTCCTGAGCCCATGTAGTAATATCCTTTATACAATTATGTGTTTGACAAAGTTGTGAACCTGGTCCCATCTTTGTTTGTGAGTGACTGAGCATTTCAAGGATGCCCCTTTTATACCCAATCATGATACAATCACGTTTTGATTGAACCTGTTTACTTGTGGTATACGAAACATGTGTTTTTGGAGCATTCGACAATTTTCCCAGTATGTTGTTGCCCCTGTCCAAACTTGTTTGAAATGTATTGCTGCCATCACATGCAGAATAAGCATATATTTACAAAAAGCAATGAAGTTGATGAGGTCAGAAATGAATTATATTGTCTTTGTACATTTCAATTTGAGTATATGTTAAAGGATTAACAAGTTATCACATACTGTTTTATTTATGTTCTACACAGCACCTGACTTCTTTTGGAATTTGGGTTGTACATCTGCACTCTGTTCTGATGGCTTGGCTGGTTTGGAGAGAATTAATGCTAAAAAATAATTAGCCATCTATCTGTTGTTAACATCTGTTATATTTTGCAGACTGACAAGACCAACCTGACCTAGTTCAACTTTGATCTACAATACATACCATAGTTGTACATGCATACAGTTTTTCTAAGCAGTGATGTTTTTGATAATAGTTTGGCTGTATCCAACCTGTGTGATGTGACCTTATTTCCCTTGTCATGTTGTAATGAGACTAATGTCCCTCTTGATCAAATTTTCCTTCAACACCAGTACTGAAAATGTTATGCAGTTGGTGATTTGTAAAGACCTCCATCTGTCTTGACCATTTCTTACCACGATGCCACCTTCATCTCCACTAATCTCCTCCCTTGCAGACAAACGGGACTCCTGGTGATGGGACCGGAGAACAGTCGGTATTACACCACAGTTAAGAACACCCTGCAAAGGAACAAGGTTCCTCTGATGGTCCTGACCCATGAAAACTTCAGCCAGCACATCCCTCATGTCAAACTGGCTGAGGGTGATGAAGCAGTGGTGGACATAACTGCTGGAGTTTTGTATGCGGACCGTGCACTCAAGACTGCACAGGTACAGCATAGATACCATTAATAGAGCATGAGGTATGTTAGCTTTAGGAGCTGTTGTCATGAGTCAAGGCCATTCTTGTTGTGCACCCAAGTCGGTGCAAATTAAGACAAAGGTTTTAACATTCCAAGGTTTCAACTTTTGTGAAAAGTTTGTTGCACTTTTTTAGCTACAGCTCATATACTATATGCATAGTATCATATTGGCATTTTACAGTGAATAATCACATACTACTAAAAAACTATCAGAGTCATGGGAATGATGCAAGATTTAAATTTTGTTCTTAGACTAACAGTCTTATAGAATTCAGAATAAGCGTATGTTTACCAAAACAATTCCAGAGCCCAGGAAGGGACACGGGGAGACTAAAAATCAAAGGTGAACAAAACGAGATTTACTTTTGCGAGATCTTGCAAAACCTTTTCATTTAGGTCATTGTACTTCCAGATAAATTCGCTAAAGTCGATGCTAAAATGGACGGGTCGGAGGGTCGGGAAGGAACATTCTTCTGTGAGCTCTGCTGTAATTGGTTGTTACCTCACCCAAAGTCCTCAACATTTCCTAGTTCACTTCATGGATTTTCTCATTCATGGGAATTTGCAAAATCCTGTAGCTGTACTCCCAGTACTTGTAAGTAATGAATTGTTAAAGTTTGGCTGTCAGAGCTAAATTTAGGCAATTTTGTGATTGCTTGTATTTGTATTCTAAACCTCACTAATCGCTCATTTTTCACTGGATTAGGTTGGAATTTGTCCTGAACATCCAAGAGACCCTAAGGAAACTTGGCAACATGTATTCATTTAAAAAGTTGTTGCGGAATGGCTACAGTAATCAAATTAATAACAGGAAGTCATTTCTTACCCTAAATATGAATTTGTAATTTTCAAAAATTCAGATCTCCAATAATTTTCACTTTATTGCAACCAAACTTTGGTTCTGTGTTGTATTAATGTAATTCTATGTGCTGTATCGTAGGCCACTGGACGTGTTTCAGTTTCTTGAAGACGTTTCACCTTCACTAACAAGAGGGGAGTTGCAGGCTTTTAAACTCTGTGTGGGAGTGTCCGTACAGAGTTGTTAAGGACACGTGTGAACTCTGACTTTCAGAGTCATTAGGGCCACTTGTGGGTCGTTGACCCAACCGGGCTTCATGTGGGTTGCTAGGGCTAGGTGAGCCCAGGTGGGAATGGTTGTTAAGCTGTCTGGGGAGGGAACTCGGTACTGCACTGTACTGTAGGTGGGTGATAAGTACTGTCTTAGGCCACCTCCTCTGTTCAAAGATGGTCGTTCCAGTTTGACACAGATGGATTCTTTTACTCTTCTTTTAAACCGTCTGTCTTCTCTGGACAAGATGTTTACATTGTTGTCCTCAAAGGAATGTTTTTTCTCCTTCAGATGTAAGACCTAGACCTACTTACACTCTATTTATATACCACTGTAAATCTGTCTATAATCTGCTACACTATTTATTCTGAACACACTTGCACTTTACTGCTTCTTTTTGCACTTCTGGTTAAATGCTAACTGCATTTTCGTTGTCTCTGTACTTGTACACAATGACAATAAAGTTCAATCTAATCTAAAAGTGGACAGCAGAGTCTTGACCTGAGCAGTTGGCCCGCCTGTGTTGTGCCATTCATCCATGGAGAGGTTGTTTTGTCTCCCCAATGTAGAAGGGGCGCGAGGCAAGGCAATGCACCTGGCTCTTTAAGGCCGGCACACACCGGCTAAAATGTCGGACATCTGAAGCTTTAGGAGAGAGTCGGACGAGTTCAGGAGCTGCTCTGTTCGGTGTGTTCAGCTGTGTCGGAAGCACGCGGACGGCGTCTGATCCAACTGAACATGCGAAGTCGGACGTCTGAGGTTGGACGCCGTCGGATACTCTGATTGGTTGTTAGCTAGCTGTTCAGTGACCATTCTGATTGGTTGTTAGCTAGCTGTTCAGTGACCATTCTGATTGGCGGTGTGCCAGCGAGTCAGTGTGGCGTGTGGGAGGGGTGGCGGAAGTAACGATGGTAACAAACCACATAAACAGAGACGGCACAGAGTTACAAACAACACTTCACCGTTCGTTATTTTGGGGATAAACCAGCGTATGTTTGGAAGCCATGGCTGTGTGGACCGAGGACTTTGAGGAGCAGCTGGCTGCCCTGGTGGAAGAGAGACCACCGTAATACGACATCACGCAAGTAATGCTGAGCTAACACTGTGTGTGCTTTGTTTTGATAAGCTGCGGTCCGCACTCCGTTCTGTCATTTCCTGTTTTTATGTTTTGGGTTACTGGCATGAGACTAGCGCCACCCGATGTTTAGGAGACTTATTGCATTTCACGCAGGCGCAGAACGTATACGCTGCTGTGTAGCCGGGGCGGTGTGTTTCAATGTGACTTTACTGCAGAACGGGTCAGACAGGAGGCGACGGAGTGGTCGGATAAGGAAGTCGGCCTTGGGTGGTGTGTGGAGGCCTTTAAGGCGTGTGCACCTTATCTGGATGAAAACAAGTGGATGAAACAACGGCTTTGAGTTGCGCGTTTTTCCTCAATGAGACTAACATTAATCTCCTAAAAAGAGTTTAACCAGCCAGCGGTAAACCTCTAAAAGCTTGCGGATAAAGTTACTTGGCTTTACTTGTTACTTAGTAGACCGGCTACTGCCTCTGAGACGAGCCGGTACCATGGATGTAGCCTAACTAGCCCCCGGTCGTTGCTCCTTCTGCACTTCTCCCAAAACAAACGTCGGAGCAAATTTCCTAACAGGCGATATCTGGATAAACTGACCACAGACTGGCGATTTAACGGTGACTTTCTCACATGGAAAAATATTAAAACTTTTATCAGCTAGCAGACTTTATGCTTAGTTGTGATGCTGGCTGTGTGTGTTTTGAACGTTGTTTCAAACTATGTGCGTTTGCTTGAACATCTTTTAACTCTCTGGGGTTGACGGACGCGACAACGCGTCCAAATCACGTGACTGCTTTAAGACGACGGAGCAGCGAGAGGCAGCTTCACTGATTCTCCGTTTCAACTTATGGCGAAAGTGCAGACTTAAATTGTGTCGATAGGCCGAGTAAACCCGGGCTTTTCTCAGTAACGCGTCCGCAAACAGGAAGTGCTTGCAAGCAAAAAAAAAAAACGTGATACCCCCTTTCCTATTGGTCGAAAAAGCCACCACAAAATTATATGGCACATCACGTGATTTGGTTGCTGGGGAACAGGGGGAAGTTGTGGGAGGGACGGCGGCGAAGAGTGCCAGCGATACTGACAGCGACAGCGTTAGTGACAGCGAGTTTTGAGAGATTTATAACATTTAGTGTTTTGGATATATATATATATATATATATATATATATATATATAACATTTTTTTTTTTTTTTTTTTTTAAACAAGATCCTCGACCACTTTTCCTGCTTGAATAAGACTGAGCCTGAGCTGGGACCTTTGGGATGCCTCAACAATTGATTCCAAAACCACCTTTTTTGCAAGGTTCATCTGATGGACATCTAGGGACAGATTCACTAAGGTTTGCACAGCTTTTGCTCGTGCTCAACCTGCACAGGCTGAGCAATCTGCCCCTCTGTTTGTTTCTGAAGACCCTCTTCACATGTTTCAAAACCAAACACAGAGAGACAGATTGTGCAGGTTTAGCATGAGCAAAAGCTGTGCAAACCTTACTAAAAAATCTGGACCCTAGTCTCATGCTAAAATTGACTGTAAATTCACCTTTAAAGTTGTTTTTTTTTGTTTTTTTTAATTCCCCAGGGGAGAATGCCCTGCAGACCTCCCTAGGGAGCTGGTATCTTGTCACCTTTTTTACCCCTGATGAGTTTGCATCCCTGAGTATATTACCTACTGTACCCTGGGGAAGCCAGCCCACATATCTATGACTCCCCAAGATACACAAGGAAGGAGCACCACTCAGACCCATCAGCAGCAGCATCAACTCAGTTACCTATAACATATCCAAGCACCTAGTCAGCATCCTAGCTCCTTTGGTTGGTAACACTCAACACCACATCAAAAACTCACAGGATTTTGCCAACAAGGTGAGAATAATACTGGACTCAGACGAAACAATGGTTTCTTATGATGTCACCTCACTTTTTACATACATTCCCAATCAAGAAGCAGAGAAGATGGTGAAGAAACACTTGCTACAGAACAGCACTCTGTTCAGCAGAACCAGCTTCACCCCAGACCATGTTTGTGCCTTACTTGACCACCTAATTCCAATAGAGTGAAGGATCCTATAGACAAAAGCATGGCTGTCTCATGGGTTCACCAGTGTACCTAACCCTATACATGGAAGAATTTGAGAGCAGAGCCTTGATGACCTTTACAGGAACTGCTCCTAGCCACTGGTTCAGGTATGTGGACGGCACCTGGGCCAAAATCAGATCATGGGAAGTGGAAGCCTTCACAGAACATGTAAATGCTGTGGACAGTAACATAAAGTACACATGGGAAGATGTCAGAGGAGACACTCTGCCCCTCTTGGACTGTGCAGTACACACTGAAGAAGACAGAAGCCTCAACATTGAGGTGTACAGAAAACCTACACACACAGATCAGTATTTTTTGTTCAACTCTCATCACCCACTGGAGCACAAGCTGGGGGTCATCAGAACCCTAAACCATCGGGCTGAGACCATGCCCACTCAGTCAGAGGGGAAGGAAAAGGAACAGAAGCACACCAGGGGGCTTTTTAGTGCAACATGTTTTATCTCCGGATACCATGGTTTAGATCAGGGGTTCTCAACTGGTCTCACTCTGGGACCCACATTTTCCCATGGTCATTAAGTCGCGACACACTTTTATAGTCCTTCAAACCAAGCAAATCTATTTTTTTTAAAAGCCTTTGACTACTCAAGTCTTTAACATAAATATACTTATTTTAATTGAGCAAAGAGCACTAGAGAACCATGACAACTGCGTACAGAAGTGAATGAAATAAGTATCAAACATGAAGTGTCAAAATGGAGACCAACAAAATGAGATATTTGACTCCTATCTCTACATTCAAAGCACTTTCAGAAGAACCTGAGGACGACCATGCAACAACATGCAGACAAAAGTGAATCTCAAATTGCACAAAATAAAGACCCACAAAACAAACAAGGTCTTTTCACTGCATTCAGGCCACATTAATAAGAAACTGAGGAGTACTATGACAAGTGAATAAAATAATCTAAGTGCACAAAGTAATTATGGCCACAAAATTATATATTTCACTTCTATGTAGGCCTAGTCAGAAATAATAAGGAACTTAGGAGGACCATTACAACTGCATGGACAAAAAATAAAATAATTATCAAAAATAATTAAAGATCTACAAAACAAGATCTGTTCACCTAACCTGTCATTTGGGGTGTCTTTCAGTGAGACAGCTGGGCATGTGGTTTATTCTTGATGAGAGTTTCAAAGTCTGGGAGGACAGTAGACAGAGCTACCCTCAGATCATGCTCAGTGTCCAGTCTGTTTCTCCGCTTTGACTTGAGCTACAACAAGATGGTTTCTGTCCCTTTATTATCCTCAATGAACGAAAATCTGCATTTTAAATACATCGGGTCATATTTACGCTTCGCCATTGCAACACAAACTTAAAGTGAGCGTCAATCAAATGGCAGTTACCATGGCTACCGTGCATAGGTGGCTGCGCGTGTCTGATGCATGCCTTTCAAAATAAATCATTTTTTTCAAAATAAAAGACATGACAAACATCAGACGCGCATTAAATATTTACTTTTTTTGACCAGCTGTCCGCGACCCATCCAGAAGGGGTCACGACCCACTTTTGGGTCGCGACCCACCAGTTGAGAACCACTGGTTTAGATTATTTATATAAGCTGTTGACTTATTTCTGAACTGTCTGAATGTCTGACTGCGCATGTTTCTTGCCCTGTGAACCGTTTTGTGCCTCCACCTCTGTATGACTTTATGCATTACTGTGACTGAAGTCTAATCAAGATTAATCATGGGGGTAAATAAAGTAATTCTTTTTCCTTGATAAATATGAAAGATAGTGTTGACATCCCTCACATGATTAAACACTAGGCCCTTCTAGATGCATTTTTTAATGCTGGAATGTACCAGCATTATTTAATGCATCAGTAGCAAATCAACCATTCAAAAAAAAATATTATTTTTCATAAAGACATGAATTGATCTCCATGTCTGTTCCAGGGTTCATTGCAGGACGTAGTGTTTTTATATATGAGATCTGTACCATACATAATTTGTCACTGAACTGGACAGGTACAAACACTGGGGTGACCGAGCCTTTTCTGTTGCTGCTCCCAGGCTCTGGAACAAACTCCCCACCGAAATGCGTCTTATCTCTGACCTGGGCCTTTTTAAATCTAAATTAAAAACATATTTATTTAGGATGGCTTTTAATACCCAGTAGTGCAGTGACACATTTTATTGTTTTTATCATTGGTATTATTTTATTCTATTTTAATGTTTTTATTGTTTTTATTTTTTACTATGTATTGTAAAGCACTTTGGTTCCCCGAAAGGGTTGTTGTAAAGGGCTGTATAAATAAAGCACATTTACATTTATAGGCAGTCTTCCCATAGCAAAACCTTTTCAAGCATGTGGAAGTTATGAGAGATTAAAGAAGCAAAATAGTCTGATTTGTACAAGGCCAAGATACAGTATTGGGCTGAAAAATTCAAAAATGTGGGTAATTGAACATATTTCATGCCCATTGTTTAAATCTAATAATAGCTCACACCAGGAATATCTTTCAGCAATAAATTCACATTACTGGACTGTGTCAGCACTGAGAAAAAGCAGTGGAGGAGAACAGACTCATCCATGGCTGTTAAGCAAAGCACAAACCACTGCTTTGTTATTTCAGTGAGGTTCCATTTTCAGTTGACTGGACAGATTGTTCAGCTGCTTTTTCATGAAGCAGCAGTCAATTATAAATTAAAGCATGTTGTGTTAGATGTGACACAACAAGAGCCATGGCAACAAGATGCCATGGCTCTTTATTAGCCTCTTGCCCATATTATTATGTGTTTGATATACTGTTGGTGGCAAACTGCTGATATTCCTTCATGAATGTATGCAGGGCCAGCACAGGTCTATTTAAAGCCCTCAAGAGTTTGATAACTGCATCACAGCATTCTAGATGAAGTCACTGCATTGATGTAGAGAACATATCCGTGCATTATATAAATCCCAGTTCACCTCTTGGTAAACTTTAATGGGCTTTGTGAAACAATTTGTCGCAGCTTGCATGTATTAATCACTTATTTATTATGGAATTAGATTTGTGCCAATAGAAACAAACAAAACTTCTTAAATGTCAAACAAAAATAGGAATTTGAGAGAACATAAAACAAATTTCAAACATAAAACTTGCAATCAAATAATTTGTCAAATAGAGTAAAGTATTGGTCTTTTACTCTTCTAATAATGCATTATGTTTACGGTTCCCTCTGCTTCTCTCTCTCCACTCAGACTTTTGCGCTGACTCTCAGCTTTGCGGTCTCTCTGCAGCTCTGGTCCGATTTTCCACGACAGTCCAATTTTATGCACGTTCTTGAGTGCCTTGTCTCAGTGCCTCTTTACACTCTGCTAACGGAGAGGAACAGTAGTTAACTTTAGTTACTAACATAAACTAACAACAGACTCCGGGCCTAATACAGAAGATGAAACATGAAATGAAGATGAGACCCTCATCTCTATTGGTGGCCTATATATATGGCTGTCAACAATTTCTTTATGTTTAACACTGCTGGACTGGATTCATTAGATTAGAAATGGAGATCACTAACATAAATGATCGGCTTCTAGCATAGAATCCGTTTAATATTATGTGAAATACCAATAGTCATTTCTACAATAATATCACAGTATCAATATTGAGGTATTTTTACCCCCATCCTAGTATCTAAAAAGGGCATTTGAGGAGATTTCAAAATATTGAAATATAGTAGATATACGCCGATCAGCCACAACATTAAAACCACTGACAGATGATCTGAATAACATCGATCATCTCATCACAATGCGATGTTCTGCTGGGAAACCTTGGGTGCTGCCATTCATGTGAATGCCACTTGACACGCACCACCCATCCAAACACTGTTGTGGACCAAGTACACCCCCTCATCACAACAACACTACCTGATGGCAGTGGCCCCCAGCAGAACAATGTGCCTGACACACCGCTAACACTGCTCAAGAACAGCTCGAGGAACACAAAGGGCCCAAGGAGTTGACCAGGCCTCCAAATTCCCTAGATCTCAATCTGATAGAGCATCTGTAAAGCGTAAGTTATGCTTCCACGTTGACACAACGCAAGGGGGCTTACGGACCCATTACATCCTTGCGGACCCCCCTTGTGTCCACCGCAAGGGCCTGACGTGCACCTCCCAAAAATCCTAGGCGTGCGTCGACGCGACGCAAACACCAACGCAGCGGCATTGGCTGTGATTGGTCCGCTAACTACATCCGCTGGAGAACGCTTTTCCGGTTTCCACTCATTTTCTTCTTATTATTAGTTTTTATATATATATATATATATATATATATATATATATATATATATATATATATATATAACCCTATTTTCTAGGGGTGTAACGAGACATGTATTTGTATTGAACAGCTTCGGTACAGGACGTTCGGTTCGGTACAGGGCTGTGCACGGGTGAGTTGCGTGTGTTTATTTTCCGCCTGCAGCTACACGTGCAGCCCGTTTACGTCATGGCTAACGCTAGCGAGAAACCAGCAGAGCTTAAAGACCCTCACTTGACGGAGAAAGCCAAGTAGATAAAACGAGGGCAGTGTGCCGACATTGGTCAGCTGAGATCGGGTATGTTTCCGGTGTGACAGTTTAACTGGTGTTAATTTTAACTGGTGAGGGTCCCAGGTGTGCTGGAGGTGTGGTCTGAGAATCCCGTCAGGAGAGGGGTCCTCGGCCATGTCCGCTAACCAGTAAAAACATTCCGATCGCCCTGCTCATCGATCCAAGTCATGTATATGTATATTCATTTTGACGTGGCTTGAACACTACTATTTTACACGGAGATGTCGGGGTCTGCGACCTGCAAACCACTGTTCGACGAGCGCTACACAGCACACAGTGACAGTGTAGGTGACTGTGTCGATGCCTGTCCAAAAAAACGCGACTGTCAATAAATCGTCCAAAAGTGCATGTTGTCGTCCTTATATCTTCGTAATGAAAGCCTGTACTCACAAATAACTCATGGGTGGAGTCAATGTGGACAAGTTGATCTTTCTGGTAAAAATTATGAAGGTTGAGTAAAACTGAACAGGGCTACATGCTGGAACTGTTAGTGCTGCACTTTACTTGTGGAAAAGTTTTGTTAAAAGCCTTTAACAAGCTGTGAGGAATTAATTTTTATAATGTTTCATATATTTTTTGTTTGAGAATATTTTATTTATTGGAAAGCTTATTTTATATATATTTTGTTTATTTGAGAATAATTTATTTAACTTATTATCTTGCAGCACTTTAAAACAATATTCTATTTTTTTAAATTTTATTTTCACATTTTGTATCATGTTACAATAAATTGCTGGTTTACAAAAGTTCCGAATAAACAACAAGCAAATTTATGTTTGCATTTTGTTCCCATACTGTACCGAAAATTAACCGAACCGTGACCTCAAAACCGAGGTACGTATCGAACCGTGATTTTTGTGTATCGTTACACCCCTACTATTTTCCCTTTAACTATACCACAAGCATGGCTAAAACTTGGCATTAAACAGCTTTTGAATCTGTTTTGAACAGACGTGAAAATATTCTACCACTTATAGGCAAATTTGAGTGAGATTTGGCATTAAACTGAACTAACAAGACATTTCTATTGAAACCCCATTGTTTCTTGATAGGAACTGTCTATATAATTACCTTTTGACTTGTACTAAGTTAAAATACAGCAAGTTATTTAATATCAGGTTATGTAGATAATCATACAATGTGTTTACACCTTCTGTGGTAATGTGGCTACTGTAAAATTATGTAGACTGTAGATGCAGCACTGACTGACAGCATAGTGTAACTACAGTTTTTCCTTAGAACACAAATGTGTCTAAATTTTCGAAGTAGTCAAATTCAGCTGTGGAAAGCAACTAAATTAGACTGATGGAGAAAACCTAGTGTCACTTTTTGTTTGTATTTACTGACATTATCTGACAGTTCATTGAACTTCTTATTGTCGTTTGTATTAGTTAGCCCATGTATTTGCCTAGTGTAGCAATCATTTTGAAATGTATGTTCTCTAAAGCAGACTGAATTATATTTTTAATTGTATGAATATAATTAGGCAGAATAATTGATACACCTGAGAATAAAAATTAAGTACTTAATTCTAGTTCTTACTCTAATTCTTGTATTATTATGATTTGAGTGAGAATATCTATCGATAATGCAAAAACAAGTGGCAAAGGAGGACAGCCCTGTCGTAAAATAAAATATAGATTTAGATAAAAGCACCAATTTAACTTGAGGGTATTTTGATTGTGTTTATATCCATTTCTTTTACATTTTTGGATGCACTCTGTGACATATAGGTTAAAAGAATATACCACAAGAGGATTTCACTAACACATGTTCTGTCATTTCTTTTGCCAGGGAGAATTTCAGAAATTAGGTGGGGTCATAAGAGACAATGAGACGGTAACAGATATCAAGCCTGGGCCTGTTGTGACAGTGTCAACCTCTGCCGGTTTTTATCAAGCCAAGAGTGTGGTGATCACCGCTGGACCCTGGGCTAACAAACTGCTGGCCCACACTGGATTACAGCTGCCACTTGAGGTATTCAAATTCTTTGTGTTCCACATCCAATCAATTGTTCTTTTGATAAACTCAGGATTAATTTAGGTGCACTATTAGAATTCTGGAGTTCAGTATACAGTTGGGATTAAAAGTTTACATACACTTGTAAAGAAAAGGTGTATCATGGCAGTCTTCACTTCCAATTATTTCTACAACTGTCATTTTTCTGTGCTGGAAAGAGAGGAACACATCCTACTTTGTCACAAAAAACTTTCATGAAGTTGGCTTCAAATTCAAATTTATCTTGGATCTTCTGAAAATGTGACCAAATCTGCTGGCTCAAAATCAGAAATACGTTATTGATCCCCAAGGGGAAATTGCTTGTGTTACAACTGCTCCCATTCAAAGTCCCAGAAATATGCAGAAAAAAGTGTAAATAAAAAAATAATGATAATGATAAAAACCATATATAAGAGAACACCATAAAAACGGAACAAAATTACAAGACATGTAAATTCTACTAGAATATATCCATATATACAGTGTAATAAAAAATGCTACAGTTGGAATATGTGTTGTTGCACATTGTTTGTCTTAATTATTGCACATTAGAGAGAAACAAAGCGTCCAGAGTCTTCCTATTGACTCAGAGTGCCTGACACTCAGAGCGAGGAGTTGAACAGTTTGATGGCCACAGGCAGGAATGATTTCTTGTGGCGCTCTGTGCTGCATCTTGGTGGGATCAGTCTAGTACTGAATGTAGTCCTGTGGCTGACCACCATGTCATGGAGTGGATGGGAGCTATTGTCCAAAATGACATGTAACTTGGACAGCCCCCTCCTCTCTGACACCACCATCAGAGAGTACAGCTCCACTGCCACAACGTAACTGGTCTTGCGGCTCAGTCTGTTCAGTCTTTTGGCGTCCGCTACCCTCAGCCTGCTGCCCCAGCACATAACAGCATAGAGGATAGCACTGGCTACCACAGACTCATAATCCTGAGCATAGTCCGGCAGATGTTGAAGGACCTCAACCATCTCAGGAAATAGAGACGACTCTGTCCTTTCCTGTAGAGGGCGTTAGGGTTCTTTACCCAGTCCAGATATATATATATATATATATATATATATATATATATATATATATATATATATATATTAGGGCCGGGACTTTAACGCGTTAATTAGGATTAATTAATTACAACGCGTTAACGCGTTAAAAAAAATTACGCATTTTAATCGTACTTATTTTTGCACCGCGGGAAGTTTCAGGCGGACCGATTATACTGGAGCACCAACTAGCGTTCATGACTTCAAACAACAACAAACCACAGTGAACATGAACGAAGAAGCTGATGAGACCGCTTTGGTTGGCCCCGTGGAAATTTAGTTTTAAAAAACGAACGGATGTAGCGTCGATAAGAGCATGGTTGTGTGCAAGCTATGCAACAAGGAATTCGCATATCACCGCAGCACATCGAGCCTCAAGTATCACCTCAATGCAAAACATATAGCAGCTAGCGTGGACATTAGCCCGACTATATATATCTATATCTATATATATATATATATATATATATATATATATAGATATATATATATATATAGATATAGATATAGATATAGATATAGATATATATAGATATAGATATAGATATAGATATATAGATATGAAATCCACAATGAATGATTTCATCTGTGGGTCCCAACAACAGGCTTTTCAACAGTATAAGATTTATTGCCAAGAATCATTGTAACAACAAAGAAATAATCTACCAAACACAAATTTCCTTACTTTTTGTGTTATGTTCATTTGAGCCAGCAGATTTGGTCACATTTTCAGAAGACCGATAATAAATTAATCACTGAAGCAAATTTCTTTGATGTTTATTGTGACAAATTAGTATGTGTTCCACTCATTCCATCACAGAAAAATGATAGCTGTAGAAATCATTGGAACGGAAGACTGCCATAATATGCATGTTCTTTACAAGTAGGGTTTCCTCTACATGTAATTGATTGTGGCGCACCGCCACGGCAAAATAAAAGCCGCCACACCTTCGGAGTAATGTTTTTTTGGTGTGTTTTTTTTTAAAATTGGTTTTAAGTTGTTTTATGTTTATATTAATGTAAATTATTGTATGAAATGTGATTTTGGCACAAAACAAGGTGTTTTTCATGAAATGTGACGCTACGCTGCAAATAGCTACCCTTATTTTGAAAAACCAACACAGGAGTCACCACCTGTCTGTCTGGCTGCAGCGTGCAAAAGACGAAGACAGTAGAGACAGCAGTCCGACGTGGAGGGAGAGAAAAGGGTGAAAGAAGCTAGGTTATATTTGATACAATTTTGTTCAAACCAGTAGCCCCTTTCACACAGGAGACACATTATCTCTGCAGCGGCCAATTCTCCACCGATGGTGATTCACACAGAGGAAGCAGCTCCGCATTAAAGACGAACTGACGTGAATTCACACAGAAATCCGGCGCTGCGTCATGATGATGACTTCTGTGTGTTTTCAAGGTGTTTCCCCGGTGTCCCCCCTGTCAATCTAAACCCGCGGACAGTTTATAATCATATGGATGCTGTTATAATGTGTAGTGATTGACATCCTGACCCACCAAACATCCTGGAAAGTGACAAAGTTAAGTTTTTCACTCTAGATTACATAATTAAATAATCACCATCAGTAAACTGGACGCTGTCTGACTCGCGGGGACGGAGGCTGTCTTCCAGGGGAAAGTTCACTGAAGTCTCGGTCTGGAGGTCTGACAGTCGCGGTGATTTATTTTCATCACAAACACTCAGTGAGTTAAAGTTTTTCGCTGGTGACAGACGCTGTTTTTCTGGCGTAAATGTGTCGGTCAGACAGACGGGAGGACAGACGCTTCTCCACGTACAACTGTGGTATTTCTTTCCTCACATAAGTTGCCAAAGACAGTTGCAGTTCCTACGTTACTATTGTTTGGTCCTGTAACGTTGCTTTGTGGGACATTTCTCTGTATTTAGTTGAGTGAAGGATCTGTGTAGTTAACCAACCGTCTGATCAACACGATCTCGATAAGCGAAGCAGGCTGATCCATTCACACTGGTTCGGTTCGCCAATAATGCGGCCCTGATGCTACCTCCAGAGGCGGATCAGCGCCGGAGCGAAATTTCACCCCTCGCCGCATCTGAGAGATTCACACTGAGACGGAGGTGGGGAATTGGTGCACTGAAGCCGCACCCAAACACCAGTGTGAATGGGGCTAGTGAAAACGACCCTAATATATAGATGGATTAGGCTACAGAAAAAATCCTGAGTTGGGATAAATGTGTTATTGATTGGTTAATACAGGATACGCATTATTTTTTTTGATTTTATGTTTGTACCACTGACACTTGTTAAAGAGAGACTACTTTAGGCCTAATAAAGCATGTCGAGTCTTTGGTTATACAGTCGAGAGAGATATTCTTTTGTTGTAGATTCATTTTTAACTGTAAAACTTAATTTTCTATTGATAGAGGAAACCTGTTACGTTTCAGATACACATTTGCTTAGGTAATGCCCAGGTAATTTTCTGCCATGACTCTTTTCTGTTTTTGTTTGTTTTTGTCAAACTATGTAGAGGTGCAAGGCTCTGGCTCTTTGTAGCACTCATTCCGTAAATCATTACATCTAAAACCCAATTCCCAATAAGTTGTGCTTTGTGTAAAACTTAAAAGCAGAATGCAAGCATTTCCAAATGAAAAGTATTAAGTCTTGCTGAGCCCATCTAGTAATATTATTTATACAATCATGTGTTTCACAAAGAGGTGAACCATAATTTGCTGTTATATTTCAATAATAATTAAAGCCGCAAGCAGCAATGAATGGGCCCTCGCAGTCCATGCGTGTCAGCGAGTACTGGCATCGCGGTGTGCAGCAGTTATGGCCTGCTGCCTGCAGCGTGCTGAATGCATGGGCTGCTGCAATCATGGGCTGCTACAGGCAAGATGAAAGATACCCAGAAGTTAGAAGAAGATGAATCAAGTGAGAATCCTGAAAAAGGAGGCTTTTGTTGTGGGTAATGTGCCTCTTTTGGTTGAGACAAAGTATGCAAAGTACTCCACCCCAAACTCCACCCCACCTTGTTTCACTCTACTTTGGCATTTTTGGGCGATTTTTCGCTAAGTGCAAAAGGTGACACCTAAATTGACAATATCTGACTTCCTGTTGGGTTTGGGTTACTGGTCCAATAGGATTTTTTCTGGATCTGGTCATGATAGACATGCTTGTTGATTTTCGCACATATCGGTGAAACATGCCAGTGAAGTGATTTTTTGGTTATTTTGCGATAAAAGTGCCCCCTTGAGGCCAAGTTGCACAGACTTGTGCACAGTGCCTTAGGGACCCATGGGGAAGTAGGAACCTGAGTTTTATGCCATTCAGATATACCAATGTGGAGATATGCAACACTTCCTGTTGTGACCAAAATCTACAGGAAGTTGTTATTTAATAACTTGAGTATTGTTTGGAATATCAAAGTTCTTTTGATACCTTGTTGTTACGAGGGTCCACAGATACAACATGCAAATTTTGGTGCAAATCAGTCAAATCGCATGGGAGGAGTTCCAAAAAGTAGGTTTGCTACATTTCGTGAATTTGCAAAAAAAACAGTGGGCGGAAATGGGCGTGGCCTATAGGGGAGACCGGGGATGGTTGTAACAAGGGGATGGTTGTAACAGCATCACTTTCACCAATAAGAGATGTCATTAGAGTTCATGTGTTACCACTCCCTCCCTGACCTTGCACATGGATTTGCATGTCTGTGGAAAGAAGTGTGTGGGCTTTAAAGCCAAAAAAGAAAAAATCAGGTCAGAAACTAATCTTTTGGACCAAGTTTATATTTTGGTTAGTACTGACACTGTTGAAGTTTGAATTATGAAACTTCTATTGGATTGAAGAGTAGGTTCTAAGCTAAAATATGAGTCATTTCATCAACACTAATTTTAAGCTATCATGCTAGTACAGCTAGCTAAACAATGGCTGACAGGGGTGGGGATGGTTGTAACACCTTCCAAAAAAATGTTACAACCATCCCCGTAAGGGCATCTCATATATTTTCTCTATCCTACTGCTCTATCCGCTGGGTGCGGAAAACGAATAGGGGTGTGTCTGCACATGTACTCAAAGCTGCATCAGATGAAGTGAGGCAGGGAAAGACAGTCCGGTCAGTTGCTAAAGACTACTCCATCTGCCATGTGACACCGAGCAGATACTGCAAGAAACTGCAAAACCTCAGAGAACAAGGGACAAGAAAGCAACCCAGTGTTGGCTATTCACATCACTGTGAATCTGATTCTGATTAGACAGATAACACATACAGATAAACACACTCACATCAATGTTTTATCATTTGTGTGCATGGTTGTTGTTTCTTGAAGTGGCAAACATCTTCCTTGAATTATGTTTGTGAATTGGGAGCTGTTTCTGACCTCCCACTGCAGTTTTCTGTTCTCATGAGTAGTCCATTCATATGTATTATTGAATATTTTTTCAAATAATGTTCTTAGAGTCTTAGGATCAATGCCACTGAGGATGTTTTTCATTTACCCATCAGTGATAAGTTCTTTTTGGTCTTAGTAAATCACTGGAAGATGTTTATATGGAGGCATATTTTGTGGTGTGGTCTCAGTTTTTAGTTCTTTAATCTTATTGTTACAATTTACCCCGGGTTGTGTTACAACCTACCCCGGTAGTGGGGTAGGTTGTAACAGCGGCACTCCTTGCATTTGACATTAAATAATTATTTCTGTGATATAGTTGGAGGAGTTGGAGGCATTTCTATTTGTAGAGGACAAATGTCAAAATTTGAGAGCCCAACCATGAACACTCTGCAAGTAATAGGAGCTGAGACAAAAAGTGTTACAACCATCCCCGGTCTCCGCTACCATGACATTCAACACAATTCAGGGAACGTGTAGATAGAAGGTTTTTGAATGTGTGACAAACTATATGGGATGTATAAGCTGAAACACACTTTCCTTCATTATAGTGCCACCTTGTGGTGAAAGTTCACGATGATGATAGAGAAATTTTTCACGAAGCCTAATGTGTTTGCCAAATAAAATCACTTTTTCATCCATGTTCAGGCAGTGAAAAATGGGATCATTTGGGACAAAGAAAATAAAATAGAATAATAATAATCCCTAGAAAAACAATAGGGACCTTGCAGGTCATGACCTGCTCAGGCCCTAATAATCAGGTGGCATTAAGACTACAGCGCTCAAATTAAAACAGACTTCACAAAGTGCTCCATGAAGGTGAAGTAAAATCTGTATAAACACAGGTAAATAAAATGATGGGAAACGGGATGATGCCTCCGATCTAGAGGCATAATTTCATTGTAAATCCCTGTATAACTGCAAGAAGTTACAGTATACACAGTGAAACATTCCATCACACACATACAGTATATTTATTCTACACTACACTGTATCATATTTGCCTTGCTCTGGAAAACCTGCGTATGCATAGTCTGAAGTATGCCTGAGGTGTTTTTATAAATTCCAGTTCGTGTGCACATGCTTTTTTTTTTTTTTTTTTATTGTTGTTTTTTTGTCAGTGACGCCCTTACAATAATTTTTGATCTCCTTAACAAAGACTCTGCTGTAAAGTCTACTCCCGGCACCATCAGTAATCACAGAGGATTTGAGCAAAATCCTGCTGAGAGTGAATATAAATAAGGCTGCTGGTCCAGATAATATGCCCGGCTGTGTACTAAAAACATGAGCCAATCAGCTAGCCGTTTTTTTCTTCTGACAGTTTTAAAAACTCAGTCTCACAGGAGGCTGCTCCTTCCTGACAGTCATCATCGTTCCTGTACCTAAAACGTCTCCTGTGTCTAGTTTTAATGACTCCCGCCCTGTGGCTCTCACCCCACACTGATGAAGTTTTTGAGAAACTGGTTCTCCTGCACATCAGAGACAACAACAACATCCCTGCCAACCTGGACCCTCACCCGGATGCTTTCAGAACCAACCACAGAGGATGCCGTATCTACTGCTCTTTGCTCAGTCTTCATACACCTTGAGAATAAGAACAGCTACATCAGAATGATGTTTGTTGATTTCAGTACAGCATTCAATCCTACCCATGAAGCTAATTGGAAAATTTAACACTGGGCTCGAGTACCACACTCACACACAATGCGTATTGGACTCAACACCAGAGCCCCTCGGCTGTGTGTTCAGCCCCTTCTCTTTACACTGTACCCCCATGACTGCACTCCAATAGAACATGACGACACCACCAAACAATGATGAGAGTTCATATCTGGAGGAAATCAACAATCTTTCACTGTGGTGCACAGACAACAATCTGCTGTTCAATGTCAGCAAAACCAAGGAGCTGATTGATGACTTTTGATGAAAAGGAGGCAAAGACACACACCCCTGTCTTGATTAGTGGAGCTTAGGTGGAGAAAGTGAACAGTTTTAGGTTCCTCGGAAATACCATCACACACCACCCAGGTTAAAAAGCACAAAAAAGGGGCTACATCCTATGGAAACTTAGGAGGGCTAAATTACGGAGCCAAATTCTGATAACCATTTACAGAGGAGCAATAGAAAACATCCTGACTAGCAACGTCACAAACTGGCGTGTTTCATGAACAGGAAGGCTCCGCAGCAAGTGATTGAAGCCACCGAGAACATCATCTACAGAGCATCAGTGATAAAGGTGAAGTGAGATGTCTACACAGAGCCCAAAGGATAGTAAAAGACACCCGCCCCAGCCACAGTCTGTTCACCCTGCTGCCATCTGGCAAAAGATACAGAAGTATCTGCTGCCATACCACCAGTGTATGGAGTAGCTTCATTCCTCAGGCTGTGAGACTCCTTAGTTCATTATCAACAACTAAAATAGGTTGTTTTGTTTTTATTTGTTGCATAAAAGTTTTTGAAACCTAGTAAATAAGTAAATTTACCTTGTACCTTGTAAAAATCAGGCCCCAGTAGAATCAGCCACACATTTCACATAAGACCATGTACTGTATGTTATCAGATTATGTCTGTGACTTCAACGTATTCCCCTCTGTCCAAGTTCAACTCTCTTTTCAGCACTGGGTGAAATCTTGCTGTGCCGACCCTTTAAATTGGCTGCCTTAAGACACCACAGAAACAAAAGCATTACTCCTCCATATTTAACTGGCTAAGAGGCCTTAGTCAGCAAGGCAGTCTTTTCCATCGTGCAATATGCCACACAGCCTGAAAAGAGAAGGTGATGGGAAAACAAGCAGACAGCTGTAAGAGTGGAGAATTGGAGTTCATATTAGAATTGCATTATTCAGGATAGTAGCAGGCTGGGGGGCCGAAGGAATGCCATGCCTGAGTGAGCTAGTAGAAAAGCACAGGCTCTGAGGTCTTTGAATCACCACAGCACTTATGTCTGAATTTTTATGGACCCTGGAAATGAGTGCACGGCCAGTTAGTTTATTACATTGAAGGCCTCTGAACAATGTGTCCTTACTCTTGCCACCTTGGGATGGCTGTCATTAGTAAAACCACATGTGCATTTCATTAAATTAGAATCCTCAAATCACCACTACAAAGCTCTTTTGCAATTGCAATTTTATTAAGGATTAGAAGGATGGAGTAGGTGGTGTTTTGTTTGGGATATTTTAACATGCATAACAGGCCAAAATCTGACTGAAGTAACACTTTCACCAATGACTAGGCATGTGGAATTCATATTTCATAAGTTTAGGGGATATTTATGGCCCCTGATGGTCTGTTTGAACACAAAACCCTAAAAAATGAATTTGCAGATTTACTGGTAGAGGTGGGCAATATGACCTACAATTTATATCACAGTATTTTTTGGTTGTTTTTCTTTTGGAGGGATGACATTATGTCACTGTATTACAAAAATAAAAAAATTCTATGATACTCCTCAAACATGAGCTACCTCCTTTCACTCTATTGCCAATGTATGGGAACAGAGGGAAAAAAAAGATGATAAAACAAAACGGATGTATTCATTGGCTACCAATAGGGGAAAAAAAGGAGGAGGAGTAACCCAGGACAATTTGGGTTAATTAGTAAATGTAATGTGTTGCAGTCCCATACAACGAGTGGAATTAGAAATCTCTCTCTCTCTATATTTTTTTTATATATACATAATATATATATATATACACACACACACATATATATATATAAGTGTTCAGTGAGCAATTAAATTATTTACAAATGTACAGTGCAATATATATAAATTATGGAAATATACAATGTAAGGTGAAATAGTTGTATGTTATTAATGAAATGTGAATGAGTAACAATTTGAGTCCGGTCATCAGAGGGAGGAGTTGTAGAGTTTAATGGCCACAGGCAGGATTGACTTCCTGTGGCGCTCAGTGCTGCATCTGGGAGCAATTAGTCTCTCGCTGAAGGTGCTCCTCTGTTTGACCAGAGCGTTGTGGAGAGGGTGAGAGCCGTACTGCAGTATCGCCTGCAATTTTGACAGCATCCTCTTATCAGACACTGCTGTCAAAGTGTCCAGCTCCACCCCCACAATGTCACTGGCCTTCCTGATCAGCTTGTTGAGTATGTTGGCATCTGCTGCTCTCAGTCTGCTGACCCAGCACACAACAGCAAACAGAATAGCACTGGCCACCACAGACTCATAGAAAATCCGTAGCATAGTCCGGCAGATGTTAAAGGAGCGGAGCCTCCTCAGAAAATAGAGGCAGCTCTGTCCCTTCTTGTTAAGGACTTCTGGACTTCGTCCAGTCCAGTTCATTGTCGATGAACACCCCCAGATATTTGTAATGTTCAACAATGTCCACGTTATGCCACAGGATGGAAACTGGGGTCACTGGTGTCCTGGTTCTCCTAAGATCCACCACCAGCTCTTTGGTTTTAGTTGTGTTGAGCTGCAGGTGGTTCGGCTCACACCATGTAACAAAGTTTTCCACCACAGCCCTGTATTCAGCCTCCTCACCCTTACTGATACATCCAACGATAGCAGAGTCATCAGAAAACTTCTGAAGATGGCAAGACTCTGTCTGGTAGCTGAAGTCCGTGGTGTAAAGGGTGAAGAGGAAAGGAGAGAGGACAGTCCCTTGTGGGGCCCCGGTGTTGCTGACCACTGCATCTGACACACAGTGCCGCAAGTGCATGTACTGTGGTTGGCCAGTGAAGTAATCCACAATCCAGGACACAAGGGGGGGATCCACTAGCATCGCTGTTAGCTTGTCACCCAGTAGAGCAGGCCTGACAGTATTGAAAGCACTGGAGAAGTCAAAGAACGTGACCCTGACAGTGCTCCCCGGCGTGTCCAGGTGGGCGTAGGCACGGTTCAGCAGGTAGATGATGGCATCCTCAACTCCAATCCGGGGCTAGTAGGCGAACTGTAGGGGATCCAGGTGTGGCCTGACCATAGGCCTCAGCTGCTCCAGGACGAGTCTCTCCAGGGTCTTCATGATATGTGACGTCAGTGCCACCGGTCGGTAGTCAGAGAGACCGCTGGGCTGCGGCGTCTTTGGCACTGGAACAAGACAGGACGTCTTCCAAATCACAGGGACCCTCTGGAGGCTCAGGCTCATGTTGAAGACACGGTGAAGCACTCCACAGAGCTGTTCGGCGCAGGTTCTGAGAACCTGTGGGCTGACACCGTCAGGGCCTGCAGCCTTACCGGCAGGGAGTTTGCTCAGCTGTCTCCTAACATGAAGCGGTGTAAACAGTGCAGGTCCGGGAGGGGGAGAGTTGGAATCCATAGTGAGAGGAGGGCTGGTAGCATGGGAGCCAGGTGAGGTGTGAGGAGTGGGGGATGGGTGTGAGGGGCTCATAAAGTAGGATGAGGTGCTATCAGGAGGAGGAGGGGTGGTCAGAAGCAGTGGTGGTTGGAGACAGTCAACAGGAGAGCCAGCAGGGGCCAGGGCTACAGTATCAAACCTGTTGAAGAACAGATTTAACTCATTAGCCCTAACCACACTACCATCAGGTCCACTGCTAGTTGGTCTAAACCCAGTGATGGTCCTCATACCACTCCAGACCTCCCTCATGTTATTCTGCTGGAGTTTCCTCTCCAGATTCCTTCTGTAGCCGTCCTTAGCCTCTTTGATTTTAGCATTCAGGTCCCTCTGAATGTCCCTAAGCTCCTCCCTGTTGCCACCTCTGAAGGCCCTCTTCTTCTGGTTGAGTGTGGCTTTGATGTCTTTTGTTACCCAAGGCTTGTTATTTGGGTAACAACACACAGTCCTTGCTGGGACAATGCCATCCACACAGAAATTGATGCAGTCTGTGATGCACTCAGTAAGCCCTTCAATGTCCTCTCCATGTGGCTCACAGAGCACATTCCAGTCAGTTGCCTCAAAACAGCCCTGTAGTGCCTCATGGCAGTCCTCTGACCATGTCCTCACTGTCTTTGTGGTCACAGGCAGCCTCTTCACTAGAGGCACGTAGCAGGGGGTGAGAAGCATCAAGTTGTGATCTGATCTTCCCAGCGGGGGGAGGGTCGTGGAGGTGTATGCGTCCTTTACATTAGCATACAGCAGGTCGAGGGTCTTCTCCTCTCTGGTTTTACAGGTCACATACTGGATGAATTTCGGCAGTGTTTTTGTAATGGAGACATGGTTGAAGTCACCCGAGATTATAATGAGAGCACTCGGGTGTGCAGTGTGTAGTCCGGCTATTGTCGAGTGGATGACGTCACATGCCGACGTCGGGTTAGCGGACGGGGGAATATACACAGCCACTAAATTAGCATGTGAGAATTCACGGGGTAAATAGTAAGGACGAAGACCACAGCTAACAGTTCAATATCCGGGCTGCAGATGTACAGTGAGATATATTTTACTGCCTTTTATCCAGGCCCAGTGCCTCATTTGCCAAAGCCTTACCCTCAATTGAAAGAGCATGGCGGGGAGAAAGAAGACACAATAAGTCAGGAAATAACGACCCAGTGTACTGAAGTCTGTGTAACTGGAGAGAATGTATGTAATCTTAGATGACCAGAGCAACTGGTCCATTGCCAAGACAGAGTTCTTTGAGATGGCCAGCATTCAAGGATCAACAAGCCCTTATACCTTGATGACCTGTGCAGGAATAGGAGTGGCAGGTAGAAGAGCATACAGCTACACTGTTGAGTCAGTTGATGGGAAAGTATACATTCCACTACCTACGCTGGTTGAGTGCAACGATGTGCCCAACAACCAGGAAGAAATCTCCACCACTGAAGTTGCACTTTATCAGAAACACTTGAGGTCAATTGCAGATAAAATACCACCTGTGGCTCGTAACACTAAAATACTTCTCCGGCTTGGATGAGAGATCCTGCAGGTTTACAAGGTGCACAGGCAGTTGAATGGTCCCCACAGTGCACTCTACATACAAAAGCTGGACCTTGGATGGTTGACCGTGGGTGTCGTGTGCCTGGGTCTTGCAGGGTCAAGGAGATAACTACAGCCTAAGAAGCAGTCACAGATAAATACCATGGGATCTAATGCAAACCATGCCAGTGAAAGCTATGACTGAAAACTGAGCCTCAGAGGAGCTGTCTTCTGCCAAGATATAATGACAACCAGCTCGCACCTTCAATTGAGGAGAAGACCTTCTTGGAGATGACAGAGAAGGAATTGTCAAGGACGATAACAACAGCTGGGTTGCTTCACTCCCATTTCGGAACCCAAGACGTCTCCTCCCCAATAAAAGAGACTATGCCTACAAGCAATTGATGTCACTCAGACGCACCCTCGACAAGAAATCAGATATGAAAGATCATTACATCGAGTTTATGCAGAAACCATTCGACAACAACCATGCAGAGCAAGGACCACCTCTTTAAGAAGATCAAGAATGCTTGTATCTGCCAACATTTGGTGTGTATCCCCACAAAGCCTGGGCAGATTCGGAGCGCACAGGTTGATGGGGTGTTACTCAATGATGTGCTTTTGTCGGGACCTGATCTGAATAACAGCTAGCTGGGGTCCTTCTCAGATTCTGCAAAGAACCAGTAGCTCTCACTGCAGAGATCCAGCAGATGTACTACAGCTTTATAGTGCAAGAGAATGGTTCTTGTGGTTTTCGTGAAAGCATACCTCAACAATGATATTGTCAATTTCCACACAAGAATCCACGTGTTTGGCAACAGTCCCTCACCAGCTGTGGCTATGTTTGGCTTGAGTAAGGCAGCAAGAGATGGAGAGAACAAATATGGCAGAGATGTGTGGCAGTTCATAGAAAGAAAATCCTACATGGATGACGCTGTTATGTCTTTCCCTATGGAAACTGAAGTCATCGATGTATTGCAAAGAGCCTGCAGGGCATTCACACTCTCCAACATCAAACTTCATAAGATTGCTTCTCTACATTCTATGCCCAAAGCAGAGAGCTACATGTCTTCTCAGATGCCTTGGTTAAGGCAATAGCAGTGGTTGCTTACCTGGAAACTGTGCAAGAGAATGGCAACTGTGAGACTGGATTTGTCTTTGGAAAGACAAAGTTGGCCCTCTTTCCTGACCTCACCATACCTAAGTTAGAACTTGGCTGTGGAAGTAGCTGATCTCATTGTGGACGAACTTGACCTGTAGCTGGACAGAATAAGATTCTACACAGACAGCAAGGTGGTGAATAACCGTGTGCAGCGTATCAGGCAGTCAAGCCGACAAGGCCAGTGGAGCTATGTTTTGACACAGATCAACCCTGCAGATCATAGCAAACCTACGGTCACTGCAGGTCATCTCTCGAGCAGAACTACATTGTCTGGCCCTGCTTTCCTGCTGGAGCCAAAGGGGCCACAAGAAGAACAACAACCATTATTTGGACTAATCAGTCCAGAGTCAGATGTTGAGGTCCATTCAAAGGTGACCACTCTGTCAACTCAATTTTGATGAATCTGCTAGGTTCATAGCGTACATTGAGTACTGTCACCAAGGCACACTTGAATTCTCCACATTAGTCACAGCTTTACCAAGTTAACAGGAGATGTCAACTGTCATGGCTGGCATATCTTCAAGAAAGGGTTTACAGAGAAAGACCTGACACAAGCAGAGCACATGGTAATCAGATATGTGCAGCATGAGGTGTAAACAGCTGCAATGTAACTATATAATAGTCTGTTGATGACCACATCAAACCTCTATGTACTGTTATCAAAGCCAAACATCACAGTATTATACATAATAAAGCACAGCCTGTGTACTCCACAGAGAAATAGTTTATCAGCACAAATGGGACATGGACCAAATAGCAAAACTGCCTATTAACACACTTATGTATGACTTTTAAATCAAAAACTGAACACCCCAGGCCATACATTGGTTAAATTTACCCATCACATATAGTTGAGCCCAATCATTTCTAGATACAAATAAGATGGCCAATGTGAGCATCACATATGGGAAAAAAACAGCCTATAAACAACACATACAAGGACATACAAGCATTTTGAAGACTATCAAAAATAAGCCAGGCTGCCTACAAGTGATTCAGTCCTTATCAACACCCATCACATGCAACACAGTTTTAACCATTAACTGGGAAAAGCCCTTACCTTAAAACAAAGGGTGTTTCTCATCTCTGAGTTAAAGTTAGTGACATTTATGATACTGAGCTGCCACAATTTGATGGTGATGACAGAAATTGCTTGCATGCCATTGAAGTGAATTAGTAAAGAACCCCCCTTATACACAAATATACATCAATAATAGTATAATTTTACTCATTATCCGGATGTTGAAGATACAGGAAAATAGAAATTCATGGCAAAAAAGTCAAATTTTAGAGATTTCCCAAAATTTCACAAATCATGTTTTCAGTGGAGCTCATGTCTTATTAAAAGGGGCAAGCTCTCCCATAGTATGGTCATTCATAAGGTCTTTACTGACAGGCAAATTGCTGGGAATTTGTCTGGGACTAATAGTTTTCCTTGTTTCATTACTGTAGGTGGTGAAGATCAATGTGTGCTACTGGCGAGAGAAAGTTCTGGGATCATACAATGTGAAGCAGCGCTTTCCCTGCTTCTTGCTGACTGAGGGCGAGGAGTCTAATGAACACATCTACGGCCTCCCATCTAATGAGTACCCAGGCCTGGTTAAGGTATGTCACGATACTGGACCCTCCAGTGTGTAGAGGAAGGAAACTCTAGATTCATATCACTCACTCAAATTTTTATTGTTATATAAAGTAGACTTCAAATCATTTATTTTTTGATTTCATCTGTTTGATTTTCTACTTGATCAATTCGGCATTATTATTCAGCATTTGTTCTAAATCAATGTTGTGTTTGCACTGAAGCAACCTGCTTTTTTATCATATTAAGCTACGGGAACACAACAAAGTACTGCTTATCAAATAATATGATTTTTTGTAGAACTATTGCATCCCTGTTCAAAATGTGCCTGTTCAATTGCTTGGTGTCTGGTATTGGTCATTGCAGCTTCATGGGGAACCTCTTAACCAAACCCAATGTTTCCTGGGTTTGCTGTTTCACAATAATAGCTTTTCAATAAATAGAGGGGGATTGTGAAGGATTTATTGGAAATTAAAAAGACATGTTTATCACTTTATTAGCAGCGCTTTGTTAGCGGGTATTCCTCGACAATACAGGGGAGAGAGTATTTACAGCTGCTCCTTTGACCTTTACGCAACATAAGGTCATTATTAGTTAAAGACCTTCAAGTGGTTAGCCTTGTCGGCAGTGATGGTGAGTCACCATTACTTTTTTACAGTCCAGACCAGATTGGATTAACAGTTCTCAAAATATGCCAACCACAGGAAGAACGACTGACAGAGTTTTTTACTTTCTAGTGAGATACCACAGCATGAATTGATAATAATAATAAGTTGTAATTGTAAATATAAATATAAACAGAAGACAGTGTAACACAGGGAAATAAAGTAAGCAAAATCTAGATAATAAAACAAGGCTAAATCAGGTGTTAAATCATCTAAATCAGGTCAAGTGTGTTTTAGGCAGTGATTTAAAATGGAGCACTGAGTCAGCACACCTAATCTCTTCAGGCAGGGCATTCCATAGTTTGGGGGCTCTGACAGCATAGTCATGAGCATAGTCACCTTTAGTTTTGAGCCGTGATTTTGGAATTGATAAGAGTTTTGTCAGATGACTGCTAAGCAGTTGTGAAGGGTTTGGCAGGAGGTTTGGTCATTTGGTTTGATGAGAGGATATAGTTGTGTATCATTGGCATAGAAATGGAATTGAATTTTGTGTTGCCATATGATATGTCTAAAAATGACAATGCAATTTGTAAACTTGACCACAGGTAGAACAGCACTCGTCTGTGGATGAGATAGCTGATGTGGATCATTAAACAATTCAATTCAATTCAATTCAATTCAATTCAATTCAATTCAATTCAATCACCCAGGGGGAGCATGTATATGGAGAACAGAATGGGGCCTAGAATTGAGCAGTTTTGTGCTATGAAGCCAGATTGACAAAATGTAAACAGATTAATATTATTAAGATGTGTGATCAACTGATGGAAAACAACTTTTTCAATTAGCTTTGAGAGAATTGGGAGTTTTGAGATGCCTTTGTAGTTGTGGAGAACTGACTTCGGCTCCAGAGTCCTTCCGAGTAGTTGATGGTTGATGAAATTTTGCTCTTGTGTCTTTAACTTCAGCATTGTAATCCTTCAGGCGACTTTTAAGAATTTGGTGGAACACCTGTAATTTTGTGAATTTCTACTTGCGCTCAATTTGTCTGAGCTCTCTTATAAGCTTTTGAGTTCGCTCATTCAGGAGTTTTTGTTGGAAGGAAGGGCGCAAAGTTTAGTTGGTGCCACAGAGTCTTAGTCTAATGTCTTCCAATCGTAAAATGATTTTCCAAACCAACAGTCAGTAACAGTAGGTTTTTTTAACATACTTTGGCCGTGTTGCTTTTTACTAAAAATGCATAGTACGAAAAGTTTAAATTAAAAGCAATAAGAAGTGCCAATGCTCAATTCACTACATTCAAATGTTGATATAGACTTGCTTGATGGGAATTGACAGTTACAGTTTGCTTGGTATTATGTATCTGACAGTGACGTACGGTCAGGAGAGGCAGGGGAGGCAGAGCCTCACCTGTCATCATGGAAAAAATGGTTATATTTATCAAATGATTTGAACTATAAACTAATTTTCCATTTAACTTAAACAATTTGTATTGTTTTTTATTAAAAATCGCTGAATTTTCGCATTTCCGTTCAAATACAAGAAGAGACGCATGCTGAGGCAGCAGCAAGCTGAGCCTCACCTTGGATTGCGCAATCCCTCACAAACTGCGCTCTGCCATGCAGTGAGAGCGCATCACTGTCTCTCTGTATGTCGCCAATCAAATGTTTCAAACACTTTTAATATATGCCCCCTGACTTTCCATAGTTTAGCTGATGTATATAATATATGTGTGTAACCTGTTTCGTGTGCTCAGCGATCTTACAACGACAGTGAAGAGGCACTGGGGGAGGCAGGCAGTTCTCTTGCCTCAAGGTAGGGGGCACTCATGAGCCCAGAGATGCTTATGCTACTCTGCAGCTGCAGAGTAAGTGACAGCGAGCTAGCAGCAGTCTTAGAGTCCATGGTTACAATTAACGAGTCAAGTGCAGTGATAATGTTTTCCCCCTCTCGCCCCGCCTGGTTATACAATGGAGGAGTTTATATACAAGCTCAAACAATTTTCTACACTGGACTTTCAATCGAAACAGGAGGTAATAAATAAAGGAAGACCAACACCGCAGCCGAAAGGTTTGCTTCAAACTACGGGACAGAAGATTGCCACGGCAGTTGCCAGTGTCTACCTCACAGACACACACATACACATGCACAGCGGCAAGTCAGTGGTAGCTGCCTCACACAGCGGCAGCGGTTGAGACAGATGTTGAGAGATTAATTAAGAAAACCAAATTAATGCAGAAATCACGTAATGGAAATGCTACTGCCAGCGAGTCTAGTGCAACACTGACGACTGTTTTATAAAATAAAAATAAAAACAAATGCCCATAACAGCAGCAGTTGCCGTGACAGCCTTCGCTGTCAAATGGTGAATAATCTACTCTGTTGGGTTCATATATTTGTTAATCTGATTCTGATGGAGTCAGTGCCTCACCAGCCATGAACCTCGCTGCACGTCACTGGTATCTGACATCACTGTGTCTTCTTGCCCTGTTGTTACACTGTATTTTTTGTCTCAAACAGAACATAACTTACCACAGGAAGCAAATTAAATGGTACACTATTACTCATAGAAGAGAAGCAGGGGATGACAGAAATCTTCCCAGGTTTGAAAGGGATTTTTTGTATTTCATTCATTCAGAAGTCAGCTTTTTAAAAAAACCAACATGGCTCAGTTCAAAATTTAGTTTTGTTGGTGTTATTACCATTGCTGGGCAAATGACAAGCTAACCAAGCGATGACTACAACAGAGTGCGTCTTCTCATGCTCTTACCATAGTTATCTCTCTCTCCACAGCGTTGTGTCAATGGAGTCAAGAAGCGTCATGTTGTTTTTGGGACAGTTTACTTCAGGACTGTTAAAACTAAATACTGGCATCCCACAGTCTATGGTTAACACAGGTTAGCACAAGCTAAATTGCTTGGTTAGCAAGGTGCATCTGAAATGCTAACCTACCAGTGGAGTCGCCCCCTGCTGGCCATTAGAAACAATGCAGATTAAGCCCTAGCTTCACTTTTCAGACCCAGAGACTACGTCCACTTGTTTTTTAGGGTCTGTGATTTGGAGTGAACAGTCTTTTTCAAGTCCAAGTTTACAATGCCAAACTGCAATTTTAGAACACTAATATTGTTATTTTGAAGTCATTATTGTATACCTTTACCTTTATGCATAGGCTCACTGTCTTGCTGGTAATTAAATCTTCTCTCAAGTAGTTTATTTCTTGCAGACCATGTATTTGTAATGCATTTCCAATTAGATTGGGTCACTTTGTAGGAATCTGTTTTAAATTATGACATTGTCAAAAAAGCCAACAATCAAACTTCCAGGGGTGACTTTTTGTAGGCGCTATACAACATGTTGTACAATATATTTAAAATGTTGGTCGTTTTCATGTTTATGTATAATTTATTCATTTATTAATGGATTAATTAACATTTGGTATTTGATTTATATTGCGTAGTTGGTGATAAGGTATTGTCAGGAATGTTTATTAATGATTTATTTCATCCTGTCTATAGATGGCCATGGCCCTCACACCTATAGGGAAAACGCTGACTTTATAAACTGCTCACTAATCAGCCGAGAAAGATTTGGATGGAATGTTTCTGTAAAACATGATCTGCCCTGCGTCAACTTCAGATCAGTTGTGGGGGTTGTGCAGCGTTTGATGTCATCTGAAGGCACATCTCTATATTAGGCATTATGGTGGGGCAGCAGGAGCTCACAGCCTAATGGCACACCACATGCATAGAAGAGAGGGCGGGACAGATGGTGATTCCACGTCGCATTATTCACTCTGTGACACAGTCACTAGAACTACTGTATGCCCAATTTTTGGACTATTTGATATAGTTTACAGTGAAGAATATTAATTCTCTGTTTTTCTGTCTGTGTTTTTTTTTTTTTTTTTTACTGCATGGACCTGTTAGAAAGTTTTCTTAAATAGAAAATCTTGAAAACTTAAAACTGCAGTTCTTTTAATCCCTCAGCCTCCTCACTGTCCTTCTCGTCTCTGGGTGAGACTGTATGTTTGAGACCTGGCAGACAGTAGCACCACACAAAAGCAGCTTTGCAAGTTTTGAGTGTGTATATGACAGTCACTCCCACTTTACTCATTTAGATTTTAAGTTGGCAATAGGAGCCTAGATATGTCATGTAGCCATGTCAAACATCTAATTTTCTGCCATATTATTTAGCTTTACATTAAATATACCTGATTAATAATTTATAATTAATAATTTAATTAGAATAATTTGCTGTTGGATTCAAGATCTACAGCCCGTGTTTTGCACTTGGAAACTCTGGGTGTATTATAAGGAATACTTGGAAAAAGGCACAAATCAGCTTATCAAGCCATTTATTTGATAAATAAGTATACAATTGAGTCAATAAAAGATAGGTTTGGATTAATTTTCCAGTCTGTCATAATACAATGCCCACATGCTATGTATGTAAATTGAAGGAGTTAGTCAATTGGTCACTAATTGTTCCTCATGTATTCCCACAAAGAGGTTAATCGCTACTCCACTGACTGTATCTTTGGAAGACACCTGCTTTTATTAAGGTTACAGAAGACCCACATTAAATTTAAAACAGATGAGAGAAGCACATCCAGATATTTTGCACTTACTTTATGCCCCTGCCACTTTTTGGGTGAACACAACCCTTCTAATTTGACTGGAGATAAATGCAAATACTAAAGTCCAATTCAATAGCATAAAATAAGAATACCTTATTGTTTTGTTATTAAGACACATCTTTTTTTTTGGTAGTCTGTCCAATGTGACGTTATTGTGAACTAATTATATTGTGGTGAAGTGGAAACTGTCTATATTTTCATGGCTGTTTCATGGTAGTGTTTGTTACACAACCTTTTACCATGAGCCGAGACAGATGAAAACAGGTGGGTTTTAGCTCCACTTCCTACGTTGCTTTATGCTGTGTTTGAGGTTCATTATTGGAAGGTAGGTAGGTCAGCATAGTTGGTGTGAATTACTAACATTAAATTGCTCTTCCCTTTCGGTGGTCTTTCAGGAGGACAGACTTTTAAAACAAATTGCATTCTAAAAGCAGGTGTTTTATGGTAGGGCCATGTTTTTTGCCAGTAAAAACCGTAGTTATAATCATCTTTCCTGATTTGCTTGGATCTATAAGCGCAATCGTCACACATATCATTTACTCAGTAACAGTAATGTCATTAAGTGTTTACCACAGACGGACATTTATTGACTGGCCACAGTTTTCCACAGTTTTCTGCAGATGGCTTGAAGCCACAGATCTCTTCTTTTACTGCCCTTTGTTCTTTTGGGAAGTGAAGAACATCGATAACTGTTGTGCCGTCTCTCATCTATACATTTTTGGACCGGTGGGAGGTGGGGCATGGTCAACTAGAAGTATTTGTTTTATTTAATAACTGCTTTCTTGCACACTGAAATAAATGTTTTATTTTATATTTTTGTTTTAGATGTTTTTATATTCTTCTCTCACAGCTGTTGGCATGCACTGCATGTACACAGTGTGTCTTTATGTATTGATATGTGTTCTTGTTACCCTCCCTGCACAAGTTGTGGAAAAACAGTGGAAGTGGACATCAAGTAATGGGGAAGTTGCATCACTGATGTGCCTGTACTGTAGCGGACCAAAAGAAGATTTGCTGTTGACCCTGCTGACACAAAAACATTCTTGACCATACTCTTGTTTAACTTTTATTCTAAATATATGTATTGTATACATACTGTGTATTGTATTGTAAGCTGTCGACTTCTGAAATCTGAATCAGAACTTCATGTGTTTCTTAACTAAAAAAATATAGACTGATTTGGTTCTGTTTCACTTTAATAGGACTGATCCAAACAAACCTTACACAGCATGACACACCCTAATCTCTAAAATGAAGTAGTTGTAGTTGTTTTGAAAAAGCTGTCATGATTTGTATATAGTTGTATGGTGTTGCCAAGCATATAGTGTTTCATATAGAAGAAATATTGATGATTTCATTCTGTGTGCAGATATGCTACCACATGGGCAGTGCGGCAGACCCAGACCAGAGAGACATGCAGACAGACAGGTCTGATATTGACATCATTCAACGCTTTGTCGCACGCTGTTTACCTGGCCTGGTCCCTGAACCTGCTGTGGTGGAGAGCTGCTTGTATACGGTCCGTATCAACACTCAACATCAGTGTTCATAGTGGTCATTGGGCAATATCTGAACATTCAACAATTGGGTCACTGGCAATATATTTAATGAAACTATATTGATGAGCTAAAGAGGTGGGGGCTACATATAGTTTTACTCATTCACAGGAGATCCGAAACTTTGTATGCTTCTGTTTTGTTTAAAAAAGACATCACATAGTAACATAACATTTCCTATAATTCAGGAACATTTAGGAATTACATTAACAAATTTAGTCAAATTTTACACGGCAAAATTGCAAATCAAAATTAACAGAACTATGCATCTTCAGGGTTACTGTATTTCACAGTTTTTATTGTTTATTTCTTGCTTGTGTGAACTAAGAGCAAAAGTAAACTTTTTTCAACAGATTTGCAGATTAATTTCAAAGGACACTTAACACCATCTTGAAGAGCTCACCCTCAGCTATTCAACTTCACACCTTGCTACAGATAAAGACATATACTCCAGCTGTGACATCACTATTTGGTGTGGTTAGACTTGGTTTTCTTACCAAGATGTTCTCATACCAAAACAGTGGAATAGGTCAGTGATTCCCAAAACAACAAAAAACCATAACCATCCATCCTTGACCTCCTCCCTATGCTGACTGTTTCACTCTTCTATTACTTCACCTCACTTCCTCCTTTGTTTGCCATAATTATTACTATGGCCACTGAAGGTTGGCTTACGTTTAGAAACGTAAATATGGGTTGTAATAAGATGCTTTCATAGTCAAGCTACATGGCTGTTACAATTTCAGGGTAGGGTTACCCTGTGACAGAACTATTCTGACCACCTTGAGAATCAAAGTAGAAGCAACACCATGAAACAAGTATGGTTTTGGCTCTTGGTGCAGTGAACCATCAAAAATCACTTACATTTTTTTATGGCTCCAGGAGGCTTTTTTAATTCAATTTCTTTGTCGAGCACAGGACACAGGATTATCTAATCTTTCCTTACATATAGCTGCCTTTTTACATGAGGTATACGGGATGGAAACTCTTGAACAAATTTCCAAGCTCAGCAGGAGAAATCACTTTATTTTTTGCTCCATTACTTTCAAGACATACACAACACGTGTCAAAACAGCTTAGTGTCAGGTCCCAACACTATATGTAGACCAGATCAACTGTGGCTGGGTTCAATTTAGACTAAGTCATATTTACCCTGCTGAATTGAAAAGCTGCCCCTGATGGGTAATATGTTAAAGGCATTAACAGCCTTCTTCTTTTTGTGTGAAAATGAACATGAGTGCACTCCCTTTTCACTCCAGGAACTGATAAAGGGTTTGTTGCTCCATGTTATACTTTTCCAAAAATTACAACTGTATTTATCTTCACATGTGCACCAAAAATATGAAAATGTTTTGAATCCTGGCATACAATGTATGTCTTGCTCTTTCTTGAAGCGTCAGTGACAGGACTGCATCATCAACAACAGAGTTAATTAAACGTTCAAAGGTTTTACTGGGGTGTTAAACTGTTTATATGAAGTACATAGGTTGCTCTCTGTTCGTCTTTAATGTACTGTTGGATGTTACTCTGCAATGGCATTCTCAGGTGTTAGATTCTGTTTAGGCTATGTGTGCGTAGGGGCGGGGGGGTTGTGCAGCCGCTCTGCCCTCCAGCAACACAGCAAGCCACTTTTACCACGATCACATACCGAAGCTGTCGGAAAACACAATTTCTGTGACCTTGTCCAATGGCCCTGAAAATCGTGACAGTCATGCTTTCGTCACTCAGCGTTTTGTTCCATTACCAGTGATTCTAATAAGAGGACGGACAGTTGAATTGTGTTTCTACAGTTTAATTTAAAACTTGCCTTTTGTCAGAGGTCATTATGTATTCTACGATAGACTCTTTCATCCAGTTAAACCCATTTTTAAACGCATTTTCCACAAAGACTTTGACAAAAAACAGCTCTAAAGGCCACATGGATGTATGCAAAGAGAAAATGTGAGTCTTTGTCAAATGGTTACCAGGAGAATCTGCAATAGCTCATTTCATTGTTCATGTCGCCATGTGGTTGAATTAAGAGCCTGCTGAAAGAAAGGCTGTGGCACTCCTGAATAAATGTGGACAAGCTGCCCTGTTTCTACAAGTGCACTGGGCCAATTGATTATAGATCATAATCAGATATGGTAAAAAAGTATGTATTTCAAACCAGAAGGTTGTAATCAAGGTTTTAAACGTGATAGCATGGTCAGAGTCAGCATCTCCTACAGCCTGGAGCCTCTCATTTTAGTTGTAGGCTGCTGGTTCCTCATGCTTTGTTGTTTTGGTTTTTTTGCAGCTAACACCTGACCGTCATTTTGTGTTGGACTGCCACCCCACCTACAGCAACATTGTGATTGGAGCCGGATTCTCAGGTACAACACGTTACAACCAAATACAAACTGAACAGATATTACAAAATGATATTCATCAGCTTTGGAATTAAGGTTTCTTTAGTTCTCTAACCATCAGTAGAAGCTGAAGCCTTCCAGCTCTAAGAATCAATTTAGAACAGTTATATAGAGGCTGCATCAGAGCTCTACTCTAACATCAACCAGACAAAGTCTACAGCCATGCTAGAAAGTTTAGTGAGGCTGTACTGTACTACTCTACTGTACACTACTGCATAGCGGTGCTTTGCATTTATTGACAACATACTCATAATGACAATGCTAATATCCTGATGCATCAGAGCAAATGTTAACCATGTTCAGCATTATAGTTTAAGACAAAACTGCTGGACCAACCAATCGAAAAACCGACATTGCCATCAATAGAGCCATAACCCCAGTGTGGTTCAAAAGCAACTAAGGATATGTTTATGAAGTAGGATGAAAAGAAGTCCCCACAGCATTTCAGACACTGAACTAATGTACTTCTGATGTTCCTGCCACAGCTTGTTTAACCATGAAACCATGGTTGAGGCTAGACATCTGACTGAGGGACCATTTGTATCACCCGAGGTCCCACCCACTTTATAAAAACCATCATTAATAAATCAAAAATGTATAGTTAATTAAACTTAAGTTATTAGCTATTTCACTGTTAACAAAAAATAGAATGCGTTGTCACTCATGTTTTATGCAATTGTTTATTGTAAAGTTGCAACTGATGTTTATAATACTTTGTAAATGGTTAATAAATACTGTAGTCTATATCTATAAACACTATTTGAATGGCCATTATAAAGTTGTAACTAATGCTTCTAAACTTAACAATGCTTAATAAAAGGTTTATAAAGCATTTCATTGTTTTTTTAACAGCAAAATAACTATTAACTAAAGTAATGTACCATAACTTTACCATTTAGTGTTACCATTACGTTTTACCCTACGGTTTGTGTCATGTGATTTTGATATGAGTCATTCCAATGAATAAACTGAATCTTTTCTTTGAAGACCGGGGATTTCTCACCAACATAGAACTGGTGATAATCACAGACTGGTTCTTATTCTCATTTTTGATTAGTCTGTTATTCTTAAATATTTGTTACATCATGTGATTATATTGTTTTGTAGAACAAAAATGTATACCACATCTAAGGTGAAAGTAGGTGTATGACCTAAAATTTATTTCACTTTAGTTTTTATTTGTTTTTTGCATGATGGAATCATATTATGGTATTACAAAAATAAAAGGGATTCTCTATTCAAACAGATGCAACCACTTTTCACTGTATTGGGAGTGTAAGGAAACATACCTTAAGAAAAAGTGGATGTGTTTATTGGCTTCAAATAGGAATAAATATGAGGTATATGCTCACATGTGTTTTGGAGGAGTAGCCTACTGACACTGGCCGCATTTCCCAGATTTGCTCTTAGCACTTAAGAAGCTCTTAAGTGCTAAGAGCTTCTTAGGAACGCTCTTAAGAGCGCTGTGAAAGAAGGACGTGTTTCCCAGAGTCGTTCTTAGCTTAACTACTCACTCTTAACCCACTCTTAACAGCCTTCTTAGCGACCAAACGCTCAGTGCAGCCGCATCAGGGAAAGTTCTATCGGACACTCAAAGGAATACTAAAACCATGCGTAATGATCTCAAGAAAATTGAATTGAATGCAACTGGATTTGGTTTTTGTCTTGAAGACGTTTCACCTCTCATCCAAGAGGCTTCATCAGTTCCTGCTCGCTCGACAAGGTGAAACCTTCGAGACAAAAACCAAATCCAGTTGCATTCGATTCAATTTCCTTGAGATCATTACGCATGGTTTTAGTATTCCTTTGAGTGTCCGATAGAACTTTCCCTGAAGCGGCTGCACTGAGCGTTTGGTCGCTAAGAAGGCTGTGGATGAACGAGAATATTCACAGGCTCCATGCATAGTGATGAATGTGCGCTCATAGCGGCAGAACACTGACGCAAGAAAAATAATAGCATAAGAAGAAAAATAACGATATGAAAATAAAGAATTGCCCATGTGTTCCTGTAGCTACATAAATAAAATAAATCATCATTACTATCACTCGTTACGTTTTCACACACATTCGGCATCTGCATCTGAGTTTACAGTAGCTATAAAACCATCAACCACCCTGTGGTATTTCACAGATATGAGGGAAACTGACAGGTGTAGCTGAACTCAGCTGGAACCTCATCAAGAGAGTCTCCACCTGCTAGTCTATATAAAGGTGTTGCCGAAGCCCACGCGTGTGAGACACCATGGCTGCAATACAGCATATTCTCGCTGCTAACCAACAGCGTCGCCGTGCGCGAAGCCAGACGGTTTATAGAAATGCTTCTGTGCGGCAGCACTTCTCCCCACTCTATGTGCTGTCGGACCGGGCTGTCCAGGCCAAGTACCGGCTTCCCCGTGAGGAGATCCAACGCCTCGTCATGCTCATGTCACCACACATCCAGAGGGCAACCCGCTGCAGCTCCGCCCTCAGCCCGGAGGAGCAGCTCCGCCCTCAGCCCGGAGGTGCAGCTCCGCCCTCAGCCCGGAGGTGCAGCTCCGCCCTCAGCCCGGAGGTGCAGCTCCTGGCCGCGCTGCGTTTTTACGCAGTGGGGAGCTTCCTGGAGGTGGTGGGGGACGACCACAGGGTGTTGCGTGTGACTTAAGCGCTGATAAAGTGGTGGGTGATCGACTTGCCTGGCATCGATTGATTTATTTTCAGCACCACGGCGGTGGACAGCTCCCACTAAGAGCTTCTTCAGAAGCTTCTTTGGCGGGATCTTAAGAAGGCAGTTAAGGGGGCGTCTGGGAAACACCCCTATCTTAGCGCTCCTTCTTAGCCGAACCCTTCTTCAGAGCCTTCTTAAGTCCTTAAGAACGATCGAATCTGGGAAATGCGGCCATTGTAGGTTAATTAATGAATGTAATGTGATTCATTCTCGGAGTCATATAGGGGCTAGGGTTAGGCATCTCAGCAGCAGAAAACCCAAAGAATATTAATGTAAGTCCAATAGTTAGTGTACCACGGAGCTTGTCATCAAGTACATTTACATATAGCAGCGAGGATCATGTAGCAACAACAGAGCCAGCTTAATAGCACAAAACACAACATGAAAAAATACATTTCCCACATTCAACCTACTACTGTGGTTATTTCATCAGCCCTCAAATGCAGCTTATAGTTCACACAACTTCTCTTGACTGTCCCTTAGGACTAGATACTAGCGTTGAACCAGCATGCTACTATAGATGGAAAATGCCAAAACTTACAGATTCCATGTTTGAACTCAGTTACAATCAATCTTTGAGCTTGAGCTTTAAAGGGCATCCTGCTTTAAACAGTGCTGGCCCTGTTGAGGCAGCAGCCTAAGTACAATGTTTAAAGCACACATGTTTTCCAGTTGTTGTAAGTCTTCACTTCATTGGACGGTGGGAGTAAATATAGATGTATGTGTTGGTTTTTGTAAACAACAATGGAGAAATTGGGGATATGCTTTGTTTACTTTCACATGTTTGTGTCACCAAAAGTCTGCGTTAAGTGAGGGAAACGGTACTTACTGGATAGTTAACTTTAGTTCTAGAGTATCTCTAGCTGCATGTTATCACAGCCACAGGAAAGCACATTTTTAATGTACTATAACACATATGACGGAAGTACAATATTGTTAAATCCATGTTGTAGCAGAATGTGACACCAGTGACGTGATCAAAGTTCCCAGTCTATTCAATAACCTATATATATTTATATATTTCAGTCTGGACCATGTTAGCTCATCTCAGAATATTTTCTCAGATTTTGTGTTTAGATCCTCCTAAGAATTAGTGAAACGTGCTGTGAATCAATCTTACCTTCACATCCTTTATTAAAAGGCAAAATTCCATGGAGATATTCTTAAAAAACAAAACAAAACAGTGTCTGTGTTTTGAAGTCAATGGAGTCAAGTAGAAAATGTTGATGACAAGATGAAAATATCAACAGTCCGACAAGACAAAGAGCAGAAAGTAGTGTTTTTGGCACCTTATACCTTAGATGTGTGTTGACGAGCGGCAGCAAAACATTTTTTTTTTAAATGAATAAAAAAAGCAGCCAAATGATTCAGCATCACTTGTTCCATCCTCACCCAGGAAGAGCTCGGAGCCAAGCGGCACAGAGGAAAGTGTGTCACAAGCTGTGTATGTGTGTCTATGTCTGTGTCCCACACATGAAAGGCTCCAGAGGTGCGTAGGTAGAGAGTAGTCGCTGCAGAGAGAACCTTGTAAATAAAGGCCCCTTTACTTCAAGTCTATTTTAAATAAAGTTTCCCTGTTTAGTTAGTATATTTTTTCACATCTTAGAAGGATGCTTTTTCCTGATTCGCTCCCATTTTGATCTGCTGTTGATGCTGTTTTTTTAAAGAATTTTTTTGGCCTTTATTGATATCACAGCTGAAGATATGACAGGAAATGGGATGAGAGAGAGGGGGAGTGACACGCAGCAAAGGACCCCAGCGAGGACAAAGCCTCTGTTCATGGGATGCCCGCTCTACCAACTGAGCTAAACGGCACCCCGATGCTGTTAGCTTTTCATACAAACCTAATTCTCCTTCCATGTTGCTCCATGTTATACCGATTGAAATTGAGCTGTCCCAAATTTAAAAACAATCAGTCTGCTGCCTCTAATTTGTCTTTTCAAGGAATCAAGATCATTTATTTGTCATTTTACAACACAGGCCTCACAATGAAATGTAAGTTTCTAGTTTTTAGGGTTTTTTTACAGAGCTGGGCTAGCAGCATTTGTCCTCCTTTGTTTTTGCTAAGCCAGAAAAATAGTATCCCTGTCCTCTTTACTGAATGCACAGAGATGAAACCGATATCATCCTCTCATTCAAATCTGGGTAAAAATGCAATCTCTGACTGTTCCTTACAGTATTTGTTTACAGTACAGTGATCTATTTATGCAACATCAAGGTTTCACTGTGATTTTCCTTTTTTAGGAGACCACTGGTGACCACAGGGCTGGAAGCAGTCACATATAGGTCATATATGGCTATCAGCCATGCCTTAGCAATTATTTTCCTATTTTTCTTTCCTTCAACATTTACTAGCAAGCATTCAGTGTCGATGATAGTCAAATCAAGGTAAAGCAGCAAATGCAACTGAAAAAATACTGATACTGATAAACCAATATATAAGAGGATATCCTCGTGTTCTCAGGGTGTTCGGAGCTGCAGGATATCCACACAGTCTACCTGGACAAACCAAACCACGCACGTATTCTTGGGACATAGATCCTTAACTTTTAATGAGATGTTCTTGTCCACTGTGAAAGGTGAAAGCTTCTGTGCTTTGGGTCTACAGTCATGTTCTTCTCTAATTAACATGGCGGAGGCACCCAGAAGGCCGACTCGGCTCCACCTCTCTTCTCCTACACTTACCTTTACTGTCTATTGGCACGTTTCCACCTCATCGTGCAGTCATGTCCTTTACCTAATTATATCTGTAATTTATATCCTGCACACAGTGTTCTGCTTTCAGAGGAGCTTGCTGGGATAAATGGACTCAAAGCTTGAATGTTGGACAAATTAATTATATACTAATGAATTCGCAATAAGAGCCTCACGAGGAGTGAAGCTAAAAATGAACGTGTGACTTGGCTTTCACACCAAATGCACAAGTGCAACAATGTGCAAATTAAAGTTACTTTGTTCAATAGAGGGCATAGCAGCTCAGTACATAGCTGCTGTATGCGCTGCCTCAATTTCCTGCCGGGATATTTTGCTGTTGGGTGATACTCTACTTCACTAGTGCATATGGTGTGAAAGATGGGTCAGAGTGGCACCAGCGAATGAATGTTCTGTATTTTTGAATTTCTAGAAAGGAAAGGGCTCATTCCTGCCGAGCACGGTCATCTTCAGAGAATTTAATGGCACTTTTTTCCTAGTGGGCAGGCCAGGGGATCATCCTCTGTGAATGTCATGGCTATTTACTAGAAGCTTTCAAGATTTACTTTAAAATAAGTCATTTAATCATGGTTTACTCCTATAAATGGTTTAGTGGAGATGATGATTCAGCCATGTACATTATTATAAGTTTTGTTAGTTGATGAACAAACTTAATAACATAATGTGTGAAATGGCATACCCCCTCTTTTTCACTGGATGACTTGCAGGCTTTCATATTATCATAGAATTTAAGACAGTTCTGTGATTGATAGCTGAGTTGGTTCAGTAAGATGTTAACAACGCTATGATAGCACCTCTGTGAGGCTGAAGTCAGGCACAGTGCTTTGAGCTAAATGCATGCAAACATGCTCATAATGATTAATCTAACATGCTAAATTTTACATGTTCGCCGTCTTCATTTAGTATGTGAGCAGGCAAACATTGGTTAATTAGCACCAAACACAAAGTGCAGCTGAGGTTGCTGGCGATGCCATTAGTTTCTTAAGTATTAGGACATAAAGCAAAGTATTGGACTAACTGTAATGTTAACTTGATAGTGATGCTGTCATTGAATTACCTAAGCTGGTTCAGGTGGTCCTGAAGGGAACATATAAGGGATTATGTGTGACTGATTTAATCTAATTGTAGCCAAGACATTTTGCTCTGAACCAAAAAATTTAAATCTCACTGCAGCAATAAATAATAATTCAGTGGATCATCATAGCTAATGTGCTAATTCTGAGGACCATGAATGTCAATAACAAATTTCATGGGGATTCAATATTTCAAATATTTCTAATATGGATTGAATTTTTTTCTTTTGCAATACTAATAACAGATAGTAATTAAAGCTGCAAGCAGCGATGAACGGGCCGTCGCAGTCCACGCGCGTCTGCGAGTACTGCCGCCGCAGTATGCAGCAGTCGTGGCCTGCTGTGTGCTGCCTGCTGTGTGCTGCCTGCTGTGTGCTGCCTGCTGCGTGCTGCCTGCTGCGTGCTGCCTGCTGCCTGCTGCCTGCTGTGTGCTGCCTGCTGTGTGCTGCCTGCTGTGTGCTGCCTGCTGCCTGCTGTGTGCTGCCTGCTGTGTGCTGCCTGCTGTGTGCTGCCTGCTGCCTGCTGTGTGCTGCCTGCTGCCTGCTGCCTGCTGCTGCTGCTGCTGCCTGCTGTGTGCTGCCTGCTGCCTGCTGCTGCTGCTGCCTGCTGCCTGCTGCCTGCTGCTGCTGCTGCCTGCTGCCTGCTGTGTGCTGCCTGCTGCCTGCTGCCTGCTGCCTGCTGTGCTGCCTGCTGCCTGCTGCCTGCTGCCTGCTCCTGCTGCCTGCTGCCTGCTGCCTGCTGTCTGCTGCCTGCTGCCTGCTGCCTGCTGCCTGCTGTGTGCTGCCTGCTGCCTGCTGTGTGCTGCCTGCTGTGTGCTGCCTGCTGCCTGCTGCCTGCTGCGTGCTGCCTGCTGCCTGCTGCCTGCTGCCTGCTGCCTGCTGCCTGCTGCCTGCTGCCTGCTGCCTGCTGTGTGCTGCCTGCTGCGTGCTGCCTGCTGCCTGCTGCCTGCTGTGTGCTGAATGTGTTGGCTGTTGCCTGTGTGGGCTGCTACATGCGTGAGGAAAGAAGATAACTAGACGTTAGGAGGTCCTGCGATGTACATGCAAACCAAATCATGAGATGACTGCACTGTGTGACCCTTCAAAAGTGAACGCAGTCAACCTGTTCTTTGGTCATTTAGCGATAAAAGCTCCATCTATTGGCCGATTTGCACCAAATTTTGCACAAACCCTCATCAGGTCATGGAACACAATTAGCAAAATTTTAGTGGTAATGGGACTGTATTTGGTCAAGATATGCAAGACCATGTGTTTGACCACAATGTGCAGGAAATTGTTGTTTTATATTTTTGGAGTTTTTTGGATGATCACAATTCTTTTGATAACTTTTTGTCAGGATGGTCTACAGATGCTGCATGCAAAGTTTGGTGCAAATTGGTGAAATCGCCTAGGAGGAGTTCGAAAAAATAAGTTTTTCATTTTATGCGATTTAGCGAATGGAAATTTACCGCGAAAGTGTGCTTGGCCTACGTCACACAATTCGGCTCAATTAAGGGAACACATAGATATAAGTTTTAAAAATGCGTGACATATTATGTGGGAGTTGTTGGGCAAAAACGGTTTTGTCTTGATAACAGCGCCACCTGCTGGTCATTTTTGGTGTGTGAGTTACAGGGGCCAGTCTATACCACCCCTATTAATTTCATTGACATAAGTGTTATGGTGGGGGCAGAGTGCCAAATATTAATTTAGACTGCCACCAGATTCAGCACAATTCAGTGAACGCGTGGATATAAGGTTTTTTAATGTGCATTAAAGTATCTAGGAGTTATAGCCTAAAACACATTTTCCTTCATTATAGCGCCACCTAGAGGTGGAAACAATAGATTATAAAAAAAATTCGCCAGATGTGACTTATATTCCAAGTTTGGTGAGTTTTGGGGTATGTTCAGGCAGTGAAAAATGAGATCATTTGGGACAAAGAAAAAAAAATTATAATAATAATCTGTACAAAAACAATAGAGACCTCGCAGGTCTCCCTGCTTGGGCCCTAACAAGGCTCACCTGATGGCACCCAGGTGCAGCAGTTTGTCATGAGAGTGACAGCAGTGTGTGTTTGCTCTTATCCTCCTCCTTCAGTGTTTATCGGTGGATCAAAAACCAGCTCTAAAAAGTGCATAGCACCTCCTGCTGTTCTGGACTGTCAAGTCAATGAAAGTAATATGGCTTCATATTATCAGCTCAATTTATCAACTACAATTTCACCAAAATATAGTGGACATTTAATAAATATTTAAATTGGGAACCAAACTGGTAAATGTATCAATATGTCTATTGAATAATATAATATGACATAATATAAGAGTGAATATGTTATATAACCTCAGATGGATAGTGCAAACTAGCTGTGATGTTGTAAGTGGTTGGTTAAGCTTTCAGTCTTAATTTTGACCTAAATGATGCAATGAACGCCGGTAATTAAGGTAACTCTCCCCCATCTTCAATGTGGCATTATACTCAGATCACAATGTCTCTGGTGAACAACTTTAGTTTTTGATTATTCTGTTTATTTTGTCAGAGATAATTATTATCTCTACTATTTGCTCCTCCCAGCAGCACTATAGAAGCTCAGAGCCATAATAGAGAAGTTCACAGGGCTTCTCCCTACTACAGAAAAAAAACATGTGTTGCCCTCCTCCCCCTCCTTCATTACGTGCATTTGTCATCAAAGCCCAACACAAGTGCTTTAAAGCAAGTACTGGGGGGTTGCCATGGCTACAAAGTCACCCAGTGGGCTTGGTCATCTATTGAGGTTTTCCATTCTCCTTCTCTGGCAGGATGAAAATTCATGTGGCCAAACTGTCAGAGCCAAGCTTTTATGACTTCAAAGCTAGGCAGAATCCACAGGAGCTCCAAGACCTTTGTCAGATGGCAATGTGTTGCATTCCTCAAGCCCTGTTGACATTTACAATTTCCCCTTCAGACCTTAGCAACAAGGATGCTGCACATGAAAATAGATGCTCTCTCTTCTCACTCCTGGGCCTGAGCATGTAAAGCCATTACGCAGAGAAAGGACAAACCTCCCTTAATTTAATATTTTGTCCCAGTTCACTACAGTGAGTAGATGCTCAGTGACAGGCATCGCAGCAGCTTTGTCTGAGTCAGGTGATGGGTTTGAGCCCCACATGAGTGAATACATAAAAGAAGAGCAAAGGCCCACAGATGCAGGCTATTTACAGGCTAACTAAAAGGTGCAGGGCATGAATTTGCTCACATTAGGACATTGATAGAGAGGGAAAGAACAGCTACAGGAGGAAAATGGAGGAAGATGGAGGACCAGCTGCAGCAGAGAAACGTCAGTGGAGACTGGAAAAGCCTTAAAACCATCTCAGGGCAGAGTAAACCAGACTCCCAGGCTGCAGCGGATCAGACATGGGTGAACAACACAACCTGAACCTATTCTTCAGTGGGTTTGACCAGACACCCACCCCTCCAGTCATCTCTGCTGCGCCCCCACCACCTCTTCCACCCCCCCCGTTTACTGCCCCATTCTCACCTCTACCTCCCTTTCCACTGCTTTCATGTTGCAGGCTGCCCCCCCTAACATTCACCCACCTCCCCCACCCTGCTCCAATGTGTCCCTCTCCGTTATCCAGGTGAGGAATCAGCTGAGGAAGATGAAAGCGAAGAAGGCTACGGCTCCAGACGGGATCAGCTTCAGGCTTCTCAAGTCCTGTGCAGACCAGCTGTGCAGGATTGTGGGGTATATCTTCAACATGAGCCTGAAGCTGGGAAAAGTGTTGCTGCTGTGGAAAACCTCCTGCATGGTACCAGTACCAAAGATCCTTCACCCAAAAGACTTCAACAGTTTACAGACCAGTTGCTCTCACTTCACATCTGATGAAGACCCTGGAACGGCTGGTCCTTGTCCATCTCCACCCTCTGGTGGGTCCTTTTATGGACCCACTCCAGTTTGCATATCAACCTGGCATTGGAGTGGACGATTCCATCATCTTCCTCCAGGACAGATCACTGTCTCACCTGGAGAAGCCTTGAAGGACTGTGAGGATCATGTTCTTTGATTTCTCCAGTGCTTTCAACAACATTCAGCCTGCACTTCTGGTGGACAAGCTGGAGCTCGCAGGGGTGGACCAACACTTCACATCCTGGATCCTCGACTACCTCACCAACCGGCCACAGTATGTGAGGACTTGGGACTGTGTGTCGGACACAGTTGTCTGCAGTACAGGGGCCCCACAGGGATCAGTCCTGGCCCCTTTCCTGTTCACCCTGTACACCGTAGACTTCTCCCACCAATCACCCCACAGACATCTACAAAAGTTCTCTGACGACTCTGCTGTCATCATCAGGGACGGTGACAACAGAGCCTAGAGAGAACTTATGAAGGAAATAAGAGGAATTCAACCAGGCGCTCAGGCAGAGATCAGTCCGTGGGTGCTCTTGGGGTTGGGAAAAATCAAATTAAGAAACAGCGGGTCCCAGGCACTCAAAAAAGTATCAAAAAAGGAGAAGGAATAGATAAAAAGCCTTTATTTAGTTATGGCTTAAATCATTAAAGAAGAGCCAACATGTTTCAACCACAAAGTGGTCTTCTTCAGGGCATTGAAAATTAACTTATGAAGGACTTTGTGGACTGGTGCCACAGCATCTCGGCAGCAGGCAGGAGGAGACTTGACAAACTTATCAAGAAGGCCAGCTCCATCCTGGGATGCCCTCTTGACCCAGTGCAGGAGGTGGGAGAGAGCAGGATGATGGATAAGCTGTCATTGCAGCTGGTGAAGGAGTCCCACCCCCTGCAGGTCACTTTCACAGCACTGGGCAGCTCCTTCAGTGATAGACTGATGCACCCCAAGTGTGTGAAGGAGAGGTACCGCAGGTCCAAGTGTGTGAAGGAGAGGTATTGCAGTTCCAAGTGTGTGAAGGAGAGGTATGTCAGGTCCAAGTGTGTGAAGGAGAGGTATCGCAGGTCCAAGTGTGTGAAGGAGAAGTATCGCAGGTCCAAGTGTGTGAAGGAGAGGTACCACAGGTCCAAGGGTGTGAAGGAGAGGTATCGCAGGTCCAAGTGTGTGAAGGAGAGGTACCGCAGGTCCAAGTGTGTGAAGGAGAGGTATCGCAGGTCCAAGTGTGTGAAGGAGAGGTATCACAGGTCCAAGTGTGTGAAGGAGAGGTATGTCAGGTCCAAGTGTGTGAAGGAGAGATATCACAGGTCCAAGTGTGTGAAGGAGAGGTATCACAGGTCCAAGTGTGTGAAGGAGAGGTATGTCAGGTCCAAGTGTGTGAAGGAGAGGTATGTCAGGTCCAAGTGTGTGACGGAGAGGTATCGCAGGTCCAACTGTGTGAAGGAGAGGTGTCGCAGGTCCAAGTGTGTGAAGGAGAGGTACCGCAGGTCCAAGTGTGTGAAGGAGAGGTACCACAGGTCCAAGTGTGTGAAGGAGAGGTATCACAGGTCCAAGTGTGTGAAGGAGAGGTATCACAGGTCCAAGTGTATGAAGGAGAGGTATCACAGGTCCAAGTGTGTGAAGGAGAGGTATCACAGGTCCAAGTGTGTGAAGGAGAGGTATGTCAGGTCCAAGTGTGTGAAGGAGAGGTATGTCAGGTCCAAGTGTGTGAAGGAGAGGTATCACAGGTCCAAGTGTGTGAAGGAGAGGTATGTCAGGTCCAAGTGTGTGAAGGAGAGGTATCGCAGGTCCAAGTGTGTGAAGGAGAGGTATGTCAGGTCCAAGTGTGTGAAGGAGAGGTATCACAGGTCCAAGTGTGTGAAGGAGAGGTATCACAGGTCCAAGTGTGTGAAGGAGAGGTATGTCAGGTCCAAGTGTGTGAAGGAGAGGTATGTCAGGTCCAAGTGTGTGAAGGAGAGGTATGTCAGGTCCAAGTGTGTGAAGGAGAGGTATGTCAGGTCCAAGTGTGTGAAGGAGAGGTATCACAGGTCCAAGTGTGTGAAGGAGAGGTATCACAGGTCCAAGTGTGTGAAGGAGAGGTATCGCAGGTCCAAGTGTGTGAAGGAGAGGTATCGTCAGGTCCAAGTGTGTGAAGGAGAGGTATCACAGGTCCAAGTGTGTGAAGGAGAGGTATCGCAGGTCCAAGTGTGTGAAGGAGAGGTATGTCAGGTCCAAGTGTGTGAAGGAGAGGTATCACAGGTCCAAGTGTGTGAAGGAGAGGTATCACAGGTCCAAGTGTGTGAAGGAGAGGTATCACAGGTCCAAGTGTGTGAAGGAGAGGTATCACAGGTCCAAGTGTGTGAAGGAGAGGTATCACAGGTCCAAGTGTGTGAAGGAGAGGTATCACAGGTCCAAGTGTGTGAAGGAGAGGTATCGTCAGGTCCAAGTGTGTGAAGGAGAGGTATCACAGGTCCAAGTGTGTGAAGGAGAGGTATCACAGGTCCAAGTGTGTGAAGGAGAGGTATCACAGGTCCAAGTGTGTGAAGGAGAGGTATCACAGGTCCAAGTGTGTGAAGGAGAGGTATCACAGGTCCAAGTGTGTGAAGGAGAGGTATCACAGGTCCAAGTGTGTGAAGGAGAGGTATGTCAGGTCCAAGTGTGTGAAGGAGAGGTATGTCAGGTCCAAGTGTGTGAAGGAGAGGTATCGCAGGTCCAAGTGTGTGAAGGAGAGGTATCGCAGGTCCAAGTGTGTGAAGGAGAGGTACCACAGGTCCAAGTGTGTGAAGGAGAGGTATCACAGGTCCAAGTGTGTGAAGGAGAGGTATCACAGGTCCAAGTGTGTGAAGGAGAGGTATCACAGGTCCAAGTGTGTGAAGGAGAGGTATGTCAGGTCCAAGTGTGTGAAGGAGAGGTATGTCAGGTCCAAGTGTGTGACGGAGAGGTATGTCAGGTCCAAGTGTGTGAAGGAGAGGTATGTCAGGTCCAAGTGTGTGAAGGAGAGGTATGTCAGGTCCAAGTGTGTGAAGGAGAGGTACCACAGGTCCAAGTGTGTGAAGGAGAGGTATCACAGGTCCAAGTGTGTGAAGGAGAGGTATCACAGGTCCAAGTGTGTGAAGGAGAGGTATCACAGGTCCAAGTGTGTGAAGGAGAGGTATCACAGGTCCAAGTGTGTGAAGGAGAGGTATCACAGGTCCAAGTGTGTGAAGGAGAGGTATCACAGGTCCAAGTGTGTGAAGGAGAGGTATGTCAGGTCCAAGTGTGTGAAGGAGAGGTATGTCAGGTCCAAGTGTGTGAAGGAGAGGTATCACAGGTCCAAGTGTGTGAAGGAGAGGTATCACAGGTCCAAGTGTGTGAAGGAGAGGTATGTCAGGTCCAAGTGTGTGAAGGAGAGGTATGTCAGGTCCAAGTGTGTGAAGGAGAGGTATCACAGGTCCAAGTGTGTGAAGGAGAGGTATCACAGGTCCAAGTGTGTGAAGGAGAGGTATCACAGGTCCAAGTGTGTGAAGGAGAGGTATGTCAGGTCCAAGTGTGTGAAGGAGAGGTATGTCAGGTCCAAGTGTGTGAAGGAGAGGTATCACAGGTCCAAGTGTGTGAAGGAGAGGTATCGCAGGTCCAAGTGTGTGAAGGAGAGGTATCACAGGTCCAAGTGTGTGAAGGAGAGGTATCACAGGTCCAAGTGTGTGAAGGAGAGGTATCACAGGTCCAAGTGTGTGAAGGAGAGGTATCACAGGTCCAAGTGTGTGAAGGAGAGGTATCGCAGGTCCAAGTGTGTGAAGGAGAGGTATCGCAGGTCCAAGTGTGTGAAGGAGAGGTATCACAGGTCCAAGTGTGTGAAGGAGAGGTATGTCAGGTCCAAGTGTGTGAAGGAGAGGTATGTCAGGTCCAAGTGTGTGAAGGAGAGGTATCGCAGGTCCAAGTGTGTGAAGGAGAGGTACCACAGGTCCAAGTGTGTGAAGGAGAGGTATCACATGTCCAAGTGTATGAAGGAGAGGTATGTCAGGTCCAAGTGTATGAAGGAGAGGTATGTCAGGTCCAAGTGTGTGAAGGAGAGGTATGTCAGGTCCAAGTGTGTGAAGGAGAGGTATGTCAGGTCCAAGTGTGTGAAGGAGAGGTATCACAGGTCCAAGTGTGTGAAGGAGAGGTATCACAGGTCCAAGTGTGTGAAGGAGAGGTATGTCAGGTCCAAGTGTGTGAAGGAGAGGTATGTCAGGTCCAAGTGTGTGAAGGAGAGGTATGTCAGGTCCAAGTGTGTGAAGGAGAGGTATGTCAGGTCCAAGTGTGTGAAGGAGAGGTATCACAGGTCCAAGTGTGTGAAGGAGAGGTATCACAGGTCCAAGTGTGTGAAGGAGAGGTATGTCAGGTCCAAGTGTGTGAAGGAGAGGTATCACAGGTCCAAGTGTGTGAAGGAGAGGTATGTCAGGTCCAAGTGTGTGAAGGAGAGGTATCACAGGTCCAAGTGTGTGAAGGAGAGGTATCACAGGTCCAAGTGTGTGAAGGAGAGGTATCGTCAGGTCCAAGTGTGTGAAGGAGAGGTACCACAGGTCCAAGTGTGTGAAGGAGAGGTATCACAGGTCCAAGTGTATGAAGGAGAGGTATCACAGGTCCAAGTGTGTGAAGGAGAGGTATCACAGGTCCAAGTGTGTGAAGGAGAGGTATCACAGGTCCAAGTGTGTGAAGGAGAGGTATGTCAGGTCCAAGTGTGTGAAGGAGAGGTATCACAGGTCCAAGTGTGTGAAGGAGAGGTATGTCAGGTCCAAGTGTGTGAAGGAGAGGTACCACAGGTCCAAGTGTGTGAAGGAGAGGTATCACAGGTCCAAGTGTGTGAAGGAGAGGTATCGCAGGTCCAAGTGTGTGAAGGAGAGGTATCGCAGGTCCAAGTGTATGAAGGAGAGGTATCACAGGTCCAAGTGTGTGAAGGAGAGGTATCACAGGTCCAAGTGTGTGAAGGAGAGGTATGTCAGGTCCAAGTGTGTGAAGGAGAGATATCACAGGTCCAAGTGTGTGAAGGAGAGGTATCACAGGTCCAAGTGTGTGAAGGAGAGGTATCACAGGTCCAAGTGTGTGAAGGAGAGGTATCACAGGTCCAAGTGTGTGAAGGAGAGGTACCACAGGTCCAAGTGTGTGAAGGAGAGGTATCACATGTCCAAGTGTATGAAGGAGAGGTATGTCAGGTCCAAGTGTATGAAGGAGAGGTATGTCAGGTCCAAGTGTGTGACGGAGAGGTATGTCAGGTCCAAGTGTGTGAAGGAGAGGTATGTCAGGTCCAAGTGTGTGAAGGAGAGGTATCACAGGTCCAAGTGTGTGAAGGAGAGGTATCACAGGTCCAAGTGTGTGAAGGAGAGGTATGTCAGGTCCAAGTGTGTGACGGAGAGGTATGTCAGGTCCAAGTGTGTGAAGGAGAGGTATGCACAGGTCCAAGTGTGTGAAGGAGAGGTATGTCAGGTCCAAGTGTGTGAAGGAGAGGTATCACAGGTCCAAGTGTGTGAAGGAGCGGTATCACAGGTCCAAGTGTATGAAGGAGAGGTATGTCAGGTCCAAGTGTGTGAAGGAGAGGTATCACAGGTCCAAGTGTGTGAAGGAGAGGTATGTCAGGTCCAAGTGTGTGAAGGAGAGATATCACAGGTCCAAGTGTGTGAAGGAGAGGTATCACAGGTCCAAGTGTGTGAAGGAGAGGTATGTCAGGTCCAAGTGTGTGAAGGAGAGGTACCACAGGTCCAAGTGTGTGAAGGAGAGGTATCACAGGTCCAAGTGTATGAAGGAGAGGTATCACAGGTCCAAGTGTGTGAAGGAGAGGTATCACAGGTCCAAGTGTGTGAAGGAGAGGTATGCACAGGTCCAAGTGTGTGAAGGAGAGGTATGCACAGGTCCAAGTGTGTGAAGGAGAGGTATCACAGGTCCAAGTGTGTGAAGGAGAGGTATGTCAGGTCCAAGTGTGTGAAGGAGAGGTATGTCAGGTCCAAGTGTGTGAAGGAGAGGTATCGCAGGTCCAAGTGTGTGAAGGAGAGGTATCGCAGGTCCAAGTGTGTGAAGGAGAGGTATCACAGGTCCAAGTGTGTGAAGGAGAGGTATCACAGGTCCAAGTGTGTGAAGGAGAGGTATCACAGGTCCAAGTGTGTGAAGGAGAGGTATCACAGGTCCAAGTGTGTGAAGGAGAGGTATGTCAGGTCCAAGTGTGTGAAGGAGAGGTATGTCAGGTCCAAGTGTGTGACGGAGAGGTATGTCAGGTCCAAGTGTGTGACGGAGAGGTATCGCAGGTCCAAGTGTATGAAGGAGAGGTATCACAGGTCCAAGTGTGTGAAGGAGAGGTATGTCAGGTCCAAGTGTGTGAAGGAGAGGTATGTCAGGTCCAAGCGTGTGAAGGAGAGGTATCACAGGTCCAAGTGTGTGAAGGAGAGGTATGTCAGGTCCAAGTGTGTGAAGGAGAGGTATCGCAGGTCCAAGTGTGTGAAGGAGAGGTATCGCAGGTCCAAGTGTGTGAAGGAGAGGTATCACAGGTCCAAGTGTGTGAAGGAGAGGTATCACAGGTCCAAGTGTGTGAAGGAGAGGTATGTCAGGTCCAAGTGTGTGAAGGAGAGGTATCACAGGTCCAAGTGTGTGAAGGAGAGGTATGTCAGGTCCAAGTGTGTGAAGGAGAGGTATCACAGGTCCAAGTGTGTGAAGGAGAGGTATCACAGGTCCAAGTGTGTGAAGGAGAGGTATGTCAGGTCCAAGTGTGTGAAGGAGAGGTATGTCAGGTCCAAGTGTGTGAAGGAGAGGTACCACAGGTCCAAGTGTGTGAAGGAGAGGTATCACAGGTCCAAGTGTGTGAAGGAGAGGTATCACAGGTCCAAGTGTGTGAAGGAGAGGTATCACAGGTCCAAGTGTGTGAAGGAGAGGTATCACAGGTCCAAGTGTGTGAAGGAGAGGTATGTCAGGTCCAAGTGTGTGAAGGAGAGGTATCACAGGTCCAAGTGTGTGAAGGAGAGGTATGTCAGGTCCAAGTGTGTGAAGGAGAGGTATGTCAGGTCCAAGTGTGTGAAGGAGAGGTATCACAGGTCCAAGTGTGTGAAGGAGAGGTATGTCAGGTCCAAGTGTGTGAAGGAGAGGTATGTCAGGTCCAAGTGTGTGAAGGAGAGGTATCACAGGTCCAAGTGTGTGAAGGAGAGGTATGTCAGGTCCAAGTGTGTGAAGGAGAGGTATGTCAGGTCCAAGTGTGTGAAGGAGAGGTATGTCAGGTCCAAGTGTGTGACGGAGAGGTACCACTGGTCCAAGTGTGTGAAGGAGAGGTACCACAGGTCCAAGTGTGTGAAGGAGAGGTATCTCAGGTCCAAGTGTGTGACGGAGAGGTATGTCAGGTCCAAGTGTGTGACGGAGAGGTATGTCAGGTCCAAGTGTGTGAAGGAGAGGTATGTCAGGTCCAAGTATGTGAAGGAGAGGTAACTCAGGTCCAAGTGTGTGAAGGATCCCAGGCCCTTCCTTCCTGCTGCTGTCAGACTCTACAATCAGCACTGCTCCTAGTAACATACATAACTCATTTCTCAGTCTTAGTTTGCACTATCTGGCCAATTTTTATAAATACCCATATTTATTATTATTTGTAAATCACAATTCACTGCCAAAGTGGTTATAATTCATGTTAATGTTAATTTTGTACAATATTATGTTCCATATGTATATATAGTGGAGCGGCTAAGTGATATAATCGTTCAGTTTATGATACAAGTGTGAAAATTGGCATGAGCAGTCTCCATGGGTCACTTGACAAGAAAATTGTCCGAGCCACTTGAAATTTGAAGATGGCGGCCATTTTTCAAGATGGCTGACATCTTAGTGGAGCAGTTAAGTGATATAGTGCTTTATTTGGTGATACAAGCATGAAAATTGGCATGAGCTGTCTCAAAGGGTCATTTGACAAGAAACCGCTCACAGCCAATTGAAATTTCAAGATGGAGGCCATTTTTTTCAAGATTACCACCACCTAAATGGAGCAGTTAAGCGATATAATTGTTTAGTTAGTGACATAAGCTTGCAAATTGGTATGAGCAGTCTCTAAGGGTTTCTTGACAAGAAAACACTCTCAGCCACTTTCAAGATGACCGTCCCCTGTATCCTCAATTTTCCGATAGAAGTGTATTGGGTTTTTTTATTAAGGATGATTTGGTGTCATTTTATTTTATATGTTTTAGATTATGCTAAAGAACAACTCTTAACGCATCAAAATACAGTTGTGTTGATTTGTTAATCATAGATAGATTAGACAAGAGTGAATATCTGCACTACCAGGGCACACTGGTGATATCTCACTGCTGTTAAACTCAGAGTGGGGTTCAATGCCAGCTAATTGTAAAGTTAGTATCCCAAATGCTGTCTAATCTACCCCAAAACAGTTAGATAGCCGCACCTGAATTGACAGGTTGTGCCAGCGTGGGAGAGCCGAGCCAAGGTTAATGGGGTTTTAGTTAACCGGATGGTGTACAGATCGCACGGGATATAAATGGCATTGGATGAACGATCGGACTAAGTGTAGGGTTAAGGCATGAACTTAGTTGTATCCCATACATCAAAGTGCTTGGTAAAAGGTGGTAAAAGGATAAACCCTCGGCCTCTGCCTATACATTTGCTGCAGACATGGCAGAAGCCATTATAACAGTTGAGAAAACAAACTGGGACAGATGTTTCATTTGTCAGCAGGACACCAAGGAAAAACTCATTCAGCCGAGTTTATTCAACAGAGAGCACGATCATACTGGTTATGATACCATTGCAAGAAATGTTCCATTATTTCATAAGATCAATGCTCTGCCTATCTTACTTAGTCCAACCTGACTAGATGAAGGTGATGGCATATGAAGCACATTGACAAGAAACAGAGCAAAATATCATTCAAGCTGTAAACTTATGTTCAACAACACAAAGCTTTCGAGGGCTGGGATCTTCTTGGCCTCTTGACATGGATATCTTTGGTATCTACAGTGTATAGGAGTTTATTGTATTCTATTTCTTACCTTTTAATTACATTGTTTATTTTTTTACTATTGTTATTGTTGTTGTTTTTTAAATTTTACTGTCCTTTGGCTGCTGTGGCAAAGAAATTTCCCCGTTTGTGTGACAATAAAGGAACACTGTTTCTGATTCTGATGTGACATGATTTGATGACCTTCGTATGTACTCTGCTCACTGCAATGCCTTCTCTTCTCCAGGTCATGGCTTCAAGTTTGGACCAATCATTGGCAAGCTTCTGTGTGAACTCAGCCTGGGAGAGATGCCCTCCTATGACCTCTCACCTTTCCGAATCCGGCGCTTCCTGGAAAAGACCAAATCAGCTTTATAGAGCTGGGACTGGATATTCAGAAAATCAGCTGATCATCAAGAAGTGTTCATTAATTGTAACTGTAGTATGATTTGAGATTGTAATGGTAATTTAGCCCCGAGTTGTTACTTAACTTAAGTAACAAGGTTACTTAACAAATAACTTAATAGCTAAGCCAGTTAATTCACCTCATTCGCATTGGCTTGCTGAGAGCAAGAGATGGTGAGATCTAATCCATTTCATATGTGTCTGCTAAATATGAAGCTACAGGACGTGATTAGCTTAGCTAAGCATAAAGACTGGAAGCACAAGGAAACAGTAGCTAGGCTGTGCTGGTAGTCTTAAAAAATCTGCCTACAAGCATATTTTTTTCAATTTTGCTAATTGACAAATCTCATTTGTTTAATCCATGCACAAACAGAAATGCAAATAAAACAACCATGAGATACATGCTCAAACTATGCCTCGTACAGATGTAGAACATAACACTACATGTCATTCTATACTATAGAATACTATACTATACTTTTTTTGTATGATTCGAATGAAGATACATATGTATAGTAGTGGCATTTAGAGATAGATTTTTTTTGTGTGTGTGGTATGAATGGTCTCATCTTATAACCACTTTCCCCAAAATGATGAACTGTTCCATCAATTGTCATGTATAAGGAGAAGGAGAAAACTTTTTCTCTAATGGGTATAGAGGACATCAGAGAAATCCGATTGCCCCTTCTCTTGGTGAAAGCTGTTTGCTTCTGCTTTCTATGCAACTGTGTTTAATCAACTTGTATGCATGTTTATGACAAAGAAATGATTGCTATGGCAGCAGGGCAAAAGGATAGGAGGGATCATTTCATGTGGCAATGTGAATTTGTATTCAAAATAATTAAATTTGAATTCTGATTAAAACCAAAATTGATACAAGGTAGCTACTACAAGTCAATGCCTTAGTTAGCTTTTGACTTTTACATCAAATAAGATGTGCTATTTCTACAAAGCAAGCGCTCTGTGCATGAAATGACTTGGCGTGATATCCTGTATATTTTGATTTGTTAAAATAACCTGGTTTCATGTGTTCATGCACATGTATTGAATCAAGTAAAATAAATAACAACCTGCAAAATAAGTCACCAAGTTGTTCCCCAAAGCAACAAGAATAATATGTAATGAACTTGGAATAAACTAATGCTGCCTTGATTTTGACAAAAGGAATCCGCATCAACAATTAGATTCTGACATCGTTGTGCAATTGTAAAATCGCCCATCTGTGACAAACAGCAATTAAAGAGGTTATAATCTTATTGGCTTGTATTATTTCATGCATCAGTAAATCTCTCTCACTCGCTGCCTTCCCAGCATTCACCATTTTGCCAACTAAGTACATGGTTAAAAAGACATCAGCCATTGGGCCATTTGTCTATGTGAAGCCAGCTGCGTGCTCAGGCTTCAGAGGTGGCCTTTTGCCTGGATCTATTTCCCAGTGTACCGGTAAACATTTTAATCACTAATCAGATGGCCTATTACAATGAATGCCAACCAAGGCCATCAGCAGGAATGGGAAAATTATGCAGCAAAGCGGCAGAGATCAGCCAGCCATTTGCTCCCTTGCCTCTTAGTGACTTCAGATGGATAGCAAAGGGCCATTATGCAAATTACAAGAATTAGAAGTACATTAAACATGCACATGCAAATATTCAACTACCAACAATCATCAAGCGGGGGTGAACTGAAACACCTCTCTGGAACAAGTCAAGCTTGTAAAAACCCAACAGCTCTGAAAAAAAAAAAAAAAAATTCAGCTGCACATGAACAATATTTGGGGGACTGGAGCTCAGTCAGTTCTCTAAGGTGCATAACTGGGAATGGCATCCAGGTCATGTATTGTGTTAGGGTACCAGTCCAGAATTCAAATTGTATGTAAGTAGCTAGTAGAAGCATTGCAAGCCAAATCACAACAGAAGTCATCTCCTGACACTTTTCATATGCAGCAGGTTGATACTGTAGATCCAAGTATTCCCCCATGAGCAAGCAGTTGGTGACAGCAGCAAGGAAAAACTGCCTTTTAACAGGCAGCAACCCCAAACTGAACCAGGCAATATGTGGGCAGCAGTCTACCTTGACTGGTTGGATTTAGAGAGAGACGGGGAACATGGCAACAGTAATGGAACTATAGGTCCATTTAACACGTGTTCTATAAAAAACACATTTTTCACTCGTTCGATCACACACACACATACACACACACACACACACACTTGCTTTGTGTCTGTTTCAGGCTAATAAACCCACGGTTGCAAATTCGCAAATTAATATGTGTGAACAGGGATAGCGTGTTAGTGTTAGCTAAGTTGGTAGTTTCAAGCTAGATGGGCTTGTTAAACTATGCAAGTCAATCAATCAATATTTATTTGTATAGCGCCAATTCACAAAAAAAAAAGTTATCTCATGACATTTTCTAGTTGGAGCAGGTCTAGACCATACAGTCAGCAGTGTTGCCAGATGTACGATAATGATTGTGTTTTTACGATCATTTGGCCCTCTGTACCATGTACTGTTTGAATTCATTTCCTGACATGATGAGGACAGCAAGATTTGGATCCTGCAGCTACATTACCTCTTTCCAGCCAATAATGCTTGGTGTAGGCCCTGCTGATGAACGTGATTCACAAGCACAGCTGTCGTTCTCTCTCTACTACTTCACCTGAAGGTTTGAACTTTCTCAGTAAGGTATGCTGTGTGCAAGACAAGGTGTTGAAAATGGTCAAGTCGCCCCAGTTATTTATTTAATTAGCTTACCTCATGGTCTTTATTGTTTCCATGCAGAATATGAACAGGCTTCCAGTCGGGCTGTCTTGTTATTTAATCTGAGGCTATGATCAAAATTGTTAGGCTGATGGAGCTAGTGCATCATCATACTTTAAAAGAAAATTATGTGGATGGATTTGTAAGCGTGTCAAAAATTAGTTTAAAATAATGTTTTGTAATATTACCTATGCCTATTTATTATGTTGGTTAGGACAATATAATACAGTAACTTTCAATCAAAATATGGTCATTTTAAGCCACTGATACGATAGTTCAACATTCCCTATCTGGCAATGGCAACCAGTGAACAAAATGGGAACAAAGTTCCCAGACGAGCCCCCAATTTATGTTACGCTCAGTCTAGGGAGCCGAGCCCAACATGAAAAACCAACACCCAACACAGTGTTAGTTCAGAGAAAAATACAATTTATTACAATCACACAACAGATAGAAAAGTGCAATATGTACAGTGAATAGATGCAGCATATACAAGTGACGAAGCGTGGCTTCAGGGTGAGCCCCGGCCTAAAACAGCAAACAAAACACCGATCTAAACTCTGGAGTCCGAAACTTCCTAATCCCTACAGAAAAGAAAAGAAACAAAAAGACAAGTGCTGATCCTAACTCCCTAACCTAATCGAAAAACAGGAGAAGACAGAAGTAAAGAAAAGGGCAGCTCACCCCTACTGCTTCCCTAACCACGAACACTCAGAGCACACGCACACTCACAAAACACTGTAACACTCAGGCCAACAAACACACTCTTAACAATTCAAACACCAATCTTTCACAGGACAATTTCACAGTTTCTGATCGAGGTAGATGCCTTAGCAATAGCGATCCACCCCATCGTCTGGCATCACCGGCTTTTGTAGTCCCCGCTTCCTGTAGTGGCCAAATCCCTCGCTGCCATGGAAGGGATGCCGAGCCAATGAGGCACAGGAGCCACACGATCTTTGGTGAAGAAGGAACGCTCACTCTGCGTGAAAGACAACACACACCCTAATATGAAATGACGGCAGAAGCCGTAACAGCCTGTCAACATCGTTGAGCTTGATTTTAGCCTTTCAGCAACCCATGGGTGATGTCGCAGTGGCTCTTTACGCTAGTTTAAACAGCCAATACAATCTATGCATTGAGTCAGTTTTGCTCACTGAAGTTCTCTAGATTAAAAATGCAGCTGTGCATCATGGGAAAGGGTTAAATGCTGAGCTCTAATGTAGCATTTGGGCAGTTTAAGGCATCATAACATGACGATTTTTACCTAAGTACCATTTATCACAATTGTACTTAAGTATATCTCAAGATGTATTCTTAACAGAGCAATCACAAAAGTCACATGAAAAAGTCCTGATAGTTTGAAGTTGTGTGAGAATGGAACAAAAGATGTGCAGCTGCAGAGAAGTTGTTGCTGATACATCTCCGTCAGGAGAACTACAGACATCATACATGTTCTCACTGTTTGTGTTCACTCACTGTGTCAGCAGGGATAGGGGGGTGCGGTTGCTCCCACACCAGGGGCCAAATGTTCAAACTCTGTTTATTCAGGTGTGGAAATCTGTACGCACAAAACAGGAAACATGCATACTCAGTTTTTTCGTCAGATTTGTAAAACCCTGTCTGTTCCCATGTGTCTTTTCCTTACACCTGTCAATCATCCTGAAATATCACGCACGTGTACTGACCATCCCCCAAATTCACTATAAATGGCTCTAAACACACCCCCAATTGCCTGGTTTGCATATAGAGGGCCAGAATGAAGTTTAGTGGTGAGGAGAAATGTCAGAAGCAAAGAAACACTTGAAGAACAGGAAGCACAATTTTAAGGACCGTGAACTTGAAGTAATGATGTAATGTAGCATGATCAAACTGACAGGAAAAGAGTATTATTTGGAGGCTTAGGTTCTGGCTTAAGCAACAAAATGAAGCAAGTGAAATGGTAAAAAGTGACAGAAGCGGTGAACGCTGTGATTTCATATCCACAGACTTTGGAGGAATTTTAAAAAAGTGGTCTGATTTCAAGAGAGAGGCCAAGAAGCGCGTATCTGCGCACAGTGGGCCTCATTCATGAAACGTGAGCAGAACGAATTTGTGTGTAAACCGTTTGCAGACGGAAATTTACGTGCATCTCCGCCTTCATCAATATTTTAGTAGCTCCGATCTTTTCGTAGCTACTAACAAAATCTCCACATGCTGCTGACCACACGTAGTGCTTGTGTACATTTAAGAACGCATATAAATAATGCTTGTCACTATTGGAAATTACAATTTTAATTCATATTGTCTCTGTTATGTACACAATAGGCAGATGCCTTTGAAACACGTGATATAAACATGACAAACGATTCAAAATATAACACATTTAGTTAAATTAGTTGGCAACTGGCAGGATTAAGATTCAGATTAAGCTCATAATTGTGAATTATCTATGTAAATCGACTCAATAGATTACGCGTTCTTTTCTATGGGAGATAGATCTTTGAGCCGCATCCTGCCTGCAGTTCTTAACGGTATTATTAAACTAATGCCAGAGTATATTAAATGTCTCTATGGCGCACAACGGCAGGTAGAAGTAATGCAGGGATTCAGTGCGATCGCAAACATGCCAGGTGTCATCGGTGCCATAGACTGCACACACGTACCCATCAAGGCTCTATCCGGTGATGCATTTGCTTCCATAAACCGGAAAAACTTTCATTCCGTGAATGTGCAACTGATCTGTGACACACTGGCTGTGTCCCAATTCAGGGTCTGCATCCTTCGGAGGCTGCATTTGAAGGCCAGTTACGTCACAACGGCGCGCGAAGGCTGTCCCATTTCAAAGGCTCCTTCAAATGCAGCCCACAAATGCGGCCTTCTTTCTCTCTTTTTGGAGGATGCACCGCTACTATCCTTCGTGGCCTCAAATATCCCAAGATTCTTTGCGCGCCCGAAAAAAAAAAGAAAGAAGAAGAAATTGGCGACATCAAGTGGCGCAGATCTCACATTTAAATGTAAGTATTGGGTTTATATTCGGTTTTTACTCATTTGAGCATTCAACGCCAGATATGTTAAACTTCAAGGGTAAAATCCGTGACGCTGGTAATGCTCAGCTTGATGCCTCTGGAAGTAAAGCCTTAAAAACCTTCACTTTCAAACAGTAGACGTTCAGAGGTTAACTTATATCTTATATCTTATTGTGACTGTTGAGATGTTATAGACTATTTTTACTTCATGGATATAAACGGAGCAAGATGAAAATGCAATAATAAATAATATATAATAAATAATAAATCGCCCATCTCTCAGTACTGATGTCACGTTTTGCAAATCGTTGCATCCCTGTGTTAATGTGAACTTGTGTGGACCTTTTCTCTTGCTTCTCTCTGTGTCCAGAACAGTCCTGGAAACAATGGGCCTGCAGGGGAAGGTCCAGCCCAGCAGGCCAGAAACAAGTGGGACCATTTAGAGAACAAGTACAAGGTGCAGGTTTGAATGATGATGTAGAAACTAAATCATGTTTTACCCATGCAAGTTAATTAAGACGTGATTGATTTCCACTGTCTTAGGTTTGTTAGGACAGAGGACTTCCACTGCCCCCCTGTCCTAACTGCCTCCATCCCTGAGGACACACCAGGGCCAAGTGCCGGCAGGTGACCAGGAGGAGGAGGAGGATGATGATGAGGAGGAGGAGGAGGAGGAGGAGGAGGAGGAGGAGGAGGAGGAGGAGGAGAACCAGCCAGGGCCGAGGAGAAAGAGGAGGAGGGAGGATGAAGGAGGACATGAGGCTGCGGAGGGAGGATGGAGAGGCTCTTCTCTCTGCTCCAGAGGACAGTCGTTACATTATTTCTGTTATTTAGTTAATTTATGAGTTCTTTTTAAATTATTTGTTCATAATTGTTCATTTTATATAATTCATGAAATAAAATATTGTTCTAGTGTTACATGTTGTCTATTCCATCCAGTATTTACAACTGAAATACAATTTATAACAGCAAACAGCATCAAGTGCTACTTTTCAGGGACAACAAGGGATTAATGTTTTCCTTTTATTATTAAGGTCTTAACATTTACAACTATTTACAAAATTACAGCATAAATAACTATTTAGGCTACAGATTATTATTAACTATTAACAAAAACAATGACAAAAATATTAAAACAGTAACAAATGATGTACAGTAACAGTGAGCAGGAGTCCCTGCAGTGCTGCTGGGCTGATGGGATGCCACAGTAAAGACCCTGGTGTCAGTGGGACATCATCTGGGTCGGTACTCAGGGTGTTTGGGGGTCTAGTCTCCACCGTCCACCACATCGTCCATCAACTGGGTTTGCAGGGCTGACTCGATCGACGGCTGCCATGTCACTAAATATTTCTTTAAGAAAGAGGCAAGAATTATAATGTCATAATAATAATAATAATAATTATAATGATAATAATAATAATAATGATAATAATAGCCTAATACATTATTACAACAAACAAAACTATCTGCCAAACACTTTCAAAAGGAATAATGCCTTTTAAATTAAAATAAAACCATATGTGGCGATCAACAGTTTATATGTCAGCATTAAGGTAATGTATCGGTAAGTTAATGACCCCTAACTGTTAGCTAGCTAATAATGATAATAACGATAACAGTAGGCCTACTGTGGGTTCAATAACAGGTTCACCTCTCCACGGTCCTCTCAACCGGAGATAAACCAGAGCCGCTTCTCCTCTTCTTCCACAAGGAGGAGGATTAAAAAGGAAATCAGGAATTCCTGGAGCTCAAACATATTTGACGGTCAAACTTTAGGCTACTCTTCTTGTCACTTTCGCGGACCTGGGCAGCATGAATAGTGACGTACAGGTAGGGGCAGGAACATCTGGTGACGCAACCAGGAAATGCTCCGGAGGCTAGACCGTCCCATTTAACAACGGTTGACGGGGCCTCGCAGGTCTCTCCGAAGGACCCAGCCTTCACAGACCGCGAAGGCTGGGTCCTTCGAAGGATGCAGACCCTGAATTGGGACATAGCCAATGTCTGATTGAGTTTGTGCACTACTTGATACATGACCACAGCATTTTGAAGGTAGTTGTAGTGAGTGAGTTTTCAAGAGATTAAAGCGATGATTTTTTTCTGGAGGATCTCTAGTTTTTTTATGTAAGTGGGAAATGTATTGCACCATATGACATTGCAGTAGTTTAAGTTAGGTTCAAACAGGGTTTTTGTACAGGGTAAGAAGTGCAGAAAGTGGAATGAAATGCCTCAACTTGAAAAACAGACTGACATATTTGGACAATTTTTTTAATAGATCATAAATGTGTTGTTTGAAGTTTAGAGATTCGTCAATTGAAATCCCCAGAAATTTGGAGCTAACTTTGGCAATGTTTTGTCCATTTATTTTAGGACAAATGTGATTAATGTCGGTTTGTTTTTTGTTGGGACAAAATATAATATAATTTGTTTTGCTAATATTTAGAGACAGTTTGTTGCATTTACACCAGGTGTCCACTTGTACAAGCTCACTGTTTATGATATGTTCAAGTTCTACAAGATATTTATGAGAAAGAAACATGTTGGTGTCATCATCAAAGAGTACTTTATGTGATACACACAAGGAGTGAGTAAGGTCATTTCTGTAAAGAATGAAGAGAAGTGGCCCCCTGGGGAACCCCATATTTAATGGGTTTGAGTGCTGATTTATTGTTGTGTACACAAACATATTGTTGTCTCCCAAATAAATAGCTACTGAACCAGTTGAGCGGTAGGCCCCTAATGACATAGTGTTGTAGTGTTGTAGTTTTGTGATTAAGATTTTGAGATCAATGGTGTCAAATGCTTTTGATAGGTCCAGAAAAATACAAATGCCATATAGTCACTGTTACGGGCCTTGGTCTGTGCTGTGTGTGTGTGTGTGTGTGTGTGTGTGTGTGTGTGTGTGTGTGTGGCTTGTGTTTTTCTTTCTCTTTCTTTCAGGTGCTGCCCCTTTTCTCCCTCCCCCCTCAACCAGCTGATTAGCTGATTGGGCATCAGCTGGTATTTAAACTGCGCCCATGTGCTCAACCCAGGGAGACGGTGTGTGTGTGTGTGTGTGGGCCCTCCAGCAGCCAGTGGGTTGTTTGGCGTGTGTGACCTTCGACGTGATCGTGACCAACTTGCATCTTTGCATCTTTTTATTTTGTAGCTTGATGTGACCAATAAATCCCTGCGAGTGCAGACGGCTCTTGGTTCGTTTTCCTGGTTTTTGGTCTTAGTTTTCTATTGTTACTCCCCTTAGTTTCCCCTAGATCATTTCTTGCCTTTTGGGGTCGTAACAGTCACCTTTATCAATTGCATCACTGATCTTTTCAATTAGATCTAGCACTGCCATACAAGTGGTCCTATTCTTCCTAAAGCCATACTGGCATGGAACGATGATATTTAATTTGTCCAGTCTGCTATACACTACTTTTCCAATACTTTGGAGAGAGTAGGCAAGATGGAGCTTGAACGATAATTGGACAAACTATTTATCACCAGTTTTAAAGATTGGAGTGACGCGGGGAATTTTAGCGAGTTTTGGTACCACTCCTGAAGACAAGGATAAATTGATACAGTGAGTAAGAGGTTCAGCACTTTCACTGACAATACCTTTTAAGATTCTGCTGGAGATTTCATCAGCTCCAGCAGAATTTGAAGTTGTCATTAGCATGAGGATTTTGCAAACTTCATCACAGTGAGTTGGCTTCAGGAAGAAAGAGTTCGGATAGTTACCTGTTAGTGTTTAAAGGAGGTGCTATGTGGTTGACTGATTTTACTGGAAAGATTATCTCCGATGGAGACAAAATAATCATTAAATTTTGCTGCGAGACTGGTGTCGGTGTTACTATTGCCAGAGTTATCTATGTCGGGGAACACTGTGTTTTGTTGACCCCTGTTTAAAACCTTATTGAGCACTTTCCAGGATTTCTTTGGATGAGTTCTGTATAATGATTACTCTTACTGTTTCTTATTATATTTATATATATATATATATATATATATATATATATATATATATATATATATATATATATATATATATATATATATGTATATGTATATATGTATATATATGTATATATATATATGTATATGTATGTGTGTATATATATATATATGTATGTGTGTATATATATATATGTATGTGTGTATATATATATATATATATGTGTGTGTATATATATATGTGTATATATAATGTGTATATATATGTTTGTTTTTATAGTTGGGATATTCATTTTTATTAGTAATGTTTAGGTTTTTAATGTAGATTTATACAGTTTATTATTATATATTATTATATGCTAAATTGATTTTAGTATGCCCTTAGAGAGCCATGGGTTTTTAAATGGTAGTCTTCTCAGGAATGATCCTCCGAATGGAGTCTGTAATTTCATTGGTCAGAGTATCAAATGCGGCCTCTACATCACTATGATTGTAGACTTCGTCCCATGCTTTGGTCTGCAGGTTCTCTCTCAAACATCGTAAAGTTTCTTCATTAATTACTTTGGTCTTTATTTTGTGACGTGAGAGTGAGGATCTGCCAGCAAGGTCAAAGAACAGCACAATAGGGAAATGATCAGAAATCTCGGAAAGCACAACTCCTGACTCCAGTGAGGTATTGTGGATATTTGTGATGATATTGTCAATAATCGTTTTGGTGGAAGGGGTCACTCTGGTAAATGTGTTTATAGTGAGGAAGAATGAAAATGAATGTAGTATATTTATAAAATTATTTTCAACTGCATCGTCCCTTGAAAGGTCCATGTCGGGTCCTGTAGGAGGATGCAGTTTTTATTTTTTCCGTTTATAGAAAAGAGGGTTTCCTCCAGTTTGATGTTAAACGTATCAAGGTCAGCATCTGGGGGACGACAGATCACGCCAACAATAAGATTCTTCCCATTTTTTATATTTATCTCCTCAAACAGTGAGTCAGAGTGATTATCTGTTATGGCAATATCATCCCGTACATACACCTGGAGTGTGGAGGAGATATATAAACACACACCACCGCCAGGTCTACCACATCTGTTCTTAATAAGCAGTTTATAACCTTGAATGTTTAGAATATCGGTAGATCTATCATTCAGCCAGGTTTCGCTACAACCTATTACATCAAATTTGCAGCCAGTGTTGGTAAGCAGAGTTGTTAAATCATCATGGTGCTTACTCAGGCTCCTGATATTAAAGCGAGGGTCTACGATCCTGGAGAGCTAGCAAGAGAGCTAACAAGATTTCAAAGTGGCATCTCCTCTAAGTTCCATCCCCCCCCTCCCCATCCCGTCAGTGCTCCGTCCAAAGCCACGCCCCCACAAACTTGAACGCGCATCTGGCAGTGGGACTCAGCCGGGAGAAGGAGAGCCGACAAGTTGGCAAACCTTACATATTTCATGAAAATAACAAATCCCCCCGAAACAAAAAAAGAATCATTACCTGTCCAACAGAAAGAGAGCCACCTCTGCATCGCTTTTCAGCCCTTCACATGCCCCAGTTGTCTCCACCGCTCAAACGCAGCAGGGTCATTCTTACTATTCGGTGCCATTTGAGTCCCATTGACATGATATGGTATATTTTGTGAAAAAATGGGCTAATACTTATTTCCTAAACCCTTTTCTTGTATGCTTAACCCCCCTCTACCATGGGATACAATAATATGTACACAGGATACATTAATTTAAAGTAAATTACTCTGATTTTAGCACAAGTACTCTAAAATACTGTGTCCCCAGTCATGTTTGCTCGACTTCAGTTACAAATATAAGTATGAAAAATCAAGTAAATTCTAGGTTTTTCATCATTTCTGTATTGCTTTATTTATAATAACCCTCACCAAATGTTATTTTCTGTTAATGCATTTTTAATTATTAAAATCTTTACAATATGTTGTGTCCCTGAGTCAACTGTCCCCCCTGTTACTCTGATAAGAATTCCATAGAAATGGTTCTGCTGATTATTCTTTTGAGTCACATGACTCTCTGGAATGTATCAATGTTTTTGGAGGGAAAACTTTCAAGAAGAAGAAGAGTAAGTACCACTCTTTATTCAACCTTTTTTTCAATGTTCTAGCAAGGTTTACTGATGAGGTAAAGCATAACACGTCCACCCTGTCATGCTTATTTATAGTGGGAACACATTTTTTTTTGGTAATTTTGATAATATGGTTAATAAACATGTTAAAAATCTTTCTCAGTGCTCACCATGTACTAGCTTATTGTTCATCACATTAGTAGTAATGGCTAACTTTAGCATAAAATGTCCCCTCTGTTACTGTTATGCCGTTACTATGTAACAGGGTGGATGTAAAATACCTTGAAATCTTTGTTTTTTAAGTGTATATTGGTATTTATTCTTAACTTATCATGTATTAATTTGCTGTATACTTCCATAAAGATGATTTTAAATAGTATGCATGTATTTGTCAGGGAATGGCACTGTCCACTGTCTGCTGCTGAAAAGCAGCGGCGCTACAGAGCGCGTCGTGATGCTGACCCTGAGAGAAGAGGTCAGTTCAGCTGGAGAAGACATTGTGGGATTTCCTTCAAAAACACTTGGGTTGCTGGTCTCTTGCATAGTTGTCTCGGTCTGTCTGTCTGTCTATGCCTGTCTCTATTTGTCTGTCTGTCTGTCTGTCTGTTTCTGTCTCTGTCTGTCTGTCTGTGCCTGTCTCTACCTGTCTGTCTGTTTCTGTCTCTGTCTGTCTGTGCCTGTCTCTATTTGTCTGTCTGTTTATCTGTCTGTCTGTGCTTGTCTCTACCTATCTGTCTGTTTCTGTCTCTGTCTGTCTGTGTGTCTGTCCATGCCTGTCTCTATTTGTCTGTCTGTTTCTGTCTGTCTGTGCCTGTCTCTATTTGTCTGTCAGTTTCTGTGTCTGTCTGTCTGTCTGTCTGTCTGTTTCTGTCTGTCGCACAGTTGGGGGGTGTGACAAAAAAATGTTCTCGTTCATTTTGAGTGTACAGTGAATTTGATTTTGTAATGTGGACATGCATCTACCTGTGTTTGTTGAGGGGTGGGGGTGGGGGTGGGGGCGGGTGTTCAAAGTTTCTTGAATGTAATATTTTGTTGTTCACTGGTGTGATGTCCACCCTGTTACTTCCTGTCCACCCTGTTTCTCCTCTGTCCACCCTGTTACCTGTGTGTGTTTTTTCTGTTAATTAAATCAAATCAACAAATACAATGCATATCTCTGTGGTTATTTGAAGGGAATGAATCAGCAAAATAAAGTTGGGGCCAAATTCCATTTATGTTCCTTTTAAATCTAAAAGGAATGTGTTGAAATTACACTGTGCGTGAAAACTAGACATAACTTATGACAATATCATGCTTGTTTATGAATACTTTCTTAAAATATCCTTGCAGGGTGAAATGAGGGACATTGTAGCTCTTAGAAAATGTAATTATTACTATAACCGTGCATTCAAAACAGATATTAATAGAAATGACAATGTCCCGTAACAGGGTGGACATTTAGCCTAAGTCATGTGTGAAGAATTTGGTAAAAAATATTAAAGTATAATAACCTCAGCTGAACCAATACACTTTTCTTATAGTTTGACAATCCCTCTTTCAGATGACATGTTAAAAACAGTGAAAATCTTGTATTTTTTGTCAGAAAGTTACCAGGCTGATATGGCACCGAATAGTAAGAAGGACCCAGCACCGATGTTGACTCGGGTCCGACTTCTTACTTTATCCAGAGCCTTTTTCGTTGCACCCTTTTCTGCCTCAGGCTTTCTTTTCCTTGCCTTTTTAGCGGGGTGAGTTGGTAGAAGTAACGGTGGCTGCATTTTCTCTGCCATCGCAACCAAATGAACTCTGTATTCCTGCAGAGGAGTGTGCTGAATATTTCCGGCATCAGTGAAACTGGACGTGTGCACACGCGGAGGAGGGCGGGACATGAAGGCATCTGATCAATGAAGGCTGAGGGCCTAATAGCACAGATTGGTCAGCTTTTTCTCAGTCATGCAGCTGCCACAGAGGTCTGATTATTTTCGCTCCTTTTTCTGAATACATCATGTATTGACTGCTCTCAGGACAGAAGGACCATTTCACCCAGTATAACAAAATGTGTTTCTGAACAACATCGTAGACCCGAGCTTTAAGGTGTAAAACGGAATAATTATTTCTGTTTTTAAAGTGTGTTAGCTGCTGTGGAATATATTGATTGCAGCTTATATGTCCCTGCCATCGTCGGTATGTTGTGTCACATCATCTGTACCGTTTGTATCCTCATTAAAGACCATATATATGTTGACTAGTGTGGTTTCATCTCTTTACAAGTCACCATCCATTAATATCATATTGATGATTGTAGTCTAATGTTTCTGTTCTGATCACTGCTCATACTGCTCAGTTTTGAGTCACAAGACATGGCTGGGTATTCCTGAACATGACTTTGGACAGCACTGCTTGGCAGTCAGCAGCATCATTGAGATTGAGAGCCCTCCATGCTGGAGTTCAACCAAAGAGGTAATGTTTCACTAAACTCACACAAATGGCAGTGTCCACTGTCCAGTATTGTTTTGTCTGGATGATTATCATTATTTATTTTTTTTTGAGGATTTAGCTCTTTATTTCTAGCATTGTCAGTACAGCATGAAACGCATAAACACAGATGCCTACAAATACTTACATCCCTGTCAAATATAGCTTATATTCTTTTTTTGTTACTACAGAACTTACTCTCCACACACACGCAAAAAAAATAAAAAATAAAATAAAATGAGAAAAAACAAAAAAACAGAAGGTTTACACAGTCAAAGTACCCAGAGGAATCAAACGCAGCAATACGTCGACAGCACATCAAGATCTAGGAATGCATCCTGAAACCTCAGTCCATGCATGGCCACAGAGGCCACTCCGGAGAGCTCGGGCCCCATCGTCCCCGATATATTCTAGAAAGGGGTCCCAGATTTGGAAAAACTTAAATGGTTTATCATTAAGTCAGAAGCTTATAGCTTCTAGGGGGAGAAGTTCCATAATGCTCCGGATCCAATGTGAGACTGTGGGGACAGAGTCTGAAATCCACTGTGGAAGAATACACCTCCTGGCATTAAACAGCAGCACCTTAAGCATCTTCAGAGAAGGGAGGCTGAGGTTCAGAGCTGCTGGTTGTACTCCCAGGATACAAGGAATAGGTTCCAGGGCTACTTTCCTCTTGAAAATAATATCAATTTCTTTACACACTTTGATCCAAAAGTCATTAATAAGAGGGCATTCAAAAATACAGTGGAAATATGAACCTTCAATAATCTTACACTTATTTCAGTATTTTGAAAGCAGAGGTTTGAATTTGTTGCATTTCACAGGAGTCATTTGAAGCCTGTGTTCACCCTTAAACTGCAGCTCCCTAGCTTTGCTGGTAAACAGGCGGAGCTCGACCAAACACTAGCCGTTTTTATACTGGGCAATAAGCCACCAATTTGCCACCTTTTTGGTGGCTCGCTCCGCGGATTTAGACAGAAGGCGGCAAATTGGTGGTCTGTTTTGTTCCACCAGTTTTGCGCCTCGGAGGGTAACATTACACTTATTTGCGCCTCCGCTGCAGTCTAAAACCGAGGCGGCAATGTGGTGGCATATCCTGAGGTGGGCGGAGGTGTGGATGACGTGCAGCTGCTGCGCACCCACAGCCTGGGCGTTTTAAAACCAGGAAACAGCTGATCACAGCAGTCAGTTCGTCACTTCATCCACGAAGATGAGCAGCTGGAAAGCAGCTGAGATCCGGGAGATGCTAGCGTCTCCTCGCTCTCTGTAGCTGTCTTTGTCGTCCGCTTGTTGTTGTAGCGGCGAGCTAGTAGCGGCGAGCTAATAGCGGTCGCTACTTTCAGATTAAAAGCCCCCCGCTAAGAACCCAGTTCTAAACTCCGATGGGGTGCAATGTAAAGCTCTTATTTTGAAGACAAATTCGACCTGCTCTTCTTCATGCCCAACTTCCTGCTTCACGTCACGTCACATGTTGACGCCTACCAGAGGAGGAAAAGTGGAGGCTTTTTGGAAAAGGAGGAATACTACACCTCCCTTTTAGATGAAAAAGGTGACACATTGCAGCCTTTACCTTGCTGCAAATGTGCCACCTTTTCTATCTAAAAGGGGCTACTGTCCCACTCATCACCTGAAGTAGCTTCTCCAAAACCAGCTTCCCAAAGAACCCTAACATGAGCCGTGCATACGTTATTTGGGCTTGATAGGGCCCTATAAAACCAGGGGTCCGTTTCACAAAGCAGGTTCAACAAACTCTGAGTCTAATCCTAAACTCTGAGTTGATCTACTCTGAGATAGAAAACTCTGAGTTTTCGGTTCCAGAAAAGCGGATTTGAGTTTGTTTGATCAACTCGGAGTAGTTTCACCTGGAGTTAAGTGCGTGCGACACAACTATAAAAAGCCAGCATCAATGGAGCCCCGATTCGATGAGTCACCATGGCAACGGGGAAGCGGAGGGTACGTGTTTCAGCAACCTCGAATTGGAAATCCTTATGCGCTCATACGGCGAGTTTCAACACGTTTTTAGAAAGAAGTGTAACACCGCTGCAGCTGCAAAAGAGAGGGAGACAGCGTGGGAGAACATTGCTGCTCGGGTCAATGCTAAGTTTAAATGTAGTCCTTTAATCACAATAATATTACAGGGGAAAACTGCTTGAATGGTAGAATATTCATTTATTTCATTTAGGTGCAATCCCGCGGGGGAGAAGCGCACTTGGCCTCCGCATTCGAAATGATGTATGCAGCATCACATAGCCTATATAATATAATATAATATAATATAATATAATATTTTATATATAGCCTATAGGCCTATATATTTATTTATTAACAGATCCCTACATCATTCACCTCCTAATTGATGGCTCTGACTGGTTTTTAAAACAACAAACATGGGTAAAAGCGTTTCAGGGCGAGGCACACTCTTCTCCGACATTGTACAAAAAACTTCCATTTGCAAAGAAACGCAGTGCAACACACAATATCTGCTGGGATGTGAGAGCATGACTACGGTTGGTAATGTTGCAGATGTAAGGACGGGTTAGGTTGTGTAGGTAAATGATGGACTGTGACGTGAAGCGGAGCCGCTCAAAAAGATAATTGTCTGGAAATGCTAAAACATCTATGATAACCATCTCCCGACGAATATTTAATTCTCTGCGCAGTAATGCTGCACCTTCATCCACGGGATCGTTGTCAAAAGGACATGCCACGTTCGTGAAAAAAGTCGCCTCCTACTGTGCCTAATGGACTTCTGATACAGCCCACTGACTCTGATTTCTTTAATGATTTTTGACAGACGGCAGAACAAGGCTATGCCAAAACTCGCCTGCTGACTGAATGAATGAAAGAGGAAATCAAATGGCGTGTGTGGCTGAAAGTGGGCGGAGACAGAGAGAAACTCGAGGTTCATTGAGAAAAACCTGGTCCCGACCAGGTTAGGTTCATAGAGTCTGTTACTACGGTAACTGACCGAGAGCTTAAGTTACCTCTCTCTGTGAAACAGGTAGAGTTACCCCTCTTTCTCTGGTTTGAGTTACCTCCCTTTGTGAAACAGGCTAGAGTTACCCCTCTTTCTCTGGTTTGAGTTACCTCCCTCTGTGAAACAGGCTAGAGTTACCCCTCTTTCTCTGGTTTGAGTTACCTCCCTTTGTGAAACAGGCTAGAGTTACCCCTCTTTCTCTGGTTTGAGTTACCTCCCTTTGTGAAACAGGCTAGAGTTACCCCTCTTTCTCTGGTTTGAGTTACCTCCCTTTGTGAAACGGAAAACTCAGAGTTTCCCTCATTTCAGGGTTAATGAACTCAGAGTTTTCACTAAACCTGCTTTGTGGGGGGCCCCTGGACATAAGTTTTCTGGAGCCTGGGTTTTGGTAGGCCTCCTCCACAGCCGAGAGAGAAAACCCATTAGTGTGTAGTTTAATAATAGAGGTGATACAGCTACGTATTTGTAGGTATCTAAAATGATGATTCTGTGGGAGATTATATTTCTCTCTCAGCTGCGCAAAAGACACCACAACACCATCTATCAACAAATCCCCCACAGTCTCTATAGCCTTACTGGACCATGAGGAGAAGGTGTGCTCTATCAGGCCAGGGCGGAAGTCTGGGTTTAAGTGGATAGGTACGAGGCGAGAAATGAAGCCCTCCTGGCCCTCAAGTTATCGTGCCAGTCTCCATACCCTTATAGTATTCCGTAACAAAAAGTTGCCTTTTACATTAGGCTGTGTCCATTTCTTAGAAACATATAAAATGTTACGGAGAGGAATAGGGGCCACTGGGGTAGCTTCTAGAGTGAGCCAAGTAGAATCAGGGTCACCTCTGAACCAATGCCATAAATAACCACAAAGGCAAGCAATTTGGTAACATTTAATATTCAGCACCGCCAGACCCCCTTCCTCGAAAGGGCGATGTAGGGTGGTGAGTTTCAGCCTAACAAGTTTATTTCTCCAGAGAAAGGAAGACAGAGAGCTATTTAAAACTGAAAGTGATTTCCTTGTTAAAAGAACCGGGATCATTTGAAAGGGGTAACAACCGAGGAAGTATGTTCATTTTGCAGAGGTTTACTCTCCCCAAAAGAGACAGTGGAAGAGCCGTCCAGCAGGCTGAGTCTTCTTTAATCCTACGAATTAGGGGCACGAAGTTGGCTTTGTACAGGCCAGAGAGGGAGGGAGGAATATATATACCCAAGTAGACAAAACCTGATGGGGACCAACGAAAAGAGGCAGAGCAATTTGAAGACCACGACACATTAGAGGTCATTGGCATTGCCTCGGTTTTAGAGTAATTAACCTTGTAGCCTGAAAATTTTCCAAAAGATCTAATTATCTCCACTGCTCTTACAATAGAAGCCTCAGGTTACTAAGATAGAGAAGGACGTCATCCGCATAAAGCGAAATGTTGTGCTGCAGAGGACCCACCTGTATGCCAGTCACTAGTGGATCAGTCCTAATGGCCTCTGCCAAGGGCTCCATGGCAAGAGCAAACAAAAGGGGGGAGATTGGACAGCCTTGTCTAGTGCCCCGCCTCACTGTGAATGCAGGGGATCTCATGCCATTTGTGATAACTGAGGCGCGAGGGGCGGCATATAGAAGCGATATCCATTTAATAAAATTATCACCCAAGTTGAATTTAGAGAGAACATGTAACAGGTAAGGCCATTCAATCCTGTCAAAGGCCTTCTCTGCGTCAAGGGAAATCACAAGAGATTTGACCTTTGACTGTGTGCCATGTTGTATAAGATTTAGGAGTCTCCTTACATTATTATAAGAGTTACGACCAAGAATAAAACCAGTCTGGTCGAATGAAATATTATCTGGGAGGATACTTTCAAGCCTTATGGCCAGTATTTTAGCAAGTAATTTTCGGTCCACATCCAGCAGAGCAATTGGCCTTTAGGAAGCACAGTCATCCGCAGACTTGTTTTTTTTTTTTAAGGATTAATGAAATATTTGCGTCCATCATAGTATTGGGAAGAGATCCAGATTCAAAGGAGTAAGACAGCATCTTGAGCAAGGGATCAGTCAGCAGGTTCTGAAAAGCTTTATAGAATTCAGGAGTCAACCCGTCCGGCCCTGGGGCCTTGTTATTTTGTAAATCCTTGATAGCCTGCATGACTTCCCCTTTTGTAATCGGCTTGTTCAACAGCTCTTTTTGTGTATCAGAAACTCGAGGAAGATTAATGGATGACAAAAATGTATTCATCAGGGTCTCCGAATTACTGTCAGATTCAGAATTATATAAACATTCATAGAATTCTGAAAATGAGTTGTTAATATTCTTGTTATCATAGACTTTTTTGCCTGATCTGTCTTTTATAACTGGGATGGCCTGAGATTCAGCCTTTGCCTTAACTAAATTTGCTAAATATTTACTTGATTTGTTCCCAAATTCGTGCATCCTTTGCTTCGCAAACAAAATGGATCTTTGAGCCTCTTTAGACAGGAGAGTGTCCAGAGCTGCAGTAGTAGCATCGATTTGAAGTCTCAAATCCTCTGACGGGTTGAGGTTAAACTCTCTCTGCAGATCACCTAATTGTTGTTCAAGCTTCTGCTGTTCTGCCCTCTGTTTCTTCTTTAAGCTTGCTGAGAATGATATAGTAAGACCATGGATAACAGCCTTAGCGGTTTCCCAAAGCAGACTTGGAGAAACACCAGGGGTGCCATTTTCAGTAATAAAATATTTGAACTGTTCAGTAAGATGCGTTTTAAAATTGGGGTTTTTCAGAAGATGATTTTGGAACTGCCACTGTGCCTTGGGGCATTGTACTTTACTGGACATGACTAAAAATACTGGTGAGTGATCACTAATAATAATATTACCGAACAGGAGCGCACATTCTGCAGTGCAGATTTAGGAGTAAAAAAATAATCAATTCTAGAGGATGAATTATGAACCTTAGAATAAAATGTATAGTGCCTATCGGTGGGATGGAGAGTCCTCCACGTATCTATAAAATGGATGTCGTTGCAGCAGCCAAGTAAAGACTGGCCCTGCCCTATATTACACTGCACTTTTTTACTACATCTATCCAGCCGTGGATTTAGGTAACAGTTAACCCATCTAGGCCGGGAAAGCATTGCCGCATTTCTACCATTAAAACCGGGGGCGCTGTTGCGTAATTCTACCATTAAAGCCGGGAAAGCGGGTACGTCTTTCTTCGGAAGGCAGCGATTTCGAGGAGTTTCTCGGCTTTGAATAAGACAGCCTCGCTGACATAATTACTGAGGAGGGCTTCGACCACGCTGACCCAATCGACCGGGAGTTATGGTTGAGGCAGATGTTTGAGGACAACAACGATGATAACGATGATGAGTTTGAAGGGTTTGAAAGTGAGTGGAAGACTGACAACTACCACAGTAATCAGCGTAGTGTTTTCAATCGCACAGCAGGGGTGAAAGTCGATTTGCCTGCAGACGCCACACCGCTGCAGGCATTTCATCAGATTTTTACGGAGGAACTTTGGGCGCATCTTGTTACCGAGACTAATAATTACCGTGACCAGGTTCAACAAACTCCAACTCACATTGAGTGCTTCGGGAAGCACTATCACCGGTACATCTAAGGCAGACTGTTAGTCATTCCATTCTGGTCTTGTTCTTTTTTTCTAGTTGATTTTTATTTATTTTCTCACTGTTTTTTATTTGAAAATAGCGCTGTTCCTGCACTGACACTTTACTTTGACATTGACAATTTGTGTGTTCACTTTATCTAAATAAACTCAATGACTGAGGAAAGCCACAGGTGTAAGCTCTCAAATACTTTTTGAATTTTGTTTCTATCTGCTACAGAGGCTGAGAAATCAATCATTTAGTAGCTGTTGAATTTCCAGAAAATCTTCAGGTTTTAGGGGTTTTTCTGAAATCGCCCGCAGGTTTTACAGGCATTTTTTCCAGGTGTCTTAGGCCTGAATGGGTTAAAGTCGCCAGCAATAACAGAGGATTCAACAATCCAATCTGAGAACAAGGAAAACACTCCAGTAAAAAAGTCTGGGGAACGGACGGGGGGGTATGCATTTAAATAGGAGACTGTAATGTCCCTTTAATCATAACATATATCTGCCCCCATCAGCTCTAACCTCCACCCTTCAGGGGCAAGGACTTATGGACCAGGATGGCCACACCCCTCGCTGTCCTCCAAATGAGTCTCTTGGATCAGAGCTATTTGAACATTTTCTTTCTTTAAATAGTTAAGTATTTTCTTGCGTTTAATAGGACCGTGAATCCCATGGACATTCCAGGAGCATAGTCTAATTGTCTTGTTATCAACCATAATCCCAATCAGCATACAATAAATCTGGCCGAAACCCCGATATTATGACAAGACTCTGTGGAGAAAAACCTTCTGACCAAACAAAAATAAGACATAAAAACAGTAGAAACAGTGTGGAGAAGAACACCACCCCCACACACACACACACAGACACACACACACACACCCCAAAGGAAGCGTCTACTACACCTCACACCGTGCATCCCAACTGCACTAAACCAGTGCTCCAGACCGAACAACAAGTAGCACCAAACATCGAGAGAAAAAGGAAAGAAAATTATCTGTATGTACACAGATCAAAATGAAATACTTTAAGCACTCACCACACTTAAATCAAATAATATAATATATTTAATTAAATTAAATTGGCGGCTTTAAATGGGAAGCACCATTTTTAAACAGTTGTGAAACAGATTTAAGCCGCCCATACTGGATAGTCTGTGTGGCTGTCATGGGGGGAAAATATACCGTGAGCCCGTGAAGCTCCACCCGCCGGGAGCGTCGGGGCGATGGTCTCCGCGTAAAATCTCTCAGCCTCGTCCGGAGCAGCGAAGCTGTATCTCCCGCCGCTGAAGGTCACCTGCAGCCGGCCGGGAACAGCAGACCGTATCGGATGTGGGCAGCCGGAGCTTCTGCTTGACGTTGTTAAAAGATGCCCTCCGTTTAGCGACTTTAGCGACGAAGATATGCACCGATTTTCCATGAAATGTGAGCGGGCCTTTCTCCCTGGCCAGCTGGAGGATCTGCTGCTTTACTCTGAAGTGGTGCACCTTCACGACCATCGGTCTGCGGGGAGCGTTAGGGCCCGCGCCGGGCCGCGAAGCTAGGCGGTGCGCCCGGTCCAGCATCTCCGGTCCCTCGGGAATATCCACGCCCAGCGTCTCAGCGAAGAAGTCGGTCATGAATGCCGTGACTCTAGGCCCCTCCATGTCCTCCGGGATACTGACCACGCGTAGATTCTGGTGGCGGCTCCTTGACTCGAGGTCCTCGGTTTTAGCCATTGCAAAAATTCTCCAAATTCTCACACTTCGCCTAGATTGAAG